>JANBXA010000366.1:30075000-31275000 GCA_030556225.1 Cricetiscus sungorus | reverse complement strand
CTGAACCCAGACAACCTCCGGCTCAAGAATCCTGACAGAATAAATAATTTCCAACCTGATTTGCCAGGTTCGTATTATTCTCTGGTTCTAGAGCTTGTCATGATTGACCTTAAATAGACCTCTGCTGACCCAGGTGACTAGACACCCAAAATCGCCACACAAATGACAAGCTGTCAGCGTGTCCCTGCAGTGAGGTGTGGTGGTGTGGTGGAGTAGCAGCCAGGCCTGTATCCAGACTTTTCCCTTTTCTTTTAGAGAGCCTTAAAAATCATACAATCAGGCTTTGGTACAAATGCAAGTTTAAGAAAAGAAAAACTCTAAGGGGCAGTGAAGGGCCTTTTCACATTCTCGGAGACTGCCCGTCTTTCCAGATAACCAGACCAAAAGTTCAAATAGTAATCCATGGGACCTGTGGCACAGATACCGTAAGCAATGGCAGACCATCTCCTGTCAGCTGTGGCTGTCTGTCATCTCCACCAGCCCCTCAGCCACTGGAGGTGACAGCTCCAATGATACGACCCTATCGAAGTCAGCCTTTTCCTTCCTTGGAACTCCAGATTTAACTCAGTTCACACCCCCACATATTTATTGAGCAGCTTGTTCATGCCTGGAAGAGCTGGGAAAGAGTGTCATAACTGAACCAGACGCCCACATTCCTCTCTTGTTGCATACGAAGCCTAGGAAGCTCTTGCAGAGGTGAGAGCCATGCTGTGCTCTTAAGGATAATTTTGGAGATTAAGCTGTTGTTTGGTGATTGGGAGAATATCCATCTAAAACACTAGGCAGGCATCGCTCTGATCATTTCCAACAATCAGAGCTGGTGCTGCCTTTTCACTTATGACCTCGACTTAATAAGCAGGGTTCCCGCTCCTCCTCCTCCTCCTCCTTCTTATTCTTATCATTATTATTATTATTATTATTATTGCCATAGAACTGTCTAACATGGAACGCCTTCTTCCATGAGGCACCAATTTCTTAAAGACTGAATACAATGCATAGCTGTTGGATGTCATGAGCAGAAGAGAATCAGAAAGAGGAAATGGAGAGCGTTGTTTTCCTATCAGAGCCAGGCCCCCTCTGGTTCACTGGAATCCAGCAAGAGATTATCCACTGTATGAAGCTATATCCTATGGCACTGGTCAAACTCCGAGAGCAAGGTTCCAAGCTATCTTATTTCTTTTTTCATAGACCTAAGTTGGCTACAACACACATCTCAGAGAAAATATTATAGACATCTAGTTATCACCAACTGTATTCAGCCCCTCAACAGTTTTTAACCAAATCTACCCACCAAATATTCTCTTAACGCCTATCATTTGAACAAGGGAGAATGTTCAGTTTACTAACTCCATTCATTTACTAATTCATTTATTGCCAGTTTCTAGGCTGGACGCAGCTCACATACTCTATAAGGCAAACACATGTGCAAAAGACACAATTATAGACCAATGGGACAACTGCCAGAATGAAGGCCAGCATCTGTTTCCTCATGGCAGTGGACTGCATGTGTTTCCCCCTCTGAAATAACAACAGCTAAGATCTACAGAACACTTAATATGCTACAAACGATGCATAGTTTGACTTTCTTGAGACTGAATGGGGCAGCTACTTAACGTTTTGTATTAGTTTCTTCAGGTCAAAGACTTTTGGAGAGTCTCAACTCACTAGGCATGAACAAAGGACACATCGGCTTTTGCAATAGCTCCGCTCCAGCATTGCTAGCCATTAGATGGCTTGGAATTTGGTGCTTCCCATCTCAAATATGAAAGCTCCAGTTACTCTTAGAGTTCTCACACTGGTCCCAAAACTGACTGAATCTATAGCTCCAGTACTTTGAGGCCAGGAACGGACTGGGATTTGCATTGTCTCCATTACTCTGTGTGTGTGTGTGTGTGTGTGTGTGTGTGTGTGTGTGTGTGTGTGTGTGTGTGTGTGTCTGACAGCTATATTCTGGTGTTGGGTTGGAAGAATAAGGGGAACACCTTTGGACATGAGCATCTGTGACAAGGGACTGTCCTCACTCTGCCCCAACTCACTGTATTCAACCTCAGTAATGACAGTGAGGGCATCTCATCCTAGGCATGCCCTTAAGCACTGAGCAAGATATTTTTAGAAGTATGAGATTTACACGAGGCTGACTATGAAAGTGATGGAGTAATTAATTTGGTGAGAGAAATGTCAAGGCAACTCAGCATTCAGATCGTGGCACTGTCATTGCTGGCTGATTTGAGCTAGGTTTACGATAAAGCAGGAACAAATCTCAGAACAGAAAGGTTTGAAAAACTTGCATAAAAAACATGTGAAATTGAGACCAATTACAGCTACTAAAGATTTGATAAATAAGTAAAATTAAACAAAGCCAAGAATTTACATCCAGGAAATGGAAAAGATGTCTTTAGACCATAACACATTTCAGGAGTTGGCTGGGTTCCACCTATCAAGGGTTCAAAGAGATAAGGTTTTCACTCTACTGAGAAGGTTTTTAGAGAGGGACACAGGGTCCCCTGTTCACAAGGAACCACTTCAGAAAGAATTTCCCAGAATTCAGCGACCCAGGCATACTGAGGCCACTGCTATTGTTCAAATGGGTGACAGATTTTGACATTATCCTTATGATAATTTCGTAGACATGCAAAAAATAATAGTTGTGGGGTCATATAACTGTATGTCCCAATTTCAAAAGAAATTGAGTAGCAAAATGGATTTGCTGTCTTGGTTGCGACAATGCAAACTTAATGTAGCAAAGTCAGGTTTACTGTAGGGAACCCTTGAGATGCCAATGTGAGAAGTTGTGGGAGTAAAACTGAAGATGCAGAGGAAGTTGAAGTTGCCAGGAATGTGAAACATCTGCCAAGGAAAGTCACAGGCAACCAGAGATGCCGGACCAAAAGAGAGTGGGCTGAAGAATAGGTCACGAAGGCAGAGTTGTCTAAGCCCTTAGGAGTTCACATCATACCACCACTTATGCCAGGTGCCAGATAGGGAGGTTCATGATTTAATGTTTGCACTGTTTGAGTTTGCTTTTGCTTAGGTTCTGGGACTCATTTCCAGGCCCCATTTCTCTCTCTGGGGTAGTTATGTTCACACTGTGGTGTTCTTACATTGGAAGTATATAAAGTTTTGCTTCTGTTTTATAGGAAGTACTCACAGCAACAAGTTTGTTCTGGATCTTAAGAGAGACTTGGATTGGACTTCTGAACTATATTATAATTCTTAAGATTTTGGGAACTTTTGGAAATAGATGAAATGCATCACAAGACTCACACAGGCATTTGGAGATCAGGGTGGAATGTTGTGGTTTAAGGAAGAATGTTTGGGAATAGGGTTTGACAGGGGATGGATTTGTGGTAGCTAATTTTGATTAGCACCTGGGAGCACAGCAAAGTCATCCTTAGATTAATCTATAAAGGTGGTCCCAGAGAGGATTAACTGAGAAGAAGGCCCCATCCGGAACGTGGGCAGCATCATCCCATTGGTTGAGAGTCCAGGGGAAAGACAGAGAGCAAAAAACAACAGCTTGCAGCATAGGCATTCCTCCTGTAGTTTCACTCTTGCCATCTGGTGAAGAACCCCATCATTCTCATGTCCCCACTGTGGGGAAGTTTCACCCAAGCCCATGGGGTAGAGTGACAATGCACCAAGACCCTTCAGTTTCCCTTTCATGAGAACAGAGAGCTAACACACCACCCCATCTGTTCCCTGCAAGTAACTAGTGTCCCCACCTGATCTGTCCTAAGCATGTAGCTCTTATGCCAATGCGGTCCATCCTCTACTGCTGAAGGTTGTACTCAGGCCATCTGCCCTCTGCTTGGTAACTATTTTCTTTTGCCCAACTATTCTCTACAAATTATTCCTGTCACCATGCCATTTGTCCTCTGCACTGTGACTTTTTCCCTCAGCACTTTCTGAAGGTGACTGTTGTTGCCAGAGCATCTGTCCTATAGAGGTAATTGTTTGGGGTAATTGTTATTCTTCACTAATCTAACTCTGTCCTCTAACTTCTTTCTTCCTGGCTCTGAGCTAACCTGGAACCAACACTAGAATAGAATGGGGGAAAAAAAATCACAAAGAGTTAGCTCATCCTACCATGGGGATGTCCTTCTGTATGTATGTGTCTCTTATCAGTTGATGAATAAAACACTGTCTGGACAATGAGGCATGATAGGTGGGACTAGGACAAGAAGATTTTTGGGTAAGGTAGATAGAACAGTGACCATGTAGGCAGCCAAAAAAGTAACAGGTCCAGACCTGTCTCTGGTAAGATACGACCACGTGGACATATTTAGATTAATAGAAATGGGTTAGTAATTAAGACAAAGCTAGGCAATAAGAAACCCTAGTCACCGGCCAACAGTTTTATAATTAATATAAGTCTTTGTGTACTTATTTAGGGTTGAAACTCTGGGAGAAACTCCAGCAACAATCCTACAGTAAAAAGTTCATGCTTTAGGCAAAGTGAACTCAACAACAAATGCCTAAGAGTTACATGAATGAATTTATATTTTATTACACTCTTCTCTAAGTACAGTAGAGATGGACAGGAGAGAATGAAGTCAGCCACAAAGAGACTAATAAAAAGCTGAATGCCATGCTTTTCAACTTGCATATTGTCTATGAACTTGGCCAATCTTGATAAGTTCGTTTTGGCTGATAGCATGGCCTAGAAGTTTATTCAACATGCCTTGGGCAAGTTGAAGCCTTCTGCCTATGGGAAAAGGTAACAGGCTGAACTATGTCCTCTAAAAGATAAGCAGATCCTATAGTTCCTGATAACTGTTAATGAGATCTTATTTTAAAATAGAGTCTGCATTTGGGGGAAATAACTCCATCAGTATATAATGTGCAGACCTCAGGCCCTGAGCTGGGTCTTCAAATCCACATAAAAGCCAGGCACAGTGGTGAATAGATGTAATCCCAGCAGTGAAGAGTTGGAAGCAGGAGGATCCCTGGGGCTGGATGGTCAACTGAGAGAGACCCTGTCTCAAAAGAAAATAAAGTAGAGAGAGATTGAGAACAACATGATACTAGATGAATGTCTGACCTCCCAACACACACACACAAACACACACACTTTACCAAGGTTTTACAATGCAATGAACTTTAGGTCATGATTTATTAGGTAGGCCCTAAATTCAATGGCTGGTGCTCCCAGGATTTACAAACACTGAGAAGGTCATGGGAAGAGGAAGCTCTTAGCTTCCATTTCTCAAATTGCTTTAAGTGTTTAGCAACACTGGGGATTCTCTGTGAATTTTAGCATCAGTTTGTCACTTTCTACAGAGATGTGAGGTAGTATTCTGATGGGAAATGAGTAAATGCAGGTCAACTTGGGGATAGTGACGACAATTTTGGGTCTTCAGATCCATACAAAAGAACATTTTTCTGTTTGTTTAGATTTTTGCTTATCTGTTTCATCAGTGTTTTGATTTTTTAGAGTGTAAGCTTAGCATTTGTTAAATTTATTCCTGTTAAATATTCCTGATGTTATTATAAATGAAGCCTTTTTTTTATTTCTGATTGCAAACATACAGGATCACATTGGCTTTTGTGTACTGATCTGATGTTGTGGAGTACTGATAATATCTTCTCATGGCTTTCTTAATGGTTGCTTAAGAATTCTGTATGTACTGTGCTGAAGAGGTGGCTCAGCAATTAAGAACACTGGCTGCTCTTCCAGAGGACCCAGGTTCAAGTCCCATCACCCACATGGTGGCTTACACCTGTCTGTAACTCCATTCCCAGGGGATCTCACACCCTCTTCTGGCCTTCCTAGACTTTTGCGCACATGTGCTACTCAGACATTTGTGCAGGCAAAGCACACATTAAAAAAAGTGAAGGTTTCTGTACACTAGAAATACACACTGGAAAAAAGACTGCATCTTCAACAAATGGTCAAACTAACTGGCTGCATGTAGAAGCATGAAAATACACCCCTATTTATCACACTACACAAAACTCAACTCCAGGATGAGGGACTTCAATGTAAGACTTGATATCCTGAATCTACTAGAAGAAAAAGCAGGGAATAGGCTTTAACTCATTGTTAAAAGCCAAACACTTCCAACGGAATGCCAGCAGCTAGCAGAGGCAGAGAAACATAAAGAATTATACCCAGAGCCTTAGAAGCAGCATGAACTTGCTGATACCTTGTTTTCTAGAACCACGAGAGAAAAGGGTCTGCCATTCCAAGCCACCAAGTATGGACTAAGAGGCTGACATAAAAGCCTAACAATTCCAGAACATTAGTGCTACCTATCTCTATCTGGTGAGGAAGGTAAAGCTCAGAGATGTGTGGTGGCCTCCAGAAGTCCACCAAGCGTCCATGACCAGCCTTGTAGACTTAAGCAACTGGGCATCAGGAGAAGGTGGAATTCATCCATGCAGTCTCTGACATTGTGTCTTTTTCTGACTTCAGACCTTCTGCCCTTGTTTGGAGAGATACTTTCTTTCATCCACCTTGCCAAGCCTCTCTGAGTCATCTCTTTCTCTGCTTGTCTAGTCTACACACTACTTGTCTATCGGAACCTAGCTGGACACTGACCTAAGGATCAAGCCTGATGCCTGCCATGCGTAGTTCACCTCTGGAACTGAGGGATTATGTTTCACTTCCCCACTACATCATTTCAGGTAAGAGACCAAAATATTCTACAAATGTATCTCTTTACATCCACAGATATGGGGTGATCTTATTGAGTCCTTTCTTTACATGACGCCAAAGGTGTTCCAATCCTATTCTGAAAACTGGAGATGCTCAGGGTAAGCTCTCAAGATAATACAAAGTTGCCAGCAGATAATAGGTACTATAATAAAAGAAAACCCTGAATGACCAGCAACTTTGAGGATTGTTTTTCCAAAACTAAGTCAAGCCTTGTCTCTGCTACAGAACAACAGGGTCTCTCTATGCTTATAGACATCTGTCCACCCCAAGGATCCACAAAAGTTTCAGACTTCACACTCAAGCCTCACTTGAACCAGGTGTCCCTTTTCCCCTGCTGATGGATATTATATATTGCTGGAATATTTCCTTTCTGTTTTTCCAGCAGAGCATGAGTTGAAGACATTATCTTGTGAGCTGTAAGTCTATGCCAACTTGTTTTAGAGCTGCTGACATAGCTGTAAATGTCACTCCATGTATACTAAAGATCCCATTTCTCCCATTTCTGCAATGCCTCTGGTATCTTTTACCAGAGTCCTTTATCAGGAAAACAGGTAAAGGAGACAGATTACTGTGGGGTTATGTGGCAGTCAGTTAGGAAAACAGCTGTGTCTGATTCTGAACACAGCCGACAGACATGGGGCCTCTGCTGCCTACACAGAAGTTAGGTATAGATGAAAGTTTCTGTCCCACCCTGTTCTGCAGCCATTTAGTCCCAAATAAGCACACAGAGGCTTATATTAATTATAAACTGTTTGGCCTATTGCTCAGGCTTATCACTAACAAACTCTCATAACTTAACCCATAATTCTTATCTAAGTTTGGCCACATGGCTTGGTACCTCTCAGTAAGGCATTCTCATCTTGTTTCCTCTGCATCTGGCTGGCAACTGCATCTCTGCCTTTCCTTTTCCCAGAATTCTTCTTGTCTGGTAGCCCCGCCTATACTTCTCTCCTTGCTACTTACTGGCCAATCAGCATTTTTTTTTTTTTAACCATTATGAGTGACAAATCTTTAGAGTGAAAAAGAACATTACCCTACATTAGTTAGGTTGCTTTGGGGACATGGAGGGTTATGGACAAGGAAGACTCGAGGCTCCCCTTGGCTCCCAACACATTAGGAAGAAGAGTAGGGCCCAGAAGGACAAGCAATATGGCTTTCCCATTGTCACAGAACCAGTGCCTTCTCCTTAGGTGACTGGGTGAAAATCACCACCAGCATTAACCAGCAGGTACCTGCCTCTGAATGGAGCAAAGTACACTCCTCACCCTAGAAATCCCCACGTCTCCAGTATTACAAAGGACATAGGCGTGTGTTTGATGGAGATGCAGACCCTCCATCTGAGTCATAGCGGATGTCCCGAGAGCCACAGACAAGAGCAGTCAGATTTCCCGGTACCTCACTGGAACCAACAGCAGCCAATCCTGCTAACCCACTCTTCCTTAGCCCAAGCCTCCCAGGAGCAGCCAGCCCCTGCTGTCTCTTCACTTAGGTTTCCAATGTCCTCCTGCATTCTGTGAACACCTAACCTACTTCTTGGCAAGCTCTTCTCCCCCCTCTCTAGTCACAGTCACCTTCTGTCACTTGTAGTCAAGAAAGCCTGCACAATATTGCACAGGCAAGCCTTACCAAGTGTGGCAAATATATTTATTATCACCACATGCCACCAAAGAGAGGGGACATAGAGGAAAGGAGGAGATAACAGGGGGTCCAGGAAGCCTGGAAAAGGGGGACATTTGGGGACTAGAAAAGATGGTTCACAAAAGCCAGGGAATGCGCGAATGGAGCAATTGTGAGGACAAGGATGGCTGGAACATAAGGTCATGGATTCCAGGAGTCTACAGAGAGCAGAGAGTGCCCAACTGTCTTCTCTCCTGCTGTCAGTCACAGAGGGATTCTCTACTGAGCTGATCCCAGAGCCAGAACCCAGGCACAACTGAGTAAGAGCCAGCCCTTTCTTCTACCTCTGGGATGGGACAGTGGGAAGGAGGTGACATTCTGAAATGGCAGTAGCAAAGTCAAGCCCAGCAGTGCATTTGGAAACATATGTGAAACCCTCCCTCCCAAACCACAATTCAAACCTTCCACTGAACAGTATGAACCATGGCAACTTTAGGTTCTAATATCACACACACACACACACACACACACACACACACACACACACACACACACACACAACTAACCTCAGTTTCCTGAAGAAAATCTCCTTTCCATGTCTTCTGTTCTCTATCCTCCACCAAGTCTCATTAGCCTGCATTTCATATTTATGCTTTCCTGGGGGCTACACTTACAGTTCTCCGGATTAGTAAGTTGTATACAATTTGAGCAAAACAACATTTCCAAGTAAATTAATTCTGACAGAACAACAGTCAGAAAAATAAATAAAGCCTGAGTGCATATTACTGTCCTCTAACAGAAATCTAGAAGCTCTTGAAGCTTATATGGTGTCCCTGGTGACGGGGGCAAAGGTTGGATAAGAGTGGTTCTCCCTGTTGCTTGCTCCTTCACCAAAACTCTGAACTAAGGTCCAGGATAGAGAGCATAATCCAGCTGGGAGAGATCTTGGAGAAACACAGTGATGCAATTGTGATGAAAATCCCCTTATTTTCTTTCTTTCTTTCTTTTTATTTATTTTTCTTATTTTACATATCAATCCCAGTTCCCTCTCCCTCCCATCCTCCCAATGCCCCCCCAAGTCCTATTCCCCACCCACTCCCCAGGGAAGGTAAGGCCTTCTAGAGGGATCATCAAAATCTGTCAAGTCATTTGGGGTAGGGCCTGGGCCCTCCCTCATGTCTCTAAGCTAAGGGAGTATCCCTCCATGGGGAATATGCTCCCAAAGTCCTTTTGTGCACATGAGGGAACAGGAAGATTGGGTCAGGGGAGGAATCAAGGAGAGCAAGAAAAGAGATACCATAATACAGGGAGCCATTATGGGTTTGAAGAGAAATCTGGCACTAGGGAAATGTCCAGAGACCTACAAGGATGACCCAAACTAACAATCTGAGCAAAAGTGGAGAGGCTACCTTAACTGCCCTTCCCTGATAATGAGATTGATGACTACCGTATATACCCTCATAGAGCCTTCATCCAGTAGCTGATGGAAGCAGAAGCAGACACCCACAGCTAAACACTGAGCCGAACTCTTAGAATCCAGTTGCAGAGAGGGAGAAATGATGAGCAAAGGGTTCAAGACTGGGCTGCAGAAACCCACAGAGACAACTGACCTGAACAAGGGGAGCTCATGGACCCCAGACTGATAGCTGAGAAACCAGCATAGGACCCAGATCCCCTGAACATGGGTCTCAGTTAGCAGGCCTGGGCAGTCTAAGGGACCTCTGACAGTGGAACCAGGATGTATCCCTGGTGCAATATAAGTTTTACAACCCATTAAACACCAGCCACAGATTGCTTTGCAGGGGTCCCCAGGTGAGTGCAACTAAGAAGCTTTTGAATCTGTTTTCCCTATTGAACACAGAAACAGCTCTGGCCACTTGGGATGTTGTGTTTGAGGTTTGGCAGTGAGGGGACCTTTCATAGAAAGGAAAAGAAATATGTATTTGAGGGGGAGGAGCTACATCTCTAAAGTCACTGAAAGAGATGTCCTTCATTCAGTATAAATAGTGTTGACTTGTTTATATCTAAACATTGATGCTTCATTGAGCTGGGGGCATGCTGGATGCAGCTCATCTGACCACACTTATTGAAATAAAGATGAAGGAGAAGGAGCCACTGCCGTTTCAAGGAACGCAGTGATCCTAATGAACCTGGTTTGGATAACTTAGGCTATTCCTGTAGAAACAGCAGCCCCCATCCCACCCCGCCCCCACTGGGAATTTTTCTTCTTTCTCTGCTTTTAAATCTTGGCACTTGGGAAATATAAATTAATCCTTAATGTTCAAAAATGGCACAGTGGGGTCCTCGAGCTGAAAGGAGAAGTTGACACATTCCTCATCCCTAGCCCAGAAGCAATCTCCAATTGATAATCATTTGCAAATAAAAGCTTAATTTTCTCCAAGGCAAAGGAGTAGCAAGGAAACAAGGACTTCAGGGGCCAGCCACCCAGACAGCCAAACAGCCAGACAGCCAGACAGCCAGACAGCCAGACAGCCAGACAGCCCCAGAGTAAGAAGGAAAGTTAGATATACAGAAGAGAAAATAAAGCCTAGAGGGAAAAGGTAGTTGGGTTAATTTACATTAAGAAAAGCTGGCCTGAAAAAACCCAAGCTAAGGCCAGGCATTCATAAGTAATAATAATGTGTGATTTATTTGGGAGCTGGGTGGCGGGTCCCTCAGAAAGGTTTTATTTCAGCTAACAGGGTTAAATACAGAGTCCACTGTCGTGGGGAAGGCATGACAGCAAATGCCAGATCTAGCTATGGCAGCCAGAGCATGAGGCAGCTGCTTACACCTAGGAAGCAGAGAGGTGAATGTTAGTGTTTAGCTCCCCCCCCCCCCCATTAACCTTTGTGTGTTTAATCTAGGATCCCAGTTCAAGGGATGGTGCTCTGGAAACACCCTCACCGACACCCTGGGGAGACCCTGAATCCAGTCCTTTGATTTGATTGTCAGCTCCAGGAGTTCCTGGCTGTTGATCTCTGGGGGGGGGGGGTATCCCCTTCAAAGCCTGTTACTGTGAGTGTGGAGCAGGGTGACAGTGCACACTTCATTGCTTAGGGCTTCATGTTTAGCAAATGAAATAATGAAGGTGCTCTGGGAAGCATGAAGCATTTCACAAATGCGAGAAAGAAAACACCGCCAGTGTTTACTATCACCCTGAGTATGAGCCTTTTGCAAACCGGCTCTGGCAGAGGCACCCAGGGCTCTCTCTGTACACAGCCTTCCTTCACGCCACTCCAGCCAGCGCTGACAACCTGAATCGTGTAAATCGGGTAATGTCATTCCCTGCTCTAAACTCTTTGGTTGCTCTCCATTGCCTTGTAACGCTGTCTATCTAAACTCCTTGCCAAAGCCTGCAGGGTCCTGCCTAACCTCTTCTCTTCCTCCCTCGGATGCAGCCCCTCCATTCTGAGCCACAGGGTCTGGTTCTGAGTGCATGCTCAGTGTCTCTCCATATCAGGCCTCCATGCATACATAGCATTCTCTCTTCCTAAGAGTATCCCTCCTCTGTCAGCACAGGTCTCTTCTCTCTTTCCAGTTTGCATGGTATTTCCTTCCTCTCAGCTAGGATTGCTTTACAGACTAGATGGTTGCACAGCATGTGTCCCCAGTGGGTGTCACTGACATTCATGACAGCTCCTGGTGACTGCTGCCAGCCCTGGGGCTTCACTCCCCTGAGGCCCCTGACTATCCCTGAACTCCTTTATGCTTTACCTATCTGCACAGTTACAACCATTTATTTCTTAGATGCCCCTCTTTTTCCATTAGAGCGTCAAAAAATGCACACTAGGACTCACACGGAGTCCTTAGCAGCTAGAATACCTGCACACAGTAGGTTCTCAGTGGATGTGTTATGGATGGACTTGTCACAAAGTATAGGGAACCCATGGCATCCTTTCCCAATGCAATGCTAATGGATAAGCACCAGCTGAGCTAGAATCTCAAGCATCTCCCATCATTCAACTCTAGTTTCAGAGCCGATATTGATCTGGAAGCTACAGTGTGTTAATGGGCCATGAGTTGGGTGTAAAAAAACTCCAGGAGATGGACAATGGGACCACTAGGATCTGAGCCTTGTCTTCCTGCTGAGACATATCTCTGTGAAGATAGAGGTTTCTGTCCCGCCAGGTCCTGCAGCCCTTCAGTCCCAAATGATCACACAGAGACAAATTAATATTAAACTGTTGGCTGATGGCTTAGGCTTCTTATTGGCTAGCTCTGTCTTAATTATTAACACGTTTCTATTAATCGATGCATTGTCACGAGGCTTTGGCTTACTCATAATCTGGCATGTTACTCCTCCAGCAGCACGGAATCTCTCTGCCACCTCTCTCTCCTTCCTCTCTCCCTTTCTCCTGGTCTGGTCGCCCCACCTATCCTTCCTGCCTGGCTATTGGCCAATCCGTGTTTTATTCATCAACCGATAAGAGAAAGACAGATACAGAATGGCATCCCCCATTGCCCCTGCTTACCTAAAGCACTTAGCTGTTCTCTGTAGAAATGAAATAGCCTAAGGGAATGTGTATGGGATTGGAGTCTAAAGTCCTAAAGATCTGGATTTCATCTGGATTTTACTTTTGTTCTGTGGTGGGCAGTGATGACAGGTGAGTAATTATAAAGTCTGTGGCTCTTTTATTTCCTTTCTAAATTAAGCAGGGCACTTCCTAAGAATTACCTTGAGCTCTAAGGAGGCAGGGCTGGAATAATGTGATGTAACATTGCTGCTATAGGACTGATGAATAAAGCTCTCCAGGAGGCAAAGGTCATTACTCCCCTCTCACCTGGTCCTTAGGTTGGAGCTATCTTCAGTCATAACTTGCTGATTAACCAGTCACAAAGGATTTAGGAGCAGGAGGTATGGTGTGCTCTGAGCTCTGCATATTAAAATAAATAGCCCCAAGTAAGCTTGGCACTTCCTGTATGACGAGACCTCATGCATTCTTAAAGAAAACACATTTCCAATGACTTATGCATGCCACAGACATCTTTTCCTACCTTTAAAGACCTCAGAAGCGACTGTAGTGGCTGGCTAAGGGAGAGGGGAGACCCACCACACTATCAGAGGGTAGAATCTGCTCTGATGGAGGCACAAACAGTACCCTCTGGCAGTTCCAGGACAGGATGTCAACTGCACCTTGACAGGACCATTCTCAGAAACACAATCTCAGATAAGGACACCAGAGTCTCCAGGAGAAAATGAGAAAAAAAGCTTTCCAAAGCCAGTTCTAGGTTGTGGGAACCAATCAGATCCCATCTGGCTTCTTGTTCTCTGTTTCAAGACTCATTTCCCATCCAGGAAGTATGAGTGGACTCATCCTGCTCTACCCAACAATGAACAAACAAGAGACTATGTGTAGAACACCGACCACTCCTTGTTTCCTGGGTTTGTTGATTGAAGCCTGTGGGTAGTAGCATGCTTCCAAAGCCCTCTTGGATGTGTAGGGTTTGGCAGGTTGATTTTTGACTGGCTCATTCCTCTTTGTTTTTGTTTTTTGGGGGGGGGGTTGTTTTGTTTTGTTTTTGTAAACTTGGTATTTTGAATTAAACTTCTTGAGTTTAGATGTCTCAAAGTACCACTCTTAAAGACACAAGAGTTTCTAGAAGACCTTTCATTCCAAGAATACTAGCTATTTTTTAATCACCAGGGTAGAGAATATAATCACCAGACCCAAATGTGGAAAATCGGAGGTTTGAGTTACGTGTGTTTCTATCTCTGACGCACTGAAACACTCACTAGATGTGATGGTCTGAATGCTAACATACCCCTCCCCTCTTAGGCTTGGTCCCCAGTTAGGTTTAGGAGGTGTGACCTTGCTGGAACTGGTGCTCTTCTTTCTCCAGTCACTCAAGCTTGTAGCAAGTTGACATAAAACTAGCCAGCACAAGAGGAAGTGCCTGAACTAACTAATTGAGTGAAAATAGATCTAGCAACCTAAGATGACTATAGACTCTCAGAGATTCCCTTGAAACTGAAGAGAATAATTAATTACTCTGTGTGTGTGTGTGTGTGTGTGTGTGTGTGTGTGTGTGTGTGTGTGTGTGTGTGTGTGTTCAAGACAATTCTCTCTGGCTTGGAACTCGCCAAGAAGGCTAAGCAAGCTACCCAGGAAGCCTCAGGTATGCTCTTGTCTTAATCTTTCCAGATCTGGGGACTAATTCAAATCTTAATGCTTCCAAGTCAAGCATTTGACCTCTGGGTTGAGAATATGGCCTCCAGATCTGGGGGTATTGTGCTCTCTTCTCAGCCCATAGTCTAAGAGTTTGAGAGCTCTGTAGCTTGAATGTTTTTCCCCCTCAGAAGCTCAAATTTAATCTTGCTCTGCAGTGAGTGAGGTAGTGTTGGTAGGTGACGAGGTTATGAGGTGAAGGGAGTATTGAAGTTATGAGATCTCTCTCATCCTTCATTCACCTATAAAGGCTACTATAAAAGGGTTTGCAGGAGAAGTTTGTATTCCTCTCCTCTCTCTCTCTCTCTCTCTCTCTCTCTCTCTCTCTCTCTCTCTCTCTCTCTCTCTCTCTCTCTCTCCCTCTCTCCCTCCCTCCCCTGTGGGAAGCTGTGTTCCTTCCCTCTGGAGAATACAGCATGTGGATACTATCTTGGAAGCTGCGATTCAGCCTTTAGCAGACACCAGACCGGCTGGCGCCAACAGCTTAGATGTTCTGGACTTACGACTGTGAGAATTAACTTTCTTTTCATTCCTTTCTCCTCCTCCTTCTCTTTCTTTACTTTTCTTAATTTTTGAAATTATAATTACAACATTTTTTTCTTTTCTTCCCTCTAAACCTTCCCATACACCTCTCCCCACTCTCCTTCAGACTTATTTCATTGTTATTTCATGCATATATGTATGTACACATTCACTCCTAAATATAACCTGCTCAAACCCTAAAACTATGACTTTCTTTTCTTTATAATTTACCAGCCTTATGTTACAGCAGCAGGAAACACAAGAAAGACGTTTCAAAAACTCTCATCTAGTCCTTCTTGGCAGGAGATCCAATTATCATCTAGATTTTATATTTAGATGATGTCATCTGATCATCACAATAAATGACGGTAACTGTTCTCACCTGGAAAAGGCCCAGACAACCTGTCATTTCTCCAAGTGCCATACCAATAGGCAACAAATTCAAATTTTAAATTTAAACATTTCACTACAAGTATTAAAGTAATTTTTTGTTTAGACAGAGTATCTGGGGAACCCTTTCTGGGACCCCAGCCTCAAGTATTCCTTCCTGCTGTCCTTCCTGCCATCCACTCAATGTCAGAATGGAGAACTGAATGGGAGAAACCAGTGTTTAGTGGTAGGCAGCCTTTGTAGTTTTAAGATGGCCAGGTATCAGATCTTAATAAAAGGGAGCATCTGAAGGGTTTTGGCCTACAAGAAATTCAAGTGCTGCAACAATGGCTCTCAGTCCTGGCTGTGCACTTGGCTTCTGGTGTGCCTTTCCAAGCTCTTCTCTTCTGGTGTAATGGATGTGACCCTTCTGAGGCTTCAATCTTGGGTTTTCTGAAGCTACCCAGAGGTCTCCATAGATGGTCAGGACTGAACTGTGCAGCCCTAAAGTATGCCATGGCGAACAGTCCCCAAGTGAACCTACTACCCTCTGATCAGACCCTGGTGTCGGGAGCCGCCTTTCCTTCCTGGGACACCACAGAGGCCAGGGGAGCTGGTGACCTGGCAGGGACATTGTTCTGTGTGCTGACTGCAAGCTTTGAGCTGTGCCTCCCTTTCTGAAATATCAATCAGATCCAGACACATCAAAGGAGATTATTATTCCTGTCGCACTGGCTTTGTTTCTGACACCTCTGAAAGAAGTGTCCACTTATCTCCGGAACG
This sequence comes from Cricetiscus sungorus, assembly GCA_030556225.1. Taxonomy (NCBI): domain Eukaryota; kingdom Metazoa; phylum Chordata; class Mammalia; order Rodentia; family Cricetidae; genus Cricetiscus; species Cricetiscus sungorus. The sequence goes on along the minus strand of JANBXA010000366.1, from coordinate 31,258,881 downwards.
CTGTCCCAGAAAACTCGGTCCCTGCTGGGTGAGGTTACAGGTGCACAATTTGCATCCATCACACCTTTTATGAAGAGGGCGGAATTGGCTTGTTTTGTTTTCCAGCACTGGGGAAGCAGATTTCTTTCTAAGCTTCCCACTATAAATTGTATTAAATCTTTTCAGTGGGGTTTCCATGGCTATGTGAAAGGGAAATCATACAGTAATTGTCTTAGCTAATACAGCAAGGCAGGGTAGAGTACATCTTAATTTTTGTCATCCGTGTGCTGTGCCTGTTTACACAGAAATGCTCCTGAAGTGGGGGACAGATTTCTGCATTCACCGGGAGATGCTTGGCAAACGCAGTGCCAGGTCAGCTACAGATTGGAAGAAACAAATGGCTGAATCCCTGAGCCCCTTGCTCTGTTCCACCAGAGCCCCAGGCCTGGTTTGCTTATTTTAATTGGGAATTACAGTGCTTTGTGAGCACCAACACTGAGCCTCCCACTGCATAAATAAAACCTGCCTCCCAGACCCTGGTCCTCAATAGGGAGAAAGAACTGGATGCATCTTTGCCTAGATCAAGATAAAACCTGAAAGGAACCATCAGCATAAATTGTCCCTTTGTGCCGGGAGAAACCTATAGGGACTGATTACTCCAACAGTCTGAGCCCAAACATTCACAGCAAAGTGCCATGGATAAGAGTCCCTGTCTGCAGAATTGACCTTCTGAAGGTCAATGGATGAGGATGTCCCAAGTTGCCTCACCTCAGGGAAATTCTTGATCTTCATCTATAAAGTGATTAAAAAAAAATCTACACAGTCAGATTCTGCATCTCAAATCAAGTAAAGGTTCCAATTCTCAAACTTGTCAAAGCCATGCTCAATATATGGTAGTAATTTTATGCAATAATTTCAGCGCCACTGTTTAGCTACAGAGCTACGCCCTCCTCTAATAAGGTAAATCTGAAGGCTGTTGTGGGCTTGTGTGACTGTATGATATTCAGATAAATTCAGCAAACACTGCCTGCTTAGGTGTCACAGGGGTTACTGGAAAATGTGGGAAGAAGGCCTGGTACCTGCCTGAAGGCACTCTCCTCCAATCAGAACTGAGTTCCTCATCGGCTGCTGCCAATAGCCTTTGCTTGACCATAGCAGAGCCTCATTGTGTGATGACTCCAGGGAGAATGGGCATGTGATTCAGGCTAGACTATGGGTGGTAAAGGAGGAGACTGCCACACTGTCACTGACATAAGAGTCAACATGGATCCTTGTTCCACGTAGCAAATATTCAACTGCTTAATAAGGATGCAGGTCTCCCAGATTAGCCCCAAAGGGAGGTTACGGCAAATTTCACCCTACTGCCTGTTCCATTGACCACAGCTGATGCTGATGAGAATCTCAAGTGATGGGAAATGGAGACAGAAAGGAGGAGGCAAAACTTCTCCAGGAATGTAGGAAAACCACTTGGCCGACAAGCCCACGTTGGAAGCAAAAGAAATTGGCTCCAGCCATCGTCTGCCATTTTGAACTCTGTGGTAATTTATTTTAAATTTTCTCTTTTTAAAAATAGTTTAGAGCATGGATGAGAAATGTAATAGAACACAGAGTGAAAAGGGTTTGCCCACACAGAAGTCCTCTGTGGAGCCAAAATCAAGACATAGTTGAGATGATTTTCATTACGCCCAAGATAGGAAAGGGAACTGTGTACATCTTCAGTCCCCAGCTGGAGACTTGGAACAGACCCACCAGATTCCAGGACCCGGCCTCAGTGTGAGCTGGCTGATGACCCATAGGAGTCCCTCTCTGCTCATCCTCCAGTGTCTCTTATCAGTAGCTTCTGCCTACAGCTGGCTTGCCAAGCCCAAGCCTGTCATTAAACCAAAGACAGCTCATGTCCCACTGCCTGCCATATCCAGAACTTTGTCACAAGTTGAGACCAGGATTGGGACTTTCCCTCTGTGCCCCCATATCACTCACCACTGCAGTATTTCCCCGAAGGCCATCCTTCCCAATAACTAGTCTATCTCCCCAACTAGATCATGAAGCCTCTGTCTGGATGTACCATGGTCCCAGCACACAGCAAAAACAGTTCTGCAATAAATTTCTATTGAATGGGTGAATGTCTGAGATGCTGAATGTCAGTGTGATACTCTCTAAATCCTCAGGCTAGGGTCCAGCCTCATCAAGTTTTACCTCAGTTGCCTTGAATTCCAGCACCCCCTTCCTGCCATCCACCTGTTGCTGTTCCCTCTTTATCCTGCCAGGTCACATTGCTACTTTAGCCCCAAATAAACACATGGACACTATATTAATTATTAAATTGTTGGCTGATGGCCAGGGCTTCTTATTGGCTAGCTCTGTCTTAATTATTAACCCATTTCTATAAAATCTATGTAATTCCACTTGGTCTTGGCTTACCCGAGAAGGATCCAGATCTGTTTCTCCTTTGTCGACTACGTGGTGACTCCCTGGCCGGCTCACTCTGACTACTTTCCCAGAACTCTCCTTGTCTCCTAGTCCCGCCTATCTTCCTGCCTCATTGGACAAACAGTGTTTTTTCATCAACCAATAAAAGAAACATATACACAGAAGGACATCACCCATCATCCACCTCAGCACAGTGGAAAGGAGCACCACCATCAGATGTTCTTGTATCTTCCATGACAAAAAAAAAAAGAATAGTCCTCATGTTTTTAGGGGACTTGGAACCATAGCCCTCCTCTAGGCAAGGAAGAATACAGGTTTCCCAATGACATGGACCATACAGCTCACCCCTCATTTGCCCTGTACAAACTAGACACACTCCACTTACATGTGGCAAGTACAATTCATGAAATCAGAGCAGCTCCAATTTCAAAGGTCAAGTGATTGTATCCCTCATGACCCCAGCCCTCTCTGGAACACTTCTCCAGTGACTTGAAAAATGCCCTCCTGATTGTATAACAAGCCATTTGTACAACTTATAGCTTCTGATTTTCTGAGCTAACTGAATTCAGCTGGGTGTATCTCACTTTGTGTTTTCAGAGGCTTGCACCCCTATTTCCTCTGGGACATTACAAAGCCAAGTTTTATTTGGAGGGTCAAGATACCTTATCAACTAGTCCTGCCGATGGGCTCTGTAAATGCAGGTGACACATCTACATAGAACTTCTCCATGTGACTTAGACGTCTAACAACAGGGCACCAGTACTAAGAGAAAGCACTGTGGAGTTAGCATTCTAGAAGACCTGGGCAGAATATGCAATGTGCCTTGTGACATAACCTCAGTAGGCCCAGAATATCATTCCACCAAAATTATTAGTAATGCAATTCACAATGGCCAGCCCAGACTCTGAAGAAGGAATTGGAGGCTATCTTTCAGTAGCAGGAGAGTCTCTATGGGCTTTTACTAAGAATATTAGTCTCACTGAGATTATAGTGTCATGGTATAGTATTTGCCTAGCATATGGCAAGATTCATAGCCCCAGCTCAACTTACAATAACACACACACACACACACACACACACACACCACACACACACACACACACACACACCTATGAAAAATATTTCTGTGTGCTTGGTGGCTCCCTGGTATGATCCTGATACCAAAGTCATCTTGTTGTCTCTTACCTTATAAAAATGGCACTATGAAGCAGCCAACCACAAGGAGAACACTGTGTCCTTTCAGAGAGTTCTCCAGGAATGATGAGCCACCAGGAGCAAAAGGGGAAATTGCCCAATCCAACATGTTTATGGTCTTCAGTTAATTACTGCAACTAAGTGGCAGGACATAGTGTAAGTCTTTGTCTAATTACATGACATGTGGGACATTGACTGTGAGGTTTAATAAGCCATGGGCCCTCTTTTGATATTTCCATCCTTACCGACAGTCATTCTACATGGGAAGAGCTAGTGGCCATCCTCCTCCAGTTGGGAGTCCTCTGCCTATCTACCAGCAGAGTAGAAGAAAGAGACACTGAGGCAGAGAGTAAGAAAAACTGCAGCAAGGGTCCCCGAAATCCTCTAAGTATGTTGGGAGACAAAACATATAAACCACATAGTCCGCTGGTGAAATAACCATTAGGCAGCATCTCACACTGCTCCAAGACCTAAGGTTAGCAAGGAAGGACGTACACTACGGGATCAGGCTTATATCGACCCTCTCACACAAAGGGCCACAATGAAAAACGACTTTCTTCCTTCGTGCACTCTTTTCAAAGTTATCAAGACATGGCCTATACACCGTACTGGTAATTTGTGGTAAGCTGGTCACTCTGTCCTTCTGGAAACACCCGGGAGTGATGGAAGAAGTGAAGCAGGGCCAGCAACTACGCATGGGCACTTAACTGGGGCCCACCCGAGAGAACAGCATTTAGGCCGAGCCTGGAACCACAAGAAGAAAACAGCTGACTTGTAACAGTCAAGGCAGGTGTATTAGTTCCGTGTGGCTGCTCTAACAGGCTGCCATGAGGCAATGAAAATGTATCCTCTTGTCGTTCTAGAAGACAGCTGAGCTGCAATGTCCCTGAAGGCCCTCTAGAGTCTGGTACCCCAGGTGTTCTTTGGCTTGTGGCTACATCACATCCTATATTTCTATTTCCATAGTTACCTCACCTTCTCCATTATTTCTTCACTTTTTTGTTTGCTTGTTTTTGGTTTTTGTTTTGGTTTTTGTATCTTACAAGGATTCATTAGCCTGCATTTGGGAATCACCTGGGTAACCCATAATAAGATCATATTGCCATGATCCTTAGCTTAAACGTCTGCTTTGCTATATGAAATAATATTCACAGGTCCTAGGAATCAGCAGACAGACACAGCTTGAGGTGGGGTGAGAGTGGGGTATCCACCATCCAACCTACCACAACGTGGTCCAAGAGCATAAGGAATGGCTGGCTTAGGGCCCTTTCATCCTGGGGAGGGATTTAATTCTGTAATGAGAAGCCATTTGGGGTTTCACGCAGAAATACTGATTGCATGCTATGATGGTAACCCTGTTGCCGTAAGGAACGGATTGGGAGTGGGATAGGAGGCGGGGGCAGCATGAAGCCCAAATTGAGGCTTTGCCAATCTGAAAATGTAGGTATAGGGCAGATCTGTCATTCTCACAAGAACATATCATCAAAGCCTGTAACATAATGCAAATTTCTACATCCTGTACAAGGCTGTGTCCTCCATCTACCTTATTTTACCTCTAACTCAGAAAACTGACTTCTGTGCTCAATTTCATGTTCTCTCTGCCAGTGTTTGGTGACTTTTCACTGGTGGCGTGGCTTAAGGGTCAGGAATTCAGAGCAACCCTGAGAAGCTGAAACACTGGGTTAGTGACAGTCAGAAAAACAATCACGGCTCGGCTATTTGTAAGCGATAGTTGTTTGCAATGAGGAGCAAGTGGTAGACAACATTCTGAATGCTTCCTGGCTTAGCTCCAGTCACCACAACAAAGTGCCACAGACTAGGCTGGCTTTTCAACAACGGGGATTTATCTCTTGTGGCTTTGGAGGCTGGAAGTCTAAAGTCTGGTTTCCCACTCAGTCGGGTCCTGGTCTGTCTGTCATCCAGGTTGCTGATGTCACCTTCAGTTCTCACAGAGCAGCAAGACTTTTCTTTATAAGGGCACTGATCCCACACATGGTGGCTCCACCCTCATCATTTAATAATCCCCTAGAGCCCCACTGTCAAATTCTGTAACACTGTGACTTTAATTGGGAGGGACACTAATAGGAGCTGCCTCTCCTCCCACCATATGCCACACACCTGCCTTTTTCCTGCCACAAAGATTTGCTTGCATCCAGCTCACTTGCTGGGTGGGGCAGGCTCAGAAGTGGTTTTCTGCAGCCCTGAGTCAGGACTGTGTGGTTGAAAGAGCAGAGATTTTGTTAACCTTTAGGCTAAATCCGTCTCTTTCATACACATGGCATCCTCTAATCTCTGATGTCTTAAGCAGGTGTGTGTACATTCATCAGCTTAGATTAGCCTGCAAATTTTCCTTAGTTTCCCAGCAAACACCCTCTGGTTTTGCTTCACTATATGGAGAAAGAGAGATGCCCAGCATCTCCTGAATGCCTAACTTATGCCACACATCCTCTCACATGTCTGTATGGCAGAGGTGGCTATCTGTCTCCCAGAATTCCCTTTTCTTCCAACTCCTTCCCTGTCAGTGACAGGACCCTTGGCGTCTTAACCGGATCAGATAAAATACAGATCAGTCATTTAAATTTGTGTTCCACATGAATAATGAGGAATATTTTAGTAAATATTTCTCATACATACTTACAGTAGCTTTTTTATTTTTAAATCATTCATCTAACATTTTGGTTAAAGTGTACTGCATTTGTCATTGGTTCCATTGCCAGGAATGGGGTTGCCCTGAGGTCTCTTCTGAAGTCACCCTGTGATGACATTCTGGCCTAAGTGATGGAAACAGCAGTGTTCTTTGAAGGCAGTCCCTGACCCGTTAGAATGCAAAGCCAATGTTGGGACAAGCCATCTGGGACTGCTGGGTGACTTCAGCGATGGTAGCCAATCATGGTAGAAAACGAAACTAGAGGATTATCACCCACAGTCCAGAACATGAAGGAAAAGTAAATTTGTACTTCAGCCACTGTCACTGGGGTTTCCTGCTACCTGCAGGCTAACCAACAGAAACTAGTCACTATGGCATCTAACTCTCACTGGACCTTGAAAGTAAGTCATGGTAATCACATTTTGGCAAATAAAACCCAAGGTTTGGAGACATCAAGTAACTTACATAGTCGTTGTTGAACAGTGTTCTGAAACCTGTCTTCCTCAACAGTATCTTGGCACACTTCCCCATATACAGGCTCTGTGGATGAGAATTTTATCAAGTCCCTGTGTTTTATAACATAATATTAAATCTTCTCCAGTATGTCTGAGTTCTAAAGCTTTCAGCATTTAGCTTTTTTTCTTCATCACAAATTCAGAATTTGGATATACCTGTCATCTCTCAGTGTCATGTTTTCTGCTACTCTGTCTCCATACCTTGGTATGTGAGGGAGCTATGCCAACAGCTATGCCATATTTATTTGTTTCCTTTTGAGTTTCTAAAGGAATTAATCCACTCTGTATTATAATGGTTCCCTGAAAAAATGTCTTGCCTGAGTTATGTTTCAATATAAATCCTTCAGCTTTTATAGCGAATCAGTATCAAAAGCTGTAGTTGTATTTTTTGAGACATATTTTGTTGTTTGGCACTCTTTGCAAAATACAATTTTCATGTGATAAATTTCACATAGAATTTAGAGCTAAGGAAAAATATTTGAAACATCTATTCATATAGTATTATTCTCTATCTGTTTCTCTCTCCTATTTGTTTTTGGGCAAATGTTTAGAGAATACGAGAACCTGACAATTACTCTTTTGCTCTGGTTTCAAGGACCCTCAGTACTGAACTGCATGTTTGTAGTCAATCACCTCAGATACTAAAATATTTACTTTCCCCAGGATTTGTTTTTCCCTTCTTGGCTCTGATCCTTCCATTTGAGAATACATTTGTGTTTTTGCTGTCCACTTCAAATTTACACTGATTTATTTAACAAATGTTTACTTGCTGCTTCCCTTATATACAACATTCACAAGGAGGAAAGTGACTCATTCGCTATGTATTTCTGACTCTTTAGCTTTTTTGTATGTGTGTGTGTGTGTGTGTGTGTGCTTTGTCATTTTTTGAGGCAGGGTCTCATAGCCCTTGCTAATGCAGAGCCTCACTAAGTAGACCATGCTGGTCTTGAACTCTACCTACCTCTACTTCCAGAGTGCTGGGGATTACAGTCATATGCCACCACACCCAGCTGCCTTAGCTTTCTCTCAAAAGGACAACAAATGTCTACTGAGTAGCCTACTCCATAATTTGGATGAGGATCATTAGTAAACTCAACATTTTGCAAAACTCGCATTTCTTTCTCCTGCTTAGAGGATCAAAATATCAGTCCCATCCACCCAGTTTCCCACTGAGAGGGAGCAGGGTTTGCCAGGCACCTTTTAGTGGCTTCCTCGTTTGCCATGGGCCGTTCTGGCTTCCAAACACTGAGTAATTGGAGATAGTCTTGTCACCACCCACCGGTGGCTACCAATGAATTCTCCAAGGTCACCACAGATGCCTGTTCCGTCTTGGTGTGAACATCAGTGTGGTCTCCCATCCTGGCCTCTACAAGAAGTTCGGGCATGAAAGGCCTACTCCTTAAAGAGTCTTTTGCTGCCGAATGGGTAAGAACGACTGTAGAGCAAGACTGGAGTGCACGGAGGAAAGGAAGACCCCATGGCCAGCCTGGGGTCAGGAATGGATGTTTGCATTAGGTATCCATCGGAAGTCTGGTGCCCTGCTCGCCAACGTGCCTGGCAGGCCCGCATCTCCATGGTTACGCAGTCTAGCTTGTCAAATATTACTGACCTTTCCGGGAATGTGGAAACACCAGGCACACGGAACCTTTTTGCTAGAACAGGGAGGCAGGATTGGAATTGTGGCATTCTTTACTCCAGCTCCTAGAGATGGCTGGCCCTGTTAGTGCCATGGTCTAGCTTTTTTCTCTTCTACACTGAAAGGACAAACCAGTGACAGCGTGTGCTCCTAAAGACTGTTCCTCATCAGCTGTCCCCGTAAGAGGCTACATGGTTCCTTCTTTGTGAAGTCATGGCCAAGCATGCGAAGCTTTCGCCTCTACACACTTTACTCCATGGCTCCGGAATGGTTCCCTACCCGGCTTTGCAGGGGCTGTGGTTTATAAACCACTGTCACTGATGGCTCAGTGGGTTCTAAGCTCTGCACAACGGCTGAGAAACAAGCGCAAGTACATTTAACAACTTGCAGGATGGGGACCAAAAGGCCAAAGCGCAAACTCTGTGAGTTCTCTTCTGCTCCCATCGACTGGCAGATGCCTGGGGCCAGGCCACTCCACTACCCAGCCACAGCTACACCACCTCTCACCTTTTGACCAACTTCTGACTTTCATGTGACTCTGTCACCAGGCTGAGTGTGTCAGGGTCCGACATAAGTCTGACTAGCATACACCTAGCATAATAAAGATAGAGTGAATGAACTTGGGTATGACTCACATTGCTGTCACACCAACATCTCTCTCTCTCTCTCCCTCTCTCTCTCTCTCTCTCTCTCTCTCTCTCTCTCTCTCTCTCTCTCTCTCTCTCTCTCTCTCTCTCTCTCTCTCTCGTGTCTCGTGTGTGTGTGTGTGTGTGTGTGTGTGTGTGTGTACATTTGTGCATATAAAATCTTTTTCTTGGCGAACTCAACCCCAGCACACCACTCCAACAGTCCTTACATAAATGAGCCGGCTTTGAAAGCTGTTGGAAAATTCAGGAGTCAGGTTGAGGACCCTAGAATAACATCTGCTTCACTAAGTCCACATCAGAAAAGTCAAACAAACCAGAAGATTATCATTTTTCTGTTTTTGTCTCGAGGATTTGGAACTGTGGTCTATGGAAACGGCAGTTTGAAATGAAAATATTCAGGGCTAGCCAAGTGACACATCTGGTTGGTGATGGGCAAAGAACAAAACCAGGCCTTTCACTGCAGCGGCTCAGGCACAGGCATCTGGGCGTGTCAGCCCTGGGAATGCTGGGGAAGCAGTTCCAGTAACTCTATGAGAGCTGGATGATGAATTTCATAACTGAAAACTGAAGCTGATCCAGGATGAAGTTTGAGCGATGGTATGAAATCATTGCACTGACAGCATCCTAATCAAACACCATTAATCCCCCCCACACACACACACACTGCTCTGAAAACTATCCTAGATGATAGCTTTATTCTTTCTTTTTTTTTTTTTTTTTAATCCTTGGAGCAAAAGACCCTTAAACTTTCCTGGATAATATAAGGCAGCCCCTCAGTAGGGCAAAGTGTAATCCTAGCAATAACGAAGCCGAGGCATGAGAATTGCCGAGAGTTCAAAGCTAGTCTGGCTGCATGAAGAAACTTGGTCTCAGAAATCTAAAGGCAAATAAATAAATGCAAAAAAAAAAAAAAAGACATTTTCTCAAATACATCATCTGTCTAGCTATAATTCTCAAAGGTCTGTGTTCACCACGATTCACTGGTGTAGTCACTAAGGCGTTGGTTTAAGCTGTACTTTCTCTACATCCTTCTCTCAAGCTTCTATCCACGGGGTCTGGTGCTGGCATAGGGATCACCATGGTTACTTGTAGGAGCACTTTTAAAAGCAGGGCAAATACACTGTGGCCGCAAAACCCCTCAGAGTGAGGAAGGCCATGCTCAAATCATGACAGCTCCATCAAGGACATCTTGGTGGATGTGGCCATTATGAGTTATGGCTGTCCAGACTTTCCCCTTGATATCAAGACACCTAAAACATCATCATTCAGAATAGACACCATTACCCTATATGGAGCATGCCAAGATTCCTCACAATAGCAGTTACAATTAACATCTATTTTCTGGGAAAATACACGTTACCAAGAAGCCACTGTTCAGTCAGTTTCCTTGGCTGGGCTTACAGTAACCAGTGGGAGTCACTGTCATTGATTTTTAATGCTTTGGAAGGCTTCCTGGGACACTTTGCGAGGTGCAAGCTGAAGCAATACAATGGCAAGGCCCATTTCTGCTTCTCTCGGAGTTTGTAATACTCTTCTCCCCAGTCTCTACTTGCTGTGCTGAAAACTAGGGTAGGGCCAGTCACCTGCTCCCAAGCCTGTCTTTCAAGGCCCATTCCAGTTTCCTAAGGAGAGAGCCCAGTTGGCTTACACAGGCAGGTCCAATCATTCGTCAGCTGTGGCCTCTCACCTGCTTAGGGACATGCTCACAAGACACAAACCTGATCTCAGTTCTCACAGAAAGGGAATCTGTTAATGCCTGAGATGTCCAAAATGGCCTCTGCATACAATCTGCTATGAATTTCATAGTTAAATTAAAAAAAAAAAAACTATTTGTCTTTCCAGAAGGCTTTGGAATCACCTCAAAAACTGAAGTTCTAGGTACACCCCTGACTTCCTGCCCTACTGTAATAATCTGTCTGTCCTCCTAGGGCCCAAGGCCTACACGCTACAGCCAGCATTTTATAGGAAGCAGAAAAACCGGACAATACTTAGGAGTTCTTGGTCTCTTTGGTCAAAGAAAAGAAAGGGAACACTTCACCAGCTAGAAGTAATTAGATGGGAGAGACTGCCTTCCTTCCTCAAACTCTCCTTAGAACTTTCCAAGGGCCACCTCCTCCCTCCCCCAACGGCCTCAGAGCAGCCATGGACACTGTGACTAGAAGCCATGTCTCAGCTTCATTGGCAGTCAGATGCCCATTTCCTGGTAGTTCCAAAGTATGGGAGCCTAATAAAGCAAGTTCTCAGGCTGTTTGCTGTTGATAATTCCAGCTGGGTAGACCAAGGGGTAAAGATCTAAACAGAGAATTCTTAACAGAGGAATCTCAAGTGGATGAGAAGCACTTAAAGGAATGTTAACTATGAGATTCCATCTTACACCTGTCAGAATTGCTAAGGTCATAAACACCAGTGATAGCTCACGCTGGAGAGGATGTGAAGCAAGGGGAACACTCCTCCAGTGCTGGTAAGGGTGCAAACTTGGATAGCTACTTTGGAAATGAATATGGCAGTTTCTCAGAAAATGACAATTGATTCACCTCAAGACCCAGCTATGCCGCTCCTGGGCATATTCCCAAAGGACACTCCACCGTACCACAGGGACACTTGCTCAAGTATGATCACAGCAGCTTTATTTGTAATAACCAGAAACTGAAAATAATCTAGATGTCCCTCAATTGAAACATGGATAAAGAAACTGTGGTATATTTACAAAACAGTTTTACTTGGCTATTAAAAGCAAGGACATCATGAAGTTTACAGGCAAATGAATGAGACTATGTATGTTGTGTACTCACTTGGAAGGAGAAGGGGATATTAGCTGTAAAGTAAAAGATAGCCAAAGGATAATCCACAGACCTAGAGAAGCTAAGTAACAAGGAGAACTCAAGTGGGGGACACATGTGTCTCCCTGGGAAGGGGGAACTAGATGCAGATGGAGGGGTGTAGGTGGGGGGCAGAAACAGGAGGGACTAGGTAGGGGGAGGATGCAGGGAGAGAATACTAGAACACACAACTGGAATTGGTGGCCCTCTAGGGAAAAGCTGGAAACCTAATGCAATGGAATTTCCCAGGAAACTATGAAGGTTAACCTAGCTAAGTAAGACTCTTAGCAAGGGGGATACAGATCCTGAACTGGCCATGTCTTGTAACCAGGCAAGTCTTGCAGTGGAGAGACTGGGATAGCAACCCTGCCACATAACTTGCAACCTACTATCTGTCCTGCCTACAAGATGCTCTGGGGTAAGGGGGAGCAGAAACTGTGGGAGTGGCCAACCAATGACTGGTACAACTTGAGACCCATACCTTGAGAGGGAGCCTGCCCCTAACACTGCCTGCAGGACCAGGACCCAGAGACGAGATATCCCAGAGATATACAATAGAACCAAACACAACAAGACAAAAAAAAAAAATCAATGAAATGATTCTTAATAATATTCTGTTATAAATTGGTACCTAGCCCAATTATCACCAGTGAGGCTTCATTCAGCAACTGATGAAAACAGTTCTAGAGACCCACAGCCAAACATTGGAGAGATCTGGAAACCATCCAGTGTCTGCCACCATTTGAGTCTTGGACCTGCCTACACCCACCTCAAGAGATGAGTGAACACAGGGCCTTCACATGGAGTCTCCTCACCCAGGGACTGCACAGAGTCCCATCCCACCCATGGAATCCCCCAGAGACCTGGGGGCAGCCCAAACCATCCAGTGTCTGCCACCATTGGAGCCTTGGATCAGCCTGCACCCACTGGGAGAGAACCTTGGACCCACACCCACCTGGAGAGGGAGAGACCATCTGTACCCACTGGAAGAAGAGATGGGAAGAAGACAGTATAAGAACACATTCAACAACAGAAAGACCAACACATCACCACATAAGACGAGGGATTCTATACCAACAAGACCAGAACATCCCAACACAGATGAAGCAGATAACATCTCATGGAATCATGAAAAAGAAGGGGAGGAAGGATTGCAGGAAGCAGAGGAGTCAAGAACACTACAAGAAAACCCCTGGGAGGCCTGCCCTCCTCTGAATAGGAATGGAGTAGGGGTGGATGACAGGAAGTGTGGGGGAAGAGAAGCTGGGAAGAGAGGAAGGATGGCAAGCAGCATTTGGGTTGTATAAATAAATGAATGAATGAAATGCATACTTTTTAAAAAAGGAAGTAATTAGTTCAGCATTCAGGAGGCCAAGGCCTGATCTACAGAGCAAGTTCCCGGACAGCTAGGGCAACACAGAGAAATCCTAACTCAGAAAAAAAGAAGGAGGAGGAGGAGGAAGAAGAGGAGGAAGAGGAGGATGATGATGATGAGGATGAAGAGGAGGAGGAGGAGAGGAGGAGAAGATTTGGTCAATGGTTGATATTACAAACTGTTTGGTTCAATATAACACAAACTTATTTTATAAATTTTAGATTAATTTTCACCAAAACTGTTGTTTGATTTAGAGATTATTTTTATGTTTGCTGTGATCCCTTGGTCAATGCTTTAAGTATACTCACTTCAGGCGTCTTTTCCTGGTGTCAAACATTTTTAGGTAATAAGGATTTTTATATAATTATAGAATTAGTGCTGCCATTTTTGCTATTTCCTAGTCTCTGTTCATGAAAATTGCACTGACAGCCTCCTAAAGCCTAAAGGAGGGAAGTAATGAGCTTCCAGGTTTTGGGTGTCAGTCTGCCAGAAACAAAGCCAAGATGACTTGGAAACAATACAGGAAGAAGGAAGTCTAACTGGGCAGGAAAGATGGGTTTATCAGGCTCTGTATACAGTGTCCTGGAAAGGAAAATAGCAAAGACAATTGTGAGGGGAAAATGTCCAGGCTTCCATCCCTAAGACCCCCAGGCTGGGCCAGTGCCTTTGGCTTACCAGTTATACACACACCTTTACTCCGATAGCTCTATTGTCTTGAAGGGCCCAACTCCCTGCTTTGGCAGCCATGACAGGCTGCAGAAAAGGCATATCAAGACATAGGTCCCTGACTCAGCAACATGTGCTGAGCTCCCAACCTTGCCCTAAATACTAGGCATCTAGATAACCTCTATGTAGCAATGGAACCTATCAGAAGTTAGCTGGCAGGCTCTGGATGAGCTTTACTGATCATAGTGGAATGCAGGGCATAGCAACTGCCCTGGAGGGCCTCTAGGTACAGCAACCTTTCTACAGCTGCAGCTGACCAATCAACTCGGAACAGGTTCTCCCAGCCCAGAAGTGCACCAATCCTGAGACTGTTGCTATGCAGACACTCCCCTTGCTCTACCCCAATATATTCCCTGCCCCACTGCTGCTTGAGGATCCTCTTGCTCCACCCAATGTGTTAGATGGAATGAGGACCTGAGTTAATCCCAGTTAACTCATTAATTATAAAGGCTCTTTGCTTTTGCATCAGGTCTTGTCTCGTGCTGGTTTTTGGGGTTCAGAGTCTGGGCACAACAGTCTCCTCCCCAAAGTTAGAAGAGCCACATAGCCACCCAAATAGTTGGAGTTTCAGGCCACGCTTAATAGAACTTTTAAAGAGACAATTTTGCCATTGTTAACTCATAGGAACAATAGGTCCATCTTGACCACAATCAGAGCTGAGGAATTGGGCACTTCAAAGGTCACAGTACTTAGGAGTTATTACTTGAGTTCCCAGGCCATTATTTGGGGAAAAAAATGTCTGTAGAGAATTGGATCTCAAAGTGTGGTCAGGCAAACACAAGCTCAGATCACAGCTCTGTCTCTATAGTTGTGTGAACTCAAGTAAATGACACAAATTGTCTGAGCATCCAGATCACCTTCAATAAAAAAAACAAGACTAGTTCTTTGTCCTGGGACTTGGGTGGTATCTTAGGTCAAATGACCCACAAGCAGCCCCTGAGAGGAGGGTTTGTGTATGTATGATTGATTTAGGTCATGCCCCTTATGGTGGTTTGACTAGCCCCATAGACTAATATATTTGAATGCTTGGTCACTAGGGAATGGCACTAATTGGCAGAGATTAGGAGGTGTAGCCTTGTTGGAGTAGGTGAGGCCTTGTTAACAAAAGTATCACTGGGGATAAACTTTGGGCTCTCCCTCTCTCCTCTCTCTCCTCTCTCTCCTCTCTCTCCTCTCTCTCCTCTCTCTCTCCTCTCTCTCTCTCTCTCTCCTCTCTCTCTCTCTCTCTCTCTCTCTCTCTCTCTCTCTCTCTCTCTCTCTCTCTCTCTCCCTCTCTCTCCTCTCTCTCTCCTCTCTCTCTCTCTCTCTCTCTCTCTCTCTCTCTCTCTCTCTCTCTCTCTCTCTCTCTCTCTCTCTCTCTCTCTCTCTCTCTCTCTCTCTCTCTCTCTCTCTCTCTCCTTGCTGCCTGTGAGTCTGGATATAGAACTCTCAGCTCCTTCTCCTGTATCACATCTGCCTTCCTGCTGCCATGCTCCCCATGGTGATGATAATGAACTAAACTCCTGAGCTGTAAGCCAGCCCCAATTAAATCTTTTCCTTTATAAGAGTTGCTGTGATCAAGGTGTCTCTTTGCAGCAATTGAACACTGACTAAGATGCCCCAACAAGGAGGATGGACCAGTCTCAAGGTCTACCCTATGTGGGCTTTCCCAACCCCTGCTGTGGTCAATCCTTGGCAGGGAGATCAGTCAGCCCCAGCACTCTCCCTGCTCCCTAAACAGTGGGCAAAGGGACTCTAAGCAGAGCAGGGCTCTGAGTCATGGAGAATGGTGAGAGGCCTAAGGGTCTGGATGGAAGATTCTGGGCTCCGAAACAGCATTGGTCAGTGGTGTTTATGCCAAATACCTAGCACTGTGTGTGGCGTAAAACAGAGGCTGCTGCAAGTTGAAAACAGTAGTTTCCTGGAGCAGTTTATGCCACGGAGTCTGCCTTGTGAAGTGCATCTAACAAGCAGTGATCAAAGAGTCCCTCCAGCTAAACGGGAAAGACAGGGCACCTTCATTCAACCACTATTCAACAGCAGGCTTCACCCTGGGCGCTTCACATGACTTTCCTCATGTAAGCCCTATACCAGCCCCAAAGGAAGATGATGAGAGGTTATAGTAGTTCTGTAACGAGGCTGGTCCAGAGGATTAGGATACATCTGCCACTGTCACACAGCTAAAACACTGTAGCACCAGGACTCACATACACATAAGACCACGTTACAAAGCGTATCCTTCTTCCCAGCCTCACAGGCAGCCCTGAAAGATGATTGGTAGATATGCCTACCACCTGCTCGGTATTTTCTGAGCAGCAATGGACCAAGCTAAACGCCATGTCTCAGCTTCCCTGAAATCTGGGTTCAGCAATAAAACCAGCTCACCTGGTGAAGCCTGTTTATACTATATGGATCCAGATTCCCTTAGGCCTGAATCTTTCCCCCTCCGTGTGTTTCCTGCTGAGAACATGGATGCCAGAGTAGCCATTCTGAACGGTGCAAACCAGAGGCTTGTAGATCTTATCTAGATACTGATCTAGATAAAAATGAACCTGTGTTATTTAAACCACTGTTCTTAACTGGCCACTGTTTCTAGCACTTAGGCACAGTCCTACCAGACACAGAGAGCATGCTATTTATCAGCTCTTTAAGGAAGTCACCCACCCCACTTGCCTAAGCCATATGTCCAGGAATAATTTCGCTGTATTTCCATGTTACAAGACTGGAACAGGGAACTCCTCCCACACCTCTTTCAGATGGGCATCCATAGATGACATCCAATCAAACATGAGCAGTCCTAAGTTCCAGAATGACAAAGCAGGTAGTTGCTTATCTTCAGAAACTGGAGCCACACATTGAAAGGTAGGTCTCTCTGCCAGCAGCGCCTGAATTTCTGTGGTACCCACAGACAGCATCCAGTTTCTTCAGGTAACCCGTATCTTACAGCCCTCCCCGCTCAAATCTCCACTACATAGAACTTTGTAACTATAACGGCAAGAAAGGCATGTGACTTGAGGGGCCTGACAAGGTCCTCCATCTGAAGGAGGAGTCAATCGGAAACTTTGGACAACAGCATAGCCTCTCCATTCCAGAGCTGAGCAGATTGCTCACATATTCAGGGATGGTTTGTCAAAGCAAATTTCACATGCAACTGATTCTATCGCCTTGGGATTCTCTGACAGAACAAATAATCACTGTACACATTTTGTTAGCTATGGCTCATTGGAGATGGGTTTTTGGAAATGGCATTCGGGAGGCACCATGCCTGTCAATGTTTCTTTTAAGCATGGTGAACTTTCCATAGATGGGCTTTCTAAAAAAAAAAAAAATGGGTGATTGGTCTTGTAGGGGCCAGAGAGAGGATAGAAAGACTGGATCTCATCTTTAGAACATGCAGTTCTACATGCTGGGGAAAGCTGGGATGGTGTTTCTCTACAAAGCACAAGCTTGGCCAGAACTCTGAAGACTGCCGCTGACTCAAGCATTGTAAGTACTGGCCTTGAATAGGCACCTTACTTCCCTACCTTTTCTGTGTCTCTCTTGTCTGTTCCCCTCCAGAGAACAGACCATGAACTCTGCTGGAGCTACCTAAACACAACAATTGGCTTTAATTGGAAAATGGCTTTACCCCCAATAAGCAAATTGTTGGCAAGTCACTCTGTTATCTCCAAGCTCTCATCAGAGGCACTCTTTCGCTTAGAGGACAGCTGACCTGTCACACAATCAGAGGGCAGAGAATGGTCACCAGCCTCTCTACCCCTCCCCCACCCACCATGCAGCACACACACCACACCATATTGAGTAGCCTCGAAATACACAAACTAAGTAAATGCGGGCGTTCACAGCATCCACTTTGGGCTTCTTCTAAATGTAACTTTTTCAACCATGAAAACGGCCTCTCACACACATTCTTTATCTATAGCCCATTCTTCAGGATGCAGTCTCCCAACCAGTACCACAGGCAGAATGGAGGCTTGTGGGGCAGCAGAACTGACCCTTCCTATATAACCTTGCAAGTTTGAACTGAGAATTATCAAGGTTATGGTTGTCAGGAAAAAACAAAGACACAAACAGGCCACCTCATCCAAATTATGCTTATGTTTTTGTGAAAAATCTGATGTGTCAGTGCTAACTTTCCTCACAAGAGGATGCCTTTAATTTCCTTACACTTGTAAACCCCTTGTAGGTTCATAACATGCCACTGGTAACAAAACAATATACATACATTTAAATGTATACCTGACGGCATCGCGTGTTCTCCACAAAGCAAAGCTTGCGTGTGTCCAATGGAATTTGGTCCTAATCACTGTGTAGCCAGCATGAGTTCAAGTCATTTATGGCTATTTATAAGTAGGTGTGAGATTCTGCCTGGTGAATTATTAAAGAGTCTTAGGTAAAACTAAGAATTATAAACCCAGACCCTGGCAGAAATGGTCTGCCTATTATAGACCAAACTTAGCCACAGCTGTAATGTTAAGCTGATTATCTGGCAGTGATTTTGTTCCTTCTGAACCTTGCCTCCTCGGGGGACAAAAATGAGGTACCATGTAGGAGAGTTTCCAAGCTCATCTAAGCATGACATTCTAGTCTTCTAAATCCAGGAAGAGCAAAGACGGAGAGGTGGGCACAGTGAAAAGAGCCACTGAGAGAACGGTAAAGAGAATGGTGACCTTTCCAGTTCACACAAAGGTACTGCAGCATTACCCATGGGGAAACAAGGGTGAAAGCTAACGCCCCTACAAACTTGGCAAGATTGCTGTTTGAGACGGATGCGTTTCTCAGCACCGGCCAGAGAAGGTCCCTCTTGGCTTCCCTTGCCGAAGGAGTGGGTACTGGAGCCAGGAACCGGGGACTCTTGAGTTGCCAATTGTTTCCTCCCAACCCCCAGCATGAAAGAGAAGAAGGGAGCGCTGTGTGTATCTCTCAGAGTCATTGGCCACTGTACCAGCCACTGACTTAAAGTTACCCCTTGAAAGGCAAAGGCACTAAGCTTATTATTGCATTTACTAGGTCAAAGAAAGCCCCTATAAAGAAAGCTTCTCAGACACAAGTAATGGCTGGTCACAGGCAGGACAGTACATTAGTGCAGCCTGCGTAACAGTGTTCCCAGCCCACAGCCCACTGCCCAAAACTAATACCTCATGAAATGCGGAGATCACAAAAGAACTCGGTTTATTGTTTGTCTTTACAGTGTCTCTTACCCCTCTCATGATCCCATACTCCTTATGTCTTGAGTAAGAAGGACCCCCTTAAAGGGGAAGTCAGATGGACAGTTCCCATGATTCCATCCTCCTTCTGTGTTCCTGTGACTCCAAGAAAGATGACAGGACCACCTTGATACATGACTTGAGACACTCTATTCACATCCAGAATTTGGTCTGAGAATTTTAACTTTAACCCCATTAGTGTCCAGTATACTTTTTAAATAACATTTACAATTTTGAAACCTGTACTTGCTTTGGCAGCACATATACTAAAATATTAAACCCTACATCTGTGTAGGATCTCTCTCTGCACCACATAGGTTTGTTTTCTAGTTGAATTCTAATCTTTTACCCAGTTCTGACTGCCTAGACCACATTAGCCTCAAGAGAAAGGGTAAAAGAAGGAATGCAGTGAAGGATAAGTAACTCTGGAGACCTTCTGTAAAGGTAACAGGGAAAGCCACTGTGGCGTTTGAGTGAGATTGACTTCCATAGGTTCGTAGGTTTGAACACGTGGTCACCAGGGAGGTGAAAGATTAGGAGGTACAGCCCTGTTGGAGGAAGCGTGTCTCTGGGAGTGGGCTTTGAGGTTTGAAAGGCCCATTCCAAGCCCAGAATGTCTCTCTACCTACTGCCTAGAGATCTCGATGTAGAACTCTCGGCTCCTTCTCTAGCAGTGCATCTGCTGTGCAGACCACCACACTCCCTGCTAGGACAAAGGACTAATCCTTTGATACTGTAAGCAAACTCTAATTAAACGCTTTCCTTATAATAATTGCTATGGTAGTGGTGTCTCTTCACAGCAATAGGTCATTGACACCTACTATTTGAAGAAGCCTTCTAAATTGTATACATTTATAAAAAGAGTTTAAATGAAGCTTTCCTACAGCAGAGAAACAACACCCATATTAGACACCATAGACTAAGAATAAAAACCCCAGTACCAGGTATGGGTTACCTCTTCCAGTTGACCAGTGAGGTCCCCAAAGCCCCCTCTCTACCCCTGAAACATTGTAAACTATTACCAATGCTCTTGGTTACCCTCTAGAACAACAGTTCTTCCATAGGAGCTGAATGACCCTTTCATAGAGGTCACCTAAAATCATCAGAAAACACAGCCATTTATATTACAGTTCATAAAGTAGCAAAATGACAGTGGGGTCACCACAACATGAAGAACTGTACTAAGGGGTCGTCACGGCATTAGGAAGATTGAAAATCACTGCTCTAGAACTGGACAGAGCAGGTCAGTTATATATATGAACTCATAGTGGTTGTCACAATACACACACACATACACACACACACACACTGTGCAACCTCAAGCCAAACAAAAATCCCAGCAGGGAGTGGGAGGCAGACACAAAGTCTCACCCTTAAGCTGAGAAGCCATTAATGTTGGCAGTTGATGGCTGCTAAGAAATTGGCAGCTGCTGGGAGGAGAATCTGTTTCCTTTAAGGCTGTGGCCCCTGGTATGTAGACAACATTCCAGTGATATATGAGCAGCACTAACTGAACTCAATGGGCTTTTGTAAAAAGTAAAAGCACAAGTGGGTAGAGTGGGTAGGTAGACATGGGAGAAGTTGGAGAAGGGAGGTGGCTGTCATCAAATTACATAATACAAAATTAAGATGAGGGAAAATGCCAGAGGTCCACAGGGATGACCCCCAACTAAGAACCTAAGCAATACTACCTCAAATGCCCTTCCCTTATAATAAGATTGATGACTGACTTATATGCCATCCTAGAGCCTTCATCCAGTAGCTGATGGATGCACAAACAGACACCCACAGCTAAACATTGAGCAGAACTCCTGGAATCCAGTTGTAGAGAGGGAGGAATGATGAGCAAAGGGGTCAAGGCCACGCTGGAGAAACCCACAAAAACAGCTGACCTGAACAAGGGGGAGCTCATGACCCCCAGCCAGGCATCTGGGGAACCAGCATAGGACTGAACCAGGCCCCCTGAACATGGGTGTCAGTTAGAAGACCTGGGCAGTCTACAGGGCCTCTGGCGGTGGAACCAGTGTTTATCCCTAGTGTATGAATGAACTTTGAGAGCCCATTCCCCATGGAGGGATACTCTCTCAACCTAAACACATGGGGTAGGGCCTAAGCCCTGCCCCACATGATGTGACAGACTTTGATGATCTCTCACTGAAGGCTTCACTCTCCCTGGGGAGTGGGTGGGGGATGGGATGGGAGGGAATGGGAGGATGGGAGGGAGAGGAACTGGGATTGATATGTAAAATAAGATTGTTTCCAATTTAAACAAAAAAATATTTTAAAAAGATGAAGGAAAATGTACAAATGAAAAATACAGGCTGGTGTATATGTAACTCAGTGTTACAACACTTCTCAAGCTGGTGTGAGACCCCAGAACCATAAAAAGTAAAAAAGTGAGAAAGTAAAACAAAAATAAGAAAAAAGTCAAGACCCAATGCTAATTAACAAGGCCACTAACTTCAGACTGTGTCACCCCACATCAACTAAATTTTAGCATATCAACAGTATTCATTTATAAAAATACAAGTATGTAAGCAAACAGATGGCTGTAAATATATTTATTCAGATGATTAATTACATGTAATATATTCTTTTGATATAAAAATTGAAAGGATCTTCAATTTCAATAAATTTTGAATAAAAAATACCTTTATTTTTATGATCAAACTTACTATTTTTACAAGTAACTATATGAAACCTCCACATATCCATTGCTAAGTAATACAATGTTACTTTAAAAAGAAAATTTTAATTATTCATTTCTTCTGACTTTGAAGCTTTATGTTTTAATAACTAATAAATATTCTCATAATTCCTGAAAAGTCTGTGAGCCCTAGATAAGTAAGGAATAAATTGCTACACTTCTCCCCCTCACCCCAAGAGCATCTCAGATCTAATCCCCTTTCTAGGGGATCTCAGAGAGGCCCTAGACCTGTGAGCTAACTGCTGTGTAAGTGTTACTGCTGTATTTCCGTTCACATGACTGCACCTCTGAGATGATCCTCCCCCATCGGGGGTTAAGACTCATTCCCGGAGCATGTGGCTTTCTGTGTGCCATTGTCTGTCCTGCCCCCAAACAGTAGAGTCTAAAGGGGATGAGTCTCAGTACAGCTATGCCTACATCGGGATAGACATCCTAGATCACTCGCATTGTCCTGGGACTGACTCTACATCTCTGAATCACAGGAAGCCATTGTGACATTACGAACTGCCCCACGTTCCTGTTTAGATAGAACTTCATCCTCTTCAGAGAATCTTTTATGAAAAATAAATACTGTTCTGACTCAGAAAGATGTTCTGTCCTCAGGATATTTTCTCTACTAAGAACAAGGCCATTTTCGGTCACAATTTCATCATCATGGATACATTTTTGTACTGAAAGGGCTTTCTGAAGGAAATTCCATTAAGACAATTTAATTCCTGAATAATCTTCTTAGGTAGTCCAGTTAAATCTTTTTCCAGTTTTTCCTATCTCTATTCATATTTTGTTTCACAGAACTTAGTTTTACTTATGTCTTGGCTCTCCGTGGGCATGTTATATAAACTTCAGTTTATCTATCATAGTTTAAAAAAAAATACCAAATACTGTGGTTGTAACTTTTACAGGCAATTATTTCTACAAAGTTCAATGGTCTGAGTCAGATCCACATCAGAATGTTTCTTGGTACAGATTTAAATTTCATTTCCACCAGTGGTGTCCACCATGAATTCTATGAAACAGAATGGTGCCTCTTTCAGAGCACAGCTACATGTTTTATGCCCTCAAATAGTTCAAGGTCCTAGCTTGTCACAGTGGATCGCCTTGTGTACAATGAGTGCTGAGAACAATTTCTCTGGAGTCAGATTATTGGGGTTAAACTGGGAAAATAATCTTTATATTTTCTTACGTATTAAATGGAATCACTATTATTGCCTAAACCAGAAAATTGCTGTATTGACTAAAGGATCACTCATGCAAAGGGATTCATACACAAGGTGCAGAGAAGCCAATGAGAATCGGTAGCTCTTTTCATTGCTGCAACCACTTTTAAGACTATCTGTAAGAAACTATCCCAAGCTGTGTTTGTGGCTTATAATATCAGCAATTTCTGTCACAACACTGTTGCATTCTCCTTTCTACTTATCGACTCTTCTGCAGATAGACACAGGTTGCTTTCCCCTTGGCGATTGTGAACAGTGCTATGATTAACCATGAGGTGCAGAGCAGAAGGGATGATATCAATACACAATACAGTGCGGATGAATGCCGAAAGCTCTTTGCTAAGTGAAAGAAGCCAGTTACGGATGCTGGTCTCCATAGAAACAAAAAGCAGACTGGACCAGAAAAGGGAGTGACTGGTTAATGGAGATGTCTTAAAACCCGGTAAGGTAATGGTCACACAACATTGTAAATGCCATCAAATTGCTAACAACATGCCCCGAAAGAACCAATCTCACATGAATTTAACTTCAATTTTAAAAATCACAACCAAAGCCATTCATTATTTCTGGACAGCTGGGAGGGCTCCTCCAGATAGGAGGGTTGTTCTCCCTCATATTTTCTTGTTCTCCAAGAGGCAAGCCCTAGCTTCTTCAAGCCACAGTGCATAGGCGCTAACCAAGCTCTTGTTTTATATGCCAGTGACCAACAAAAGCCACATGTCCAATCCTGAAGTCAGCATGGGTGAAAGCTGTACAACGACATCGACACCAGCATGTGTAACTCGCTGTGAGGAGGGGGGGCATCCTTGTGACAACCTTTGACGGACACCATTCTGATGACTTACTCCAAGTCCGGCCTGGGTCTAACCTTCGGGCTATGGCTTTGGGATAGCAAGATTCGAAGCTTAAACACACCCAGTCTCCTCAGGATGGAATGACACTGGGCCTCCTTCAGCAGTCTGTTTTTCCAGACTTCTCTCATATTTAATTTCACTGGTTTTGATCAGAGTCCATCTTGCTCTCAACCCTGATCTCAATTTAATATGAAACAGATGGGTGGGCGGCAGGACAGATTCAATAAACCAGTCTTCTGTGTCCAACTCCAAGGGCTGTGGACTCACCGCTCTGACATTCCTGGGGAATTAATCCTATCAACAAGGGTCAGCTCTAATGTGAAAGAACACCCCCACCCAAGCTGCCTGATGGGCAGAGCACCCATAGTGTGCTTAAAGATAACAAGATCTGTTTCCAAGAGATGAGCAAACCACAGCTGACTGAAATCACGCAAGACTGGCACTGTCATGATCCCCAAGTTACAAGTGAAGAATATTCTGGAACACTGCCCTGCCCAAATGCGCTTTCTGCAATGAAAGGCTCATTGTCTTCAGCTACCAGTCCCTTCAGGCATCACCCACAGGCACCACTTTCTTTTCTGGAAAGCCCACATGCATGGCCATAATGGCCTTGGTGGGGACACCTCTGTAGGCAATAGATATGCTGCACAGCTCCATGATCATTGTGGCTGTCTTCTCCTTTTGTCCTACCTCACACCCATCAGTCTACAATAAATGCCCCCAAAAGCCAATGACATTTCCGGTCTGCTTCCAGAAATCCCACATACTACAAAGAATCTAAAACATCTCAATATTCGACAAGAACCTAGAACTCAGGACTGGGGCTCCTCACCTCTGTAGACCAACTATGGTGATACAAATCACAAGGATGGAAAGAAGCAGTGGCTTAAGCATCACAGATGCCTATTTCCCTTTTAGGTAAGTATCTTGACTCTAGTCCAGACCTGACAAGGGGATTCCACAGAGCCTTTAAGAATCCAAGAGCCTGGGCCTTATTCCAGCTCCCAGTTTTCCCATGGTTGCTCTTCAGCCTCCCCGCCCCACACACACACACACACACACACACACACACACACACACACACACACACACACACAGCAGCAGCAGCAGGTGAAGGATGGATATATAAGGACGAAGGGAGTGAAGTGGTTACATTGGCCTTTCTTAATGGAAAGTTCCTGGAAGCTGCTACCAGCATTTCTACTGTTAGCCTGGGAGACAAAAATGTCATCACACTGTCATCTGCAAAGGAAGATATAGAATCGTGCCTTCCTTTTGGAGGTCTGCCTTCCGCAGCTGGGCTTTCGTTGGGGAATAACTGTGGAGACAGACATTCTGATAGACACCCAGCTGGTCTCAACTCACATAGTGCTCAGTTCTCATACATGCCACCACCCAGTTAGCGAATGGGAATCATCGTATCTTCCCGTGTAAAGGGTGTGAGGAAGCCACACTCCTAGAGAGTCGGTGAGAAAACAGATGCCTGTGGATTTAAAACAGAGTGTATTGACCCCCAATTTGCTCTTTGATCCATGAGCACGGAAATATCCTTTCTTGGGTTATCGGATGCACTGAGCCCATTTTTCTTTTTGAAATGGCCGTAGGTGGGGGTGTGGATGTGGGTAACTGTGGTGGTAGGTGTCAGAGCCTGCTTCAATGAGTCAGCTAGGTTACCTGGGTAGGGGTTTAAGGACTGAGAAAAGGCAGATAAAAGAAAAAGAGACAGAAACACAGGAGAGAGTCGGAGGTGGGGGGAGGACTGCCTGGCCAATGCCTTTCAGCACATCGGACAGCCCCAAGTTTATTTTTGAACCTGCTTACAAACAGACTAAAGGTAAAGGGCAGAACAAAGAACAGCAAAATCAGTTAACCTGCTCCCTGCACTGCCCTTGAATGGAGGAGCAGCCAGGCTCACTATCTGCCATGTGGGTCCTTCTAGCAGTAAGCAGCTGTATTATCTAACTGTGTAGCTCATTAGAGAGATAATATGTCCTATCCTATGGGCTTTATCAGAACGTTCTCACGGCTCTCAAGGAGACTGGAGCAGGCAAGCTTGAACTCTAATTCAGAATAGACTCCAGGTGGAAACTGAGTCCAACATGGGCCACCACAGGTAGGACACCCTTGTGTGGTGACTGAGTCAGCTCAGTCAGTGAAATACTTGCTGTGCAAGCACGGGAACTTGAGTTTAGATGCCTGGCACCCAGGTAAAATGCCAGGTTTGGTGGCATGTATCTGTAATCTAGTGCTGAGCAGTGGGGGCAGGTCGATCCCTGGGGCTCGGCGGCCAGCCAGCTAATCCCCGAGGTCCAGGTTCAATGGGAAACCCTGTCCCATAAAACAGGGTGAGAAAGCTATTGAACGGTATCACCCCCTCAATCTCTGGCCTCCATAGGCACCCACATGGGCAGGTTCACACTCCCTCATAGACACACCAGGAAAGCAGGCCTCAGAGAGGTCAAATAACTTGCCTGGTACCCTGCAGCTGTGCTGCAAAGCCAGTGTCTTAATCACTAGTGTCACCCTGCCCTGGTCCCACACATGCTCCTATTGTCACAGGCCACCTATGATGAGGCATGGAGTGGCCTGTTGACAAAAGCCCTGTTCTGGGATGGCAGACAACGCCATTGCAGCTCCTGCATGTTCATAGGTCACTATGACTTTTAGTGGGCCCCTCACCCTTCCCATGCAAGCAGACAGAAGGACTTTCCAGAGGAGAGGTGTGCAGATGGCGATGGCCACAGCGCTTTCTCCCAGAGGTGAAGAGAAGCCCGGGCCCCAATCTGGGACAGCCCTGCCTCAGTGGAGTCCAGAGCAAGGACAGCGGAAGGGAGAGGCCCACAGACACAAGACAGGGAGAAAGAAGCTGCGCCAAGACCACACTCTGCAGGAGAAGCCTCTCCCAGCTACATCCTAAGCTTTGAGTAAACAGCCTGTTAGCACTGCCCTAGCCAGCCACGGGGTTCGGAGCTGCCAACATTTCCATAAGGAAGTCCTTGTTCTCGTGCTGAAAACAGAGTGACCACTGGGAGTGAATTTCTGGTTGAGAATGTGGCATGTGGACTACTTTTTAGTTCGCGTTTCACTGACTGACGGCTGTCCATGGATGAGCACCTCCACTGACGAGCCACTCTCCAGTTAACACCCTTTTAAAGGTACCCAAAGCAAGCTCTCTAGCTGTTGAAACGGGGTTGTTGCTGCCCAGAGCCAGGGTGATCTTGCAGCGAAGCAGGGATCCGGGGAAGGGGGGGCAGATCTTTGAGCACCCCAGTGTGCTGCACACTTCCCGGCCCTCAGTTTCGGCTGCCCTGTGGCTCACTGGGTACTTGCAGCTTGTGGGCTGCACTACAGGATGGCCCTGTGCTCTCTTCTCCCAGGAGGATGAGCAGCACAGGATGCAGCGGCTGAGGCCCCCATGCTGCAGGCTGGCCCACAGGATGAGGACTGGCCCTATTCCGTAATGGCATGCCCTTTGTCTGCTGCAGCCATGCTACCGTACCACTCCTGACCCTTCGCCACTGTGTCACCATTCTCAAATACTCATGCAGCCCTGCTCCACCATCTTCTAATTCCACAAGCATCTTCCCATAAGACCTTACTTTTTTTTTTTTTTAGTTGTTCCAGTGATACCATGGGTTCTAAAAACCCCTCCTCAGCCACACTGGGTGTGACACCCCCCCCTTGAGGCCTCTATGGGTCTCTCAGGCTCCTTGTAGTGGCTTCAGTCCTTGGGGTGATGGTGGCCACTGCCATCTTCCCAAGACAATTGGACTGTCTTGCATCAGTCTCTTAACTAGCACTGCTCAGTGTTGGGAGGTGACCATCCACCTGTAAACCCTCTGCATTCACAGTCAGGAGGGGGAACCTTTGGTGCATAACCACCCAGACCAGGAATGTACTAAAGACATGAGGAAAGAAACCACACAAGTGAAAGTCTCATGAGTAGGAGCCATGAGGGGTGATGAGGTAAAGTACAGAAGCCCAGGAAGTGAGTAGCAAAAAACCCCTCAACTCTGGAGTACACATGGGTTATGCAGAGCAGGGTTCCAGAGACCCAGCCTGGAACAACAGTTAGGCCAGTGTTGACAGTGTCTATACTGAACACTATAAGCATTGTCAAGTCTGTATTCCCCACAACACTATGTGGCAAACACTTGCATTACCATTCACATTGTGGTAAGTGGAAAATTCATCTAGGAATGACCAAAAGTATACAGGAAGGTTTGTGTAGATGGCATGCAAACTTGTCTCTCTTTTAGATAGGGAATTTCAGCATCCTCCAATTTTGGTGCTTTTGGAGTTCAGGAACAAATCTCTCATGAATAGTATGTGAAGAATGGAAAATCCCATTCCCAAGTTCTCAGGCACCTGGCCCGTCTCTGCCTCTGGAAGACGCCCTTGGTCGTCTGTAAATGGGATCCACCGCCTCATTTTTTATGTTTTTCAGTGTCACGTTGTCATGGACAGGAGTCACTTTGTGGATTATCTGGTCCCAAAAGGAACACTAGGATAAAATAACAAAGGAAAGTACAAAAGCCTCAGAGAAGAACAGTAATTAAATGAGGATTAGACTGTGGGTTATTTAAGTGGCAACCAAACTTCTACAATGCAAACACTGCCACATTGTAGGAAAAGCCCAGGTGCGGAGTTGGTAGTGGTGGGTTCCTGAGACCTAAGCAGATCTTATAAGTAGCGGGGTGCTTGCTGCAATCCACACCCACTTCCTTACTGACAAGGGTGACTTGGGAGCCAGCTTCTGTTCAGGGGCAGCTGTTATCTGGGCCTGCTCAGCATCTACCCCACTCCCTCCAGCACTAGCCCTGTGGTTTATTTTCATCTGGAGAAAAATTCATCCCTTCCTAGTGTCAGTCCCTGGAGCTTGGGTGGGGTTCGCCCTAGTGCTGGCCTTGTGGATGGGCAGTGATTCAGGCCTCGGCTTAGCTCAAGTGTTTATAAATGACCTAATGAGACAAGAGAGTCAGGCTCAGGTCGGGCTGGGGGAGGTGTGTGTGTGTGCGTGTGTATGTGCGTGTGTGCGCATGTGCGTGTGCCTGTGTGTGCGCCTATGTGCGCGTGTGCGCGCGCGTGCGTGTGTGCTCTGACAAAGAAGAAATGCTCTCCCTATATATATTTTTTTCTTTATTGAGGCTGCTGAGAGGGAATGCCTCGTGGGCTTGCAGTACCAGGTACGCCACCCTGCCACGAGGAGAAAAGCACCAGCCCTGGGATGCGGCCAACCTGGACTCACTGTCCTGGACTTTTCAGTTTCCCACACTGAATTAGTCATTTTTATTACACTCATTTGAGTCCTATTTTTAAACAACTTCTGTCTGACTTTTACTTCTCTATTACAGATAAAGACACCAGATCTTGCCAAAGCACCTCATGCTAGACTGTAGTTCTCAGAACTGGGCCATGAACTGGGTTGTGCCTGATGGCAACTCTTGGCTGTTACACTCTGCAGCTTCTCTGTTATATCCCTGCCTCCTCACCCTGTGGGTACCAAACCTCACTTTGACAAACATTTAGCCCTTGTTTACTGTTTTTTCCTGGTTCCCATTGGATTTTGGGCCACACAGGTCAGGACTGTCTAACATAGACGTCAACCTGCTATATTGTATGTTTTGTAATCCTCATTTTCCCTTTTTCTTTAACCATGAGATCTGCAACATTTAACTCAACTGCTGGAACACTCAGGGAAAGAGAAACACAGGGGAACAGCAGGCAGAATCTTCTCTCTGTATGTTGGCTTCAGACACCATAGTCCTAGGTCAACTAGACCCGAGAACATTGAAAATAACCATCAGAAAAGACTGAGACAGAGAAACACAGACCGTCCAATTAGGGTAATTCCTGAGGAGACAGCTGTTAATCCCTGGGCCTGTATTGCGTGGACAAATATCCTCCCTGCTGCCTCCAACCCCACCCAAGAAGAAGTTGCATAAATAAAGTAAAAACAATCCAGCATCAGAAAGACAGATCTCCAAAGGGTCATGTTAGTGCCGTTATTGGGCTATTTAGGAAGGTCTTTGGCAAAAAAAAAAAAAAAAAAACCTAATAAAATAAGGGTTCATGTTCTGGACTGTCAACCCTGCAACTCTGGTTACAAAAGAAGACTGCTCAGTCAATTTACCATAAAAGCCACACAAAATTGCCAGCAGAGGAAGTGCTTGTGTTTAATCTGCTCAGGGGATTATGTAGGAACCAGGGGCAGATGACAGAGAGGACTGCCAGTAACCAGAGGCCAAATTCAAGTTTTGGCTGTGGCTGCACTTTTTGCATTATTTAAATGCCTTTGGTGTAGCTGTTCATGTAAACGTTCATGTTTACTTAGGATGGAAAACACCACCACCTCACTTCAGCACTTAGAAGAACCTGGGGAACCCACCCAAAGAAAAAAACATTCTTAAAAAGTCAACTTACCTGGTAACATTTAAATGGCTGGCTCACATTTCCTGCCTACGTACCAAATGTTCCCCCCCCCCCCAGGAAGTCAATAATGCTGTTTTGAACATCCAAAAATAATTTCCTTGTCCAAAAATAGATGGCTGAAGAATATATGTATTTCCTTTGGGAAGAAATAATAGAAATGAAATACAGAATAAATTCCACTGATTAAAAAGTGCAGACAGCGCTCTACCCAACCACCAGCAAAGCAAAGGACCTCATGGTCTACTGAGTTACTATCTAACCCAGTGGTCACTTGATCACGCAAACTTTTGATTTTTGTGTCATGTTCCTATTGAACTGTTCGTGTGTATATGTATAGTCACCACCATTTAGACAGTATGGTATGTATATTCACCACCACTTAGACAGGTGTATATATGTCTGTGTCTTGTAGTTCTTTTAACACACCATGTTTCCAAACTGAAGTTAGGGATGATTCAATACAAGCAGGTTGAATAAGCTTTGAAAGCTCTCAGTCCTCCATAGTATTCTGGGAATTTCCATGGGAGATTACAGTTACAGGAACATTTCCCTCCCAAGTGACAGAGGACAGGACCATTTGCCGACTTTCTGTTTTGAACATCATTTTTGAGGATATGATTCCTGGAATGCAACAGCCATCTTGAGGCACGAAGCAAGCTTGAGGATATAAAGCCCTTTCCAAGTCTATTCCAAAGATGATAGAAGAACTAGACAGATGGGGAAAAGTCTGGGAGTCATGGATGCTGCTAAGCCTACATCCAGATTCCTTAAAATGAAAACAGAAACTGCCCTGGTTCTTGGGCCTTGTTAGTCAGCACTTCTGGCCTCTGCAACTGATCTTATCACTCTTGCTGATATCCTGGCATTATGTTGACCCTGACAAGTGGCAGGGTATAAACACCCACCACATTCAGGCAAATGTTTAGATAGCTCAAAGGGCCCCGCATTGAGTGGCTGTGTCATGTGTTACGTGGCTGCATAAGGACTCTGCACATGTGCAACCTTTCCCTTTTCAGCAACCACCTCTGCCTGTTCTCTCCTTGCATTTCCACTCCTGGTCGGCCGGCACCAACCTCTCTTTGCTCCCTTTCCCAATAAACTCCACGTGGGTTTTGTTGAGTGTTGTGGCTCATGTTTTATTGCCTGGAGCTGCAGCAAACAACAACTCCTACAAATATACAAGTAGCTGTGCCCGCCTTCTAAGAAGGCCGATCAGGTCTGACTATGAGAGCAGGGGTTTAGCAGCCAAACACTCTTAATCAGGTATGTTTCTGGATGGGACCCCCGAGGATGCTGGTTACACTTTCAGAACTTCCGTGTCAACTGTAAAACGGAGAAGGGAGGGTGAGAAAAGGGGGCAATGCAGGAGAGATGGCTCAGTAGTAGGGAGCATTTAACCACCCTGTCAGAGACCCAAAGTTCACATGCCAGCACCCACAGCAGCAAGCTTACAACTCCAGCACCCAGAGAGCAAATGCTTTCTCCTGGCTCCCATGGGTATTCACATATACCCATATGCATGCACACAAACAGACCACACACACAGACACACACACACACACACACACACAGACACACACACACACAGACACACATACACAGACACACACACATACACATAGACACACACACTCACAGACACACACACAGACACACACAGACACACACACAGATACACACACACACTCACACACACTCACACAGACACACACACACTCTCACACACACTCACAGACACACACACACAGACACACACACACAGACACACACATACGCACAGACACACAGACACACACACACAGATACACACACACACTCACACACAGACACACACACAGACACACACAGACACACACACTCACACAGACGCACACACACTCACACACACAGACACACACTCACAGACACACACACACTCACACACACTCTCACACACACTCTCACACACACACAGACACACACACTCACACAGACACACACACACAGACACACACACACACTCACAGACACACACACACTCACACACACTCTCACACACACACAGACACACACACTCACAGACACACACACAGACACACACACACACAGACACACACACACACAGACACACACAGACACACACACTCACACTCACACACACTCACACACAGACACACACACAGACACACACTCACACACACACAGACACACACACTCACAGACACACACACACACACAGACACACACACACACACACACTCACACACACACAGACACACACACACAGACACACACAGAGACACACACACTCACACACACACAGACACACACACTCACAGACACACACACTCACACACACAGACACACACTCACACACACAGACACACACTCACACACAGACACACACTCACACAGACACACACACACTCACACACACAGACACACAGACACACACAGACACACATGCTCACACTCACACACCACTCACACACAGACACACACACAGACACACACACACTCACACACACACAGACACACACACACTCACACACACACACAGACACACACACTCACAGACACACACACACTCACACACACTCACACACTCACACACACACACACACTTTTTTAAAATGTAGAGAACAATGGAAATTTCATAAGCTTGAGATTGTTAAAACTATAAATGACTGTAACATACGTATGTCACCTAGGCATACAACAGGTGTTCAATAAATGTTCATTCTTTGTTCCTGTCCTCTCTACTGGTCTCTAGGTAGAATAAAATATCAGTGGGATAGGAAGTGTGCCCCAGTGGCGATGTCAAGAAATCAAGGGTTTTGTTTTTTCGATTTTTTTGTTTGTTTTTTTCTTCGTCATCTTTACTTGGGAACAAGGGAAATAACAGAGTTTCCACATGGGCGGCTGGAGCTCTGACAATTGCTCTGCTCACAGGCCTAGCTGTGTTTAGTAGCTGCTACTGCCTTTTGTTGAGCCTGCCACCATCTGTGACTCAGCTTCCTGGACCATCCATCTGATCAATGCTTCTCTATTCAGAGAGGACCTTCTGGGCTGCTTCAGAACACAAAATGTCTATCTGCTACAAGCTGGGAACCTTTAAAATGCAGACTCATTGGCCTCAGTAAACAACAACCCCTGGGAGACAGTTCATCGTGCTGTGGCATTCTTAGGACCTAGGCACAAGCAGCAAGATAGCCCGTATTCAGTCATCCAAAACCAACATCCTCCTGGCCTCCCAGAACACATACCCAGAAATGCCTCCTACGATGCACTTCCCCTTCCTAGTGATGAGGCACTGTGAAACCACCTCAGGGGAGCTCTAAAGTCATTTACAGTCAGTGTCACCTGTCCCTTCTGAAGGCATGAGCACAGAGTCGATCTCACTGGCTGATGTAGCAAACCTTAACCTGACCTGACAGCAGTGTAGAACAATCAAGAAGCTCCGCCCTTAGCTCTGGGAATTCCAGCCTTGCCCAAACTGTATAGCTCCACCTGTCTGGGATATCATCTGATAAACGGGTGTAACACACAGAGCACTGTGGTTGACATATAGCATTCACTTAATGGATGTTTCAGGTCCTGTTACAATTAGGAAATGGCATCTCTTCTTGCCTAGGAAAACTCCAACACATGGTTCACCCACACTGCCCTCTTAATTGACACTGGTTCATAAGACTAATGACTGCTTCCACTGGTCTGAAATATTTCGATAAATGTGCCCTATAGGTAAGCACTTGAGACCCAGCATCGAACAAAGATCTTTGACAGCGTAGTCAGGGGAAGGAGCAAACTCAGACAAACCCGACATGAACTGAAATCGAGTCTGTGAAGTAAGGAAAAGCTGCTGTGAGAAGGAATATGGAGTAAGCAGTAGGAGGTCAAGTATCACGTGTCTGGGGCATCCGATAAAGTCTCTTTCAGGGAGAACATCTGGAAAACCGACAGGAGCTTGGTGTCCCTCTGTATGCTAGCTGCACGAAATAAGCATCCCCAGCTAGAGATGCCACCAACAGTAAGACAGGCTCTCACAACTGCCTGTTGATACCCAGCAATCTTACACCATCACCCCGGAGGGACAATCTGCCCTGTGGTCATGAAATCTTAACCAGAATGTCCCTGCGTTTTAAAGGCACCCTCCTGAACCATCCTCATAGTGGGATACTGAATTGACCTAACTCTCTGCTGCTCCATTACTAACAGAGGAGCTCTGGGCTTTAATGATCCTGTTTCCCCAGAATGCTGGAAGAGGGTCCATTTCATACTGAAGCTTGAGGCCACCCCGCCCCCCGATGTGCCCACACTGCTCCATCCTGCAGACTAAATCCCTGCTCTGGCTTACTTTCCACGAATCTGTTGTAATCCAACTCTTTTAGAGTTGTCTATACTCAGGTCCCATCAGGAAACCTCAGATG
Organism: Cricetiscus sungorus; assembly: GCA_030556225.1. Classification (NCBI taxonomy): domain Eukaryota; kingdom Metazoa; phylum Chordata; class Mammalia; order Rodentia; family Cricetidae; genus Cricetiscus; species Cricetiscus sungorus. The sequence goes on along the minus strand of JANBXA010000366.1, from coordinate 31,224,108 downwards.
ATGTACACAAGTCTACACAGAAAAGGAGAAGGACCCTTGGGAGGTGATCTTGCAGAAGCAGCTCTACTTCTCCTTGTTTCCAATAACAGACTTGTGTGCCACGGATGTCACAAAAGCCCATCCCACACAATGCATCTCCAACATTTCCCATTCACTTTCCTGCTGTTTCATTTCCCTGCTTGATTTCTAATGTGCTGAGAGAGTGGTTTAGTGCCCCTAAGCTTTTTGCCCAAGGCTTTCACAGGTAATAGCTTCCTTAGCCACCCCTACCCCGGCCTTTAATTCATTTGTATTAGGTTCATACTTCTTCTTGCAAAATTATTCCCGGGCATTTTCAGCATTCATGTTCACGGTTCTATTTCTGTGAAGAGACACCAAAGCCATGGGCCACTCTTATAAGAGAAAGCATTTAATTGGGGCTTGCTTAAAGTTTGAGAGGCTCAGTTCATTATCATGGCAGTGAGCATTCAGGCAGGCTTGGTGCTAGACAAGTACTTAAGAGCTACACCTTGATCCATAGTCATAGAGAAAAAAAAGGAGGGAGAAGGAGGGAGAAAAAGAGGGGACTGGCGGGAGAGGAGAGGAGAGGAGAGGGGAGGGGGGAGAAGAGGAGAGGGGAGGGGAGGGGGAGGGGAGGGGAGGGGAGGGGAGGGGAGGGGAGGGAGGGGAGGAGAGGAGAGGGAGAGGAGAGGAGAGGGAGAGGAGAGGAGAGGAGAGGAGAGGAGAGGAGAGGAGAGGAGAGGAGAGGAGAGGAGAGGAGAGGAGAGGAGGAGAGGAGAGGAGAGGAGAGACTCAACCTGGTGTGTGATTTTTCAAACCTCAAAGCTCAACCCCAGTGACATACTTTCTCCAAAGCCACACCTCCTTCTGCTGATTCTTTCAAATAATGCCACTTCCTAGTGACTAAGCATTCAAATATAGGGACCGTTTTTATTTAAGCCACCACATGTTGAGCATTTCTACTTAGTCAATGCCTATTATGTGTAAGTGTCTGAGCTATGAGAATGAAAAAAAAATGTTTTTACTAATTATTTTCTGTGATCTGTGACCCCAAAGTCTCTTGTAGAAACACACAGGTCAATAAGTGAGTACAATAAATTGAAGTGTGGCAAAAACATGGAAGAAATTCTAAAAAGGAGAATTAATTCAAACTTGAAAGATTAAAAATACAGCACAGGCCAGGCTGTAGTGGCACACGCCTTTAGTCCCAGTACTCTGGAGGCAGAGGCAGGTGGATCTCTGTGAGTTTGAGTTCAGTTCTTGTAGCCTGGTCTACAAGAGCTAGTTCCAGGACAGATTTCAAAGCAATACAGAGATACTGTGTCTCAAAAACCAAAGTAAATAAATAAATTAAAAAAATAAAAATACAGCACAGAATGCGTATACCTGAGCCACATCTGAAGTTATTTTCTTGTTCAGTAAACAACGTATACAAAATGAGAGGAGCCCAGAGGGCCAGGAGTGAGGACAGGACAACTTTGGTGGAGTTCAACGGAAGCTAGGGCCAAAATGTAGTCCAGTTAAGCAACTGAAAGAAAGATGAGTGTGAATGTTACAGATGAGAAGGAAAGTAGTGCATATGGTCACTACTTCCGCTTTCTGAAAACTGGCTAAAGGGAAAAAACGAGCATTTGGCATTACCTGTTCAGGAGGAACATGTATTTACCCATGCTTGTCTGAAAAGTCAAATATCCGTAAGAAACGAAAAGGTCAGGAACCCCATGTTCTCCACCACCAGTTGAGAAACCACTGGATTCTCTCCCCACCCCCCCACCGAGGGAATGTTAGTTAGGATGTCAGCCTCCAAAACCAAAAGCAGCAAACTTTGAGAAAGTATCTAGCCTCAAGTATTCCACTGTAGCAACAGAAAATTGACAGTGTTTTGAGTGGGCCAGCTAAGAAATACAGGCTCTGCACCTGTGCAGATGGAACCCAATTGTAATGCCAGGAGGACTCTGCATATATCCTAACCAAGCCTCCTGCCTGTAAAAAACAAGCAGATATCAACTGCATTCTGCACTCTAAATATCAGTCAGTAGAAAAACTTGGGGGTACTTATAGATCTATGTTGATTGCTGCTCTATTCACAATAGCAGAAGGAAGCCAGCCTGGATGTACATCAACAGACGAATGGATAATGAAAATTTGGCACATATACACAGTGCAATTTTATTCTACCGTAAGTAAAATTGAAATTTGCAGGAAAATGGATCTGAAAAGTATATTATGCAAGATACTTCAGATTCATAAAAACAAAACCTGCATGTTCTTTTTCCTATGTGGACCCTAGATTGGATATATATATGTGTGTGGTGTTGGGTGAAAAATATGGGTAAAGCCTAAAAAATCTAGACAGGAGACCATGAGAGAATAAAAAGAGGTACTGAAGGAGACAAAAAATAGATGTGGCATTAAGAGGGAAAGGAACAAGAGACTTACCGGACAGATTAGAGAGAGGCATGGGGAAGATGAGGCTGGAGGAAAATCTACTTAAACAAAATGCCATAATGACATCTAAATCCTTGTATGCTTTTTTTTTTTTTTAAATTTAAAGAAAAACTCTGGGTTAAAAAAAAAATTACAGCTTCTGAGATGGCTAGGAGGGTAAGGACACCGTCACCAAGCCTGACAACCTACTGATTTTAACAAGTTGTCTTCTGGCCACCACCTCTGCTTGGTACACTCACGCCCACACATACATATGAAATGAGCAAGTTTAGGAAATCTGCGTAAAAATGCTCATTCCACACTCTTTGGAGACATACCTACATGAGGCCTTCATGGCCCTAAATAAACTCTGGGGTCCCAGAGTTGTTGCCCCTAACCTCCACACAGCCTCAACACCTCTGTACCCAAGCATCAGCCCCTCCTTTCAAGGGGCCTCTGAGCATCAGGTCAGGTTGTTATTCTTATAAAAAGTCGAAAGCCGGTGAGAACACATCCTGGTAATTGACTGGCCTTTAGGAACTGTAGGAATTGGTGTGGGTTCTTCAACCAGACTACACCCAAACTTAATGCCGGGATCTGAGCCAAATGGTTTTTTTTAGCTTCTTTTTATCCCAGTTACTTGACAGGTACCTTATAGGGCTATGGGCAGGATGAAGGTAATCCCCAAAAGGTTACTGTAAAAGCACCTGGAACGGGATAAGCCTTCAAAACATGTACTATGTCCAATGGACGACCGGCCCTCAGCACCTCAGACTATATTTAGAGACTAGGTTTTTGAAAGTGAAGTTAAAGCCCCTGGGGTGGATCCTAGGTTGAATGACTTGCTTCTTAGGAAGAAGAGGTCACAAGACACACGCCAAGGGAAGACCATGTGAATACACAAATCCATCCTAGCCAAGGAAAGACCTCAGAAGGAACCAATCACCCTGGCCACGCCTCACTTTTGGACTTCTGGCCCTCAGAACTGAGAAATTAATTTTTGTAGGTTTGTAGCCCCAAGTCTGTGGTACTTTGTTCAGGAAGAAAATTAATTTAGATGTACATATAAAACAATCAACACATTTAACATATTTACCGAATTAGCCCTGGGGCATCTGAATATAAACCAAGAACAAATGTATTTCTTAATCCAACTATGTTTGGGGCAACCTACTATGCCCTCAAACACTACATAATTATTTATTCAGCAGTGTCACCTTCATCATATAAGCCTGTTTTTTTTTTAAATCACAATTTTATTTAGTGTATGAGGGATGGGCATGCTGTGGCATTCATGGGAAAGTTACTTTCAAAGAATCGCTTCTCTCCTCACCCATGTCATGGATAAAACTCACGTCTTAGGCGTAGCAAGAACCTTTCCCTAGTGAGCCATCATGACAGCCCTGAGGCCATCTCTCCGTCTGTTAGAAACCACCCTCTTTTTCTGGTGTTTGGTCATCACGGAAGATGGCTTCTTTCGATGGAAACAATCATTTCTCTGGGTGTGAAATGAGCATCGTCACAGAGCCTACTCTCAAGATGCTATGCTGGGTTACCTGGGAAACCTTTGGAGTTACCTGTGGCTGGGCCAATCTCTTTCTTCATTCTCACTTAGTTGGCCATTGTGTGAAGCTAGGGCAGGTTTTTTGTTTTGTTTTGTTTTAACTTCCCACTTAATTCTAACATGCAACTAGGCTTGGACACCAGTACTCTAGCTTGAAGGGCCTTTAAAAAAAAAAGTCTTCATATTTTTCATTAGTTATTTGAAGGGCCTCTAAGGTCAGTTGCAACTTAAAGTGTAGCCCACATGTCACCTGCAATTCATCACCCGCAAGCTTGTTATACCAAACCAAAATCCACTTAAGAGGATTCTCCACTTAATTTGCTACAAGATGTTAGAAACACTGAATTCCCATGAGAAGCACCTGGAAAACTCATTATAAACAAGACTAGTTGGCTTCCCCCAGAGCCACACAAAACCCCAGTCTCTGGGAAAGGCCTGAGAAGCAGGGTTGCATGTGTTCTTGTGCCAGGCTTTAGGCCTGGGACCTGCTCGTCTAGGCCAGTGTTTACCACTCACCCCTCCCCTCTGCTCGGCCTCTCTCTAGTATCCCCTGCAATTATAACTCTTCAACATGAAATAGAACAGTAACACAAGACTCTTTATTATTATTTTTCCACCATACATGCACACTTGCAAGGATTTATGCTGCTTAGGAACAGGGAAATAATTGCATTATTACCAGGGTATCAAACATCAGCAACAACATCCAATGGAAGATTGTGTTGGGGAGGTTATTTTCACAGAACACGGTAGCCCTAACCATCCACACAACGTCTCTATGTTACACACAAGACTGATATTGTGAAGGGAGCCTTTCACAGGGGTCTTGGACAGAATGGCCCCTTCTTTTGTGGGTGTGGTGGGACTATTCTCATCATCACCCTTTGCGTTTCACTAATTATAAAGACTCATTTATGAGGCCCACTTCTGGAAAACTGTTAATTTCTGGACAGAAGCTGACTTGCTGTGATCATAAAAGTACAGCCCACAGCTGTCAACACCAGAGCCCCAATCTTCCAAAGTACATCCGACTGTGTCAGCATAGTACCTCAGACTTCAATAACAGGAGGAAGAGGAGCTACAGATGGAATCTGGTTGCTTGTAGCTCATGGTGGATGCTGAGAGGTAGAAGGCACACAGGGTCCAAGGAGCATCTCCTCCAAGCCTGTTTGTGGAAATTTACATAATAGAGAGCAAGTAATATTCTAAAGCAAATTTGTACAGCTCTATTTTCCTCATTGGACAATGGTAAGGTTTCACTCAGAGGCCAAATACACAGCATACAGTGTAAGTGTCATCTTCCACACATACAAGGCTGCACCCAGAGCAGAAAGCATCCAACACAGTAGCACTGCTTTTGATTTTGTTTCTGTGATTACAAAAAAAAAAAAATCCACTAATGATGATAATGACTGTCTAGAACTGTGGATCCATCCTGGCCCAGGTATCCTGTCTACCAACAACTCCTCTAATCCTCCCTTCCTAACCCCGAGTAAGGTCTTCCCTGTCACCTTCAATGCTGAGACATAAACCACCCTCTGCAGCTTCAGAAGCCATTTCTGTCAAGTTCTTACTGACCCATTCAATAACCAGAGGCATACCTCACACCTATTCTATGTTCTGATTTCCCTGCCTATCATCCCCTTAGCACTGAGTCGAGGACAAGCGCCCCCCCCAAGAGGTTAGTGAAGTCCTCCACAGCAAAATGTGGGTTTGGGGAAGGACTACCTTAGAGAGTTCCACTTTCCACAGAAGGCAAGTCAGGATAGGGGCAAGCCTGGGCAGAGAACATCCAGCTCAGCCTGCACACCCACCATGAATACCTAGAACAGGCTCTGCCTGTGTCTGTCCCTAGGAACACCTTGGGATTCCCCCATAGTGAGTATCTCTGGGCTAAGGAGCAACAACAGCAAAGGACTGTTGAGCGGGGAAACTGAAGACTGAGGATCCCAGTTGCACAGGCGACCAATAGGGACAAAAGGAAGCCCCTGGGCCTTAAAAGGAACACACAGAAGACAAAACTAGAGTCCACAACACTGCCGCCTTAGGACCCCCAGTTCTAGTGGATGCAACACTTTAGAACTACAGAATGAGTCCAGGATTCAGGACTCAGGTCTGAACATAGACCTTCTTGAGGCCTTCTGGTCCTTTATCCTATCAGTGTGCATAAGAAAGCCCCTATCTCCATCCCCGTCTGTATATTTAAGAAAGCCTGGTTGATGGTTTTCTTTGTCTGAGCTGTGATGCTATCTTAAAGCTGGGGGTGGGGCCTCGGGGAGTAGGGGAAAAGGAGAGTAGGAAGGTCAGGAGGTGGGTAGATAGGGAAGTTGACCGAGTGCATGGAGGTGTGAAATAAATGCAGACATGACAAATAAAAAAGCTCTCTCCCTCAGCATCCCACTAAAGTGCTCTAGTCCCATCTTAGCAATAAATAAGGAAACTTGACACAGATACCTAGCTGACAAAGCTGTGGCCCAAAGTCCTGACTGTCCTCGGGACTCACAGCATGATAGCAACAAGCGTACGTTCACAAGTACCAGGCTGCCCACCAGTAGGGTTCCTAAAGTCCAGGGAGGGTGGGTTTGAAGCTCATGCACTGGGAGTGTGCCTGGGCCCATCGGCAGTTGAGGTCGTTCATGAACAATTCTGTTGGAGCCAACAGCAGCCTAGCCAGCAGTCAATGGACTGACTGCAACCAGGCATGGCCAGGCTTTGATGAAGGTTCTCTAGCAAGAAGAGATGTGTGATGTAAAGCAAACAGACCTCATCCACACCCACTAGTCTGCTGGACCCTAGGCTGAAGCTGGAAATAAAATAGTTCCAAGCTGGAACTTGGTTGCTGTCCCCAGACCCACAGAACAATAAAAATGGGGCTGGCGGCCAATGACATGCACACTGGCAAACAGAAAATCTAGCCATCGATAACATGCATGGCTAAGACGAAGACCATGGAGCAGCACAGCTTGAGTACCCATCTGGGCCATGACTCGGAATGTCCACGTGAGAGACAGGTGGGGAGGCCCAGAGCTAAGAACGGGGACAGGAGAGTGTGAGCTGCGTACATCTTAATTGCTCGATGTGCAAGCAGTGAGGGTGAGATCACACAACATGTAACAACTGTTGTTGACAAGGTGAGGCCATGGGGGAAGCAAAGAACTTGATCACAAATGCCACGTTCTCGAAGGTAAGTCCAAAGTGGCTGCCGTGCACAATGATGGCATCATCAGAAAGCAGATGACCAAACCCACGCGGTCCAGCTCGCCCAGCAGGAGGTAGTAGGGATGTCTGCGCAGCATCAGTTGGGTTGCTTTGCCCCGGGTTCAGCGGTCTCCACTGGCTGTTTTGCTGGACCTGGCCTTTCTTCCTTTCCTTTCTCTCCACGGGCTTCTTCACTGATCAGGTAGTACTGCAGAGGATTGGGCCACAGGTCTTCGTTGATTATCTCAACAATCTTGTCAGACTCGATGGAGCTGTGATTTGAAAACCACCCAAAGAAGCTACCATTATTCTCTGGGCTTTCCTTGCTCAGGGACTGTAGATCGTGACCTGGGAGCCACTGGATTGGAGCTGAGCGAGACACCACTTGGCCAGAGGGGCCACACCCATATTCCTTGACCAGCACCTTGTTTTGGAAATAGGGGTTTCGGCCAAAGTAGAACTTGATTTTGTAGCCCAGCCTAGCAAGGCCAAGCTCTTCCACCTCCAGTCTGTTCAAGTAGCTCAACACCTCTTTATCTTTGGTATTCAGAAAAGTTGACAACTGGGGATGGTTCTGAAAAGCTTGCCCCCAGAAGCCGGGGATGCTCTGGATAAGCAGGTTCCGGCGCTCTAAATGGTGAAGTCGCAACTGGCCAAACTTGCGGGAGAGCCTGAGATAGGCCCTGTCGGCCTGTGCATTCATGGTCTCCAGCTTCAGCTGGACCGTCTCCAGGGTATCCATGCTGCCTATTGTCACGGGCGACCCTGACCCAGCATGCTTCTCTGCTACCTTCCTTTCCTCCCCCACTGGGACAGCCACACATGGCCCTGCAGAGCCCATCTTTGGCTTCCCACTGACTGTGGCCTGAGGTCCCCTCCCCGCAGCACTCCGACTGTCTGGGGCCTTCCTCCCGGGGACTCGCCGGTTTCCAAGGCGGGAGCTGTGTCGCAGCCTCGCCAAGGCTCCCACCGTTCCCACGAAGCTGGTGTCGGTGGCCAGACGCTCGGCGAGGGATGTGGCCCTCTCCAGGCCCGGGTCAGTGGCTGCCAGCCCGCGCTCGACCGCAGCCCGTGCTCGCAGCGCCAGGCCGCAGTCCAGTGGGAGGCGGCGGGCCGCATCGTCCCCGAGCTCGGCTGGTTCCGAGCCTCCCTGAGCAGCACCGGCCTGCACCTGCTCGGCCGCGGTGTCCTCCTCCAGCTGCGGGCCCTCTGGCGACTTCGCGTCACGCCAGGTGTCGTCCTCGGCGGGTCGGACCCGGGGTCTGGCCCGGCCTTTGCCCCGGCTTTTGGCGCGGGAAGACCTTCGACCCCTACTCCGACCGCTCATGCTGCCAGCTGACACTGCTTCAAAGCTCTATCAGCCTAGGGTCTCTACCGAGCCGGCCTCTCCATGGTAACCGTGACGTCACCACGGCAGGACCCGCTGCTCCCGGTGATTGGCTCTGCTGCAGCGGCTGCGCACCAGCCCACCCATCACACGCCGCACCCCCTTCATCTCATTTTGCTGTTAGAAAGTTAGTTTCCACCTGCATGCAGTTGACCTTGATTGTGTTGCTGATTCATCTCCTACCACTGATAGCAAGCGTGTCCCCTGGGGCTCATAAGGCACAGCCATTGATCTTACAATGGCATCTTGAAGACAGCCACCACCAGTCGCCATCATCAATTTTCTTCTCTTCCTCCTCAGTTATTCCGAGTGACATCTCTCATAATTAAATGTTCATCGACGTTTCTGTCTCATCACATAATTATTCTACTGTGAGATTTACCCCAGCAACTTAACTCTAGGGAATGTGTAGGCAGGTGCCATAATGCTGATCTAAAATGATTTAGAAAGAACAAAAAGAAATAGCAACTAGTACTGTATAATCATACACACAAGGCACTTTACTGAATACTCCTTTTTTTGCATTATCTCTGTTCATGAAGGAGGCATTGTAATTATTCCCAGTTTCTTGATTTAAAAAAAAAATTATGCAGCTGAAGGGCTGCTGTTACAATTTGGTGGTAAGACGCTTGTTCAGCATGGGTTCAGTCCTTGGTGAAGAGGGGGGGGTGGCGGGGGGAAGGGTGCTAAGGAACATTCTGGAGATTACACAGGTAAAGAGAGGAGGCTGTGGCTTATCTGAGTTCATTGCCTATGCTATTACAATATGTTGCCCCTTTACTGTTAACAGACCCCAGACTCTTCTGCCTGGGCCTGAGTTCTCCAGCTGTCTCAGCCTACACAGAGTTGCACTGTGAATCCCAGTCCAGGGCCAGAAGTAAAGGCCCTGGGTCCAAGCTGCTGTCATTGGAATAGGACACATGTAGAATAAACTGTCGCTCTAGAAGTACAGAAGGAGTTCCCGGTGAGAGTCCAAGGCAGAGGGTTCCTAGGAGCAGTGAGGAGGCCCTAGAAACTTTCACAGCCTGCAGAGAGGCAGCCAGACAACCTGGCTGGGATTCCTAGAAGGGCCTCGGATTCTATAGCCAGGCTACAGGACCATGAGCAGTGAGAATCCATGGCCAGTACGAACGTGTGAACACAAACCTTCCGAGTGGGTGGCAGCTGCCTACATCCCCACTGCTGCCCGACAACATCCCGGGAGGCCATTCCAGGAGTTCCCTCCAGGTTCAAATGTGACAAAGCCCTTGCAAGGGCAACAGAGAACTGAGCCCATTGGTCCCTAGGGGTAGAACCCCTCCTCTCTCTTCTCATTCAGTGTCTTTGTGGGCAGCACCAGGAAGCTTGCTCAAGGTGCAGAACTACCAGATCAGAAACTAAATGGTAACAAGCTCTCAGCTGGCTTTACATACGTTAAACTTTGAGTGTAGATGTGGTAGGGGGACATTACTCTGAAACAGACAGGCCCTAGTTTAAAGCAACCCAATACAGGCGAGTCCTAACTTTCTCAAAACAGCAGGCAGTTTCCTGCACAGCTCCAGCTCCAAATCATCTCCCCTCCAACATTCTGTCTGCTACCCTCTGTGATCATTCTGGTCTCCAGGCTCAGAACTTCTGCGCTGGCCCTTCCTGCTACTTTAAATGCTCCTTACCCCACATGTGGTCTGGGTCCTTTTTCACTTAAATGTCTCACTCTTAATGCCATCTTTCTATTTCTGCTTGTATTTTCCCTCCATGATACCTATCAAAACCCTTACACACTGCCTATAGTTTTTTTTTTAAATATACTCTTTAAAGAACATACATTTACTTATTTGCGGTGGTGTGTGTGTGTGTGTGTGTGTGTGTGTGTGTGTGTGTGTGTGTGAGTCAGATGATAATCTGAGGGAGTAGGTTCTTTCCTTCCACGTGGCTGAGTCTGAACCTCCCTTATTTTTGCTAGCTGGCCAGAGCTTCTGCACATCCCTTCTGTATCTGCCTCCCACCTCACCATAGGAGTGCAGAGGTCACAGATGCAGCATGAGATACTGTACTTAATGTTTGATGTTGTTTGTGAGTCCCATGGGTTGGACTCAAGTGGTCAGGTTTGAAGAGCCCCATCTGTTCAGAGCCCCTTGTTTAATTGTCTATTGTTTAATTGTCTCCTCTCCAGAACGCCACCTCCATGGATGAAGGGGTCTTTGTTTTGTTCATTATATCTTCAGTTTCTGCATATAAAATTCACCCGATCATTATAGATTGGAAGAATCAATTAAAGCAGATATTATATATATATATATATATCATTTATAACTAGCGTCTTAAATACAAACTACCCCCTTTTCTTCACAGAAGCAAGACTATGTTCTCAACTCAATATGTGAGACTCTATTAAACTCAACATTTGGCCAGAAGTCTGTCTTTTGTTATGGAGTACCCCTCAGGGACAATGCGTAAGTGGAAATCTGGAGTGACAGATGAAAAACGGAAGTTGAGAGGATTGCTATTTGACTAATAGGGATGAATTAGTCCAAGGATCGCCTAATTCCTTGTGGAAGGCCTTTCCTGACCACTTCTTCCCCATCTTCCAGTCAGCTTATATGGCAGTAAGCCATTCTGACCTGGATCTCATGGGGCACGAGCTCACATGCTATTTGTTCAATGGTTAGACACACACTCTTTTCTCCAGTTCTATCACAGAATTACTTCTTGGACCGGATAATCATGGTCTGGAACTCTTTAAATCTCAGATAAAAAAAGTAAGCTGAAGTGGCCTATATCCCTCTATAAATTGGGGCACGGCTCTGAGCCCTTGAGGCTTAAGACATCTCTGTTGTCGAAAGTCTTCAGTATCTACATCATATAACTCACCAGAAGCTAAGCCCCTGCAAACAGTTTAGTGTGCAGTCTGCCTTGAGCTGTGTCTCATTCTATCAAATAGATAACACATCAGGTAAGAAGAGACCAATAAGACACTAACACCATTTACAGAAATACTCTTGTGGTCCGGATCACCCTGTCCCTGGAGCTTTCATATTTAAAGGGCTGGTCTGCGGTGCTGGACTGGCTTTTCTTCCTGAGTATTAATATCAAAGTTTATGTGATTGAAGCTTCACTGTATGAAGGGGACTGTGTATCATTTTACTTTTATCCCCCAGAGCACCCAGCATGGAGCCTTGCACACACTAGTAATTACGGCAAAAGCTCACATGTACTTGTACTTTATACGATGCCACATCTTAACTCATTTAATCCCATAGCCACCCTAAGGGGCAGAAGCAATTATTGCTCTCCTTCGAAGATGAGGTTACTGCTACACAAAACGGTTCAGTAACTCCCCTAAGGTTACACAGCCATCAAGAGGGTTTTCACAAAGGTGCTTCAGCTCCAGCATCAGGCCCTTCCCCAGTGGCCCATGATGTCAAATTAAAGCCTGAACGAGTAATTGCTCCAATACCTTAATTGCTCTTTTCCTCTCTAGTATTTTCAAAATCATATCTATGCCTACATATCTATTTATTATGCATATATTGACATATACACAATAATACAACAACTAGGACTTATCAAAGGATATAGTACTCAACATTAAGTTTCGTTTCAACAGCCGATGGTGGGAATACAGCCCTTCAGTTTCTACTCCATTTGTACTAAGCATTCTGTGGATACTATTAGATAAATGTAAGTTAATCGTGTACTCAATGGATCTAAGGATGTTATAAACTTCTTCCTAATATGTAAAGACTTAGTCCATAATGATGTGAGCATAGCATTCTTTCTATTGTGGCATTTTATTCTTGGTAAATTTAAAAATAAGTCAAGATGTTATAGTTAGGCTTTGCTTTTTTTTGAAAATCTGGTTCCTTCTGTTTCTCTTAAGGTCAGTTTTGCTCAAATCGTAGAAGTAAATAAACTTGGAAAAGGACATCCCAGCTACCCAGTCTATTCCCAGCCGAGGGAACATTTCCCACAGTCTCGCTAACAGGGAGGGTCTCAGGATCCCAGACTTGACATTTGTAGCGATGGAGCTTTTCTCTTCTTCCCCAAGGAGACACTTCAAGCCCCATTAGATGGGTACCTCATGCTGTGTGGAATGTTGCCAACTAACTCCCACCTTCAGCTTCTGGAAGGGCATGGGAAAGAAAACCGTGTTGAGGGAATACTTTCAAAGCCAAGGAAAGAAGGAGAGAAAAACTTAACCTCTTATGGTAAATGTCCAGACTATCTGAACTTAACATCTTTAAGAAAAAAATGTGCTTAGCTCCTTCAGAGCCCCCAAAGCCACCATTCCACAGTAGACCACCTAAGTCATCTCAGTTCATTCATATAAGCAGCCAAGGAATAGTTGGAAGTATTTCCACAGGTGCTTTCCCTTCTTGGAATTCCCTTTTTATTATGAAATACCAATACTACTCTTAAAAGATCTTTAGGCTAGAAAAAGAAAAATACCAGAGAATCCAGAAAAATACTTTTTAAGTTAAATTTATCACTTTGAAGTCCAAAATGTATACTGAGAAAGTCCTAATAGCACTGAAACACACACACACACACACACACACACACACACACACATATATGTTTCAATGCTATCATGCCAGAAATATATAGGTGTGTGTGTGTGTGTGTGTGTGTGTGTGTGTGTGTGTGTGTGTGTGTGTGTGTTTATGGAGGGGAGAGCTGGCTAGTTTTATGTCAACTTGACACAATCTAGACTCATATGAAAGGAGGAATCCTCAGATGAGAAAATGCTTCCATAGGATCCAGCTGTAGGGCATTTTCTTAATTAGTGACTGACAGCAGGCGAAACCAGACCATTGTGGGTGATGCCATCCCTGGGCTGGTGGTCCTGGGTTTTATAGTAAAGCAGGCGGACTGCTCTTGAGACTTTTCCTCCTACTGGGTTACCTTGGCCAGCACTGATATGAGGGTTTGTGCCTACGTTTATTGCATTTTATTATGGCATGTTCCGTTGACATCCCTGGGAGGCCTGCTCTTTTCTGAAGAGAAACAGAGAAGCAGTGAGTGGATCTGGGAGGAGAGGGAGGTGGTGGAGGGGGGAACTGGGAGGAGCGAAGGGAGAGGATTAAGGCAAGCTGAGCAAGAGCAAGCCACATGAAGCAAGTCAGGAGCATCACCCATGCATGGTCTCTGTATCAGCTCCTGCCTCCAGGTTCCAGCCCTGCTTGCGTTCCTGTCTTAAATCCCTTCAGTGATGGATTACATGTGAAAGCATACACCGGATACATTATTTCCTCCCCATCTCACTTTTGGTCATGGTGTTTCATCACAGCAATAGTAACCTTTAACTAGGACGTGCCTATATGGTAAATCATAAATCATGCTCCTGAACTGCGAGTACATAGGATTTTTCTTCTATAGTTTATGTTACAAATTCTAACATGATCCATAGAAGGAAAAGAGGCATGTTGTGGAATATGAGCCATTTCTCCACCACACACAGGCCTTTATCCATTAAAGAGCTTGGGGGAGATCCAGAGGCTGAGGAACTGCAATAGAATCTCCCAGAAAGGAATTCACACAGTGGACCTCCAGAGGGCCAAAGCCTTGAGGGGTTGAAAAAGACTCCCCATTTCCTTAGTAAGGCAGAGCCATGAGATTAAGGGGAAAGCACTCTCAGCTAGTGAAGCTCAGACAATTCTACCTGAGGGCTTCCCAATAAAGTATAGCCAACAACGTATGACAGGGCATATGGTGCGAGTCAATAAAGAACACTCTGAAATGGCCCCCACATGCCCAGCATCTACCCTACTCACAGCTCGCAGAACTTCAAGAAGGCAGCAGAAGAGCAGCCACGCATTCCTCGATAAAAACACCATAAAGATGGGCCATGACCAGATAGTCTAATTGGGTCTTGCAATCTAGCCACAAATGGTTCAGAATAAAAGATGATAAAGAACTCTCTGGGGGACACATCTCATACGTATACACAGGGAAGTAGGAGCAGATTTTAAAGACCAGCAGGATCAGATAACCCCAGCAGAGACTAGCAAAGACAGGACATGCACAGCAGATACACTTGTATCAGTGACAAGATGGATGATTCCTAGTCCGTGGGTGATGCAGAGAAATAAAACAGAGACAATCCTAAATGACTAGGTGGCTTATATCTATCTGAATCACTTGAATCACCACCTTAAGTTCACCTAAATCCTATGAATATTTCAATTAAGAAGATACATGCTTAATACAATGTTACTGTCTAGGCCATACCCAGTACCTAATTTATTTATAATTTTACAGTAGCAGACATTCAAAGAAGTTCTTGGAAGGGACTGGAGATGCTTCAGTGATTGAGGGAGCAGGTACTCAGCACCCTCATCAGGAGGCTCACCACTCACCACTTTAACTCTGTCTCCTTGAGATTCTGCTTCCTTTTGAACCTCAGTGGGCATGCACTCACATACACATGCTTCACACACACACACACACACACACACACACACACACACACACACACAAATCCTTTAAAACGAAGGTCTTGTAAAACCTGACTATGACAGAAAAAGTGAAGAGATCCATTATATTCCAAATAGATTTTTACTGCTCACACAAACCTAAGTGTTCCGCAAAATCAAGTCTCCCATTCGTTGGGTATAGACTGAACTTGGATGAGCAGGCACAGGGTCCCCATTTAATGAGCATAATTTATTTATTTGTTTGTTGGTATTAGGGATTATCCCCAGACCTTGTGCATGATAGCTGAGCAATCTACCATGGATCTGTGTCCCTCGTCCTTTTATTTTTACTTTTTACCTGGAAATAAGGGCCTCACTATGTTGCCAAAAATAGCCTTCAACTTGTTCTGTCGTCCAGGAAGGTCTTGAACTTGTAATCCTCCTGCACCATCCTTCAAAATAACTGGGAATTAAAGGACTGAATTATCAGGCCTAGCAAGGTTAATGTTTTAATGAATGATTTTCTAATTTATTGTGTACTTGCATTCTTCCCAAGTTAAGTTATCTAGGCAGCATTTATCTCCAGGCAGATGGGAAGTTCAATGATTATAAAAACTAAACTTGCCTCATGGACAAAGTGTTCAGCACCTTTTTCCCCTGCATTGCCCCAAAGCCAGGGCTGCACCAAACAACTCACAATGACTTCCAAATCAAAAATAAAGCTGTTCTCAATCAACAATGCTCTGTGTCACCTAGGGCAGAAAACAGTGGGACATGGCTCTCTCTCTTTCCTGGCATCTCCTTTTTATGCTGCTCAGACGTGTTTGCTGACAACATAATCCTAACTATTGTACCTTTAATACTACATGCACCCATGTGCTGGTTTGAATGAGAATGGCCCCCATAGGCCCATATGTATGAATCCTTGGTCCCCAGTTGGTACAACTGTTAGGAGGTGTGACATGTGACCTTGTTGGAGATGTGTCATTTGAAGTGAGCTTTGAGATTGCAAAAGCCCAAACCATCTTCCTCTCCCTCTCCCTCTCCCTCTCCCTCTCCCTCTCCCTCTCTCTCTCCCCCATGCAGATCAGGATGTAAAATCTTCACTAATGTTCCAGTACCATGTTTGAATGCCCTCTACCACATCCCACTATGGTGCTCATGGACTAGGCTTCTGAGACTACAAGAAACTCCCAGTTAAATTCTCCCTTTTGTAAGTCACCTTCATAATGTTTCTTCACAACAATAGTGTGGTAGCTGAGACATTTCCCAACTACAGCACATCAGTTAGTAGTACAGAACTGTGCTATAGGAATAAAGAAAGTGAAGCTATAGAATCTTCATTTGAAAGGTTGATAGGCGAAAACATTCCACTGCGAGCTGGACCTGGAATGTCCTGGGCTATTTCAGGAAGTTTTTCACAAAGAGTGGTACAGACTACAGAGACTGAAACCACCTTTGCCTCATATATACAAAAAATCTTGCATGAGTCACACCTGGGTTTGAGAGTAAAAAGGGAAGCATATGGCTGCAAGAATGACCTGGACCTGAATGGAGTTAGGGCATGGGGCAGGGACTGGGAGTGAACCCCGTTTGATAACCTAGCCCATTTTACACACCAGTTTGGAAACTATGCAGCTGAAGCAGCCAATTAGAAGATTTCACCCTGACCCTGATGACCTGGTAATTTACATTAAAGATACAGAAGATTAAGCAATGATTGTGCTGAATTGTAATTAATGGGCAAGCACCTTGGGATAAATATTCTATGTTGCAATAAAGCATGGGGGTTTTATTTTACTTGGGCTAATTTAAGGTGCTCCTTGCCTTTTGAAACACCCATTTTGGTAATTCACTCCACAGTACAATACCCGTTGTAGTAAGACATTTTCTTTTAAGCACTTAAAAGTTAATAGGCAAGCAAAGAACAAAGTAAATTCAAGAGCTCGGAAGTCCAGAATAAATACAACATGGTGAAGAACCCAAACACCTAAATTCCATCGGTGCTCACGGTATTCCTAGCGACGGCCATGGACTTGACTCTGGCCCTTCATCCACTCATAGAAATCAATGTATAGTAACATTAATAATGTTTGTATTGCTGTGCATAGTGGGTGAGACTGGCTTCTCACAGAAAACACATTTATGACTAGAGAAATTATTTCTGTTGCTTTAAAGGCTGTTTTTTCACCAAGGCCGCTCCACATGCATAAAGACTGAGTTCATCTTCCCATCCGATCTCCTCATCGGGGCTTCTCTTTCCGTGTAGTGTCAGAGGAGGTTACCAGAATCAGGGCCAACAGAGGCAGGTCACAGCCTATCACATGACCTTAGGAAACTGCGGGTATAAGGTTGCCCTCTCTCAGGCTGGCAGGTGCCACTCAATCCCACGGGATGGTTGCCGTGGAGAAACCCCCATTTTCCTGAGAACTTTCTCCCTATGTAAATAAAATCCAGAGAGCCAAACAACAGTTGAGCTTATAGATGCCCTTGTACAACCCTATTCCACACCCTCCTGAATTTTCACATGAAATCATGAACAAATGTCTGCATAGTATTTGACTTATTTGGAAAAAAAAAGAGAGAGAGAGAGAGATGCTTGGTCTTATCACTCTAGTGCTGCCTTTCAAAATAAATACTATACTGGAGCCACGGCTGGGATCTACATTGGGGATTTGCCATTAATAAGGACAGTTTGTAGAAGAAAGAGTTTTACTATTATCATTATTATTATTATTATTATTATTATTATTATTATTATTGTCAGACAAAGCTTCTATCGTTTTTAACTTCAAAGATGACCACTATGTTTAATGTTTGTTTGTTTTTCACACAGGAGACTCCATGATAACCCCTGGCTTCTTACCATGGATAATGTGAACTTCACAGGCATTTCCTTCACCCTGAAATATGAAGGCTTTTCAAGACGATAACATCCATCCACTTAACTATCCTCAGCAGCCACATCTGCAAATGTTTGCAGAGCCTAACAGGCTTCTGACATAAGTGGCAGCTTGAGTGACTAACAATGCCTCTTTGGGTGCCTATCTTTTTCCCTCTAAACTTAATCAATACCTGTATAATGGATCAGGTGGGCCATATGGCCCCTCTGATTCACAGCTTAAGACAATTAAGACACCAGCCAGCTGGCGTCTTTCATAATGAAGACTAGCGAGCCTCAAGCTTTGTCTTCCTTGGAAAAAGCAAGCTCCACCTGGTCTTGGGCATGATTCAGGACCAATTCACACAATGTCTAGCTAAAAAAAATGAGTCTAACCATATTTAGACAAAACACTGAATGCAGATGAATTGGGTGTCAGTAAACTTGAGAGAGCCTCTACCTCAGAATCCGGATTGAAATGTTCATGGCTCCATCACTGAAGACTGGACACCCTTTACTTCCACACGGGTTATCTGAATTCTGCAGCACCTCGCTTAAAAAGCCACACAAGTCTCACCCTCCCATGTCACATGCAACCACATGTAAGAACCACAACTTGACAGAATACGAGCTTCTGGCTTCAGCTGGGTCCCCACTCCTCTTCACATCCATCCCTTTGCCTGCCTTCGTGCTCCTTTGAAACTCTGCCTCTCTGGCTTCCAGGGTGATGCAGCCCGCCAGCCAGCTGTCAGTCAGATCTTCCACAAGTTTGCATTGTTGCAGTGATGGGGGCTATATCAAAGTCCAGATGCTTCAGCATAAATAAAGAGCTCATCTGGGACCTGGAAAGAGGCCAGCTGAATATTACAGAAAAGGCTGGGGTGGAATCATAACCAAGTGATACACAGCTGGAAACTGTTAAGTTAGAGCAGAGCACAGAGGCTGCACTGGAAAAGAATGGGAAAAAGAAAAGAACCAAACCAGTGATTGCTATTATCTGGAAGGTTCTGAATTAAAATCCCAAAGAAATGGGCCATGTTTTATACAGTTGAAATACAAGCATTTTTACAAAATTAATAGTTTATAATAATTCACCCTAAAACTGAGAGGCTTGTAGGGTGGAGAAGGTTGTATGATTTCTTGGATGGTGTGGTAGCTTGATGTAACTGGCCCCCATAAACTCACAAGGAGTGGCCGTATTAGGAAGTATGGCTTTGTTGGAGGAGGAATGTCACTGTGGGAGTGGGCTTTGATGTCTCATACTCATATATGCTCAAACCACGTCCAGTGTCTTAGACTACTTCCCTGTTGCCCATGGGTCAACACAGAGGATCCTCAGCTCCTTCTCCAGCATCACTGTCTGCCTACATACTGCCATGTCCACCATGATGATAGTAATAAACTAAACCTCTCAAACTATAAGCAGCCAGCCCCATTAAATGTTTTCCTTTATAAGAGTTGCCATGGTCATGGTATCTCTTCACAGCAATAGAATCCTAACTAAGACAGATGTATTGGGTGGGTCCTCTTCTGGGTATCTAAATCTGTAAATGGCTTCATGGTGAGCAAGGTTAAGAAGTTCAACTCTGCATTGATTAGGAGCATCCCTGAGCTCCCTTCCTGGGATCACCCAGCCTTTAGGAAGTTGTGTGAGTTCCTAGGGTTGCAAGCAGCTCAGCTGAACAAGCCTAAAATGAACACACATAGAATTAAAAAGGTATCCATGGAAGGGTAACATCACTCCTTCCCAACCCAAGACCCAAGCAGGTCAGTCACAGAGATGAGTCAGCAATGGCTGTAGAGGTAGCTACTAATGCCGGTGCCCCCAGCCTCTGAAAGCTGTGATGACGTCACTACACAAAGGACAGAGGGGATGAGGTTTATATACATACACAGGAAATTAGGACAAACATGTTCATGCACACAGAGAGACACACCCACACCCACACCCCCCCCACACACACACAGAGAGAGAGAGAGAGAGAGAGAGAGAGAGAGAGAGAGAGAGAGAGAGAGAGAGAGAGAGAATCCTCCCTAATGAAAACCAAGCCAAAAGATTCTACATTAAAAATTCCCTGATGCCAGACCCTAGACCTTTCAACCAAACCACACTATCATGAGGCAGAGGTTCACTCTATCCTCTTTTACTGTGCATGGTCCTTGTTTCTGATAGGTAATACAGGCTGGAGCCTAGAAAATCTCCAACCGATATGAGGCTGAACTTTGAAACTGCCAAGATGAATGCTGTGTAAATAAGATGGCCACACTGAGTGACCTTACCTCCATGGCCAATCTTACACCTAGTCTGGTCATAAATATAGGTTTCCTGTATAGTCTGAAATCTCAGTATAGTCTGAAATCTCAAAGTATAAATTATTTTTCTTTGAGTATTATTGGAAAATGTTTCCAGTTGGCCATGACTACTCTTACAGGAACCACCAACATGACTGGTCCATAGCTCAAGTACTAGTCTTGAATATTCTGTGGTGCATACCCACTGTTTTGTGTGCAGGGAAAGCCAATCTTCATAAGTCCGTGTATTGCAAGTCTATCATCTTTTATTAAAACTAACATGTGCAAAGTGGTTATAAGTTGGTATATCTCCTTAAATGCTTATTTTTTTTTGTTCAGGAAATATTTAAGGTTGGGGATATTGCTCAGTGTACAGTGCTTGCCACCAGTGAGTGAGACCCAAGGGTCAATCCCAACACTGAAAAGAAAAATATTTATCAAGTCATCTAAGAGGCAGTCGTTATGGATACATTGGGGATATATTATAGACTACAGTCAACGAAGCTGTTCAGTCTGTTCCAATTAATATCTTGGAATACTGGTCAATTTGAGGACAGAAGAAAGCTGCATAGCTCAATAGATGTCTCCTTCCTCAAAATGAAAACAGAATTATTTTTCTAAAATCCTAATTTTGTGCCATTTCAAGCACAGAAACTAAATGAAGGAAAGTAAATTTGAATTCTTTCTGTAGTCTGAGAGCTAATCTGTGGCTTAAATGCCAGAGACTTCAATCCAAATTACTATTTGGACGGAGAAGAATTGGGAAGACTGAATATACTGGAAGGTATATTTCCTGGAAGCATTTCCTAATTCAAAATTGACAATTCAAGAGCAATCCTGAAGTAGGTTTGGGTGCTGTTTGCTGGCCAAAATGGCATTGCCGCGTGACAATAACACAAGCATCATTTGCAGTATATCCTGCTACCAAAGACTGAAATTGGATGACTTGTCTCTGTGTTTCTTTGGTTTAGGTTGGAAGTGGGATATTTTCTTTTTTTTTTTTTTTTTTTTCTGCCTCGGCTATGCTAGATCCTTCTCCACTGTGCTCTGTAACATGAGGAAGTCTATGTTCACTGACTACCTTGACAGATTGCCTTGCCTTCAGGCTTCCAGGATTTATAAGAAATCCTGGTGCTGGGGAAGGGGGAGGCAGCTAATTCCTCTCTTCATCAGCAAAGACCTTACTCTTATCAAGCCACCCAGGGTACCCAGGCACAATCTCAGGGACTCGACACATTCTCCCTTCATCCCTCTGCCTCTGGAGGGGGATCGGCACCATTGCAGTAATTCCCTTACATCCTGTCCATATCTTCACACGGTTTAAGTGTGCCATCTGTATCCTGCCATGGCAACACAGGGATTTCACATTATCTCAGGTTTTGTGCCTTCAGAGGGGCTTTATTATTTTCTTATTGCACTGTTTCAATTTTTCGTGGTTTAAATTTGCATTTAAAAAAGCAAGACATTCAAAAACATCCACTGGCCTGTCTGAATAGGTAACAGGATAAAACAGCTTGCAATAAAGGTCCCATATTTTACTCTCTAGTGCGAATATTACAACATCGGCGGGCTTCCTCTTATGCACCACCTTCATCTTCATCTTCATTAGTAGTTGAATGATTTTCGCCCAATTAATCTTTCTGCCCTTGGTATGTTTACTCCTTGGCAAAAGGACAAATAGATGTTACGGTCAACGGATTAAGGAAGTTGTCCCTCTGGCCCTTTTAACCATTGGAAATTCATTCCAATAACCTCTGAACTATTCAGAAAAGAGGCACATGACACATCTCCTTCTCCGCTACAGCACAAGATTTTGTTTTGTTTTGCTGATTTTTATCATTTAGCCCCTCTTATGGGGGTCACTGATTGACAGCTTGGCTTCTACTCCAGCCCTGTAAAAAGCCAAAGCACACAGTTTGGCTGTGGAGCAAATGGTTGTCTGTCACCAGGAGCCATGGCACATCTGCTGACTCACGGATACAAGCCATCCTTTCCACATTCCCCACCTCCATCTGGAAATCCCTATCCACCCACCCATCCTTGCCCATTTGATGTCATTTCCAGGTCCTCATTTGCAAGGAAATTCATTCTGGAAGAACAGTGAGAGAGGGCAGCCAACAACTTCCTGAGATCCGTGTCCAAAGGCTGTGGGTCTGCTGAACAGGCATGATGGACAGTGGCCTGCCTGTTGATGAGCAGATGCGGTGGTGTTCTGGCTAAGCGCTGACATCACTGCAATCAGATGGGGATTTCAGTCCTCATTCCATATCCTATTCGCTTTTATCACTCGGGTCAGTTGCCCCAGGGGTCCAGGCCTCACTGTTGTCTTTTGTAAACTGTGGCATTTTTAAATACCTACAGCAGCAGCTGTGGAGAGGTAGCAGCGGGAAGCTCTCAGCTGAGCAGAGTGTAGCTCAGTGAGCACTCCATAGGAGCAGACATTAACAAACAGTATGCCTCTTGGTGTCTGTCAGCACTCTCTTTTAGCTCTCAGAGCCTGGCCAGAATGGACAGAATTTTTATCCTTTTCGTAGTTCTAAACTTGCTAGTTACCTTGGTTACATTTTCCTGATGCACACAGCCCTGAGCCACATAAACCCATCATTATGGAAGAAGAGTAGTGCCGGGGAAATGATGTAGCAGTTAAAACCCTTGCTATGCGAGCAGAAAGACATGAATTCAGATCCCAGAATTCATTTAAACATGGGATGGCTAACTTGTAATTCCAGCCTCAGAAAGCTAGTTACTGGAAACTGCGATCTAGTTGTTGGACATTCATTCCAATAACTTCTAGAATATCCAGGAACAGATACATGACATCTCTCCTTCTCCACTACAGCACAAAAGTTTGTTCTGCTTTGCTGGTTTTCTCATTTAGCCCCTCCTATGGAGTCACTGATGAGTAGTAGACAGCTTGGCTTCTTTTCCAGCTCCTGCAGAGCTGTTCACTGGGAGATCTCATCCCAGACCAAAGCAAGTTAGTCCAGCTGGGATCGGTGAGCTCTGAGTTTGAGAGACCCTGCCTCAAAGAAAAAGGTGGAAGAGCAAAGATTCCGGATATCAACTTCAGATCTCTGCACACACTGGCACCGCACACATGCATACTCCCCCACACGTGTGCACATGCATACACAACTATCCATGAAAAATATAAGAGAAAAGGGGGATAAACCTAGGCACATCGACTTTCCCTTTTTAAAACATCATTATGTTTAAGACCCCCTGATGCCATGGGGCTCAGGTGGGTGAAAGACACCCATTGGGCTGCCTGAAGCATCCACAGGCCCGCCTTGTTGGGTGTCAGTATGGTGAGCAAGCATACGATGGTGAAATCAGAGATAAACAGAGAGAAGCATTCATTGCTACAGTAATAGGAAGTATTTCAGAAATGAGGCTGTGAGGAATGGACTAGTGTTGATGGCCTGCTTGCTACCTGGGGCCCTGGTGACATCCAAGAGCCTGGGATGCTACATGGAACCATGTCTCAGTCAATGGTGGGGAATCTGTTGTCAATGGGCTATGGTACCACCAAAGATAACACGAATGCCCAGGGTCTAGGCCACACCCTGTGGCCATATTGGTGTCCAAGGGCTGTGCTGCCACTGGAGCTATGGTGTCACCTGGGCCAGGGCTGCTGCAGAAGGCTGTGTCTGGGTCCATGACTCTACAGCAGCCAAGGTTGATGCTGATGTCCATGGTTACTGATACCATGGAAGGCAGTGCTGATGTCAAGGGCCATGTTGGTGTCCAAGGGCCTTAGTACCATGGGGGTCATGTCAATCTAAGTGACCTGTGCAGCCACACGGACCAGGCCCAAGCTGCAGCCAAGGGCCATGTTTGAGTCCATGGCCCAATAGCAGCCAGAGTCTAGGCTGATGTCCATGGCTGATGTCCAAGGGCCTGTGCTGAGCCAGCCTGTCCACCATTGGTTGCGGGAAAGCTGCCCTGCCCCTTGCTGGACACTATAGCAGGGGTGGCTTACAGTTTCGGAGGTTTAGTTCATTATCTTCGTGGTGGGACATAGTGGCCTGCAAGAAGACAGGGTGCTGGAGGGGCCTGAGAGTCCTACGTCTTGACCCACAGGCAAGAGAAAGTGGCCACCGACAGTGGGTGTGAGTTGAGCACATATGGGACCTCGAAGCCCACCCCCACAGTAACGCCCTCCCTCCAACAAGGACACATGCCCTAATAGTGCCACTCCTGATGAGCTTGGGGGCCATTGCATTCAAACAACAGACAGCTAATGCACACTTCATTATTTTATGTGCGTGTTTATGGTGACTACTGGCAATGAAGCAATACGGATTCTTTATAATAGTGAGATACAGTCGGATTTCCTAATGTTTAATTTTTGTTTGAGCATGCAGACAGTCAACCCTTAGTTTAGGTACCCTAGGTTAGGTGTTGCTCTTCATAGAGTCAGCTGTCCTCTGCTGAGCTACATTAATTCAAGAATTGATAGGTCAATTGTGTGAGAACAGTTTGATCTGACTCCAGCGCTCTCTGATGGTGCTGACAGGCCAGCATCATGGCCCTGTAAAGAACGCCAGATTTCCTCTGTGGATGGATGTGCAGACAAAGGCATGGGGGGGGGGTGTCTCCTATTGTCCATCACTCCCATGTCTTTAAACCACTCCAAACAAAGTTTGCTCATCCAGGCTAAAACTGATTAACACACCTCTTGATTGCACATCTCTTTTTCCTGTGTGTTGTGTGTTGGGAAAGGATGTCGCGTTAATAATAATAATAATAATAGTAATAATAGTAATAATAGTAATAGTAATAATAATA
The DNA here is from genome assembly GCA_030556225.1 of Cricetiscus sungorus. Lineage (NCBI taxonomy): Eukaryota > Metazoa > Chordata > Mammalia > Rodentia > Cricetidae > Cricetiscus > Cricetiscus sungorus. The sequence goes on along the minus strand of JANBXA010000366.1, from coordinate 31,199,173 downwards.
TAAGAAATTATAATTAGAATGATTTCCTGTTGAGTCAAGCAAGTCTGATAGGCTTTTTGTAGATTGACTCACTGAGTTCTCATAATTCTCCAAGGCACACAATTATTATCATGTTCTTGTGGATGAGGAAACTATAGCAGGAAATAACTAAGTAAATTCTCCAGAGTTGCATAGGCCAGAACTGGAGAGCTACAACTCAAACATAGTCTAGCATCTGAGACTCTTTTTTATTGATGAGGATTTGCTCTTCAGAGTGACAAGGATTGCTCATATTAACGATTGAAGGCAAGAAGTCTCAACTCAAGACTGGCAGCTTTGGGCTTTTGTCTTATTCTTTCAGGTTGTTGTAACAAAACACATAGATTGAGTGGCTTATGAATAACAGACTTATTTCTTGGTGGCCTAGAGGATGAGACGTCCAGGTGCCAATGGGTATAGAATCTGATCGGGGCCCAGTCCCTGGCTCCTTGTAGCTGTTTCCTCACACGAAAGACTAGATGACAATGATCATAGTGAAACATGCCAGGACAGAAACGGGCCTGTGGCTTGTGTGCCTATGACCTCAGGACTGACTACAATGGATAATCATAGTTAGCAGGCTCATCCCTGGGAAGACTAATTCTCCCTCTCTCTATAGTCTTTAATTGTTTGCGGTTCTTTGTCTCAGGGCGGGGCCTCTTGAGAGACCCCCCCCCTTCTACCCTGGTATGTCTACTGACACTGTCATTGTTCAGGTGTCATTTTCACAAAGAACACTACACAGACTCATTGGGCCACGTTTATGTATTTATGCATTTATATATCTGCAACAATATGGATCAAAAAGAGGCCATAAATTTGAGAGAGGGAGTGAAGGCAGCACATGGGAGTTGGAAGGAGAACAGGAAAGGGAGGAAGTGATATAATTGTAAGTAACATTGTGCCAAATTAGCAGGCTCTATTTAGGAGTGAGTGTGTGTGTGTGTGTGTGTGTGTGTGTGTACATAAAACAACAATTACAATTAATGGAAAAGGAAGCAATGAATTTGAAAGAGAGCAAGGAAAAGGCTTTTACAAGGCAAAACTAGACGAAGATAGTAGAAGGCTAAAATCTGAAAATTTTAAGTCACTTTAAGAGTGAGAAATAGACGCTGGAAAAGGCTGGGTGCCTGGCACTACCATGGTTGTTTTCTAATATTGTCAGGAAAGCAGGGCACACATATTCCATCCCAATGAAGGTTGTCAGCTGGCTTCTGGGCCCATGTCCATTATCATAAACTGAGTCATGGGTAGCCTTTTTATGGGAGATGTCTCCTCATTGGTTTCAAGCTCAGTGGGTTATAGATATGGACAAGGAGCCCTGGGAGGAGACCGGATGGCATAAAAGCGAAACTGGGCACTTCCTTATTCTGTCTCTTTCCAGAGTGTCCTCTATGATCTTCATGTTAAATACATATAGGGATATACTTTGCCCATAGACAACTGTACTTGTGTTTACATTCTTTTAGAAGGCGATAATTTCTTATAAAAGAAAGTAGATATATTGGTGGTCCTGTCAAGCCTTTGTACTAAGTCAACAAAGTGGTTTTGTGTTAATTTTATTTCAAATATACCAATGAAAACCCCAGTCTTCTGCTTAAAGTGACTGCAACTGTACCCAACCCTTGAGAATCCACTTGGTTCAGCCACAGAACTAAGACTTCCTCAGCAACCTTATGAGCTGCCTCCATGGTATTTCATCTTCTCGGCAGGATCCCCAGTCTTCTATTCCCAGCTACTTTCTACCGTCCCCCTCTCTGGGCTCCCCATGACAGCCCTCTATTCCTTTTCCTTCCCCACTTCTCATTACCTATTTACCTACACCTGTACGGTGCAATTTCGACAGTCCCTTCCGGACTCATGTTCAAGATGATGAAAATACACACTGGGTTTTGTAGGATTCGTATTTTAAAATGAACAACTTTGATGTTTATTCTAAGCTCAAATTATAATTTTTAAACATTTTGTGAAGTATAATATGTTGACATTATCTCCACCTCTTATCTTTGTCTATTTTAGATGAGGCTATTGTAAAATTCTCAATCTATATTATGCTGCTAATACAAGCCTCCTACCACAGACCTCAGGCAATCATCTCCCTCCACTCCCCCCCCCACCCCCGCCACAGCTTCCTGGTATTCTAAAGCATGTAATTTCCCTCTTAATAGAAGCATAAATTTTCCATCTTCTCTGAAAGAGAATTATCTTTTAAATGAACTGTCGCACCATGCTCTTCAGGTTGACTATATTTGGCTCTCTACATAAACTTCCTGAACACCTGCCGTGTCTGCAGGCTGTGCTTGGGGCTGAAGGTACAACACAAGACAGCCTCGGCCATCCAGTAGTCATCAACCGGAGTAGGGTGTCAACTCTTGATAAAGGAAACTAAAATGCAAATGCACCCCCTGCTTAGCAGAGGAACTCAATGGCAGCTCAAGCAACAAGAAGGAGGTACAGGAGCTGCTTGTATCACAGGTTACTGGGGACATCTCCCAGCGCGCTGCAATTCAAACCACATGTGCACACACTCCTGCCTATTTCCCGGTCAGGCAGTCAGCGGGGATTTAATTGGGTTAGTATTTTGTTTGTTTTCAGTTTGGTTGGTTGGTGGGCTTTGATCCCTGAGAATTATAGCAAATTTGCATTGCTAATATAGATGCAGTTGTGAAGATAAACGATTTGAGCCAGCCAGGTGATGGTAGCACACACGTTTATTCCCTGCACTTGGGAAGCAGAGACAGGTGGATCTCTGTGAATTCAAGGCCAGCCTGGTCTACAGAGTGAGTTCCAGGTCAGTCAGAGCTACATAGAGACACTCTGTCTCATAAAAAAGGACTTGAGACAAGCTAGCATATATGCAAATGTACGTGGACACACACACACACACACACACACACACACACACACACTGAAAATATGTTCTTCATTCCTTCCCTGCATTTCATCTGTCTGAAGGCAGCTGTGTCTTGACCCGTTTATCCTGCAGCCTTTCTTCTCCATTCTCTGCTCACAGAGAAATCAGAGCAAACCAATTAAACAGGAGCCCCACACAGAAATGCACTCTGAGAAAATGGCTCTTCTGTTTCCATTAAGGAAGGCAGTAATTCTAGTTCAAGAAGCCAAGGGTAATTCCACTCATAAGTTATATACTCTGGACACGTGGAATTTTAGCACAAATTAAGGATGGAATTTAACTTCATTTCTCCTTCCTCTGAATTTGGCTATTTTTTTTTTTTTTGTTAATGTTGTTTTGGTCTTTGTTTTTGTTTTTGTTTTTGTTTTGTTTTGTTTTGTTTTGAGAGATATTTTCTTTGAAGCCTTTACTATTTGCAGCCCGTATTTTCCTGCTCACTGCTGTTCACAGCACTGCCTTACAGACACAAATGCCCTCAATCAATCACTCTTTGGACCTTAAAGGATCAGGGAATCTGGGGGTCCTGGGGCCAAGGGGTCCAGGTACTGTCCTTCCCCTCCTTCCCTCTCCCTCTCTCTGTCTCTCTTTCTCCTTACTTTCCTGCTGTCTCCATGCCATTCGCCCATGCTCTCTCCTCCTTCTCTTCTCTCTCTCAAGCCCAGATTCCTCCTTATTCTGTCTGCCTGCCAGCCTCGCCTTTCCTCTCTCTGCCTTAAGCAGGCAAAGGTGAGATAGCCACACACCTTTATATAATTATACAAATACAGCATAAACAAATGTAACAATCCTTGCATTATGAACAAAGGCAACATAAACAAATGTAACACACCTTTACAGGGCCGAAGTAACATTCTGCAGCACAAACAAATGTAACACATCTTTGCCTAGTTAGTACTCCCACAACCCCATATCATCCCTTCTCAGGGTGCTCAGCACCTCTCTGAGAAGCCTCTGCCACTATCATGCCCACCCCTAAACAAAAGGAGCCACTCTTTTGTTTAAGCTCTCTCTTGCTGCTCTTTATACACATCCCTGTGGGTTGTAGTGATATCTTTAGTCTGAAAGGCTGGCCACTGCCTTGGAGTATAAACTGTTCAGCTGAGGAACTTAGTGCTGGCTAATACAAAATCAACCCAACCTAGCAAAATGCCCGACACTGCTAATGCCTAACCAATGGTTTTTGAGTGAATGAATTCTACTTTTAATCAATATTGTCTATGTAATAAGGACTATGCTAAGTACTGGGAACGCTCGAAAAGAGTTTAGATGAAATCTCTTCTGCAGCAAAGTCTAGAAGTTAGAGACATACCTGATAATCATGACTGAACAGCTAAAAAGAAAGCTCTAGAATGGTAAGGGTGTTGCTTTAGGACCTGAGAGGAAAGAACCACAGCTGGCTGGGGAAATGGCCAAACATGATATTATTTCCTCACTAATTCACACGGAAAGCCAAATATTGATAAATACATGAAAGAAGAAATTTCCTGAGCTCATGGAGTTTATATTCTATTTTCAAAAGCAGGTCAACAAGTTCAAATAACCCCTTAAAAATTCACACTAGCTCAATAAATGAATCATAGACCCAAAGTATTTTAATCTCCCTTATTCTGCTATCTGTATAATAGTTTGGGCCCGTTGAACAAAAGGTGCAAGTATGGCTTGCAGATGCCTCTCTACTGCAAAACTCTGGCTTACACTTGCTTCCTTCATACCCTTATCCTGGGATGGTTAATTTTAAATGTCATCTTGACTGAAGTGAATTACAACCTAGATTAGTGAAGGGCACTGACAGGTAATTCTATTAAAGAAATTACAGACGCAGTCAGGGCAATAGTTTAATTCACTGATGGAGTCAGATTCTAAATAGTCAACTGGGAAGTGTTAGAACAGAGGAAGGCAGGTCTCAGCTAGAAAGCCGGCTCTTTATAGCTCTCTCCACTCTATTGGTGTGTCATCAAGTAGTGTATCTTAGCCTTTGCCCCAAGCAACTCATCTTCTGTTTCCTGGCTGCTATGAAGCAAACAGCCTCAACATACACACACACACACACACACACACACACACACACACACACACACACACACACACACACACACACACACACACACACCTATTCTGACTTTTGTAAGGCCCAGGGCAGTGGATCCAGCTAACCATGGAGTGTAACTTCTGAAACCATGGTTCAAAACAAACCCTTGCTCCTCTTGAGTTGTTCCTGTCAAGAATTTATTACAGCATGCAAACCAGTTCACATACATCCCAATTGCCCTTCCATTCTGCAGGGAGCTGTACCAGCTCCCCGGAAGTGACCACTGCAGAATATGCCAAGGTAAATGTCCACTCATTCATTCATTGTGTACTTAGAAGTACCCGCTACACTCATTGCAATTATGGTCAGTGGAGATTCGGTGGTGTGTAAAACAGATGAGTCGCTGGCCCCATGGAGTTTTCAGTTATCAAGAGTGATGATACAGATGTTAAAAACTAACACCAGACAATTTGTTACAAATGACAGCATCCTATGCCTTAAGAAGCCAAGCAAGAAAAACTAGAATAGATCCAAAACAGGAGCATTTTCCAATTTACTCCCCTCCTTAAAACCACATACGGGGCTGGGGAGATGGCTCAGTCAATAAAGTGATTGCGGTGCAAGAATGAAGAACTGAGCTCAAATCCCCAGTGCCCATGTGAAAGCCAGACATGGTCACAGGAATTTGAAACACTAGCACTGAAAGGAAGAGATAGATGGATCCCTGAAGCTTCATCACCAGCCAGTCTAGCCTATTAGTAACTCTAAATTCAATGAGAGAATCTCAAAATCAACCCTTGCCTCTATGTGTACACACACACACACACACACACACACACACACACACACACACACACACAGAGAGAGAGAGAGAGAGAGAGAGAGAGAGAGAGAGAGAGAGAGAAGAAAGAAAGAGAGAGGAAGAGAGAGAAACAGAGAGAAACACAGAGAGAGAGGTGGAGGGAGAGACAGAGAGACAGAGAGAGAGAGAGAAAGAGACAGAGAGACAGAGAGAGACAGAGAGAGAGAGAGAGAGAGTTGGTTTTCCAGCTACACAATCTGTTTCCACAAAAACTGAGCCAGACCTGAATATATCCTACCTCAAACATCTCCAGAGCCTGCCTGCTCTGCATTTGCTGCTGGCCAGCTTTTTTTCCCATTTCTTACTGAAATTATGTTGGGTGTTCTCTGTTTCTCCTGTACGTAATGACCAGTTTGTGGCAATGCAAAGTAAAGCTGACCATTGTGCTATTTTGGGATAAAAATCAAAATTTCTGCCACCGGTGCACTGTGAGTGGTGTTTCTTTATAGCCATCTCTTGCTGTAAGTCATGCTGAAGTATTCATTAGTATAAACTGTTACTTTCACAGTTCAGTCCTTTGTGTCCGTCTCTAGTTGCCAGGAGCATCTTTCCCCTACTCACTGCCTGTTGATCTCAAGAACCCTAGGACTCAGCTGAGAACCTCCTTCAAAGCTTATCTTCCTCGTTTAGGCAGTTCACACTCGATAAACAAAAGAACAAATTAGATAGGTGGTAATAGCATACGCCATAGATCTTGATTCTCTTCCTAGCAAGATGCCAGAACTAAGCCGTTTCAGAGATAGTTCATTGAACAGCTACATTGTGTCTGAACTCCACTCTGAAATTTCTTTGTCTTGTCTGTCTCTAGTCTCCAAATTCATGCCTAGATTCCAAATTTCAGAGTCACAAAAAACCTCATTCAACTATAAAACAACTTCCCTTGTATTATTATTTTGATTACTATTTATTACTATTATCCTTTTTGACATGCTGAAGATTGAAGCCAAGGCCATGAACATCTATGTAAGTACTGTACTACTGCACTGTGTCTCCAGTGCTTACATTTTTATTTTAAGACAGGACCTCACTAAGTTTCCCAGGCTGGTCCTGAACCTGTGCTTCTCCTGCCTCTGCTTTTCTAATAGCTTACAGAGGTCACAAGCTGGTGTCATCAAAGGAAAAGGTCCTTTCCAGGAGCGTTTCCCTTGGGAGATATAGATCCCCAGCTCACAATGGACCACTGGCAGAAGGCACGGAGTCCTTTGGATTCATGTGAAACTGTGTGATGAAGTTTTCTTCTTCGAGTATGCCCCACCTCGTGGACACCTGAATTAGGAAAGACTCAGCAATTGGGAAGAAGAAAACATTGATTGGGATCTCTAGTTTCCCTGGCCCGACCCCTCATGGTGAAGTTGCATCTCTGTGGGTACTCTGACTAAGCTTTCAGGGCTGTCTCAGGTGATCCGCCAACCTTCATTCTTCATCTTTGATGCCCAAGAAACTCATGCACGAAATCTATGAAAGATTGTTAGTACTCAGGTATCATTGCTGCCCTGCCCTCGGGGTTCTGACAGGATATGCCCTCAGCTGCAGCCACTAAGAGCATCACCTATGCATATTCCCTGTTTCCTTTTAAAAGGACCCTTGCTTCTCTCTTCTTGCTCTCTGTGTGTCCCTCTCTCTCTCTCTCTCTCTCCCTCCCTCCCTCCCTCCCTCTCTCTCTCTCTCTCTCTCTCTCTCTCTCTCTCTCTCTCTCTCTCACTCTCTGCCCTTCTTTCCTTTCTCCTGCTGCTACTGTCTCTGGAGGCCAATCTCCCCTCTCTCCTTTCCCCTTTTTATGATCCCTTTCCCTAATAAGAAACCCTTCTACTTGAACCCTGTCACATGACATCTTTCTCTTATACCATTTTTCTTAAATTACAACAAGGATATAATAAAAATTCAATAAAAAAACAGAATTATTGCATGACTGAAATAATTACCACAATATCCAGAACACTTTTCACATACTCTAGAATGGTGGCTATATTAATGCTAGCAGTTTGGGACATTCATGCAGTGAGAGTAAAAATGGGCTCTCTATAGCTTGTCTGCGCTGTTTGCTCCGTTCCATCATCTTCTTCTGTTCTGGGGACTCAGTCTGATTCTTTACCCACTGCAGCAACAACAAAACAACACTTTCTCCACTAAATCACACCAGCAGTCTGCAAAAGGACCACCTCAGGGTTGTGGAGCCCAAGTCCCCTTGTTGATCCATCCACTTCCTGCCAAGCATCTTCCACCAGCTTTCCAGCTTTCAGTGGGACTGACTTCCATCTTTGTCCTAATTCTCAGTCTGGAGAATTGCTGCAGGTCTGGAAGTGGTCAAAGGCTTTTCATACTGTGCCCTAACAAATATTTATGAGGGAGTCGTTGAATGAATCATTCTGGCTTTTGTGTAAACAGAAGTTATAATGGGCAGGAGTTCTCTTTACATGGTGTGTGCCACACTAAAACACCTCTAAAATAACTGGGTTAGACTAATTATATGATTATACAACTGGCCTTATTAAGGGGTGTTGTCACTTTCTTAAGTTATCTTTGGAAACTAAAATCGAACCCAAATTCAATTTACGGTCTTGCCAGTGTCCAAAGCCTGTCATTTTAATGTGACCAAAATTCCCCCATTGAATTAAAAAATCCAACTCATTCTTGTTGAAAAGGAAAGGAGATGGATCAACTCAATAAATCAATCATAAATGAGAGAGACAGTGGTTAACTTGGGCATGGAAATAGAAACATAAGCAGAAGCATGCTCTGTCAAGTTTCTAACATGAGAAGAACATAAACCATTTGATAAAAACATTGCGTTCGGAAGGCTGAGGAAAAACCTCCGTCAGCAAAGGACTTGCTTGCAAGCATGAGGACCTAAGTTCAGACCCCTAGATTTTTCATTTTAAAAAAAGTGAGCATGGTAGTACACGCATGCAATTCCAGTGGTAGCAAGATAGGGACAGAAGGATCCCTGGAAGCTTACAGCATGGTTTTCATCTGGCAAATGCAGTAAAATTCCAGAATAATGATAGATCTTGTCCCAAACTAAAGGCGAAAGGTGTCTGAGGATTGACAACTGAGGGTGTCCTCTCACCTCCACAGAGATGCTGTGCAAGTATCTATACCCACACAAGCACACACAAGTATGCGCACACACACACACACACACACACACACACACACACACACACACACACACACACAGAGAGAGAGAGAGAGTCACCTCCACATAGATGCTGTGCAAGTATCTATACCCACACAAGCACACACAAGTATGCGCACACACACACACACACACAGAGAGTCACCTCCACATAGATGCTGTGCAAGTATCTATACCCACACAAGCACACACAAGTATGCGCGCGCACACACACACACACACACACACACAGAGAGAGTCACCTCCACATAGATGCTGTGCAAGTATCTATACCCACACAAGCACACACAAGTATGCGCACCACACACACACACACACACACACACACACACACACAGACAGAGTCACCTCCACATAGATGCTGTGCAAGTATCTATACCCACACAAGCACACACAAGTATGCGCACACACACACACACACACACACTCACACACACACACACACATACAAAGAGAGAGAGAGAGAGAGAGAGAGAGAGAGAGAGAGAGAGAGAGAGAGGATTTTGAAATGTATACATAATACAGATGTTCAGTTTTGTATCCAAACCAAAGCAATAGAGAGTAATGTCGAGGCACCATCCCTTGTGATCATAGGATTATCCCCATGACAGATATCATATCCAGGGTCTTAGAAGATACCCCTCAGTATAGTTAACTATTAGATAGGATGCAGTATTAGAAGTTGGGGTCTACCAAAGCAGAGTCAAGCAAGCACCCCTCAAACAGGTAGGAGCAAGTTGATAGCATAGCATAGTTACAGTGTCAGTGAAATTGAGGTGGCAACCTAGTAATTGGGCATATAACCTGTAGGCATGGAAGAAAACTGGTCCATAAGAGCATACACACGTGGCATGACTTCAGTATCTTGGTCATACAAATCCATGCTGCTTTGGTCCCCAATGTAAACCAACATACAAAACAAAGAAACAGAACTGCCAGCAAGATGTCTACCAGTCAGCCCTGCTCTGGCAAACAGATTAACATCTATGAGTATGAATGTAGAACAAATTGGTATCAGTGGGCTATAAAAAAAATGTAAGTGGATACAAAATTGAGAATGGCTGGGTGGAAGTAGACCTTGGAGGAATTAAGGGAAAGAATGAGGATGAAGATGATCAAAATACATCATATGCGTGGATAAAATTCTCAAAATTCTCAAAATTACGTCAAAAAGTAAATATGTACCATAATAAGCCAAGTGTCAATTTTTCAATGTCTAGGTTATAAACTTCTAGAGGAAAGCAAGAGCTGATGGTATATATATATGGACTCAGAAATATTCATTCATAAAATCACTAAGTGAAGATGAGCTTTAGAATTTAATTTAAATTTCTCATATAAATATATCAAATACCCCAAAAAGGTGGTGATGCTGGACATTTCATTTGAGCTATCTTTAATCCAGCCTGGGGCTAATCTCAATTCAATAATATAAAATTTACCACGGGACCCCATCCCAGCCACATAACCTTTGACCCATAGTTTGTTTGGTCTATGGGATGTGCTGGGGCAAGGGTGACACAGAGATTGTGAGAGTGGCCAACCAAGGGTTGGTCCAACCAGAGACCATGCCATGAGAGTGATCCCACTCCTGACCTGGAACACCAGGATCCAGAGGTTGGATGGCCCAGAGACCTAGGATAGAACCGAACATGACTGGAGGGAAAAAAATGTCAATGTAATGATACCTAATGACATTCTAGTATACTCATAGATTGGTGCCTAGCCCAGTTGTCATCAGAGAGGCTTCATCCAGCAACTGATGGAAACAGATGCATAGATCCAAAGTCAAACATTAGGCCAAGCTCAGGGAATCCTGCTGAAGAGAGGAAGGAAGGATAGTGGGAGCCAGAGAGGTCAAGGACATCACATGAAAATCCACAGAATCAAGTAACCTGGGCTCACAGAAACTCAGAGACTGAACCAACAACCAGAGAGTCTGCATGGGACTGACCTAGGCCCTCTGCATGTATGTGACAGTTGTGCTGCCTGGTCTTCCTGTGGGACTCCTAACAATGGGAGCAGGTGCTGTCTCTGAGTCTTTCACTGGCTTTTCCTCACACTGGGTCGCCTTGCCCAGTCTTCATACATGGAAAGGTGCTTAGTCTTACTGTAAGTTGATATGCCATGTTCTGTTGATATCCATAGGAGGCCTGCCCCTTTCTGAATAGAAACAGAGGAGGGGAGAATACGGGGGTGTCCAGTGGGGAGGTGGAGGAGGAAGGGACAGGGAGGAGAGGAGAGAGGGGGAACTGGCTGGCATGATATCATATTAGTTAAAATAACACACTAAAAAGATTACTACATGTCTACACCTGAAGTTGACTTTCAGAAGACCTGTATGATCCAATCATGTCAATTATGATTATGTATCAGTATGGGAATGTGTGGCTATGCAGGGCCCATAATGAGATTGGGACTCCTCTTTTTTTAAAAAAAAAAAAATAAAAAGAGTATAGAATGAGCAATGTGGGATTATAAAAGTGAACATTTATTTAGAATGAGAAAAGAAAATATAGAAATTCACAAGAATGACAAAGAACTAGTACTGTAAAAATCTTAGAAATTATGGTCTTACACTAATTAGATCATTATTCACCATGTCTCTGTACTTTTTCCCACAGTTTTTGAATGATAACTCTCTGATTCAGTTTTCATATGATGACTGCATAATCTTTTCCCAAGCAAAAACAGACAACTCTATCTAATAGGAAAAAAAAAACCTAGTTTTTGAATGGCTAGCAGTTCAAGGTTGTCATGTTACCCTTCACAAGGTCCTACGCTCTTGTGTGAACTGGATATTCTTAAACAGGTTTGGAACCCTGACAGACTTGCTAGGGAACATGTACCTTGAAATGGCCACTTGTAATGAGCTACAAACTACCCAAAGACACCAAGATACGTAGGAAAAAAGATGTCCCAATTTCACACTTAGTTCTGCAAGATGTCTCTTATTTCATCTGGAACTGCTAGACCTCATCAGGACAAGGCATGTTAGATTCACAGAAATAAAATGTGATGTGTATGCAGGAAACATACAACTTGACATCCTGAGCATACCCACTGTTTGCAGTACTGTAACAAGGTTGTGTCCTACAAACACAAGAATTCTGATGGAGTCTATCTTAGGAAAGTCCTATAACACTAGCATTCTGATGGGGGATGTCCTTCTGTAAATATGTTTCTCTTATTGGTTGATGAATAAAATGTTGATTGGCCAGTAGTCTAGCCGGAAGTATAGGCAGGGCTACCAGACAAGAAGAATTCTGGAGAGAGGAGAGAGAAGATGAGAGAGATGCTATGTAGAGGCCAGGAAGATAGGATGCTCCATGTGTTCTCTGGTAAGATAAAGCCATGTAGAAATAAACAGATTAGTAGTTATAGATTAATAATTAAGAGAGACCTAGCCAATTAAGAAGCTCTACCATCAGTCAACAGTTTATGAATTAATGTAAGTCTTTGCGTGTTGATTTGGGGCTAATTGATTGCAGGACAGGGCTGGAAAGAAACTCAAGCTACAGAATTCCAAGAGTGGTTTATCTGAGAACACAGAATGGCTGAGAGGTTTTTCTGACAGCAGAATTTCTTGACTCCGGACTGGTGGGTGCTCAGTAGTCTAGTAGCAGTTTACAAATCTGCTGAATCAAGTTCACAAACTAGCATCTGGATGTACCTCAAATCTTGTTTCTTCCCCACCCCAATTCAGGGCTAGACACTAAATGACATATGCATATTATGGTGTATGCTCTGATACTGTACCTCTGTGTCACTTCATGGAGTTGATGCTATGAGTAGGAGGAAGTCACTACACCCAGAAAGCAAGCAGCAACCCAATTATTAATGCTAATGGCTAAAACCAGGCAATACAAGCCAGTTAATGAAACTAAATGTCTTCCCAATTGTACATCCCCTTAATAGCATCCCCTACATGTCCATGGCTATATTAAAGTTTCCTGACCCAAGGTAATTAATTCAGGAAAAAGATGGTATTTAATTGATTAAAGCTAAAAGTACTCTGTAAATTTTACAAAACATAACTCAGAAAATTAAAGCACAAGAGAACACAAGTTTGGGGCCAACCCCAATTTGCACAGTGACACACTGTCTCAAAAAGAATATACATATTCAAAAGATATATATATATATCATATTCAAAAGATATATATATATATACATATATATGTACCACACATGTGAGCACAATATATCTTTAATATAGCACAATGGGTATCACAGGAATTCTGTCCCTGTGCAGTGACCTTCATATCACTTCTGTGTAAGCAAAAGAAAACAATCTGCATTGTCATCTTTAAATGTGAAGGACAAGGACTGATCATATGAACTGATGGATACATATTCATGTTGTAGAGCTTCTATTATAAATGGCACCATGTAGAGGTGGATTGATGAACAGGCAGATGATGGATGGATGGATGGATGGATGGATGGATGGATGGATGGATGATGAACTATAGACTGAAATTTCTGTCTCACCCAGTTCTGAAGCCGTTTATTCCCAAATAAACACCAAGAGGCTTGTGTTAATTATAAACTCTTTGGCCAATGGCTCAGGCTTCTTGTTGGCTAGCTCTCTCTTAATTATTAACCCATTTATATTAATCTATGTAGTTCCACGTGGTCTTGGCTTACTAGAGAATGTCCAGGTCTCTTTCTTCCTCAGCAGTTATATGGTGTCTCTCTAGCAAATCATTCCCTGCCTTCCTCTTCCCAGAATTCTCCTAGTCTGGTAGCCCCACCTATACTTCCTGCCTGTCCACTGGCCAAAGCAGTTTTATTCGTCAACCAGTAAGAGAAATATATATTCACAGCATACAGGATGGACATCCCCCATCCATGAATGAGTAGTAAACAGATAAATGGGTAATGGACTGAAGAAGTGAGGGACCAAGCAAAGCCCAGCTAGTCCAGAACACAGTAAGTAGCACGGGTTTAACATGTATGGAAGTTATTTTCCTAGCATATCTTCTTATGATCTTTCTACTCTGTGTTCATCCAAAAGCAAGGAAGTCAAATACTCTCTCTCCTGCAGGTCAGTCCCAGGCCACTGAACATAGCACAAAGAACACTGAGCTCAACAAGGCTGCATTTGTCTGGGATTAGCAGAAATGAGCATGAGTGAGGTCTCTCTTGGTTAAGGAAAGAGGTTTGATAGACATATCTGAAGTCCTTTTCCTGAAATTATTATGACCTTGCTCATAGTAATGCAATCATGTCTGCTGCAGGAAGAAGCACGCCACAGGACTGGGGAAAAAGCAGGACCCGATAGTAGCATTTTTAAAACTCTATTTACCACCTGCTCTGGCTGTGATTCCACTAAGGCTGGCAGTTGTGTGATTAAATACACTGAGATGATTAGCCTGAATAGGCTTCGGGCTCCTGGCACCTTTCCCAATGATTTTCAATGGTAATAACACACTGATAACTCCTTCAGGGAGAGAACACAAGGGCACAAGAAGCTCTCACGCCCACTCGAACCAGGCTTGTGCTCACCTTGACAATAGCCATACCTCAGTGAATTGGCGCTTGTTCGAGCTCTTTTCAATGCTGCAGCATGATTTCTTATCAAAGGCTGCCTTGATATGGAGCACCTGAACCTTGATAAAGCCTCGTGTGACCTCAAATGAAGGAAAAGACTAAACCTTCATGTTCTCAAGTTTGCTGCCACTTATTAAGCCTTTAGATGTAATAAGATGTCTCCTTTTACCCACAATGCATCTCGATCATTTCAAGATGCCCCTTTTTTCTATTTGAAAGAAGAGATTCACTTTACTCCAGCCATATCTAAACCCTGATTACTGCCCAAGACCCCATAAGGCCCTAGAATTTGAAACAAAACTGTGCTAAGAAGATTAACCCCCCAAGATCACAAAATCTTTCTACTGTACAATGAAATTTATGTTCTTATGCTTGCTTCTTAACCCCTCCCCTGCTACCTCCCCCTCCCCCATTTCCCTTGTTCCATTTTTACTGCCCAGACCAATAGTGCCAGCTTTGCTTTTATGTCACATGTATTCCATCACCCTCTCCCCCACCCCTTCATTTAGTATTTCTTCTCCATTCTAATGGTCCATTCTCTACATTCATAACTTATGCGGTATGCATGTATACACACACACACACACACACACACACACACACACACACACACAAATGAACCTAGATTCTTATTATAAAAGAACACATTGTTTTTCTATCTCTGAGTCACCTTATTTCATTTAACATAATGATCTCCAGTTCCATTTCCCTGCAAATGCAGTAATTTCCTTTCTCTTTTTCCTTCCAAAACAGGGTTTTTCTGTGTAAGAGCTCTGGTTGTCCTGGAACTCACTTTGGGGACCAGACTGGTCTTGAACTCACAGACATCCACCTGCCTCTGCCTCGTGAATGGTGGGATCAAAGGCATGTGCCACCACACCTGGCTACATTATTTAAATATTCTCGTCTTACTACTGAAGAAGTATATTAAATTAATTCAATCATGGTAATGGATTTGCCTATTTTTCTTATATTTACTTTAAGTTGCCATTATTATTAAAATGCTGAATTGCTTATATCCACTTATCAAATCATCTCAAAATAAACGAGATGTGCTTTACACCGGAAATATTCCCTCCCTGTGGTTTGTTTGGTATGAATAAAGCTAATCAGAGATCACTGCCTTTTATCTAAGAGACACACAGAAAGCTGGATTCTGCTCCCTTTCAGTGTAAGCAC
The DNA here is from genome assembly GCA_030556225.1 of Cricetiscus sungorus. Classification (NCBI taxonomy): domain Eukaryota; kingdom Metazoa; phylum Chordata; class Mammalia; order Rodentia; family Cricetidae; genus Cricetiscus; species Cricetiscus sungorus. The sequence continues at coordinate 31,183,479 of JANBXA010000366.1, read as the reverse complement.
ATTTGCCTTCTAACTGGATGTTCAGCTCATGCCCTCGTACCATAGAAGGTGATTATGTTTGAACTTACCTCAATTGTATGTGCTATACCTCATGATTCTTTCATCTTTTCCATCTCTTTTTCTGATTCCCTCTCTCAAATCTCCGAGTTCTCTAGCGCTGCCCAACCACACATAAAATACAGTAAACCGTATAAAATACGTAAGTCACTTCAATTATAACATTTGCTATTTTGTTTTACTTTGCTTTGGATTTGCTTACCTGCTCTATAGATGCTTTCCACTGACCATCATTTCAAGGTTGTCTCTCTTTTTAACCTTATTAGTATAAGTACCTTGAATAGCTATAATTGGGTTTTGAAGTGTGTATGTTTTTATGGGGGCTGGTGTATTAGACCTTTGTAATTCTTTTATGATGAGATGCTTAGCTTGTTTGCAAATTCATCTCTACAAATTGTTTCCGTTAAGAATTGGAGACAGGTTCCTCCAGGGACTATTTACAATTACTTCTGCTACTCTCTTGGAGGCTTGTCACTATACCTAACTTTAGATTGTTGAGTCAATGTCTCTTGGGCTGCCAAATGCTTATGAATTCAGACTTGGAAATGAACATGAGTTCCAGCTGTGACTGGTATTTTTAGTGTACTTTTTCTTGTAAGCAGCAGCAAAGCCTGAGACAATTTTCTTCTGCAGCCAGGAATGGATAGGAGGGAGGGAGGGAGGGAGGGAGGGAGGGAGAAGCCAGGAAACCCTGGATGGCTGGATTTTGTGGAGAGAGACACAATTGTTAAATCTGTACCAAATGCCCTAAGTGTTCTCCTGTCTCCTGCTCCCTATGAATCATGAAAAAGTAGATTAAGTTCACCATAATCACCAAGAATACATAAATATCGTAAGCCCTACTGTGGGCTCTGATAAGCAAACAGCATTCCTCTGTGCTTCGGGTTACTGTATTAAAAGTTTTAGAGGATCAGAGATAATTTCTGCAGTTTAATATTTTGACTCAGACTCAGAGATGGTAAACGTGTCTTGATAACCCAGACCACCCCTTCAGGTAGACATCACTAGGTATAAAAGATGAGTTGCTTGTGCAAGTGGAGAGTTAGGGAGAAGTGGGTATCAGTCAGTAGCCTCAGTGGTATCACAGGAAAGCTTGACCTTCGACTTTCCCACACGTACATTCTTGGTTTTATAGATGAGGAAAACTGTCGGAGATGTGATGTCTCTGGGTAGCTTTCCTCAGAGAGATCCTTTCCTGTGCCTCTCAAGTGATGGGATCAAAGACATGCACCACCACCACCCAGATAATTCTAGGAAATTCTCATAACTCCACGTGCAGGCTACAAAGCATGTAACATACACAGTACTCAGAGACGTTGTTAAAAATTCTGATTAATTATTATTTCCCAAAGTAATTTAACAAAAATTAACTTTTTTTCCCACACAGAACACCTGTTAAAACTACACAGCGCACTTGTGTTCCCTAAAGCAATTTACAAAATGGTCTCCTGACGGAAAGTTATCTCTGCTGTTTTCTGAGTAGTTTAAGTTCTTGTGTAGCCATCACATTCCCAAGGAACAAAGGGAACTGTGTTGCACACATCGTCTCATTACACTTGAAGTCGGCATGCCTAGAGGCACACATCAAAAATATGTCACTCAATGTTGACTTGAACCTCCAATTATAAATGAAAATTCCAGTCTTTCACAAATTAATTAGAGAAAACTTCCATCTCCAGCTATGACCAGGTATCCTTCATCAGACCATCTCTCCGGCCAAGCTGGTTATCAACGCCAAATACCACATGAGAAACAGCTGTTCAAGGCAGACTCCATGGATAGAGTGATAATCACTCTAGGCAACCAAAAATTGCCAGGCCAAGACTTCAGTGAGAGGAGATGGGCATCTGTGTGAGCCCGTCCTTCTCTTCGCCAGCCTGTAAACAAACAATAGTCAAGAGGCCCACGGGAGAGTAAATTCTCAGAGATTTCAGGAGTTTCATGGGGCTACAAAATAAGGAAAGAAAAAAGGGCTGAAGTTTCAGATGAGTGTCTGAGGTCATCAGCTCCTGGTGCAAAAGAAACAATAGCTAGTTGGCCCCAGATTCTGTCTAACATTCCCTTCTTGTGGGGAATTTGCTGGTGTTCTGGTGGTACCACATACAAATCAGAAAGGAAATGCTCTTCAGAACACTTTGGATGCTAACAGTGCTGAGGACCAAAACCTAACACTCGGACAAAGCACAGAAGGCATGGATGAGAGCCCTACAGGCTGATTTGGGGAAGAAGGCAAAGCAAAAATGCATTGTCCATCAAAAAGATAAAACCCAACTTTGAATGGCTGTAATTTCTTGTTAGATCAGGTTGCCTCTGCTTTCCCAGCTTCTAGAAGAGCTATTCCTGAGAGTAAGAGGGGGAAAGTGTCAACCGTGGTTTATGATTTCACACATACCTGGGCCTTTAATAAAGTGAAAACTAGCAGAAAGAACTATATGAATAAAAACCAAGAGGAATATTAGTCAATAAAAACAGATCCATAAATATTATATGGGAATTTAAAATAAATACCTTTGGTAATTGTTTTTTATACAATAGATGGCAGAGTGGAAAATTTCACCAGAGAACTGGATCCCATATAAATTGTATGAAATAATTATTTTAGAATTTAAAACACTGTAACTAAAAAGTAAGAACATAACAGTACACCACAACAGGTTAGTGACAGTAAGACAAACCATTGGGAGTGGATGGTGTCAGTAGGAAATGTGCACCCAAATCACAAAAACTGATGAAAAGCACCAAACAGGGTTGAAGAAACATGGAATGTGATAAAGGTCTAACACTGAAAATGGCCTCCAAAAGGAGAAGATGAAACAGATTTTCTCTCTTTCTCTCTATAGTTTCAGGCTTGCAAGATGGTTATAGGTGAAGGCAAGCCCAGAGACCTGAGTGGGATTCTGGAAACCTATGTAGGTGGAAGACAAGAACAAACTCTACCAAGTTGTCCTCTGACCTCCACACCTGTATTGTGACATGCACATATCAATAACAACGACAATAATAATATCAATGCTCTACAACTTCAAAAGCAATTAGAAAACATACCTAACCAAGTCACGGAGAGCTATGAACATCAGATACAAAGAAAACATGTCAAGTGAGGAAGCCATCCAAGTAATTACACTTCATGGATTATTGAGCTGGGGGATAGGGTGGCAGTTAAAGTATAAAAATGGTTTGCTTTGCTGTGCAGGTTTTTTGAACTCTTGCAAACACATTTGTAGATTTTGTGGATTGTTTTTCTGAGGCATTGGAATCCTTTGTGGGAAGCCTTTCCCCATGCCTATATCTTTAAGACCTTCCCTTCCCTTTTACTCCAATAATGTCAAAGTTCTGGGCTTAGATTAAGGCCTTTGATCCATTTTGAATGGACTCTGTACAAGGTGAGAGATATGAGCCAAGTTCCATCGTTCTACATGTGGACTTCCAGCTTCCCCAGTACTACCTGTTGTCAAATAAAAATCATGTAGACATATCTGTATAGATTTACCTCGGCATCCTCTATTCCAGTCTCTTGATATGCAGATATGCATGTCTCCCTTTCATGGCAGTAACATACTTAATCATTAATGTTCTTTCTGTGGAACAATGAAACCAGGCATGCTGATGCCTCCAACATTAGTGTGTGTGTGTGCGTGGTGCGTGCGTGTGCGTGTGCGTGTGTGCGTGTGCGTGTGCGTGTGCGTGTGTGTGTGTGTGTGTGTGTGTGTGTGTGTATGAGTGCAGGCACATGAATTCCTTATATATGGAGGTACAACTTTTGGATGTCAATTCTCTCCACTATGGGTTCTGAGCATTGAACCCAGGTCATTGGTTCCTCACTGAGCCACATCATCTGTCCCCAAGATTTTTCTATGTGAAAACTTGTGTTGGAATTTAATAGAGGTTACATTGAGTCGATGATTGCTTTGGGTTAAATAGCCATTTAAATAATATTAATTCTGCCAATTCATGCCCATGGGAGGGATATCCCACCTAATGGCATCTTTCTTCATTCCTATTTCCAATGGTTTAAATTTTTTATTATGGACATCTTCTAAATTTCTTTTGTCACATTTATTCAAAGGTATGTTTGAGGCTATTATGAATGGGACTTTTTTCATTGATTGCTTTCTCAACACATTTGCTATTGTTATAATGGAAGGCTGCTGATTTTTATATGTTGATTTTCTATCAAGCTACTTTGATAAAGGTGTTTATCAGTTCTACGAGACAGGCTAGACTTTTTACAGTCTCTTCTATCTAGAATCATATAATCTTCACCTGATCTTTCTTTTGATTAGTTTGGCTAAGACCTTTTCAATCTTTTTAACTTTCAAAAAACCAATGTTTTGTTTCATTAAACTTATCCTTTGACAATTTCTAAATGTATATAATAAATTCTGATTATTGTCTTTCCCATTCCCCGGTCTCTCTCCTACCGTTATCAATACTCCCCCCCTTAAGTCCTTTTCTCCGATTCTAGAACCGACAGTTTCATTGATACTTTGTACTGTTTGGTGACAGCAATGGCTATTTCAGCTTCATTTATTTCTACACTGATCTTTATTATTTCTTTTCATCTACTGTGTTGATGCTTACTTGTTCTTGCTTTCCAAGACCCTAAATTATACATTTAAGAACTATTTTTTAATGTAGATGTTTGCGACTATGCACTTCCCTCTTAGAGCTGCTTTTTCTGTGTCCTGTAAGTATTGTCATGCTGTGTCTTCATTTTCTCTCAATTCTGGGATTTTTTTCTATATCTTTCTTTCTTTATTTGATGACACAGTCACTAACCCATAATATGTTACTCAATCTTCTTGAGTTTGTATTATTTCTGTCCTTTACCTTACTGTTGAATCCTAGCTTTATTCTGTCATATAAAATATAACAAGTTATTTTTATTTTCTTGCATTTGTTAAAACTTGCTTTATGCTCTACTATATGATCATGATACTTATATACTATGGGTTATTTTACTGATGGATTTTAGAGAAATTTCCTTGGGCAGCTGAAACATCTGTTTATTTTACAGTGTTTGGATAGAATGTTCTGTGGTTTCTTGTTAGGTCTATTTGATCTAAGATGTTGAAGTCATTTTTTTTTCTTTGGTCAGAATGACAGTCTATGATAATTGGGTATCAAAGTCACAAACCATTACTGTGGGGTTAATCTGTCTTTTCATCTTACAGTGTTTTGTTATGCCCAGTACGTATAGATGTTTGGGATTATAATTTCTTCTTGATGAACTGTTCCTTGCATGATTTTGAAGTGACCCTCTTTACCTGTCATGACTAAAGAAGCTAGTCTTGTCTGATATTGGAGCAGTGACTCTTGCTTGGTCCCTCGTCCCATTTGTTTGAGACCCTTTGCACCTTTTCACCCTTATTCACAGCTGTCTTTGCTGGTAAATTCCTTTTTAGTCCAATCTGTTCGTCTGAATCTTAGGGAATTGAGTCTATGAGTACTCAAAGTTGTAAGTGAATGTGTATATCAATTTGTGTCATTTTGATGACTTTTCTAGTATTTGATTTCTTCCTACCCCTACTCCTTAACTCTGTTTTACCATAATTTATTCTACCCTGTAGTCCCCTGGGTGTGTTTACCGTTCTCCTTGGTCTGAAAGATTCCCTCAAGTATCTTGCACAATATTAGTTTGATAATCAAGAACTATTTCAGTTTGCTTTTATCATGGAAAGTCCTTTCTCCTTCAGTCATGACAGAGTGTTTTGCTGGATATAGTAATCAGGGCTGACAATTATGTGGTTGGAATGCTGGCCCAGCTTTTGGGGTTTCTGTTGAAAAGAGGGCCAAACTACTTTGATCTTTTATGAGACGTATGCATATTGGGCTATTTCATTGATTGTATTGATATTCTTTCAGTTAAAATATCTCTGGTGTTTAGTGGGGATAGTTCTTGAGGAGGGATGCTATGTACATAATTCAGAAGCTAAACTCATGGTTGATGTGCTCAGGGAATCTGGTACAACCCTTATATTGCTTCCAGAGTAGTAAGTGAACTCCTCATTTCATCCTCCCAACAACTCAAGAATCGAATGATAGTGTTATTTTATAGCCTGTGCTCAGAGCATCAGTGACTCATACTGAAGTGCAGGGCTGAGATTTAATTACCCATTCCACCCCCACAGACAAGTCCTAAGGTGCTAGGTGATCACAAACAGGTGACCCCTGTTTATTCACAAAGTGTATGAATTAGTTTGTTCAGCTCGATGCTAGTGGCTCAGACCTCTCAAAAAAAGGCCATAAAGAGAAATTATTGATGGCATAGAAAATAACCCTACAGTATAGGAAACTTAAGAGAGAAAATCGGGTTCTCTAAGTTGAAAGGTGACGGAAGCATGCTGCAACTTTTAAGTCAATACAACTGTAAATTTAGATAAAATAAACATAATCCTTGGAAATTTTAACTTAGCAAAATGCCTGATAAAGAAATGCAAATATGAAAGCTGAGGATGGTGGCACACATTCAGCCCAGCTGGACCCAGCTCCCTCAAGAGGCTGAGGCAAGAAGGTCACTAGAGCTCAAGATCCCAAGGCCACCTCGAGTGTCATAGTGAGGGAGGGAGGGAGGGAGGGAGGGAGAGAGGAAGTAAAATAGTAATTTCTTTTTAATTACCTAAAAACATACAGGCCCAAATGGCTTCACTAAGTTTACAAAACACACAAACAAAAAACCTATTACCTTATACACAGTATCTTATTTAGTATCTATTGCTGTGTTAAAGCATCCTGACCAAAAGCAACTCAGTGCAACTTATTTCATGTTGCACTTCCACTCAAAGTCCATCATCAAAGGAAGTCAGAAACCTGGAGTCAGGAGCCAAAGACTCGATCAGAAGCCAGCAGAGATGCTACTTATTGGATTGTCCCTGCTGCCTTGCTCACCTTGCCTTCTTATGCACCCCAGGACCTCCTGCCAGAGAATGGCACCTCACACTGTGGTCTGGACCCTCCAACACCAATTACCAAGTCATGAAAATGCCTTGTATATGCTTACTATAGACCAACCGGATGCTGGCATTTTCTCAACTGAGGCTCCCAATTCTCAGATGACTCTAGTTTGTGTCAGGTTGACAAAAATAAAGAGAAAAACAACACAATTGATCTCTTGTCAACTTGACACACAAACACATCACTATTAAATCATAAACTTTCCATTTTTGTTTGTTCTCAAGTCGTCATGTTAATATTAATACCACAATATGGAGCATATTACTACTTTAAAAGCCTAGCAGTCTTTACATTATCAACACTTTAAAAGTCCAAAGTTTCTTTAAAAGAGTCAATGACTCTTTAAAACTTCAAAGCCTCTCTAAAACATCAAAAAGCCTTGTAACTGTGGGCTCCTGTAAAATCAAAAGTTAAGTCACGCACTTTGTTATTTCATGAGGGAAGAAGCAGAGCACAGTCACAAGGAAACCAAAGCAAAACAAAACTCCAATATTAAGGAATTAAATCCTTTGGTTCCATGTCCTGTACCAGGGATTCACTCACAATCTTCTGGACTCCAACCAGCTTTGGCCACGCCATCGCTTGGGCTCTGCCATTCATGACCCATATTGTTTGTCTCTCAGGCTGGCTCCATTCCAAAACTGCTGCTCTATCCAATGGCTGTCCCATACTGCTGCTCTATTCAATGGCTGTCCCATAGTCTTTGTATCCACTGTCCTGGGATCAATAGCCTCTCCTTGGCTGTCTTCATGGACTCAGATCCGGCCCCAGGGTGCCAAGCCTCAGCCTGCCTCGATGGTCCCTTCAATCCTGGGTTTTCACTGTAACTGGTGCTGTTCCTTCCCCAGTGACCTCTCACAGTGCCAACCCCAGCTGCTCTCCATGACCCCTCCATACCCTACAACTTTCAAGCAGTCAAAACCAGTACCGCCTGGGAGGCTCTCACACATTGCCAAGTTCAGCTGCCAGCATGAGATGCAGACTTGCCCCTCTGGACCACAGCTTCTATGCACTGACCCTGAGGAAACATTTCCCAGAAGGTTTTGCCTCAATGAGGCTGATATCTTCTTAAAACCTGCAAAGTGAAGGTTTTACTTTTGTGGTTCCATCTCTTGCTAACCACATCAATTCTTCAGACCCAGCTGACAAAAACCAGATGGTTCTTTGTTTTGTTTTTTTGAGACAGGGTTTCTCGGTGGCTTTGGAGGCTGTCCTGGAACTAGCTCTTATAGACCAGGCTGGTCTCAAACTCACAGAGATCTCCCTGCCTCTGCCTCCCAAATGTTGGGATTAAAGGCATGTGCCACCATGGCCTGGCCAAAAACCAGATTCTTAATTCAAAGTGTCTAATGGGCCTGATAGAGCTTTTAAGGGACCCCCAAGACTTCCCTGTGAAACTTCACAAGCCAGGCCCCCACCAACTGCACTGTTCTTAACACTGTCTTCCAATTTCCCACAACAGCTCACTATGCGTTGGGCACTCAGCTTCTCCAGCCCAAAGTTACAAACTCCTTCCACACTCCTCCAAAAGCACGGCAGTCAAGTCTGTCACAGAAATACCCCTACAAACTGGGTACAAGTTTCTATACTAGTTTACTCTTCTATTACCGTGATAAAGAGCAACACTCACAATTTCCTAAGTAATGTGACAATAAAATAGTGTATTGCCCCACTCTATGATGAATCCTAAATAACACTGACTCCAAACCTGACAGAGGGCAATTAGAATCACAATTGTTCTCATGATATAAAGACAACATAAGCAAATCAAAGTTAGCATAGACAAATGTGTCATATTACACAGTCCAGTTAGATTTATTTCAAAAGCAGAAGGCTGGTTTAACATTATAAAGCAATCCTCATAACTCACCAACGCTATGAACAGAACAGAGCAGAAAGAGTATGTCAACCTCAATATAGACTGGTAAAACATTTGGTGAAAGACAACCTCTATTCATCATAAAATCTCAGCAACTAAGCATAAAAGTGAATTTTCTCACTAAAACAAATGAATTCTGTGATAAAGTGTATTTATCTGACAATCACACATACAAAATTCCCTACAGTGAGCACCATTAAGTATCTAATGTTGTAAACACTATACTCTGAACTTTCACAGCATCTTCCCCAGCTCTGTGACTGGAGGCTGAGCCTGCACCCGTCCTCACTGGCAGGCTGCACACCAGGCTACAGCAACAGTGGGCAGGAGAGAACAGTAGAAGATTGGAGGAGAAAGGAACTCTAGCCCCCGTTTGCTTCTTATTTGTTTGTATTTACACATCAGAAACTCTTCATCCAGCGACAGCATTTGTTTCCATCAGCAGCTGCTGGTACCACATTTCAGCTGTCCTGCATCCGCCTCCCTGGCCACCTTAGACATACTAGGACCAGTCCTGTAAGCACCCAGGGATCTGACACCCTCTTCTGGCCTGAATGGGCACCAGGTGTGCCTGAGGTACACAGACAACACACACATACACATAAAAGCAAATCTTTAAAAGTTAACAAAATTAAAAATTTTAAATGGACCTAGCAATCATGACAAGTAAATAAATATATTTAAGATTATTAAACATAAGCAGGTCTACACGGAAAAATAAACTCTATTCACAAATACCGGCAATACATAATCAGAATATGAATTCTTTACAGATGATGTTTTTTATAAACCATACATAAATTTAGCAAAAAATAAAAAGTATGTTTAAAATACATAATCATATTCACCAGCCAAGAGTACCACTCTACACTGCTATGAGTAGGAAAAGAAACCAACAACCTTCCACTGTGCCAAGCCAATGAAATCTAGAATGCATTTCCTACAAACATTATTCAGGCATATTTAAATATTGAATGAAAAGCATTTAGGCTTAAAACACTTAAAACATAAGCCAATATGACATTATTTCTTAGAGGTTGTCTACCTCGTAGCATGGGTATTTTGATAGATTTTACTTTTATTTTAAGTAAAAAATCACTGTCTTGAATTGATTTTTTTTAATCTTTTGCTTTGCCTTTGCTTTTTAAAGTAAGCCAAGAAGCTTTCCCATTAATCAGACTTCAGGAATGAGTTTGCACAAGACCATACTCATGTCCTAGGAAGGAAACCTTGAAAGACTTCTGTCATCTTATTGCTTTACTCTCCAACATAGTCTTTGCAAAGGACAGCACCTCTGGTGCCTCCCCTGCCCAGGGGTACTTTGAGAATGCCTGCTCTAATCTATAGCTTCTGGTAAGTGGGCACTTAATTGGTCATGATATCCCCTTTCCTACTTGGTTATGTAACCCAAGCCAACCCTTTCTAACCCTTACTCATACTGATAAGAAAAGCAGGAAGACACTCCACAAGAATGCAGGTAGACAGTAGCACCCATATCTAGAGAACACTGGGAGCTACAAAAAAATTAGAATTAATGATTAATAATCTTCTACTGTCTCCCAGACCTAGCTACACTCGCTAAAATTGAGTCCTAATTGATTTCCTGTATGATTTTCGCTTGAGCTAATCTGAGTTGGCTCCTATTGTTTATGATGAAATAGACCCTGACTGAGGCAGGGAGTGTGATGACAGTGTTTATCCAGGAGTCTGAGAAGGAGATGAATCCTGTCTTCTCTTGGCCATCCTTCTGCTGCAGTATAATTCTTGAAATACTAAAAAAAACCAACTAATTTTCATATAGATAGATAAGTAAGGGCAAGTCAAAGTTTCATCCAATTCATTAATTAACGGGGCCAAGAGAATGACAAAGCCAGTTCAAAAAGAATATGAGCAAATTAGACTTATGTGTGCTGTATGGGAAGAAAGGGATGATGAAGTAAGATCACAAATTCAGATACAAAACCAGTTTATATCCAAGAAGTGTAAACCTATAGTATTGCAGATGTCTCAATGCGTGAATAGAATATTAAAATCATCACTATCTTATTAGTATTATAAAAGATCTGAGTCCAAATTAACGACACAAACTTCACTGTATTTCTCCAGTAAGTGATAGGACCCTTAGGCAAACATCTCTAGATCAGTGCTTCTGAAGCTGTTGGAAAATACCGATTCCTGAACCCTTTCCTGCAAAATTCTGATTCAGATGGTCTTGGACAGAGCTTGGGAATTTATATTTTCTAACTTCCTGCTGCCAACGTTAGCAAGTAAGTAATACAACCTTGGGTGACATTGAAAGGTCATGTAATAATCCCTTGACTACACTTCTAATTTTGAATAATCTTTCCTAAAGCTATATTCAAGTTCTCTGAGGTATTGCTATTTCCAGATTTATAATAATAATAATAACAATAACAATAACAATAATAAACTGCAAGTGAAGTTAAATAGCACTTCTTTCTTTACTAAAAATTTGAGTTTAAAATTCAGTGAAGAACTCAGTTGAAGAAAGGATTCATCTCCTTTGCTAAAGAGATCTCAGTAGCACTGAACCAAATCAGACCCTTGAATCTTGGGAACAAACTTGATTTTTGAAATAATGAAATAGGAAAAAGAACCTCAGCTCTCCTCGCCCCATTTTCCTATGGTGGTGGCTTCAAGTTCACTAAGATTTTCTTCGGCATCATCTAAACCACCATTATTCTTACATATCACAATTGTTCCTGCCCTATTGCTTTCTAGAGCTGACCACAGATTCTCCAGAGAGCAGATGGAAAAAAGCTTCATACTGCCATGGTTAACTACCAAATGCAAAGCCAGCACAGGAAACCTCACAGACATCAGCACTGGGTAGGTGAGCTAACCAGCTAAGCTATAAACTTAAGGAGCCACCAAGTGAGTACTGCTACACCCTGAGTGTGGATGCCTGCTCAGACTTCCTTTCATGTGGGAACCACCTGACTCACTTCATCTTAATGCTCACCTGGACCCAACCACAACCATATCCATGAATTCTGCTAGGAACCACCCCACAAGCATCCTCCATATCACCAGTCTCAGCCCTCCCAAATAGAAAGGGCTTATCACAGAGTTCTCTGTGACAAGAGTAATGCCTAGACACCCAGGGTAAATCTCCCTTCCAGAACCCTGAAGGTGTGTCCACTGCAGGGATCATAGCTTCCTTGGGCTCTAACCCAGGAGACAGTGCGGTTATTTCTTACCCAGCTCCCAGGGCTGCGACAGTATGATGAACCTGGGCCTAGACTGCACAGTGTGTGCCTTTTCTCTGCCCACGGGGTTCTGGGAAATAAACCAAACAGCTCTCCTTGCCAGAGGCCCATCAACAGTTTCCTTCGTTGAGGAGCAGATGCAAGGCCCCCATTGCTTTTGACCTCTTCCCATTTGTCTAGAAGAATCCCTCTTCTCTGAGTCACACGAGATCTATAATGGTATTCCTTCCTCTAACCAGGGGTTCTCAACCTGTGAGTCACAAGCCCTTTGGGTATCGTACAAGGGTCACCTCAGACTACTGGGAAACACAGATATTTACATTACTGTTGGGTAATGTTTTTGCTCTTTTGGGGGGCCCACCACCCAGCTCCCAAATAAAACACACGGAGGCTTACTCTTAGTTATGAATTCCCAGCCTTAGCTTGGTTTGTTTCTTGCCAGCTTTTCTTTTCCCTCCTTTTTTAAATTTAAATTAGAAACAAGTTTGTTTTACATGTCAATCCCAGTTCCTTCTCCATCCCCTCCTCCCCTGTCCCTTCCCCCAAACCCCCATCCCCATCCCACCCCCTTTCTGCTCTTCAGGGAGGGTGAGTCCTTCCATGGGAGACTCTTCAAAGTCTGTCATATCATTTGGAGCAGGGCCTAGGCGCACCCCATGTGTCTAGGCTGAGAGAGTATCCCCATGTGGAATGGGCTCCCAAGGTTCATTTGTATACTAGGGATAAATACTGATCCACTACCAGATTGCCAGCTTTTCTTAAATTATTCCAACTACTTTTTGCAACTAGACTTTTCCTTTTCCATTCCTATATACCTTTCTTTCCTTCTTAACTCCATGTCTGGCTGTCTGGTTGGGTGACTGGGGTGGCTGGGAGGCTGGGAGGCTGGGTGGCTGGGTGTTGGGTGGCTGGGTATTGGGTGGCTGGATGGCTGAATGGCTGGGTGGCTGGGTGTTGGGTGGTTGGGTGTTGGGTGGTTGGGTGTTGGGTGGTTGGGTGTTGGGTGGTTGGGTGTTGGGTGGCTGGATGTTGGGTGGCTGGTTGGCTGGCCCGTGACATCCTCTTCCCCTTGTTCTCTCATTGCTCCTCTCTTCCTCGTTTCTCCTTCTATTTATCATCTCTGCCTGCCAGGCCCACCCATCCTTGCTCCTGCCTTGACATTGGCCGCTCAGCTCTCTATTAGACCATCAAGTGTTTTAGACAAGCAGAGTCACAACTTCGCTGAGTTAAATAAATGCAGCATAAACAAAAGTCACACACCTTAAACATAGCATTCTACCACACATTACAGTCCATAGCAGTAGCAAAGTTACAGTTATGAAGTAGCAATGAAAATAATGTTATGGGTGGGGTCAGCACAACATGAGGAAGTAGTGTATTAAAGAATGGCAGCTTTAGGAAGGTTGAAAACCGCCGCTCTACACAGACTCCATCAGGTCTCTTCTGTCTTCCAGGGCAGCAGCTCCCTTCAGGAATTCTAAGTCCCCACAGCAATCTTTCTGGCTTCTTCTGTGGCCTTTTGGATTTGTGGGTCAATATAATTTTTTAGTGTTGAAAGAGACATGATTAATGTGAGCTAATGATTTTCTTCTGCCTTGCCTCCTAGACACCAATCACAGCTTCATCACTAAAGGGTTCATTCAATGTTTCACGTGTTTGCCTAAGGAATGCACTGTCTGGCTTATCTGAACCCTCACTTTGTCCTTAGCTCCGTACCCCTCTCTTCTTCTCTGACATTTAGCATTTCTGGGACTTCATTTTTGGCCTCAGCACTACCCTCTATCCTGGAGTTAGAAAATACTGCTAATATCAAAAGAAAGGCTGTTCTCTGTCTCTGGCATGCCTTACAAAATCCTGTCAATAACTAGCAATTTAACAGGTGTCTCTTGTAAAGATCATCCCCCTAGGTGGGCTCACCATACATGCTGTATGGCTCCTCTTGTCATACAATCTGAGTTTGTTTTCCTTCCTCAACAAAGAATGACACTTGGATCGCAGAAAACAGACCCTGTGTGTCTCAAGTTTCCATGTCCTTGCTGGACGGCGAAGCAGACCTGGATTCCCATCCCTCCCTTCACTATGCATAGGTACACGCATGCTGCTTTCGCACGTGACCACGGCTAGCACTGAAGAGTGAAAATCTCAAGCCTAGACTGCCACCAGGATCATGCCTTTCTAGGGGTCAATTGCTGTGTTCTGGGAGCCAACAACTATTTCCCAACAAGTCACCTTAAGGCTCCCAGATTCGGTCAGCCGAGCACACTAAGAGATGGAGATCCTCTGGAAGTACCGTGAGAATTAACACAGATACCTGCATGTATTTTCCTGACTCTTAGGCCATTCTGAGTCCAAGTCCTTCTTTCTAAGTGTTTGTGCTTGTTCTTGACATTCCCCGATCAGCAAAGCCTCCAGTGCTCACCTCCCACCTTCAGCTTGACAGTGGGTATGGGCACAAATATTTAAGGCATATCCAAAGTTGGTTTGGAGCCAGAGACCATCAGTGTTATTGTACGATTATCATCTGATTGACAATTTAGAATTGGCAGCGTGTTTGGTCTCATTAGCTACAAATCAAGATGAGCAGTTTCTAAATTGCTTTCCTCTGGTAAACAAACTCAGTGCCACTAGGAAAAAAAAAATGATGAGGATGTTTGTGGGTGAAGAGAAGTCCCTAGGCAGGAATACTCAAATGAACACTCTCACATTTCCCTAACACTAAGTGGTTAGGGGGGGGGGAAAAAAGACAGTTTAGAATGATGGCTAAACAGAGGCCCCAGATATCAGACCCTACCTGCAGAGCAGAATTTGTAGGGCTTACTATCACTTCTGCAGCTGGCCCGCTGAAATGCTGACTCACAGTGTCTCCTTGTTCCCTCTTCTAAGTTCCACATGATTGGCCCTGTGCAAATGAGTCAGCACTCACCATTCAACCAGCTTATTCCAAAGAAATTTACTGAGCAGATATTCCATTCTTCCCTTTGTGTAGGGCCAAAATGAATAAGTCAGTTTGTGTTAGCCATGATATTAGAGACCAGGGAGGTGCACTAATCAAAAGAACAACCCTGATCACCAAGAGAAAGGAGCTGCCGTTGATATGAAAGAGATGGGGCGTAACTCTGTAGATGTCTTACGTCATTTTGACCTAAGTCCTGATAAAGCTAGTTGTCTCACAGGGACATTGCGATGTCCCAGAAGAGGGTTAGGGTTGCAGTAAGCTGTATTTTCTAAACTCACGTCCAGTCATGGTAAACTGACAACCCTCTCACTGCACTCAGTTTGGAAAATGCTAGAAAAAGGGCATCTGCCATGCAGAGAATGTGTTTGTCCGTAAAGAAGGTTGGGGAGCGATGGGGTAGTCTTAGCATTCCCAGCTCCAGGGAGCCTGACCTTGGCCTTCAATGCATTCCACTTATGTGAGGCAGACCTGGCCGCTGGCCAGAGCCTGCTAGTGTGTTTCACATGACGCAGACCTGGTTCCTTGGGAATTAACACAGCTGAATACACAGCAAGAACCCCTCTGAAAACCCTTTGTTCCCTTTAGCCAGTAAACATGTTTATTCCCATCCCAATAGGTACAAAACAAACGGGTAAAGCCAAAATTATGCAACAACATCCTATAAAAACAAAACCGCAGTGCCCTTAACTTGCCAAAAGAAAGTTCATCAGAAGAATGACATGTTTTCCATTTGTAAATCCCCAAAACGCCACCAAGGTAAATAAAGACACAAGAAATATAAGGCATTCTATCCACTGTTGGGGAGAAAAAGAATGCCCTGTTTACAGATAATTTTAAAAGTAAAACTTGTTAGAATATAGCTTTTAGATGAAACTGATTAATTTTATTTGAATTCTCCTGCATGTAGCCATCCAGTTTGACCACCTCCATTTGTTGAAGATGTTGTCTTTTTCCAGTGAGTATTTCTGGCTTCATCAGAATGTAGGTGTTCATAGATATGAGTGTGTGTGTGTGTGTGTGTGTGTGTGTGTGTGTATTTGTGTGAGTGTGTATATTTGTGTGTGTGTGTGTTTTTGTGTGTGTGTGTGTATGTATGTGTGTGTATTTGTGTGTGTGTGTATTTGTGTGTGTGTGTGTTTTTGTGTGTGTGTATGTGTGTATTTGTGTGTGTGTATGTATGTGTGTGTATTTGTGTGTGTGTGTATGTGTGTATTTGTGTGTGTGTTTGTGTATTTGTGTGTGTGTATATATGTGTGTGTATTTGTGTGTGTGTGTGTTATGTGTGTATGTATGTGTGTGTATTTGTGTGTGTGTGTGAGTGTGTGTGTGTGAGAGTGTGTGTGTGTGGGGGGGTCCCCAGTATCATGTTTCTTTTATTACTGCACCTCTGTGGCACAACTTGAAATCGGGAATGGTAATACCTCCTGCAGTACCTTTATTATTCAAGATTGTTTTCGCTATCCTGGGTTTTTTGTGTTTCCATATAAAGCTGAAAATTGTTCAAGATCTGTGAAGAATTGTGTTGGAATTTTGATGAGGACTGCATTACATCTGTAGATTGCTTTTGGTAGGATGGCTATTTTTACTAAATTAATCCTACCGATCCATGACCATGGGGGATCTTTCCATCTTCTGATATTTTCTTCAATTTCTTTCTTCAATGTCTTAAAGTTCTTTTCATACAAGCCTTCCACTTTCTTAGCAAAAGTTACCCCAAGATATTTTATATTGTTTGAGGCCATTGTAAAAGGGATTGTTTCCATGATGCCTTTCTCAGTCTGTTCATCATTTATACATAGAAAAGGGAACTAAGTTTTGTGAGTGAATCTTGAATCCAGCTTATTTTGCTGTAGGGATCTCTCAGCGACATTGGCCTCCGATGCGTTCCACTTACTCTGAATTTATTCAGTGACTCCTGTTATATCTTTTTCATGTCTAATTTTGTTCATTTTTATATTCTTTCTCTACCTTTTAGTTATCTTGGATAGTTTGTCAATTAGTTATTTGAATAATTTATTATTGATTTTTCTCAAACAACCTACTCTTTTTTTTTTTTTTTACTGATTCTTTTTACAGTTTTTGTTTGCTTCTATTTTATTGATCTCAGCCCTAAGTGTGATTGCTTCTTGCTGATGACTTCTTTGGGGTGTGATTTCTTCTTTTTGCTCTAGAGCTTTTAGGTGTACTGTTAAGCCACTACTATGGTATCACTCCAATACTTTGGTGCAGGCTCTTAGGGGTATGAATTTGCCTCTTGGACCTTCCTTCACCATGTCACATAAATCTGGGTATGCTGTGCATTCATTTTTATTCAATTCTAGAAAGGTTTTCTGGAAGTTTCTTTCTAGGCCCATTCTTCATTCAACAGTGAGTTGTTCAGTTTCCACGAGTTTGTGACTTTTTTGTTGGTTCTGTTGTTGATATCCATCCAGCTTTAATCCATGGTTGTCAAATAGGATGCAGGGTATCATTTCAATTTTCTTGTATTGGTTAAGACTTGTCCTGTGCCTGAGTATGGGGTTAATTTAGGCATGGCACTGCACCATAAGCATTCGCTAGCCCTTGGCTGCCACTAACTGTTTGGGGAACCCAGGGCCCCCACCTCTCTCAGGCACATACTTTTCCTTGACATTTTTACCAGACCACTTCTAAACTGCCACCACCCACCAAGGTCCTACAAGATATAACTCCTTATGAGCTTTATGCATGAGCTAAACCCACCATAATCTACTGATTATTATTAAATATATGTCCTATGGATGGTATCCTCGTATTCATTCTACCCCCATACCTCCACTCTCTCTAATTCCAAACCCATGCTATTCAGCCCTCCTTTCTCCCCCCCCCCATCAGAACATCCCTATCCTCAATCTTTTTTTTTCCTGGAGGCTGCTGCTTCTTTCTTAAAAGCTGCTGACCCAACCTTGCATCTTACGTGTTAATTCCCAGCGCTGCTTCCAGAGCCTTCACAAGTAAATTCTGCATTGCTGGGATTGGGCTAGTGACAGTAACACCTGAATTTCCTGCCCCTTTACCTCCCAGGTGGTCCATGAAACTCTCTTGTTTTCAATAAAGGCTTAATCCCACATCTGGGGCCTTCTCTCCTGTTGTATTTTAGGCAACATTATCATCCAAGTGAAAAAACCAACTTCCACAGCCTTCATCTCCAAGCTTAAGCTGTTATGGCCAGATCGTGGAGTCCCCCAAAACCAACGAGGAGGCCAGCTCTCATACGTAAAAGCAAAGAGCCTTTATTCCAGCTCAAGCTTGGACCCTCTGCTGTCTGACGCAGTGGTCGAGAGCAGAGAGCACCCAGCCCAGGCAGGGTAGGACTTTTGTCACAGTACAGTTGTGGGTGAGGGGATTTTCAGGGTTCAAGACCCTGATTGGCTGACATTTGTCTAGGGGCATCCTGGTGAAAGAGGATGGCTGTTGCTTAGGGTCAGAGATATCAGGGTGATCCTGTCCACAACGGTTAGGAATTTCCTTACGACGTTAGTTACTTTCCCTTGGATGGTCTGTGCCTGGGTGGTGCCCAGGGGGTCCCCATTTGTGGTCTCTGCTGAAGTCAGGTGTTGTCCCAGAGTGAGCTGAAACTGCAGGCCACTTTCTGGTTGGTCTCCACTGAGCCTTGGCAAGGTAGCATCGCAGCCAAGCAGCAGGCATGTGTCAATTTGCCCTGGGTCCCACAAAGTAGCCACTTACCCCTGGGTCTACCCTCTGCCACAGTATATCCAGTTTCTGACATATCCTCCTTTACTCCCATTGACCTTTCTGGCTCCCTTAGATTCTTTCCCTGCTACATTTAGAAAACCAGGCTACTAACCACTCCTCCTTAATTTTTCTTTTCTTTTTGCTTCTCCACTCTGTGTCCCAATGTTCCGTATTTCAACTGCTGCCTTGCCAAGTACCCTCAGCTGCCTTTCCCAAGCATAATACTGTGGTAGCTGGGCAATGAAATCTCACATGAAGATCAATCCGAACACTGACTTATCTCTCCTGCAGTACATTCTCCAGTTAAGGTAACACTCCTGACATAGCGTCTTTATCAATGGGGAGACTATAAGCAGATGATATGACAGGAGACAAAGTTACTGAAAGACCCGCAGAACAGGGACCCTCACACTCTGATTCAGGAAAGGCGGCACCCCAAATCACTCATGAGAAGTGATCTTGATGCAACAGCATGAGGTCTTTTATATTCCAAGCGCACTGGGGTCCATGGTCATGCGCCACACAGGGGTAGAGGACTGAGGATCCCAAGTACAGAATTGAGACAGCTTTTATAGGGTTTACAACAAAGCCCTCACATCGTAAACCAATCATCTCATACCATCAAGAGCCTGCACAGTGCAGACCAATTCATTTGAACCATCCAAGCCCGCACTTTATAGACCAATCATTTTTCTATAGCCCCAGAGGTCTGCATTTGCCTGGGCTCCTAGGTGGGGTGAAAAATGGCAGTTAGGTTAGGTCACTGGGGTGGGGGTTTCACAAGCCATTTACGAAGTCAGATAAGTGGCAAGGAGTGTGACCTTTCGCCTATTTACTGGCTGAGGACAGGGTCGGGAATTTAAGGTATTTAGTATTTTTAAACTTCTAGATTCCTGGGGTCAGAGTTAGGCTGTATTTTTTCATACTTACATTACCATTGCAAGTATGAGGTTAAAGAAATCATTTATCGTAAGAGTAAGAAGATCAAAGGAGGAACGATATAAAGGGAAATGTGGAAAACTATTAATAAGATCCAAAATTCCTATGGTTTTTATCTGAAGGTAGTGAGAAAGAATAATGTTGTTAAAATAGAAGAAAATAGCCCAAAGTAGTAGGAAGAAGCTTCCAAATACTTAAGACTATTAGTGAAAAACACTCATGCCCAAGGCTATCAATAAAATTTCTTTGGTAATCATATACGCCTGAAGACAAAGGCAAACAAATTGATCATTGTCAGAGAAAGTTACTTTAAATCTAGAATCCTAATTTCAGTTAAACTAACTCTATCAATTACTCTTCTCATTGTTCTGGCAAAATATCTGAGCCTCCCAACACCCCCAGACAAAGAGTAAGGAAGGGACTGTTGGTTCTGGCTCACAGTTTAAGGACAAATTCCATCAGGGCAGGGCAGGCACAGCTGTGGGAAAGACTATGGGAGCAGCGGGCCGGCGAGGCGTTGCATTTAGTCAGGAAGCAGAGAGCAAGCCATGTGAGCGCTAACCTCACTTTCTCTAGTTTGCAGACTAGCACCCTAGGCCATAGGATGGTACCACTCTCAAGGTGGGTCTTCCAAACTCATTCAATCTTTCTGGAAACACCACTGTACACAAGTCTAGGTGCTTTTAACTCCAGTTAAGTTGACGTTGAGAAATAACCATCCCGTGTACCACATAGGAAAGCAAAGTGACGGTTCTTTTCAGTTACACATAGACAAGAGCCCCTCTCCAAATGAATTTTGTAGTGTACATTGAACCAGCACATTGCCTCTTGCAGCTCTAGAAGGTCTATAATTTATGTAATGGTGGGAATGAATGGTAATGTTTCTGACAGATATGTTCCCAAATAAAAGGATCTAGAGTACCAAAAAAAAAAAAAAAAAAAAAGGAAAGAAAAAATAAGCAAGGAGCCAGAAAGACTTCCCATTAAACTTAATAATAAGTTAGAACATGTTTTGCATATACCACTTATTTTAGAGCTGAGCATATTAAAAACATTTGCTGTCCCTGGAATGAATTATACTTTGATTATTTGAATCAGAAAGCAAGATAAACTTCAAAACGCAAAGAGACAAGATGGTCAAAGGGTTTCAGAGCCTTTTATTCACCCTTTTCTTCATGTTTAAATGATATTCAGAGACTGTGCGCATTGATTTCAGCTTTCTGTTCAAACAGGGGAAACAGCAATTATCCAAACAGTCCCAGCGCTCAGGATTGATAGTGCTCACATGGAGTTTGGGGTAGCAAACACACGGAATGCCAGGAGGGCAGGGCCAAGCCCTGCAGGAAATTTCCAGGTTATAATCCTAGCAAGTCAATTATAGATCCTTGGTGAAATTTACTTGAAACTACCACCCATGAGGAAATCCATTATGAACCCAGACCACAGGAGGAAAAGATTACAACTCTCTTCTGGTACAAAGATACGTAACAAAAGAGCGAGCAATCAGGAACCCTAGACAAAAAGCTTCATACGTGGCTTAATGTTTTTCTTCTGTTTTGCTGATGTGTTAAAGCAGAGATGAGAGCCCTTGGCCCATACTGCTAAGAAAATGGCACAATTTGCATTGGCCGTCTATTCCAGGACTGTGTCTAGTTATTAGGCAGCATGGTTATACCAACTACTACTTAGGCGACCTCAGAGACACAGCGGAAGCCCTTTTAACATTGTGAAGTCGTGCTGTTTCAATTTAGTTCTGATGTCATTAATGTTCTTCTTGTCTGGTTTTATAGAAACATTTGCCAGTTCATTTTTTTTTTCTAAAAATACCAGCTTTTCTCCTGCCTTCCATAAGCAACATGGTCTTGCCAATCTAAATACATTCTTACTATATGCATTCTCACCAAAGTTTAAATTTCAATAGTCTTCAAAAATTCTAAAATCTTACTTTTCCCCCACCCCACCCCCAAAGAACAGAAGTTCAGAAAGGCAAAACAATTAAAGTAAAAATGTACAGTTAGAGTAAAGCCTGCATCTTAACCCAGTATACTTTGAATGTGTTACTGTATGCGGTTAGAGGGGGAAGAACTTTGTAGATGTGATTAAGGTAACAATCTGGGAGTGGAGAGTGTATCTGGGATTCCTCACAAGTGTTCTCCTGGGATAAATGGGCATGAAACCCCAGCAGGGGCAGACAGGTGGGAGGAGGGGGAAGGGAGGGAAAGGAGAGGAGAGTAGGGAGAGGAGGCGAGAAAGGGAGGGGAGGGGAGAGAGGGGATGGAGGGAGGGACCGCTGACCTCCAATGTCACGTAGACTCTTTCATGTGGTTTCATATAAACATTAACTAATTCATTTTTTCCTGAGTTGCAGGCCTTTTCCATCTTTGTTATACACCATATCCCATCAATTTTAACACATGGAACACAGACAAGCCAAGGAATAATTCAGTCACACAAGGATAAAAGTCTCCCCGTCGAACTTCAACCCCGAGACGCCAGCTCCATATTTCTGATGTGTGAAAATGTAAAATACGTTGACTTGAATTGTTATTTGGGATGATTTAGTACAGCGTCAACAGGAACCGGGTAGAGTCGCATCCTTTAAACACAAAGAAAGCTGGTTTGTTTGCAAGTTTAAAGGTTCTCTTGAGAAGGACCTGGTTAAGAAACTAGTGGCAGAGTATTTATGAAGAAAAAGCGAGCATGGCACACTGGAAGCTGTTACGGTTAGAATGTGAAATGCTCCCACTGACCCAGGAGACAGAGCTGTTCTTCTAAAAGGGTGCAGAAAGGTCGGGGAGGGGCCTAAGAGGAGGAATTGAGTTCCTGCCTGGCTCGGGGCCTGGTTCCATCACTTTCTCAGCATCCTGGCTGCAGACATGGTGTCGGGGACCACCTCACGCTTCTCCTGCCGCAGCCGTGAACAGTTCCTCTTGACCTGCCCTCTCTACCTTGATGAACTGCATCCCCTCAAACCATAAGCCAAAACAGACCTCCTCCTCTCTTCAGCGGCTTCTTGGCACCTATTTAGCCACAGCGCAGAGAAGAGCAACCCATACAGAAATCCGGCACGGAGAAATAGGTGAGCACCGCGGCAAACCTGACCGTGTGGTCTCGGGCCTTGGGAACTGCTTGGTGGGAGAACCGTAGAGTTTGGGGTTGCCAGCCAGCCTTGGAATGCTGTGAGCAAAGCTTAATGGGCCGTTCTGGTGCGAGTGCTAAAGACCAAAAGTCTGGACCAGGAGTCCAGACGTAAGTACTGCTCATGAGATTCCAGGAGGCAATGAGGACTCCACTGAGAATCGGGCTAGAGGCCAGTTATGCTATGCTCTGGCAATGGAATCCAACCTGCACGCCGCCCACATTCTGAAATTTTGAGTGAATTCAAACATAACAGACTAAGTCACTTGGCCAGGAAAGTTTCAGACAATTAGAAAAATAACAAAAAAAGAAAACCCAAACAAACAAACAAATAAACAAAAACAACAACAACAACAAAAACCTTGTAGTTTGTTTTAAAAGAGAGAGCGACCAAGCTTGAGAATGTGGGGGCAGAAAAGGCACCATTAGAGACATTGAAGAGGAACCACAGAGACTGAAAAGTTTCTTTGAGTAGAGTGCCCGCCACAGCAGTGTGAAGGGCTGGTTTAGAGCCCCAGCACCCATGCTAAACTCACCTGTAATCCCAGCGTGGGCAGACAGAAACAAGAGGGCCCCTGGAATTTTCTGGCTTGTCTAGCCAATTGTCAATACAGGATCAAGGAAAGACCTGTCTCAAAACATAGGATGGGAGCAATAAAGGAAGACGTGTGACATTGACCTCTGACCTCTACATGTGTACTCACAAACATGCATATGTGCCCACACACATGCTGACACACATGAGCACATGAAATGCACAGACTGTACTCACACACACACACACACACACACACACACACACACAGAGGCATGTACGCACACACAACCATGACCTTCACAGTGAGACAACAAGTCCTCTCCTGTTGAGAACTCAAAAATGTGATGTGTAAATTCTCTGAAAAGACAATGCCTAAGAAGATAGAGCTTCCGGGGTTCCTAGCTAGGCTGGGAAAGGAGGGACATGAGACAGAGCCCAAAACAGAAGAAAGCAGCCTGACTCATGTTGTAGCCACAGAAGCTAGCTTTCCTGCTTGCCTCACATAATAAGAAAGATAGTTGACCCAGAAGGCCAAGCTAAGCCAGGCATGGTATCTCACATGCATTTATATCCTAGCACTTTTGAGGCAGAGACAGGTGGATCTTTTTAAGTCTCAGGCCAGCCTGGTCTACATAGGGAGATTCAGGCAGCCAATACTACATAGTAAAACTGTGTCTCAAAATATAAATATATAAATACATACATACATACATAAAACAGAAGGTCAAACTGGTCAAGAAGGCCAAATGTTTAAATGACATGGCTTCAGGCAGCCACAACCTATCAGGAAGCTAAGCTGCCTAAGGCCATGTGAAGTCTGCAGACACAGTTCCACCTAGAGGGTTCATTTCAACCCAGAACAGAAAATCAGAAAACTGCCACCTCCGATGAGGAATCACAACTGATTAAGGAGTCCTGGGAGAAAAAAATAATATTGGAGCTGACATCTATCTACACCACCACAATCCTGCAATCATTGGGTAAGTACTCAATCACTGAACAACTAACCCAGAGAGGAAGGTCTTCTACATGGAAATGACGGGAAGCTGTTTCCAGTACCTTACTGAAGTAAGCTTCTTTCATGATGACCAAAATAAATGACAGGTAATTTCTAGGGAGCTTACCAAGAGGCATTTGATGTAATCTAGAAAGAAATGCAATTCACACATTTTAATGCCTGGGATTGATTGGCTCTAACCTTTATTTGTTTGTTTGTTTGTTTTGTATTTTGCAACTCATGCTTGCTTGCCTGCCTGCATTCTGGCTGAAATAGCTTTTGATGAAGCCATTGCAAAACTCCATGCATTGAAGGAAGCTCACACACAATGCCTGCACATTCATCACGCAGTTGCTTACAGACATCAGACAGTGCGGAAGAAGAATGTGATACAGCGGAGGGTACCAAAACCTGAATGCTTAGAGTGTGTCATCCATCCTTCATCCTTCATCAGGAAACCTCTTTATAAGCCAGTAAGATGGCTTGGCAGCTAAGGGCATTTGCCACCAAGCCTGGTTTTATCTGACTTCAATCCCCAGAACCCACAGAACTGGGGGGAACAAATAGACTTCTCCAAGTTGTTCTCTGACTTCCAGACACACAGTGTTATACACTTACACACACACACACACACACACACACACACACACACACACGTGGTGGTTCGGATGAGAAGGGCCTCCCTATGGAGGCTAATATATTTGAATGATTGCTTTCTGGCTGGTGGAATTGCTTGGATTAGGAGGTGTGGCCTTG
This sequence comes from Cricetiscus sungorus, assembly GCA_030556225.1. NCBI lineage: Eukaryota > Metazoa > Chordata > Mammalia > Rodentia > Cricetidae > Cricetiscus > Cricetiscus sungorus. The sequence goes on along the minus strand of JANBXA010000366.1, from coordinate 31,158,321 downwards.
TTGGAGAAGGGGTGTCCCTGGAAAAGGGCTTGTTTCAAAATCAAACTCCATGCTCAGTCCTCAGTCTTTCTCTCCCTGTCCCTGACCCTGTTCCCCTCCCCCTCTCCATCTCCCCCTCCCCCTCCTCCTCTCTCCTACCTATGGATAAGATGAATGCTCTCAGCTACTGCTCCAGCACCAGGCCTCCTGGCCGTGATGGTCACTGACTCACCCTCTGAAACTGTAAGCAAGTCTCTAATTAAATGCTTCCTTTGATAAGTTGCCTTGGTCATGGTGTTCTTCACAGCAATAGAAAAATAAGAGACTAAATAAATGTTAAAATAACTTTAAATAAACCTTCTTACATCTCTATCCCTTGTTCTATGTGGATTTCCTCTAGCAGAAACCTCCACTAGCGTTTATGAAACCAACTACTTAAGTCTTTTCATACTGAAGTTTAGGGAAAACTCCACTCTGAGATCTGTGCCTGTCGTGGCCTACTCTGTATGCAGTTGTCGCTGTAGGAAAGTATTAACAGCTTCATTTCATTTAAACATAAGTAACTTCGAGTTTTTGCAGAAAACTAGAAATGTGTTTGATATTTAACAAATTATAACCAGTCCGCAAGTTACTGTGTCTTGTGAGATATGAAAATGTAGTTAATTATAATTTAAAGAGTGTTCTACATAACTTTTTAATTTCAACATTTCCTCTCTTATTCTTCTTCCAGGGTTTCCTTTCAGAGAACAAGCTCTTCTGTGTTTTTCCTGTATTCCTTTTTAGTAGGAATCCAGACATATTAAATACAAAAGCACTCCATGCTTTAGAACTGGAATGGGGGGCACAGTTGACATGCTTCCTATGACACATATGTGGGAAATTATATCTGTCTGTGACAACAGGGTGTTTCTTTAGTCATTCTTCACTTGCTGTTGCTTGAGTCAATAAAATCTCTTCCCAATAAAATGCATTAGATTTTCCACCCACATATACACAGAAATACAGTCAGAGCCTTGGGGTATGCTTCTGGAAAATGGCATTTTTTTCCCAGACTTAGCAGATAGGCACATAGAAACTATGACAGCTGTGGTCAGAGGGAGTTAGGCTGTATCGTGAGCTGGCAGGTCAACTTGGCATTGTTTGCATGGTGCTGGTTCTATGGGTATGAAGTTGTAAGAGGGAGAGGGTCATAGAGGCTTGTGCAGGGTTACAGAATCAGATTTCCTGGAGGAACTCCTGAGTGGACTACATAGAAAGCTATGGGGGAGATGCCTAAGTGGCAGTGGAGATGGAACAGCAGGCCATTGGAGATGCTGGGAGCAGGGGATATTCACCAAGGAAAGCTCCAGGTGCCAAGAGTACCTGACCCCAAAGAGAGGCCAACCACATATGCTGCCAACAACAGGCCTAGAAGGCTATGACTGGCTAGGTCCTTCAGAGTCACATATGATGTCATAAGCAGATCTATAAGGTTTAATATTTGCCTTCTGGGTTTCAGTTTTTCTTTGATCTAATTTTTCCTTTTGAGACTGTGAATACTGACTCTGTGCTCTTCTGTATTGGAAATGTGTAACATAGTTACAGGGGCTCAAATTCAAAGGGTCTTAAGTCTCAGGAGAATGTGAATTTGGCATTTTGACTAGCATTTGCAACTGTAAGACTATGGTAACCTATATACATACATATGTATGTATATATGTGTATAAGCACATATGTGCATATATATAGAAGCATACATATATGTATGAGTTCAATATATGTATATATGTCATGAAATTGCATGTAATCCTTGCACAAAGTCATGATAATCTTCTCTGTCATTCCAATTTTAGTACTTGAGCTGCCAAAGTGAGCATAACTATGGGAATTTTTGAAGTTGGCCTGAAAGAACTCTCCATTATTAGATGGCCATGATCCTATGGGGGCAGGGGTAGATTTTTGAATTTTAAATATGAAACATTGCATACAGGCTCATGTGCTTAACTGTTCTATCCCCAGACAGTTGGGCTGTTTTGGGAGGTTGTATGACCTTTGGAAGATGGAGTCTAGCTGGAGGAAATTAGTCACTGGGAGTCAACCATTAAAGTTTGTATGCCAGCCCAGTACCCGTTCAGTCATTCTCTCTGCTTCACCACTACTGGTGTGACATACATAGCCATTACATATTTCCACTGCCACAGCCATAAGACTTCTGCCACCATTTCTTCCCCACCACGACAGACTTTATCCCTCAAACCATTAGACAAAATAGACCTCTTCCATTAAATTCCTTCTTGTTAGCTATTTGACGCAATGATGAGAAAAGTAACTAATAGAGAAGCTAAGGCATAGTAGAAGCTGATAAAGTGCTTATCTTGCAAGCATCAGGATGATGGTTTAATTGCCAAAATTCATGTAAAATCATAAATAAAACCAGTGTATTGTTACACACTTGCAACCTCCATACTGGAAAAGCAGAGACAGGTGGATCCTTGGGTTTGCTCATCCAGGCATCCATTAACATATTTGGATAGTCCTAGGCCAGTTAGAGATTCTGCCTCAAAACATAAGGCAAATGACTTCTGACTGTTCTTTAGCCTCCACATGCATGCACACATGTGTTCACGCACACATACATGGACATGTACACATACATGAAAGAAAGGTAGAGAGAAAGGAGGAACAAAGAAAGAAGAGAAGAGAAGAGAAGAGAAGAGAAGAGAAGAGAAGAGAAGAGAAGAGAAGAGAAGAGAAGAGAAGAGGAGAGGAGAGAAGAGAGGGGACAGAGACAGAAATAATTTAGCCACAGTCATAGTACAAGGAAATAAGAGGGATGGGGATTCTGAGAAGATGGCTGACTGGGAACCACCTAGGCAAGAGAAAGCTTATGTGACCTGATTCATCTGCAAACATACACCTCTTAATGACAGTGATGCACCCTCATGTGATTTCGCCACTGTGCGTATATCAGAGTATGCACACACAAGCAAAGATGGGTGCGATACCACACATTAACATGATTGCATGCAACCCACACTGTATGTGCAGTCTGCCCTTAACTCGTTACATGGCGCGTGACTGTATTAGGAAACTCTGGTTCATGAAAGGCTCGAAATTTCCACAGGAAGCTTTGTGTATGTTGTGGCTGTTTTAATTAATTTCAGCTTTCTCCTGGCTACTTTTATGTCAGCTTGACACAAGTTAAAGTCATCTGACCGAAGGGAACTTCAATTGAAAAGAAAAAAAAAAGCCTCTATAGGAAAAACGGATGGTGGAGGCAGCCACCACTACAATGAACCCATATGTAATGGGGAGATTGGAAACAGAAAAGCAGAGCATATGTCCAGTTTAGAGAGGAGGAACTGGCAACACCATGGCGGTGAGGGCCAGGCTGCTGTGAGTGGGCTGTGCTGTCTGCCACCTAAGACCATGTTGACCGTGTTGATGTCCATGATTAGGACCGTCCATGGTCCTACTACAGCCAGGCAGCCCAGGGCATGCCTGCAGCCTCTGCTGCCCCTAGCATGTGGAATACCATGCCTGCAGTGTCTGCTGTCCCTAGCATATGGAATCCACATGTGCTCCTGCAGACTCTAAAGACCAAGGAAGCTACCTTTGCAGTGATACCCATTATTGCAGAGACACAGTCAAGAAAGAGGACATGGAAGGCTCCTGTGGCAACCCCTACTCCCCAACACCCCCCTACACACACACACAGACACACAAGACACACACACACACACACACACACACACACACACACACACACACACACACACTAGCCTAAATGGGAAGCCATTGAAGAAAACTCTTCAATATGTGATAAGGATTTGGTTAGCCTGCCTCAATTGCTGGCTTCTGGTGGGGGTGCAGGTGGGAAAGGCTCCCCAGTCCTAGTGAAGGGGCCGGCCACCAAGAGTATGACTATGCCCAGTGACTACACAGGTAATACAAAATGGACTTTTTCTCCTCTTATTTTTATTTTTATTTATTTTGGGGGGTGTCCGAAGGATGGAGGAGTAGACATGTGATCTGGTCCATGATGTAAAAGTCCTACAGAATCAATAGAAATATTGTTGAAAATTATTTATTTATTTCTATGTTATGTGCATTGGTGTGTTGCCTACATATATGTCTGTGCAAGGGCATCACATCTCCTGGAACTGGAGTTACAGACAGTTGTGAGCTGCCAGGTGGCTGCTGGGAATTAAATGTGGGTCCTCTGGAAGGGCAGCCAATGCTCTTAATTGCTGAGCCATCTCTCCAGTAATATCTTCTTGGTGAGGGGTAGAACCCCAAGTCTGTCTCCTTTCAGTCCTGGGAGCCCATCTGGCTTGAACCTGTGTAAGCCCCATATATGCTGCCACAGACCCTGTGAATTCACATATGCATCAGTACTATTGTGTCTGTTTACTTAGAGTCAACCATTCCCTCTGGCTCTTACAATCTTTCTACCCCCTCTTCCCTATAGATCTCTGAACCTTGAAGGGAGGGGTCCGATGAAGGCATCCTATTTAGGACTAGGTGTTCCCAAATCTCCCACTCTAAACACATTGTCCAGCTGTGGGTCTCTGTGTTCACTCCCATCTACTGCTGCAAGTTTTTAAAAGCACATCATCATCATAATTATTCTAATTATGTTAAAACGTTTCCAAATTATACTGTCTGTTAATCATTCACCACATTATCAAGTTAAAGAAAAAAAAAACATAAAATCATGGATTACAAGAACATTCAATAAAACAACTTCCTTTGTGACTCAGAAGGAGAGCACACTAACGAAGTAAAAAGCAAACAGCGGGCACGGCAAAGAGTCAGGACCTGAGAAACTTTGCACTGGAAGCATATGCGTTCAGGACAGATAAAGAAAAGGGTTTTGACTGTCTTTGCTGTATTGGAGATCACAGCCAATGCAAGAAGACAAGAAAAGACACACACATAAGGGTCAAAAATAAAGTTCAAGGTTCTGTACCCAAGGTTTGACTGATGGAGAGCACGTGAAATGGAGAAGACACAAAAAGGAGGCAGAACTACTTCCAGACATACAGCCTTAAACAACTTCATTTTGGAAATTCTGAATGAGGTCAAGTTGTCAGTTTCCAGTCAGAAAGTGCTGTTACAGAGAGATTCCAAGATATAACGTATACATGGAAATTTAATATAGAGCAAAGCCCATTGTTTTCCCAAGTCTTCATGAAATAAAAATAACACATATTTACCTGATAAAAAAGAAATTTAATGCCTGGTGATACAGGCCTGAAATTCCAGCTCCTCGAGAAGCTAAGACAGGACACACAAGCAGAAAAACTGACTGGACTGCAGAGTGGTTCCAGGCCAACCTCGTGAGACACTGTCTCAAAACAAAGAGGGGAAACAGAACTCAGGAGTGGAAAGTGTGCCTACTAGGTGCACAGCCCTGTGTCCACAAAAATATAACACTGTATTATTCGTTTACAAAAGCCAATCTATATATTAGAGGAATTAACGTCAGCAGCTCAGAGAGGTTGAGTAATTGCTGAGCGTGAACGAACGTGTAATGAAGCCACAGTTCTAAAACATTCCAGGGAGGGAACTGGAGAGACAGCTGTACCTGCAAAGAGCCTGGTTCAGTTTCCAGGGCCTGTGTCAGACACATAACCACCTTTGAGCCCCGCTCCCAGGAGCCGACACCCTCTCCTGGCCTTTGTGTGATGTATTTAGTAATGAATTTCCTAATAAACCCGGCTTGTCTTCTTGGGGGGGAAAAAAGGAAGGAGGAAGTGTAAATGGAGGTGTCACTGTTTCTTCCAGCTGCACAGTCTCAAATAATCACACAGATGCTTAATATTAACTACAAACCATTTGGCCTATTGCTCAGGCTTATTACTAACTAGCTTTTACCTTTAAATTAACCCATTCCTATTAATCCACCCTTTGCCACGTGGATCGTGGCTTTACTCATGTTCTAATATATCTTGCTCCTCCGGCAGCTGGCTGGCATCTCTCTCTGACTCCACCCTTGTTCTCCCTGTATCTCTGCCTGGATTTCATGCCTAGATATATTCTGCCTTGCTAAAGGCCAGGGCAGCTTTTATTATCAACCAATGAGAGCAACATATATTCACAGCACACAGAAGGGAGGGAGGAAGAAAGAAACAGAGCTATTAATATTAGGAAAATCTATAAAATTAAAAAGCCAAAAGTAAATAAAGTGAAATACTAAGTAGACGAAATTTAAAAATTGCTAAGGAGTAAAAATATAAAACAGCTAAAATTTAATATAAATTTTTAATTTTCAATAAATACAAAGTATCTCCTCAAAGAGACAAATAAAGGGTTGGTTTTAATTCAATCACATTGTTGCAAACATAAATATGGAAATCTAGTGTGGGTTAAAGATTTATAAAACAAGTGCGCTTTCATATGCTATTATGAAAATGACAAATTAATAATACATTTTGTTTCAAATTTAAAATCCACCCCCTCTTCCATACAGCACTACCAAACGTATTTTTCTCCCTAAGAGGCATATTCACACTTGGGTGCAAAGATACATGCCTATCACAGTATGATTTATAATAAAAAAAAGATTGAAGGAAAAATTAAAATTTCCAGAAACCACTTCAACAGATTGTGAAGGGTGATATAAATGGCTTCAATATCAATTACTGCACTAAAAACAATTAAGAGTGCTTGCTAAAATATATTTAAAATACCTTAAAGGCAAAAAGAGCTGCAAAATAAGGAAGAAATGTCAAGGAGAAATTCTGAATGGCAAGCCCAGCATCTCGCTCTGGCCCCGAGGGTGAACACCAGAGTTAGAGGGGATCTTTACTTGTCTGACTTTTGCAGTCTGAGAAATGTCAAGACCCAACAATACTGGGGAGACTAATAGAAAATTCTGGTTCCATAAAGCTAAAGCCCCAAAGGGTTACAATCATCGAAGAATAACAGAGAAACAAAACTCCCTATTACTTATGCCCAGGAGCACTTCCTCGTATCAATTTATTGCTCAAATTCAGTCTCCAAGGGTGACCTAAAAACAATTCTTAACCATTCCACAGTGTGTTCGTGCTTCAAAACAAAACACTGTAGATGACTAATAATGCAATCATTTCAATTAAAAGGAATAAATAGAATAGCCTTATTTTATTTTCAAAATATGTATTTTGTTTTAAATCACTCTGAACTGACATCTTCAGACACATTAAAGAATTCACCTTCATTATGCTTCAAGAATTTTCATACACATATGCATGTGTCCATCAGGCTTTTTTCAGTGAAAAACCCACTAAGCACTAAGGAAAAAATGAAACATCACCAAAAGAGAGAGACATCCTAAACTGTAAGCATCAGAAATGCCCTCGTGTCTGTGATTTTTGAGTTACTATGACCAGAATACCTAAGAGAAACTATTTAAAAGAGGCAGGATTCATGTGGGCTCGCAGTCCCTGTTTGTCATGTGGGGACAACATGGAGGAGATCAGGGCACAGAATACATCCACATGACGGTGGATGTGGGTGGAACCACAGCCCAGCTATAACTCTCAAGGGTCTGCCCCTAGTGACCTACTTCTGCCAAGGCCCAACTTCCTGAAGGCTCCACAGCCTTCAAAACAGTACCACAAGTTGAGGGTGGTAACTATTCAAAATAATAGCACATTGAGTATATTCCAGATCCAAAACATAAAGACCCCAAGAGGCCAGCATGGTAATGTATGCTCATAAGTACAGCATACCAGAGGCAAAGCAAGAAGGTCACGGGTTCAAGGGTAGCCTGAACTACATCAAATGGCCCTGAAGATCCAGATCCCAAAGTCATTACGATACAAGAATAATAGCCAAAGTACAAAATACTTATGCTTCTCATGATCAAACACAGAAAAGACATTTAAAATTGTATATAATAAATAAAAAAATGAAATGACCAGAAGATTTGAATGTGACTCTTCTAGTTTGGTTTCTGTTGTTGTGGTAAGACTCCATGACCAAAGACAACTTGGAGAGGGGAGGGTTCATTTACCTCACACTCCCAGGCAATAGTCAGTCACTGACAGAAGCTGGAGCAAGAACTCAAGGCAGCAAACTGGGGGCAGGAACTGAAGCCGGGACCATAACGGAGCCTTGGTTAAGGGCTATCTCTTTGGATCGTGTTCAGATTTCCTACAACATAGGCACAACAGCGTAGGGATAGCACCACCTACAGTGGGCTGAGCCCTACCACATAAATTATCAATCAAAACACAATCTCTCATGGACATGGCGACAGGTCAGTCAGATTTGGACTACCCCTCAATTGGGAATCCCTCAGGCTACATCAATTAATAGCTGAAGCTAACTAGGACAGTGACTAAACAATATATATATAGACATAAGAGGTATCATAATTAACATTGGAAACTCAATAGTTAGTTTTAACAGCAGAACAAACACAACAAAAGGCACAGTGAATACAAGACAGGACAACCCAAAACCATATAGGATGAAGAATTAGAGAGGGAAAGAGCACAGAAAACATAAACCACTTAATAAAGAGATATGGAGACTACATCTAACATCTGACAAATTGGCATTTCAAGAGGAGAATAGAGAAAAGGTAACAGAAAAAAATACCTAAAGGGTGATAGTCAAGGGTCCCCAATATTGCTGGAAAATGGAAATCTACACATTCAAAATATACAAATGTCAAAAAGACATATAGAAACACATACACACAGACACAGAGACACAGAGACAAACATGTACACACAGCACAAATGCGCATCAACACATACACACAGAGACACACAGACACATACACACACATATATGCATACACACATGCAGAGACACAGAGACACAAACACAGACACACACACACACACATGCACAGACACATACACACAGACACACAGACACATACTCCCACATATATGCATACACACATGCAGAGACACAGAGACACAAACACAGGCACACACACATGCACAGACACATACACACAGAGACACACAGACACATACTCCCACATATATGCATACACACATGCAGAGACACAGAGACACAAACACAGGCACACACACACACACACACACACACACACACACACATGCAGACACATACACACAGAGACACACATGCACACAGACATACACAGATACACACAGAGACACACATGTACACAGACACGCACATACATACACACATGCATACAGAGACACACGGGCACACATGCACACAGACAGATACACAAACAGACACACATATGCATTCACAGAGACACACATGCACAGACACATACAAACAGAAACACTTTCACACATACAAGACACTAAGTCACACACACAGACACACATGTACACACAGACAGACACATGTGGTCAAATTCAATATGAAGAGAAGCTATAATAAAAGTGAGATGATGGATAGATGACTTCCTGTCCATTAGGCTGACAGCTGAAAATCCACTCTCCAAGATGGAAACCAGAAGTCAGTTTAATGACACCATTAACAAAGTGAGACAAAAATAAGTGCAATTCCAGAGTTTTATACATTTTATACTCCAAACAAATAATATTTCATGATAAATCCTTCCTATGGGTTGCATGTGGCCTATAAAGATAACAAAATGTAAGTGTTAAAAAGAATTTTTTTCTCAGACATGCGACAAAAGAGTATACGTATCAGAAATTGCCGTACAAAATATAGACATTGTTTTCATATGTACTGACATGCTGCAAATATTTTAAACAAAGAGGCCTAGAAGAACCAGCTAAGCAGTTAAGTGATGGTTACTTGTGCAGGAATATGACATATCTGATTACCGAATTACACAAACAAGGGAGGAACATATGTGATGAGCCCTAGGCTCCTTAATTTTAGACCAAGCTATCTGTCTGAAATACCTGTGCCCATCTCTCCTCTCCCTTTTCCCTCCCTCCCCCTGCACTTTGTGTGTGTGGGGGGGGGGTGTTGGGGGGGGAGGGGAAGACCAACCAGAGGTCAACTTAAGGTATCATTCCTCAGGAGCCAATCACCTTGATTTTGAGACAAGGCCTCTCATTGGCCTGGAGCTAGGCTGGTTAGCCTGTGAGCCACAGGGACCACCCCTATTTCCAATGTCATCAACACTGGAACTAGAAAGTAGGTATCTAACTCAAGGCCTCCATGCTTGCAAGATGATCGTGTTACCAGCTGAACCATCTCCCCAGCCCAATATATTCATTTTTCCTTTCTTCAGGCAACAAGTGCTGGATGGGGCTGCCTCAAGCCGTGCACAGGCCACAGGGAGGCCCATAGCACCCAAGTGCCATCCTTCTGGATGAACAAGTTAATTCAAGATGGCCAAGCAGCACATCCCCCACTTAGGCCCTGAGCTCAGATAACATTTTGCAAGTCTGGTTTGTTGGAGATGCACTTTATATTTTGATCCCAATCTGGTTGCTGTGTGTGTGTGTGTGTGTGTGTGTGTGTGTGTGTGTGTGTGTGTTTAAATAGGTTCATAATTGAACAGGAGGTGGATATGACTGGTCGACCACTTGAAATTTCAACCATAAGAGTATTTTTGTATATGAATTTGCAGAGTCCACACCTATAGCATGATTTGAAATACAGAAAGTCAAAGGTATTCCTATTGAATATTAAGCAGATTGTCTACTGTTCAGCTTAACATGGAGATATTAAGCCCTGCTGTATTCACCAAAGCACTAATAGAGCAAGGAAGATACAGTTCAGTCTTGAAGAGTAGGGGAGGGGCAGCCAGCAGAAAACAAACTAACACAAAGCAGGAAAACAGATGCTGGACAGAAGCTGTTAATGTTCGTCATCAACACAGTGAGACTCAGGATCACTGTGAACTCACACCTCTGAATGGAGTCTCTTAGGGCATTTCCAGGAAGATTTGATTGTGCTGGGAAGATGCACACTGGAATGAGCATGGCAGGACCCCGTAGACTGAGCTCCTAGCCAGAATAAAAGTAGAAGGCGCACTGGTGCTAGCCAGCATTCATCTTCGCCTCCTGACTGTGAATTCAATACGGCCTGTGCTTCACGTTCTGTCCCCACTCCTTCCTGCCATGGCGGGCCACACCCTCCAACTATACACCAGAAGAAACCGTTCTTTCACCGAGTGGCTTTTGTTACTTATTTTGTCCGGCAACAGATAAAGTAAGGACTGCAGGTGTGGAATCAAAGTTCTGAGGGGGCAAAGAGACCAATGAATTTTGTTTGCAGAGAATCTGAACAGAAGAGAAGGCATGGGGGCTGGGTGAAATGTGAGGACAATTATGAAGAAAATGGCAGGCAGAGAGTAATTACAGCAAAAGCGTGAAACGGGAATGCATTTGGGTTTGTGAAACTGTGCATTGCACAGCCATGTTACGGTGGGAAGAGGGAGTGGCATCACATTGAGGCAGCTGTCAACCCCAGGCTCCATATTCGGGGCATTGTGGGTAGTAGGAAACCATTGTGAATTTCTGAGCCTGGACTGACTTGATCGGAGCTCTGGAAGGATAACCAAGGTGTGGAGGATGGATTGAAAACGGAAGAGAGCATCCAGCGGGGGTGCATTTCTCTAAAGATCCAGGCAAGCAACCAAAGGCCTGGACTGCAGGCTTTCAAGGCTAACACCAAGAGGGAGGGAGCGCCTGCACGCCAAGTCACATGTGAGCAGACCAAGTTTCAGGCTCAAGCCTGAGGTGCTGAGAGGAGGGGAGGAGCCAGACCTCTCCAGGTGCAGCTTGCCCACCCAGAAGCGGAAGGCAGGTCAGAAACCTGAACCATCTGGAAGCTTGGTTTCTGGAATGGGCTGAACAGATGCCACAGAACAGAGGGAACCCTCAGAGAAGCTGAAAAAACAAAAACAAAAAAAAAACAAAAGCGCTGAGCGGCCTGCATACTCAGTCAGCCAGTCACTAACGGTTGCTTGGTCAGTTGGTTGGTTGGTTGGTTGGTGAGTTATTTGGTTGGTCAGTTTCTAAACTCAGGGTCTCTGGTACTGAAGCCCTGCAGTAAGATTCCCCATCTGTCCCCAAAGCCTCCAGCCATCTGGATGTTCCCTGTTCACCACACAGGGAGTACATGAGCAGGTCCCGTGACACAGGAATGTGCCTAGGATGCAGCTGGGTTTGGGGTACTGTTACATCAGGTTTCCCCGCCAGCTGCCGCTGGTTCTGCCGCCATTGTCCTGCAACCACGTGTGCCCCAAATAACACTCAGAGACTCTGTATTTGAAACAATCCTGTTGGCCAATTACCATTATTGTTTAAGGACTAGCTCTGCCTTAATTATTAACCCATTTCTACTTATCTAAGTATTTCCACGTGGTCGTCTTATCGGGGAGCTGCGCGGCAGGCGTCCTGCGTCTTCCCTGGGCTACATCTCGACTCCCCTTCCTACTTCCTCTTTCCTTCTTCTGGGCGCCTAGCCCCGCCTATCTTGTTTCCTATTGGCCACAGAGCTTTATTAACCAGTATGAGAAACATTATATACAGAATAACATCTCCCATCAGGGTACAGCACCCCTCCCTTACCAGCCACATCAGAGCACGCTGGGAGAGTCTGGCAACACCGAGCTGTACAGCCACATGCCATCCAGCGTGGGATTTGTATGAAGGAGACAGATGTGAACAGCCGGTTTGTTCCCCCCGACTTTTTCTTCAGTTTCTTCTTAAATCTGGACAAAGGCAACCTCAGAGGTTATCTCCAAGATCTCCAGAATGTTCATACTCGAAGCCTCCATCTCTGAAAGCCCCACCCCCCTTAGCTTGGGCTTCTCTGACCCCTATAAAGGACTTTAATTAGACAGAGATCTCAATCACTTGATTAATTTTCCATGTGTATGGAAACCTACACCAAATCATTCATTCTAGTGACCAAAATACTTTTCATAAACTTCAGATCTCTCTCTCTCTCTCTCTCTCTCTCTCTCTCTCTCTCTCTCTCTCTCTCTCTCTCTCTCTGTCTGTCTCTCTCTCTCTGTTTTCAAGATTTAAGGAAGGAGCTTCTAAAAGTGACTGGCTTGGGGGCAGTAGAGATGGCTCAGTCAGTAAAACACTTGCCATGCAAGCATGAGAACCTGAGCTTGGCTGGGTGTGGTGGTGGAGCACACCTTTAATCTCAGCACTTTAATCTCAGGAGCAAGCAGATGTATGTGAGTTCAAGGCCAGCCTGCTCTACAGAGTCAGTTCCAGGAGAGCCACGACTATTACACAGAGAAACCCCATTTTGGAAAAGAAAAAAGAAAGAAGAAAAAAAAAGAACCTGAGTTTGGATCCCAGAGCCCATATAAAAAGCCATCTGGAGGGACTCCTCCACAACCCAGCACTGGGGGAGAGACAGGTGGATCCCCGAAGCTCACTGAGAAGCCAATCGAGCTGAGTCTTCAGCTCCAATGGGAAACTTGGCCTCACAAAATGTAAGGTGGAGACATCCGATGTTGACCCCCGGTCTCCATACTCAAGTGTGTATGCACATGCATGCACACACGCATGCACTCACACGCACGCACGCGCGCACACATGTATGCACACACGCGCGCGCGCGCGCACACACACCCAGACCTTTCTGCTTTTGAGCACCTCACTCTCAGATAAGTTGGTAGCCAGCCAGCCCACAGCTGGGAAGGCTGGCTCCACAGACCTGGCTTTGGCAGCTGGAGCTGGTGTGTGCTTCTCAGGAGGCCCATGTTATAATGGCCTCAGTGTCTGAGGAGAAAGGCCAGTACGGGGCTGAACAAAGAATTACTTGTATGAACTGGGCCATGTTTGGGGCCGTTACTGCTACCTGGCTGTTCCTGGCATCCCCGACCACTTGCTCTCCTTCCAATGCCTTCTTCTCTTCTCCCAAGGCTGCTTTAGTGTTTCCTTAGCCTCTATGCCCCTTCCAAATCCGTGCTGCTTTTGGTGTCAGGCCTACTCAGTCATATACAAGGCCTCCAAGAACAAGGGCCGTCATCAAGAGCACCTCATTTCCAGAGTACATTTGGTCTGTGTGTGTGCCAGGCATCCATTTCTATGGTGCAATGGTCACCACAACCCTAAGGTAAGTTCCATCCAGAGCCAGGCAGGTTCTCTGGAAGAGGAAACCCAGGCATAAAGAGCTCCATTGACTGGTACAACTCCATTCCTGGGGTGTTGAACTGCCACTCCACTCCAGAGTTCACAGAGCTGTGTGCCCCTTCATCAGCGAGACCAGAACACAAGTCTCTCTCTCCCAGTATCACTAAAATTCCCTAAACTTTGGTCAGGGTGCAAATTTGACAGGCATGGCCTCCCCCCCCTCCTGTGGGATCAGTTGTTTCAACAGGCCCCCATGATGCTTTGCGGCTTTTTATCATCTGCCCCTTTGGGACCATTTCATCATGCCTCCCTCCATATTCTCTTGTGGGCTCAGGATCCTCCAATCCCTCACCACACCAAATCTGCTGGCTCCTTCTTCTGATCGCATTGTTGCAACAAGTTCTCCCTGTCCCCTTATTTGGGATGGGTCCTCCCATTGCTTCCCAACAATCCCTTGTCAAACCCAGACACTATTTCCCGCTTCCTCTTCACAACGCACAGACAAAATGCTGCTTTCCGCTCCCCTCTTTTCTCCCCACCCCACTTTGGCAAACACTTTTCCCATCTCACCAAACAGCTCAAAGAAAGGTACCACGTAGCAATGAGAACTACTGTGGCCAGTCTCCACCTCTGACAACCGAACTGTACTGTTCTCATGGTGTGTTGCCTTTTCTTGTTTTCAGCGTCACTGACTGGAAGTAGCAGGCCACTGGTCACTGTTAGAAGCAAGCCCTGAGTACAAGGTCAGCATCCCACAGAGGCTGACGGGGCTGACGGAGCAAGAAGCCAAGCTACGGCCATCCGCTGGGGCTGGAGGCAGGGAGATGCTTCTGAGAGGTCCTCTAGGGGACCACATCCTGTGGCATCTCTGCCAGATATGAACCTCCTGAAGCCAAGACCTGAGATTTGTTTGGAGGCCAAGGACAGAGAGAAGAGCCTCCTGTCTCCACAGAGCAAGAAAGATCTTCCCAAAATGCTCATCAGAGCAAATGTTCCAAGCAAATACTTGACTGCTTATAGGATGAAATCTAAACTTCCGGATGAAGACCAAACAGCTCTCAATGGCTTGGCCCCTGATAATCAGCGCGGTCTCAATGTATACCCACGGGTCTCTGAGGACTCCATAAACAGCACCCTTTTGTCTCAACCAAGTGTTGGCCCATAGACAAATAGGAGAAAGGAATCAGACAATGATTACTGCTCAAGGGAGGTTGGAGGAATATGGCTTCAGTCTCTCATCCAAACTGCCTTTTCTCTCTGGATTTCACCTCTTCTTTTCACTGCACACTTCTGAGCCCAGTATTAGACAGTACTGACCGCGATGAAGATGGTCTCCCCATGTAGACAGACACACACACACACACACACACACACACACACACACACACACACACGTCTAGACTGAGCAATGTATCCCTCTCTACTAAGTCAGTTTGTGCATTAGTGTCCTAGTGTTATACGTCTCACTCAGGTTCCCCATTTGTCAGACCTGAGTCAGTGATGGCTCACTAGCTCCCGTTAACTGACTCTGTGGGTTTCCCCATCATGGCCCTAAAATTTGTAGGCAAATGGGCAGAACTAGAAAAAAAACAAAAAACATCCTGAGTGAGGTAACCAGAAAGACAAATACAGTATGTACTCACTCCTAAGTGGAAACCAGACATAAAGCAAAAGATACCCAGCCTACAATCTTTAACCCCAGAGAAGCTAGAACCCTCTTCCACAAACAGATGGAAGCAGATGCAGAAATCCACAACTAACCAATGGGTCAAGCTCCTGGAGTACAATCGAAGTGAGGGAGGAGCAATAATATGAACAAAGGAGCAACTTGTTTTCTTAAGAAGCTGCTTGTGTGTTTCCCTGAGGAAATAGTGTCACATGGGCTGGGTGGTGGTAGCCTTTAATCCCAGCCCTCAGGAGGCAGAGGCAGAGGCAGAGGCAGAGGCAGATGGATCTCTGTGAGTTCAAGGCGAGCCTGGTCAACAAAGTGAGTTGCACTTGACAGCCAGAGTTACACAGAGAAATCTTGTCTTTAAAAAGCAACAACAAAATTATTTTTTTAAGACATAGCATCAAGTAGATTAGCAAATCTACTACCCCACTGCCTTGTGGGACCAATTTCTGCCCCACACCCACACCCAGGTCTGTAAGGCCTCTCATCAAAGCTGCACTCAGCAGAGCTCTGAGGATGAATATCCCCCACTCTTCCTGCACTGCCACAGCTAATGAGTAACAGAATATAATTAAGGCTCTTCATTTAACAATGAGTCAACCGAAGGACTGTGGAAAAATGACATTAACAAGAACATTTACATCTCTGTGCTAAAATATTGTTTTAAGACTCTGTGTTATATTGCCAAATACAGTTCTGGGTGGAATTAAGTACTGTATTTCATGTAGCTCTGTATCATATGTTTTGTTAAACTCTGTGTCTCTTGAAATATCTGAATTTGCACTGGAATGAAAGGGAGTAAATTGGGGCATCCATCAAGCCTGTCCTCAGTTGTGTCAGGAAAGATGGAGCCTTTATGGATGGGTTAGGTGACCCAAATGTCTTCACCAGACTATTACCTGAGGGAAGCACTTGAATTCCTAAGAACTGAGGCAGAGGTTTTTGCCTACTTGGCAGCAACACGGTTGAAGATAGGACTAGCTGGTAAGTTGCTTCTAACCCGCTGTCCCGGCCAGCTTGTTTCTCTCTAACTATGCTATCTTACCGGCTGACCTCTCTGGCACCGAGGAGCCTTACGAGACATACAGTTGAACCATTCTGCTCAGCAGCTATCCAGAAAGAACACTGCTTAGGGGACTCGTGCAATGACGACTCAATATGGAGTGATGCAGAACACGCTGTCCCAGCCAGAACTGCTTCCTAGGTTTCAGTACCTTTCACGTCTCTTTCCTTTTAATATATGGCTTTAGCAAAGCAATTGATGTGTGTAATTTAAGAGCTAACCTTTTGTCTAGACGACACCTTGAACATATAGACATAACCATCTCATTTTAAATAAATGATTACCACGTGAACTGTGCCTGGAGCAAGGGAGTGTCTTCTTCCTAATCTTGAACATGGCTAACCTTTTATTCTTCTTGGAGGAATACAGTTTGCTCCTGAGGCATTTTTCTCTCCTGCTTAATTGGGGTTTCCCACACATCTAAGACTGATGTGGTACACTCAACACCCCTATGGACTATTTGGTTTTCTTGTGATTATTTTTACATGATATATTCAAATGGGTTCTTCCAACAATGGGGTTTGAACCCGGGACCTTGTGTATGATGAGCACAAGCTCTGCCATTGAGCTACATTCTTGCTGGAAGGCCTTGCTGGCAGGTCAGAAGTTCCAGTCTCTCATGGCCTGGCAGCTTTTTCCAAAAGCTCAGTGACATGGAAACTCCCTCCCTCACCAGCAAAGCCTCCTGCTTTCTACCTGCCCTTATGTGGAGAATGTCACTGGGCCAGGAGGACTGACTTCATCTGGAAGTTTCCTCTAAGCCAGATGCCTGATTTATCTTCATCTTGACCCTTGGACTTGTACTAGGAACTCTGCTATAAGACCCTATTGCCACATACTTGTCATAGGAGTGTGCCACTTAATCCAAATTAGAGTTTGTTCCCAGGCTCCTCAATCCTATATACTTTGGAACAAAGTTAAGTCAATTCACCTTAGTCTGTCTCTCGGAGGGCTGTCTCCATCTTTCCCACAGCCATCCTATCTGTTTTCTGCTTCTGCTCCCTCCACCCTCATGGCCCTATGCAGCCAATGATCCTGGGGAAGAAACAGAGATGGCACACTCTTAAAGGTAGATTCGACAGCCTTTAACACAGACGAAATCTGTGACGGCAAATTGGTGACGAAATCATCAAACCGCAAATCAAGCTTGCTACTCAGTCCCCCTTGCTGAAGTCAAGTATCTCCTGAATGCTTTTATAATAGTATTTATGACTTCTGTAATCCCACCACTTTGGAGGTAGTGACAAGAGGACCAACCTCAACTTTACAGTAAATTTGAGGCCACCCTGAGGTACCTGAGTCCTTGTCTCAAATCACACAAGTCAAAATGACTCTGAGGGACTATGTAGCAGTTAGAGTGTGAGTTCAGTTGTATATGACAGACAGTGGCACAGGAAAGAACTGGTTTTATTGTTTACATTGCTAAGGTCAGAGCCTGGCAGCCCTGAGAGTCTAAACTTAACCACTCATCCCCAATAGGCCAATTAAAGAAACAAAGTAATAGTAAAAAGCAAGGGGAGGGGCGGGGGAGAAGAGGGTTATTCAATGTAGCCACATCAGAAAGAGGTTCAATACCCTCAAGTATACCTTTTGGAGTTCCAACATGAGATTTGGGTTTAAGAGGGGGTGGAGCAGGCATAATGAAAATCAGGGTGTTGTCACTCTTATCACAGTTTTCTGGGCCCCAGTTCTCCTGCAAGTTTGTCTGGCAAGTGGCCGGCTCTGTGTGACCATACTGGAAGCCAACTTTAGCCTTTTCCTTCTCCTACTATGAGATTCCTGTGGAAATTCGAATTCTTCGGATCTGTTGTCTGATAGTCAACAAGAGGGGCACAAGAGTCTCTTTGACGTATCTCCCAAAGTGTTGGCACTGTTGTATTACAGTTTAAACAAATCAGGAATGAATTGTTGGAAATTTATTTCTCATAAAACACAAAACAAGACAGAAATCTCTGCCACATAAAGTTGCTCTCTACCTACCACGTGACCGAGGAAGTCTGCATGTCAGTCGGCCAAAAAGAGAGCAAAACGAAGGGGTAGTATGTCCTTTTGTGTCTCCCTTGGAAAAGGGTCCCCTCTGTTTATAACCCACCGACAAGTACTTAGTGAGGTGGCCAGACCTGAATACGACTGGGTCTGGAAAACGCAGTCTTTATTCTTCATTGCTTACATGAGGATGTATTTTCAGGCTACCATGAAAATCGAGATAACTCCCCATGACAGCTACGGAGCCAAAACATCTGTGACTTTGGACCAGAGAGTCACATCCATCTCATGAGCTAGAGTTTGCTGAGAGCATCCCCCTTAATTTTTCAACTTCAGGGAGAATGGACCAAGAATGAAGTTTGGCCTCTCCATGAGCACAGGCAAGGTCTATATTAACTTTACTTGGTAGCAGCCTTGTAATTTGTAAAATAGGTACAATAACACCCAAAGGGTTTTCCTGGGGGTTAAATGAGTTTGTAAAGTGCTTAACACACATTAGACATGAGGGGAAACCCTTAAGAAATGATAGTTATTAACAGTAGGATAGAGTTTGTGTATGAGGAATAGCACAGGGCACGTGGCAAGTAGGAAGTTAATGATGTTCTAGACTTCATATCTGGATTTCTCCAGCCAAACTAAAGCCAGGAATATTTAAAAAGAATCATGCAGAAGACTCAAGGCAAAACATCAAGTTCCTGGAAAGCAGACCTATTTCGAAAAGCTTAAAGTAGAAGGGGCCCCATGTGAGAGGTCTGCACTACGTTAAGAAGTACTACATTAAAAAAAAAAAAAAAAAAAGTCTAGGCAGGAAAATCCAAATACATGAGCAGAACATCCTGACGGATCAGAATTACGTGTTGGTAGGAGGAGGCACTGACCACACTGTGAATTTCAAAGTCATTGTTTGCTGGTTATATTTGTGAATAAAAGGCAGCATACCCCTCTGCTGGCAAACATTCTACCCCCGTCATTCCTTATGTGATCTCACTGCCTGCTACTTCTATGTCACTCCTGGCTAAGAACTCAGACAAGGAAACATACCTTGAAGTTAGGAAAATATATTAAGAGGGGGAGTGTTTGGTAGGTATATCTTGACTACTGAATTTTTGCAACAACAAAAAAAAAACTCACTGATGTTTCCAAATAAATAAATAAGAAAGAATTCAAGAGTTTAGATATAAAAACTTAGGGCCTTTGCAAGCCTGAAAGGAAAAAGATGTGTATGCCTACATGACGGTGGGCACTGGAAGTTCTTTCAATGACTGGAGCTTTAATAAACCTAAGGCAAAGAAAAGGATGTTTTCCAGGTGCCAAACTGTGTTTCGCTTAAACGCAGATCTCTATCTCCAGGGAAATGGGGCTTTCCCATTTCATCTACAGGAAGGAGGAGAGAGTATGAACCTAGCATTTTCACTCCTAAATATACCCCAGTTTTACAGAGCCAGCCAAATACTCTTCCTGCTTAGAAAATAGGAATGATGACTGTGGCCACAGAATTTCTTAGAACTGATTGGCTAATTTTATTGCCATAATAAAGTGAACATAATTGATGTTTATACTGAATGGACTCCTGCAGGTTATAAGGCTTTGCTTCCTAATTGGCTTGCTTGAGTTTTTCAATAACCCTATAGTAGGAATCATGATCCCCATTTCAAAGGAGATGAATGTGCTTGCTGCTACTCAGGCCAGAACAGCCAGGTGACCCTTCCACCCACACCATGTCTTATTAACATGCAAAGCTGAGCAGATAGAGCCCAATCAGTACCCAGGGAGGATGCAGTAATTAAAGACCCAGTCTCTGAGCCAGATAGAATGGACCAAGACTGCAGTTTGGCCTCTCCATGAGCACAGGCAAGGTCTGTATTAACTTTACTTGGTAGCAGCCTTGTAATTTATAAAATAGGTACAATAACACCCAAAGGGTTTTCCTGGGGGTTAAATGAGTTTGTAAAGTGCTTAACACACATCAGACATGAGGGGAAACCCTTAAGAAATGATAGTTATTAACAGTAGGATAGAGTTCGTGTATGAGGGATAGCACAGGGCACGTGGCAAAGCGTTCTACAATTGTGGCTTCTAGTTAGATGCACAGCTTGTGTGAAGAACTCTCAGCTATCTCTCTAGCACCGTGTCTACCTGAATGCCGCCATGCATCCCAACATGATGGGACTAAAGCTCTGAACTGTAAGCCAGTCCCAATTAAATGCTTTCCTTTATAATATAGAGTTGTCATGTTCATGGTGTCTCTCCACAGTAATAAAACCCTAACCAAGACACGGCCCAATGGAATAAACATCTGGGAGTTTTCTCTGCCTGTCAGTAAACACTAATTTTGAGTGAAAAATCTCTAATAAAACCATTGTACCACAAAGGCTCCAGTATTTTTTTTTCAAGATTATATATTCTATTATTATTAAGCCCACACACTAATCAAAGTTGGATTTTATTTATCTTAAAATACCTTGTATTTTAAATTTTCTACCAATAAGCCACATCCATTAGATCACCTCATCTTTTTGTGCACACTTCAGTAATCTTTACACAGGGGGCATAGCTCAGTGGTAGAGCATTTGACTGCGATAATCTTTACATGTTAATCAACCACCTTGAGTTTGTCCCTCTGTATTTGCTGCACCTGCACTTATACATTACTTCCTTGGTAACCCTTGTGTTTCACGGAGGCTTTTCAGGACAATTCAATCACAATCATGTGCTTCTAGGTGGCACCTAAGATATAAAATTTTAACCTGGTGGTGAAATAATCTTAATTAGAAAAAACAAAACCGTGAAATGGAATCCAGTGACAGGTAAACCAATCTGTAATTATCCAGCCAGTTTGTAAATCCCCTCCGCCTCCCTTCATTCAATTTGCAGACCCCGATTCCATCTCGTTAAGCCAACAGCTCAGATATGCACACAAATGTCCTACACCAAACACACATTTCTCTTCCCACATCTCTCCCCAACATCTAAGCCTGCCCTGCATAGCGGCAACATCAAATTAAATTGGAAGGAGAAAGTAAATAATGAAATCAGGTAGCCAAAGCAAAAGCAAGCAACTATGGCTGGAGCTTCAAGCCAACAGTTTCCAAGTGTCAAAGGGAGATTAAATGGATGGGAATGCCGTGTGTAGGCAACTCAATAATTATTGCATTTCCCCATTTGCTGGATGTATTTGAGCACTAGCTGTGTGCCTAGCCTATATAAATCTTAGCAACTGCTTAAGAAATGAATCAATAAATTACTGCAATAACATACTGCAATACCTTCTGCATGGTGCTGTGATACTACTCACCCGCCACATTTAGAGATTAATTGGACTGGCCAGCCGCCTGTACTCTCAGGAGGCTGAGCCATGAAGGTAACAAGTTTGAGGCCTTCCTGGGCTACTACTGAGTGAGTTCAAGGGCAGCTCGGCAACTTAGTGAGACTAAAAACACAGCTGTGGCTACACCTCAGTGGCATAGTGCCTACCTAGCATCTAAGAAGCCCTGTGTTCAAATTCTGATACCAAAGAAAAAACATTTGTTTCAGGAAGTAGATGTCAAAACAGCCAACTCTAGACCATTCATAGTAGATACCATTGTAGGGGAAATTGCGGCCAGCCTACCTAAGCCACAGTCACCCTACCTAAGCCACAGTCACCCTGCCCCGTCCCCACTCCGGTGCTCAGGCCAGCCGGAATGAACAGGCACTTCCAAGCTGCCAAGCCTGCCCAGAGACTGCTGACAGAGAGACACCTGACCCAGAGCCACCAATAAGGAAAGGACAATGCAACAGAGTCAGCCGCCTGAGCCAATAGGACCTTGAGAGGGGGTATAAAGGCAGGGCCAACTTCCTTAATAAATAAGTCTGCAGCCTATGCGCTGCTACTCACAGACTCCCGGTGCCTGAGTCATTGGTGCTGCATCTTCTCACTCGCTCCCCCAAGGGGTGTCTGAGCAGGGGAACCCCCAACACACCCTGCATGTCCTGTAGCAATTTCAGCATGTCATCTGAAAGTCTTGAACACTCAGAGAAGCTGTGCCGCCCGATGCACTAAGGAGTTCCCTCACATCCATGACTCCGTGGATTGATTGTCCGTGATCCAGAGCTGAGTCCTGGCTGGCCTCCCAGATGACACCATAGCCAAGGGCTAAGGCCAGTCTTGACAATGACTCACAATGACAGGAAGGAATTCAACCAGGATGCTACGAGGATGTCCAGGTCTGTGACATTTCTTGGAGCTGTGGGGATATCATAGAGGAAAAAAACTTCAGTAAAGGAATAAGGAATTGTCCCCAGACAGTCATTTAAAAGCCACATCTGCTGCTGGAAAGAGAAGCGAGCCTCCCATCTTCCTCCAAGAGCAGATTTGCAGGTCGTGGGAGTTTAAATGTCATTCCTGAGGATGTCCCACCCTGCCGCACAGCTGGAGTTGATGCTTAAGTGTCCATATGGGCCATACAGAAAAACCAAAACCAGCAAGGCATCCACTTGTCCATTTAATTATCAGGCATTTTTTACTTTTAATAATCTTTCCTTCTCACCATCTGGAACTGGCATCTGAGAGATGTTAGAGTCTGCAATATCCTCCTGTTCTCTGTTGGTAAAATTGGATGAATTCCTTCAGGACTCGAACTTTTAATTACACATTCAAATATCTCAGAATTTTTAATGCGCAAGGCAATTGTATTCAAAATCAGAGTGGTTCAGCCAGGTTTGGCTTCTCTAACTACTTGAAGAACATCACAAATACATCCTTTCCTCTGGAACCAGATGGATGTTTATTCTTTCCAGGACACAGACTCCTGTCAATTCATTAGCAAGTGTTATTGGGTAAATATCTTGTGCCAGGTTCTTGGATATAAACTAAGAGACATAATTCACACAATGGCTGAAACTGGAAGCTTGTGTTATGGAGCTTAACGGATGGGTGTATGTTACGTAGATACACAATACCTGTCCTAGACACACAGACAGGAGAGAAATGGTGTGGCAGATGATAAAGCGGATGCTGGATTGTAGAAGAGCTCCCCTGCCAAGACGATATAGGGTAGATGGAGTAAGAGGACAGTGGAATTCTAAGACATCAAAGTCTGGCTAAGAGAGGTAGCAGTAGGAAGAGAGAAGAGAAGGGTAGCACTTCCTCAGAGACTGCCTTCTGCACTTATTTTAACTGTCATTCCATCATTTCTTCCCTTTCCTCCTAATCCCTCTGACCTCCCTCACACGGCCCCTTACTCCTCTCAAACTGATGGCATCTTTTTCTTTATTACTGTCATGTATGTGCGTAAATACACAAGCCCAACCTGTCGAGTCTGTTTAGTGTTGCTCATGAACATGATTTCAGGGCTGACCACTTGGTATTATGTAAATAACTGGGGAGTTTATCCCTGAGAGAGACTGCCTCCCTCTTGTAGCAGTTGCTAATTGCCTGTAGCTGTCTACTGGGGTGGGGCCCTGCGAGCTTTCCCCCTTCCGTGTCAGCATAAAATGGGCTTCTTAAATATTTTCCACTTCACTCAGCTTCTCCTGAAAAATTCTGACACATCCTAGATATACAAGTATGAAGAATGGATATAAAACTTAAACATTTACTGCTAATAATAATTTTTTAAAAAATTATTTTAAAACAACTCTTTTGTCATATACATAATTTTACCATTTATTAAAAGTTAAAGGAAATTTTCGTACTGATGAGATGGATGTACTTGTTCATTTACATATAAAGAATTAAATCCTAGCTGAATATTTGACATTGTGGGGCACAGAGCACCTCTGATGTTTTGGGGAATTGATCATTTTCATTTTATCATCAATGCTGAAGATGCTGCTGTGTGTAAATATGTAATACAAAATGATATGTTTGGGGCAGTTTCAGAAATGACAAAATCTCAAGCCAATGTGATTGGTGGCTCATAGCTTTACTCCCAACACTCAAGGCAGAGGCAGGTGGATCTCTGTGAGTTCCAGGCCAGCTGAGGCTATGTAGTGAGGCCTTGTCTCAAAAACAGAAGATTCTTATCTTCCATAATTAAATCATTATAATTCTTTAAGAGCAGAAACTTTGTACAGGAAAACACTGCAATTCATGACAATATAGTCTGAGTAAGCGTTTGGGATGGTTTTCATTGGGATTATGTGTGGTGTTGGAGTACACTCAAATTCAGAACCAAGGTCACGGTGAAGTTGCATGATGTAACATGTGCCAGCATCCGTTAGAAGCACTTTGGATTCATCGTGAATTTAATTTTTAATTAAGTTTTGGTCTTGCATATTCCAAGACATTTTACCATTGTCAAAGGTTTTGCAACCCTACATTCAGCTACCAATCCCACATAGGGTTATGACACTCAGTTTGAGAGGCCAAACCATAAGACGTATCCTAAAGAAATATAATCACAGGGCTGGAGATATGGCTCAGCCATTAAGAGTACTTGCAAAAGACCTAGTTGATTCCCAGCACCTACATAATGGCTCACAACCACAGGAACTCCACTTCCACAAGATCCCACACCCTCTTCTGACCTCCATGGGCACCAACCATGTATGTAGTACACAGATATACACGCAAACAGGACACCTATACACATAAAATAAAATAAATCTCTTTTAAAAAACACAACCACTGACACTCCGCTAAGTGAGAAGACAAAGCAGTGCCTGCAAGCAAACCAGAGTCGGTGCTAAACAAGGAAGAATCAGGAGACAGACCAGTGTCCTGGTCTACCTGGGACACTGGTCTACCTGGGACACTATAACAAAGGTGGCTCAACAGAAACAAATTATTCCTCACAGTTCAGAAGGGTGGCTGTCTGCGATCGGCATGCCAGCATCATGGGTTCTGCTAATCCACACTGCCTTCTTATTGTGCATTCAGAAAGGAGAAGGCGGCTCCCTGCGCGATGCTTTAATAATATTGCTAGTCTCAGAAAGGTTTTACTCGGGCTGGAGAGATGGCTCAGAGGTTAAGAGCACTGACTGCCCTTCCAGAGGTCATGAGTTCAATTCCCAGCAACCGCATCGTGTCTCACAACATCTATCATGAGATCAGGCAAATATGGAGACAGAATACTGTAGACTTAATAACAATAAGTAAATACGATTTTTAAAGAAAGGAAAAAAAGTTTTACTCCTATGACCTAGTTACTAGTGCTGGTTACTTGCTTTGTTGCTATGGCAAACCATATGGTAAGAAACAAACAAGGAGGAAGGGTTTATCATGGTTCAGAGACAGAATCCATGGAATGGGAATTCAGGTGACAGGAAACTGAAGCAGCTGATCATATTGTGTCCCATAGTCAGGAAGCAGAGCCCTGGGAATGCTCTGCTCACCTGGCATTCTCCTTGATTCAGTCCAGTGCCCCATGTGATAGGATGGTACTTACCACCTACGGTGGGCAGCTCTTCCCATCTCTATAACCCTGCCCTGCATCAGCCCACACAGGCTCGTCCATCGGCCTGTCTCCTGGGAACTCTGGGTCTCAGCAAAGTGACAGTGAAGACTAAATACCAACTTTCCCAAAGCCCTAATGCTAATACCGTGTCATGGGAGGTCCTGGTTCCAAATGGATCTGGGGGAGAAGTGTACAAGCATTCAGTCCTTTGTAGTAACCTGAAAGGTTCTAACTGGCTGAGTCCTAGAAGCCCCCGAGGAGTGGCAGGGCTGCCATGAGCCAGCCCATCTGTGGTTGGCTCACTTTGATGCTGAAGCCCCACCCCCACCCCACCCTCACATCCACACACACCCCTATAGAAGCGGCTTCTCTGATCTCCACAGTGTTTGGTATAAGCAGAGGCATCTTAAAGAAAGCAGGAGCAGAGGCTGCCACTGTGAAAAGCCATTTTGCATAGAGCAGACAATTAACAACCCAGTGTCCTCAGACTGTACACGCCAATGCCTTTTAAGATAGAGCTCTTCGACATCATCAAGTTTGCCCAGACAGACCATGCAGGGGAGTGTTGGAAGACCGTGTCAAACGAAGAAGGGCTGCAACCTCCAGAGAGTCCTGTGGGAGGAGGGGGAGTCTCTCTTGCCTCCAAGGGGCTGAGAAGGAGAAAAAGAAGCTATAGGGCACAAGAAAGACTAGGTAGGGCTTTGGCTGCGCCCTGCAGGTACCTTGTTCCCTGGGTTTTTGAACGATCAAAAACATGACTAAGTCAGCAAGGAGTATACAGCCAAACGTCCTCATGCCACAGAAATCAAAATCTAAGCCTGGAAACACTGAGGGCACATCATTGGTCCTGGGAGCTATAGCGTGGGCCCCTCCTTTAGAGAGGGTGTTGGCTGAAATGACCTCTAACGTCTGTTCCAACTCAAGCCTGGACCTTCCGAAACAAAGCTCACGGCAGAGGTAGAGTACCGTGGTGTCTGAGAACATCGGCTTGGGCCTCAGGATGAACCTACCGCTTCCACCATCCAATGGGACTTGTAGCTGTGTGTGCCTGTCTTGCATGTCTTGCCAGGATTTACAGAGAAAGTGACATCTCAGCTAGCTCTGGGGGAGGAAGCACAGCTCAGTGGAATGCAGAAATGGAGTAAGATCCTTTTGTTTATTTGAGTTTGTTTCTGTTTTTGAAATGGGATCATGTTGTTTAGCTCAGATGACCTGGCGTCAAACTCACAAACCCCTGCTAACTGCTATAACTACAGACATGTCATACCAAGCCTAGCCTGGGAAAAAGGAATGAATGAAGGCAAGTTCAAAGGTAGGGGATGTGCAGGGAATTCCAGTGTGTGGGTCAAGCTTTTCATTGCTGTCACAAAATACATGACAGAAACAACTTACAAGAGAAAGGATTGGCTTGGGCTCATGGTTTCACAGGTTCCCAACCATCACAGCAGGAAGAGCAAGGCAGGGCAGAGAAAGCAGCTCACATCCTGGCTGCCAGGAAGCAGAGAGAGAAAGCCTGTACTAAAGAGTTTCTTCCTCCCTCTCCGCCTCTCCCCTCTCTTACTTCATCCTGTCCCTCAGCCAGTCACATTCAGCAAAGTTCATTCTCTCCAGGTGTCTGGAGATGCTCTCACAGACCCACCAGGTAGTGGGCTTTACTGAGTTCCTCCACACTCTGATCTAATTATATTAGAATCAAGACTAACCATCAGACCCAGTGTGATGCGGGGTCTGAAACACGGAGATGCAACTGGAGCTAAGAAACTGGCTTGACACCCAGCCTGAGAGGCCTCACCAAGAATTCAGAAGAATGATTATGGAAATATTTATCAAAGCCAAGGAAAATACAAATAAACTTCTAAACTAATTTAGAGAATATAAACACTGAATAGAATAGGAAAGTGCATACAGGATATGAAAAGGAATTTAATGAAGAGATAGAAATGCTAAAAAAAATTTAATTGAAACTCTAGAAATGAAAAACTCACTAAAAAAATTTTTTTAATGCTATAGAGGAGGCGAAACAGATGGCTCAGCCATCGAGAGCACTTACAGCTCTTTCAAAGACCTTGGGTTCAGTTGCCTGCACACACATGTCAGGTCACAACTCTGTAACTCCCGTTCCAAGGGATCTGGTGCTATCTTCAGGCCTCCACAAGTACCAGGTGTACAGACAAAGTATACACGTGCAGTCAAAACACTCATAAATGTAACATATAAACAAACATTTTTAAAATTCATCAGAAGCCTTTGCCAATAGAATAAGCAGAAGACAGAATATCGGTGGCAGAGGGTAAGATAAATGAATTAGAGTAGTCAGACACCAACAGAGAAGAAATTAGGAGGTTTGACAGCTGATGACTGCGGAGGGAAAAATAGTCTTCTTCGGGGCTGTGGTTCCTGATAGGTTCCCCATGCTCCAGTGGATGTCCCTCCACTCATGTACACACAAGAAGCATGAACTGAACTCCTTGAATCATAATAAAAAGAGAGAGAGGAAGGAAGGAAGAGAGGGAGGGAGAGAGGGAGGGACGAAGGAACGAAGGAATGAAGGAACAAAGAAAGGAGTAAACGAAAGAAGGAATGAACTGACTAACCATCATGCTGGAATGTGCCATGCAGGCTGCTGGGGGAGAAAGCCATTAGCAGCCTTACCCAGCTGTGACCCCTACAAACTACAATACCAATCTCACTGGTGCAACAATATCAGTATCTTGACTATTGCAGCAGTAATTAACCACTCTCAGGTTGGATTTGAGGTCTACTCTACAGGACAGAATACATGCCAGGATCTACAAACCCAATCCAAGGAAAAAAAAAAAGCGGCTGAGAAGGTCTTAGGCCCATGTTTTGCTAAAGAGACGTGGCACCAAACTACTCTCTAAATGTCTGTGTTTATGCCCCAAATGCTATACCCCGTCTTGACCAGAGAAACGTATCTCTGCAATGAGCTACAGTGAATGGAGACTCATGGCTGCTCAAGATGTTAAGAATAAGTGATACAGGAAACTCATCCCTGTCTTCTGAGGATCATGAAAAATCATCAGAGAAGCGGCAGAAAAAGTATAAAAAGCCAGAAGACAAGGAGAGAGGCTGCAAAACCCTAACTTCTGAACACAACTCATATATCACAATTGTGTTACCACAGCAGATATAACAGCCAGCACCGGGCCCAGGAAAGAGTACTTGCTACAAGAATCCCCATATGGTAGAAGGTGTGATATTTACATTAAATGGTCCCCATAGGTTCACATATTTGAACATTTAGTTTCTAAGTGTTGTGGAATATTAGTTTAAGATGTGTTACATTCTTTTATGCTGTGGAAAATTTGTTTAATGATGCAAGAATATTTTTGCATTCTTTTATGTTGCACTTGTTTAACTCTGTAAAGCTGTGTTACTTTGCCTGCCTAAAACACCTGATTGGTTTAATAAAGAGCTGAACATCCAATAGCTAGACAGGAAAGGGACAGGCAGGGCTGCCGGGCAGAGAGAATAAATAGGAGGAGAACTCTAGGCTTGAGACAAATAGAAGATCAAGGAGTGAGAAAAGGAAAGGAGGATACCAGGGGCCAGCCACACAGCCACACAGCCACACAGCCAGCCACAGCCAGCCACAGCCAGCCACAGCCAGCCACAGCCAGCCACAGCCCCACAGCCCCACAGCCCCACAGCCCCACAGCCACACAGCCAGCCACAGCCAGCCACAGCCCCACGCCCCACAGCCCCCCAGCCACACAGCCAGCCACAGAGAAAGAAGGAAAGAAAGATATATAGAATAAAAAAAAAGAGAAATGGAATAATTTAATTTAGAAAAGCTGGCTAGAAACAAGCCAATCTAAGGCTGAACATTCATAAATAGCAATAAATATGTTTCCTCCCTCCCTCCCCCCCCCCTCTCTCTCTCTCTCTCTCTCTGCAACTTGTGTATCAGGATCTAAGCTTTCAGTAACTACATCAACATCATGCATATCTGCCCCCAATTAAATGCTTTCTTCTGTAAGTTGTGACTTTACAATAGAACAGTAAGACAAAAAGAGAACCAACAGCCACAAGTTGTCCTACACACACACACACACACACACACACACACACACACACAGAGAGAGAGAGAGAGAGAGAGAGAGAGAGAGGAGAGGGAGAAAGAGAGGGAGAGAGAGAGGAGAGAGAGAGAGAGAGAGAGAGAGAGAGAGAGAGAGAGAGAGAGAGGGAGAGAGAGAGAGGAGAGAGAGGAGAGAGAGAGAGAGGGAGAGAGAGGGAGAGAGAGAGAGAGAGAGAGAGAGAGAGAGAGAGAGAGAGAGAGAGAGAGAGAGAGAGAGAGAGAGAGAGAGAGAGAGAGAGAGCCCAACTGGACATCTCTCATCACCAAATGCAGCTTCAATACAAGGAATGCATTTTATCTAATCAAGTTGTTGGCCAAAGGGGTCCCATGGGGACGCCTGAACTGCCCAGTCTGTTGCAAAGCCTATAATTTGCTCTGCACAGGGTGACAGCAAGGCCCTACTGTTGAAAATGACACCTACACAAGTCATTGAACAAGGAGAAGTTGATCTGGTTTCTACAGGGAGCCTTCACTTCTGGGTAGTGTTCTTAGTACCAAAAGGTACTCTGCATGCTACAAAAGAAATGTAAACAACAAGCCAGCTACAAACCCTTCAGTTTATAATGATGTCCTACCAGGAAGATGTGCTAGTGCATGCTAGCACAAAGCTTGTGGGAGTAACCAACCAATATCTTTTTGATTTAAGGTCCACTCCACTAAGATGGAATCTATACCCAACACTGCTCGGATGGCCAAGAATCTGGGAGTAGATAGCCCAGAGACATATGGGGGGGGGAACAAATACTGTTCTGCAAAAGAAACAGAAAAAAATAATGACTGTTAATGACATTCTGCTATATAAATGAATCAGTGCCTTGCTCAGCCATCATCAGGTTATTTACTACAGCCTCCTGTAGTAGATGGGAACAAATACACAAACCCACATCCAGACAATCTGAGAGAACTCGGAACACTCAGCCCTAAAAGGGAATCTCCATCAAATCTCTCCCCTCAGGTTCCCTGGAACCCGACCAAGAGAGGGCAGAAAGTGCATAAGCCATAAGGGATAGAGAACACCAAGGAAACAGGGCCTTCTAAACACAGCAAGCACATAAAACTCAGAGACTGAGGCAGCATGCACAGGGCCCACAAAGGTCTACACCAGATGGCATCCTAGAGCTGAAAAAGAAGTGGACACGTCTCCCATCCCTAACCCATTTGCAAATGAAAAACCGGCTTGCTCCAAGGGAGTCTCACTCAGGAAACAAACTGTTCTTAAGGGAAGGCTGCATGCCTGGCAGAAATGGCCAACAGAAAACTAACTCGGTGGCATCTTTGGAGGCTCCTTGTCTCATAATTTTATATCAAGGCTTTTAATTTCCCTATAGGTCTTCCATATATATTATGGCTTCCAGTTTTGTGTTTATATGGGATTCCTGAATGTGTGTTTCTGTGTCTTTATCTGCTTCTTGTCCCTTTTCTTGGGCTCTTTTCCTTCTGTTTATTTTGTCCTACTCCCATTTGTATGTTTTTTGTTTTATCTTATATTTTGCTTTATTATGATCCCTTAGATGCCTGTTTGTTTTCTAATGAGAATCACAAAAGGGTTAGAACTGGGTAGGAAGGGAGGTAGGGAGGAACCTGTTTGACCCCTCAAGGACTAAAGTTGAGCAGAAGATAAAATAGAAGAGGTCGAAACAGTCCAGATAAGGGATAAAGGTCTAGGCAGGAGGCATGGAGGGGTACCAGTGGGATGACGTTTCCAAAGAGAGATCACAGTTCCTGGGCAAGCAGTGTGTGTTCACTTTTCTCATTACTGTGGCAAAACACTGACTAATGCAACTTCAGGAAGTGAGAGTGAGTTTATCACCATGGAGAAGACATGATGCAGCTGCTCACACTGCAATCAGGAAACTGGAAAGGATGATGGTGCTTAGTTTGCTTTATCCTTTTTATTCAGTTCCGAATGCTGGACCACACAATGGTGCTGCCCAGGGTGGGTCTTCTCACTCTAACTAATCTGACTGGGCTTGTCTCCAGGTTATTCTACTCCCTGTCAGATTGACAGTCAGTACTAAACATAACCCAGTCTCCAGAGAGTAAGTTTTGAAACTGGGGCTGGAGAGATGGCTCAGCCGTTAAAAGCACTGGCTGCTCTTCCAGAGGACCATAGTTCAATTCCCAGCAACCACATGGTGCTTCACAAGCATCCATGACGAGATCTGGTGCCCTCTTCTGGCCTGCATGCATATGTGCAGACAGAGAACACTATACATAATATTAAAAAAAAAAAAAATTGCTTTGGCAAACAGTGTCCCAGTCAACATAAAGAAAAATGGGGGGGGGCAAGTTTGGTGGGAGGTTGCACAGTAACAAGATTTCTGTCTTGAGTATTTTAGTTTGAGATGCCTATTAAACATCTCAGTCAATATTTTTGTTTTGTGTACCTAGGATTTTGTTGTATCCGTTCAATGATAATCAGCTTAATGTGCAGATTGCACCAGCCACTGAGGAGTACTGGTCCTGAGGCTGAGCTGGATGACCCAGAGTGCATAAAACAAATCTTCCTGGGCGGGGGGATTGAATTTAAGCCAGGGAGCAAGAAGGAGGGCAGGACTAAAGAGGCAAGGGCTGGATTAGTGAACCAGGGTAGGTTTTATGGAACAGCTATGGGTGTGGCAAAGGTTTTATTTTATTTTTCTTTAATGCTTTATATCCTTGCATTCAGCTCCCAGTTTTATGTTTTCTTTTTCTGGTGAGCTCAGACTTTTCCACAGCATACTGATCTGTTGCTTAAAAAGTTAAAAAGTTAATGGTATGAGTTTCCATTCTCCTTTCCAGAGTTTCCTGAAGGAGGGTGTCCAGCTGCAGGGAGTCCTTCATCTTTGATGTTCAGCTATGATTCAGTTCTGGGTCAGGCTAGGTCTCCACATCTCCCTCGGGATTCTAAGACGGAGAAAGAATCAGTTGGCAACCCTGGAGCCAACAGCAGCTGACACTCCGAAAGAGACCTTCTGGTTAGTCATCCAGTTCTGATGCTTTGAAGGCGAGACTGAGGCAGAGCAGCTAGGGAGAGAACGTGAGGCAGGGTGAGCATCCTAGAGGGCTGCTTTGTTACTCTGGGAAAAGCTCGCATGCCTGGGGATGGTGACTGTTCAAGACACAGGGATGATTTAACACTCCATTGTCTGCAGGTCAAGCTGACAATTATGTAATAGATATTTGTATGATTGGGACTAAATCCTATACCCCAGATTCTGCTAACGGCCAATCACAATGCCAATGCCAGTAACAAGAGCTAGCCTCTTTCCACACATTTATAGCCGTCTGTGCCTCGTGCATGGTGCCATTCAGTGAGCTGGTACTACAGATGTCTTCCTATTCCCTTCGTCTCTTCTTTTACCAAAGTTGACCCATCCATCAGCATCCAATTCACACTCCCCTTACTTCATCCATCTAGTAAATGCTGACTAAGTGCCTATTATGCGGAATATTGTCTCTCACCAGTGTCCGAAGGGCAAACTCATGTCAGTTGTTAAATACAACCCTCAGCTTTCTCTCAGGCATAAGATCTCTATTTGAATCCACCACACTAGATTCTATTCCTGGGTACAAATATATTCTAACCAAAGCCAGGAGAATTTCCTGTATTATAAAAGTTTTGGCTGGACTTTGCCCCTATCCTAGAAAATAAACAAAAACTGTTAAAATTTCCCAATGACATCAGTGATTTTGTTATCTGGGATGAGCTCCCAGATGGGAGTTTATGACAATATAGTACCCTGTGTGAGCTCCAAGATACCTTCAATAACAAGGTGGTTTGGGGTTGGGGCTAGCCAAGTGCAAGGCCAATACATCATTAGAGATCCAGTGTCCAGGTCGGGAGTGAGGGAAGGCTTAATACTGATTGAGTTCAGTCACCAAGGCAACAGTTCGATGAACTGTGTATGCATAATGATACCTGGATAAAATTCCAGACAGCGAAGTGGGAAACTTCCCTGAAGGAGGCACCCTGTATATTGTCACCCAATGATGAACCCATCATTATGAAAACATAGTTCCTGGCTCCACAGGGTAGAGAATGGAATCTGTTTGGAAGCCTTTTAGAGCTTGCCATCTATGTCTCCTTGCTTCTTGACTCAATTTAATTTGTGATTTTTGTTATGATATAGTTATAGTCATAAACAGATTGTGTCCTGAGTTCTGTGGGCCCTTCTAGAAAATTATCTCCACTGACTGACCCCCAGATCCATAGCCAGTGGGCCACAAATAACTGGCCTAAACCTGAAACTAGTATCTAAAGTGAAACATGTCTCACAAAATTTTGCCTCTAACCTGTAATGGTTGGATTAGCTAGGTATTTAGTGCCAAGTCATACTTGACCTAGGTGTTGGGATTTCCAGATGTGGTGGGTTTCATTCACTCAGTCAACTAATAAACCACATATTGAGTAAGAAACCCAAGCACCCACCCCAACCCATGGTACAGGATGGAGGACATCACTACAATGAGCAAATACGTGACGGAGAGATGAGGAAGATAGAAAGGAAAGCAGAGTGGTCTGTGTGCTGTGAAGAGAGGTGGGACTAGAGATGCAAGGCATTGGGGAACAGGCTGATATGAGGATCCTGTGCGGCCACCTGAGGCTATATGACGTCTGGGCCCAGGTTGCTGCCAAGGCCCATGTCTGGGTCCATGGCCCTTCTGCAGCCAGGGTCTGTGTTGACATCACCACCAAAGGTCATATGATGCCCATGATGAAGCTGCTGGAGCCACATTGACATTCAAGCTCTGTGCTAAGCTGACCTGGCTTCTTGCTTGCCTCGGGTGAGCTTGCCCCACCTCTTACTGATGTGAGTTGCTAACAGTGATGTGGGTGCCACAGAGCTGGCCCGTGCCCCTTTCAGGCTTTGGGAGAACTGGCATAGCCTGTGACACGAGAGTGGGGGAGCTTGCCCCATTCCGAGCTGGCCCCATGGCGTGGGCAGAAGAGCTGCCCCTTATTGGGGTGAGAGAGGCCTGGCTGACAATTCAGCATTGCTCTGTTGGTCTGCATCACGGACATCCTGTGTCTGGGATCTTACATGTTTATAGAAGTCAACAGCCCTCCTCCATTTCCATGAAGTTGTGTGTGTGGGAGATAACATGGCATTTGTAAGGCTGAGGGAATTTATATGAAGTTTCCATAAGCAACGTTACAGGAAAGGCCTCTTTGCCTTTTGCTAATTGAAAATAAACTGCTCTCCTTTGGAGAGGGCCTTGGCCCTCTGAGGGCTGCCATGGAAACAAGCTCACTAGAGGCTTCAGCAAGAGCTCAGACATTTAATTTCACCCACAGCAAAATGCACTCTCTGACTGCTCATAATATAAAATATAGATTAGCAAGAAATTCCATCAGTATTCTGCTAGGGGCGGGCCTCATATGCCTTCTCTTTGAAGGTTCCTACATGGAATGTTCAGGGTGGGAAATCTGAGGAGCATCATCACAGCTTCCAAACTGACCAGAAGACTATGAGGCATATCTTCAAGGAAGAAAAAATAGATAAATCTGCACCACACAAAAAATGGGGAGTGTTAGTGTTCAGGCATTTGTACTGGCCTGCCTTTGAAGTTCTGACAGGACATGACCTCAGCTGTAGCCACTGAGAGCACCACCTGTGTGTTCATTAATGTTCCCTTTTCAAAGGGCTCTGCCCACTTCTCTCTCCCTCTCTCTGTTTGTCTGTTCCTCCCTCTCCCTCCATCCCTCCCACCATTCCTGTCCCCAGAGGATGGTCTCCACCTCCCCTTTCCCTTTTACAATCCTTTTCCAAAAAAAAAAAAAAACCTAAAAAACCTCCCCTTGAACTCTGTCACATGACATCTTTCTCTCCTGCACCACTTTGATTTTTGGGTTTTTTTGTTTGTTTGTTTGTTTGTTTTTTCTTTTTAATTACAACAGGGAGTCTTATCAGGAAGAGATGCCTGGAAGACTCCAGAAAAAAAGTAAAAAAGTTACAGCCTGACCCACCTTTGTCCTAACCACCAAACCCTAATTGGATGCTGGGATAACCAGTCATTTATCCAACACAAAACAGAGTGATGGCATTTCCAACTTAGATGGAAAGTAAAGGACAAGAGTAGCAGCAAGGAGGGGGGGGGCTCTCTGAATAGAGAGACAGAGCTGGACATATTATTTTCTCCCCTCTCTGCAGTTTCCAAACCTCCTCCATGTTCAGTCCAGCCTTCAGGACTACAGGGGAAATGAAAAATCACAGTCTAACACCTTTACATGCCAGAAGATTATAGCCAACAACATACAGGTGGTGTGTCCACAGACACTGGTGGCAAAAGTAGATCCAGACCCAGTGACCCTGACCAACCCCCTCCACAACTCCTCCCCACTATGCTCATCCCATCTACCCAGCACCTATCCATCAACCACAGGTCAGAGTCTGGGTTCCCAGACTTCCCCATGTCAGTACTTCTACACAAGCTCTGGCTCTCATCATCTTAATCCAACACGAAAGAAGGAGTAGGTCAATTTCTGTGCCACACCCCAGGCAGATGTCTTTTCCCTCAGGGTAACCTGTAAGGTGGCAGTGATGCCAGTTTCACAGATGAAGGGAGGAGCTGCGCTGATGTCCAGGGGCAGAACCGGGACTCTGGTTTATTTATCTGTCTGATTCCAGGTCTGTGCTCACTTTAATATTGTAGCCATAAACCATTGCAATCACCATCATGTCCGTCCTTCCTTCTGTAGGCCACCCCATTCTCTGAAGCCAGATTCTCTTCTTTAAACTCGCTTCTAACCACGTCACTGCCTTCCTCAAAAACCCAACTCTGATCTTGTCATAAAGAATGCCCACAATCTGGTCCCACTGCCCCTTGTCCCTGAAACCTTATTTGCTGCATGGTTGACGAATTTTGCAGCCTCGCTTCCACGCTGAGCGTGTCCCGTTCTTTTGCTTCTCTCTGAAATCCTCAGCACTGGTCCTTTTGTACCCTCTCCGACCAACTGACTGTCTAGTAAGTTCTCAGCACTTTCAATTGCCTGGTCTGAATTGTGAGTGATAACTGTGTGATCCTGGGTAAGTTTCTCAACCTTTCTGTGCTTTGGTTTCTAAAAAAGTGTAACATGAGGCTAATTTTAACTCCTGTGTGAAAACGTGTTAGGAGGATCATGCCAGTTAATACAGGTAGAAAAAACACGTGGAACAGTGTGTGGAGCAGTGATAACTCAAGAAACATGAGCCAGCATTCGTTGGAGGCATCTAGTGCTAGGATCACTTTGGGGGTGGGCGGGGATGCAGAGATGGGTAAGCCTCTGTCAGTCCATTTCCTCCCAGACCAGTGAAGAACACAATCGTGTCAATCTACAATCCAAGCCTAGTACTTTAATGCTTGACTAAAAGCAGGAACAGAGAGGTAGCAGGAATGGTACCAAGTATCTAGAATCAAGTTAGGTTATAGCAAAAAGGTATTATCCCCAAATTAAGGAGATACAGACTTTCTTCCTTGTGGCACGTGAGTGCAGCTGGCACTGTCACACAGGGGTCGCTAGAAAAACTGATGTCTGTGTAAAGTAACGCTGGGAGAGAAGCTGGGATCAAGTGCCGTTAGAAGCTTCCTGAGATCGTAGGCAGAGGAATTCCCACCAAGGACCATAATGCTCTCAGTCTCTTTGGGACTCCTTTTGAATTTTACCAGATCAGCACTTACTGGCTGTGTAGTATTTTTCTGAGTTCCAAGTAGCCCGTGAAGGGGTTCTGAAACACTTCACGGCAAAACCTCTAGCAGCCCTGGGGCTTCTTAGCCTGGACGGACATCTCCTCCCACCACACGAACACCCGTAACTCTGTTACTTCGGCTACAATTAATTAGGCAGGGGAGTAACACCTGCCCTACCTCGTCCTTGGCAAGGACCGCAGGAGGTGCCCAGAGCAAAGCCTGACTCTGTGGTGGCCCCTCCATCCTGAAACAACCAAACAGTCTGAACTAGAGACGCATGGAGGAAAACAGACAGGGGCGATGGAAGGAAGCAGAAAAGCTTGCTTTGAAGGAATCGGCCAACAGAAGACATTAACCAAACGTGCAAGGAAGAGCCAGGGCATCTTCAGCCCCAGAACAGAAACTGCTCAGACGGCATGCAGCTGGGAAGTGATAAAAGCCTGTAGCCACAACACCTTCGTGACAGCAGAAAGAGCAGGAGTTCTTAGGCTACATGCGACTGTCTCAAAGAAGAAAGTGCTGGGATCACCTGCAAATGAAGCTCTTAATTGGTCTATATAGTAAAAAGCTGGAGTCGATGTTGAGAGATCAGAGAGAAGTAGCGAGACACAGCACACCTTACCTCCTCCGCGTCTCAGCAGAGAAGAGAGCAATTTCCTGTTTGTCCCTGCTTATATCCTGTTTCTGCCCAGCTACACCACTTCCTGTCTGTCTGTACAGACCTCCAGACCTCTATGGTTAGCTAGTGGCAAGTTTCTGCCTACGTTTCCCAGAATTCTCCTATCTCTTTGTCCTGCCTATCTTCCTGCCTCTATTGGCCACAGTGTTTCATTCACCAACCAATAAAAGAAACACATAGAAAGGCATTCCCCACCAGTTCCCCTTCAAGCGAGCTGTTTCTCTTTTAGACAAATTCGATCTCCTGTAGCCCAGGGTGGGACTGAACTCTGTCTTATGAGTTCTGGGACTAAAGATGCCACTGCCTGGCCTCTGTAGGTGGCTAGTAGCTTCTGCACTCTGATCTTCAGGCAAGCTTTATTTGTTAGATCACAAACAAAAATATCCCTTTAGAAATTCACACAAACAGCACAGTGTACAGGGGTTGTCCCTAGCCTTTTGACATTGTAACATGATGCTGTCATCTACAAATGTGTTGAACCACACAACTGTCCCAGGATTCATGTACCGGGGCCAGGGACTGGGTACACCTGTTAGTGCCTAGATGGCGGATCCCATCTCCAAGAGGAACTTCTCCAACCAGTTATTTCATTAAGACTACCACAATGCACACACTGGAAGACCGAGCCAGGGAGGCTTTTCAGAAAGTGTATGTGTGGTGGGACCCACTGGGCTTTCCTCTCTTGTCTCTGTCTCTCTCTCAGAACAACAACAACAAAACACTATCTCTACAGAGATTGTCTTGTGGGATGACCACTAATTTACCCGGCCCAAAGTTTGGCAAATATCTGCTGCCACTCCCCAGAGCTGGGCACTGAGGATTGTCCAGAGAGACTTATAACCTGAGAGCCCCAGAGTTTCAGAACATACCGAATGGGAATCCAGAACCTGGCCTCCAAAACTCCCTCTGCTTCAGGCTCATCTTCTCTTTCTTCTTATTTGATGCATTCTAAGAACTCCATGTCTTCAAAAGATCAGTGCTTACGGGGCCAATGCAAAGACAGAGACTTCAAAGGAAGAAATCTCATGCTCACCTCCACCCCACTCCCACATCCCCAAGTGGCTGTTTGTATCACCTCTTCACAAGCAGAAAAGAAAGGCCTGTGTGTGTATGTGTGTGTGAGTGTGTGTGTGAGAGTGTGTGTGTATGTGTGTGTGAGTGAGTGTGAGTGTGTGTGTGAGTGTGAGTGTGTGAGTGTGTGTGAGTGTGTGAGTGTGTGAGTGTGTGTGAGTGTATGTCTGAGTGTGTGAGTGTGTGAGTGTGTGTGAGTGTGTGTTTGTGAGTGTGTGTGAGTGTGTGTGTGTGTGTGTGTGTGTGTGTGTGTGTGTGTAAGTCCTGCTCACATCACTGTGGGGTTAATGGGGTTCCTAGGCAGCTCCTGGCACCATCTGCTCACACTGCCTTCTCCCAGACTGGTAGGAAACTCACGCTGCTTTTCATCCCAACTTAAAGGGAGATTCTCATACAGAAACCTGAGCAAGTGCTGAAAAGGAGCCTCCTGGGATGTGAGCAGACAGGAAAGCAGCAGGGACATCCTGCAGAATGATACCAGCAGTCCCAGCACTCTGCCAGGAGTACTCATTAGAATGTAATTTTCTTCTAGTCTGCTGAATTAGACCCAACTCCAACCCAGACTTCTGTGGAACAAAACCATCATCCCCTTGTTGTGCCCAGACTCTGAACCTCCAAAACCACCAAGAGACTAGATCCCATGCAAAAGCAAAGAGTCTTTTTAATTAACGAGTTAACTGGAGTTAACTCAGGTCCTCCATCTGTCCCACACAGTGGGTAGAGCAGGTGGGGCAGGGCATATATTGAGGTAGAGCAAGGGAGGGTTTGGGGGTGGGGTCCTCTAGTTGCATAGCAACAGTCTCGGGATTGGTGCACCTCCGGGCTGGGGAACCTGTCCTAAACCTGTCCTGAGCTGATTGGTCAGCTGCAGCTGCAGAAAGGTTGCTGTACCTAGAGGCCATCGCAGAGCAGTTGCTATGCCCTGCATCCCACTATTATCAGTAAAGCTCATCCAGAGCCTGCCCGCTAATTCCCGATTGGCTCCTTACCATATGGAGTACCTGTCCATTGCTTGCTAGTGATTAGGGCAAGGTCGGGGCTCAGCATATGCTGCTGAGTCAGGGGCCTACATCTTGCTGGGTCTTTTCTGCAGCCTGTCTTGTCTGCCAAAGCAGAGGGCTGAATGCGGGCCTGGGCCCTTCACTCCTTAGCCCTGGGCAGTAGCAATCTCATTTTGAGAGCTGTAAGGATGCAGCCTCAGCCTCGACTGTCTGTGACTTAGGCTGCTGTGCCTCTTTCTCCCTCCCTCTTGCCTCCTTCCAGTTTTCAGCCCCATGAAGATCACTTTTCAGACCTTGGTTCTGCTCTGCTTTCTGGACATCTTGTCTGTTCCTGCCTCGCATTCCCTTACTTGCCCTTCGCTCTCTTTTGCTTCTTGCTCCCCTGCTTTTTCCTTCTCATGTCTTCTTGTCTCCTCTCAGTCTTGATGCAGAAGAAGAACCAAAATGCCAAAGCTAGAGCCACATTCAACAATGTTCGCCCCACAGACCCCACAGATTCTCAGTCATAGAACTACTTTACTGGCTGAACAGGGGTTAGGGGTAGATGGTTCTCTGCTTTTCACAGTGATAAGGGATGTGGAGAGGAGGAGAGAAAGGCAGGAGAGCAGGGACATGGCAAAGTCCTCAGCAGAGGCATGACTGTCATCAACTAATCAGTACTGAAGCCCCGTCTTCTGGTCATTGATACAGCTACATAAAACTGTGCCAACTGAGGGGAGGAAACAGAACCGGTTCTGACATGGCTGAATTAACCACCTCTACAGGAAGGGTGGAGCTTCAGAAGCTGGTATAGCATGCTCAGCAGGCTCTTACGGATCAGACAATTCCCAGAGCACCAATAATAAACAGCCACTCCAGGACAAAGCAAAACCCCATACTTACGCCCATTCACGGACAAACATACCAACACTGCCCCAAAGCACAAAAGTGTCCAAACATGCCCCTGCTGGTTTACCAGGAGAAGTCACCACCTTAATCAGCCCTTTCTCCGTGCAGACAATTATGGCATCCGACCATAGGAACCTCCTACTCCCTGAAAACCTCCAACTCCAGTTTCTCGGTCCTTCACCCAGATCACCAAATAAGACAAAATCCTGCCGTAGGCCTGTCTTTTTGCTGCTATGACCAAAAGCCACAGGTTAGGTAGTTAATAAAGCACAGTGATGTATTTAGTTTGTGGTACTGAGCACTGGGCTTCCCCTTGAGTGGAGGAGTTCCTGTTCTCCTTCTTATCCCCTTTTCAAGGTTTTAACCCTGGAAAACTACCAAGATGCAAACATAACAAAGGAAGTAACCTCTAGCAACAAAAGAGTAATCCCAAGACTTCTGGATCTAGCAGGAGAGACCCTAACCATACCAAGAGAGCCCCACCTTAAGAAGCCTTCCTTAAGCAGAAAGAAAATCCACACCATAGACAAAGGAATCTTTCTGCCTATCGGGAAGTGGGCATGACCTCATAGGAGCTCTCTGGGAGTTCTGGAATGGTTTTAAAGCATCTGTTGCTGCTTGCTTCCCTGCCTCAGCCCACTTCCACCCCAGAGCTAGCTGCGAAACTGATTAACAGGCAGATTATAGATTCTGGGGCAGGCAGGTGGGCAAGCGAACACACGGGATTGTACCTCCCTTCTGATGCTCATTTTTCAAGTCTGATTCAGCCTTGGTCCTGGAGTAGC
This sequence comes from Cricetiscus sungorus, assembly GCA_030556225.1. NCBI lineage: Eukaryota > Metazoa > Chordata > Mammalia > Rodentia > Cricetidae > Cricetiscus > Cricetiscus sungorus. Next base: position 31,116,075 of record JANBXA010000366.1, on the reverse strand, counting down.
AACAGGCACTCTTTCCCCTGTCAAGACTGTCTTCAGCTAACATGAAGGGGAAAGCTTGGAGCCAACGACAATGTACTAACCCATCAATGCGGATGCTGGGCGGTAGAGCCAATGCCTGCCTTTCAGAGCTACTCTCCCTTCAGATAAGTCAGTTCCCAGAGCCTGGCCATCTGTGTGATATGGCCAAACCCATGTAATGGCTCTTCTTACATACTAATTCTTTCCTGATTCCACAGACTTATTTATGTACAATACAACACTTCCAAGGGTTGCATAATTGCCAGACAACAAATTAGTCACAAACCAAAATTGAAGATTGCTCTTAAATTATTCAAGATGCTGAAAAAAAATGCATACACAAAACAGATCAATGAAATGAATCAAATACATACCCTGCCTGCAGTTTTGAGACAATTAGGTGAGACAAATTCTGCAGTTGAACGCTGGCGAGTATTCCTCCCACTGAGGGGTATTGGAAAACTTAGAAAAATTAAATTGTGGCTTCATCTCACAAAATGGAAGGCTGCACTGTGAGCATTGGATATCAGTAAACAGAATTACAAAGCTTAATAGAATCATAATGTAAACCTCAGAGAATCACCATCTTGAAAATAAAATAATGGTTATCTCCATGTGTTATCTCATCCCTACCAGGGGAACCACTAACTGCTTCAAAGGTCTTACGGGTAGCACTAGCACCTGCCGAGGCAGGGGCAGAGCTGCTGCTTTGGCGCCCCCGATCTCTGTGGTCCACAGTATAATCTAAGAGAGCAGAGCAGCTGGCAGGTGTTGGGATGAAATGCCAGCGTTCAACAGTAGCGTTGCTTCTGTGCTCGTTAAAAAGATACCTTAATTAGGGCCCCTGAGCTACTATAACAAACCCAGGGGATTCCTAAAAGGAAAGTTTCTCACTTAAATAATGGTGGAAGTGTTTTCGGAAGTGTTGGAACAAGTAGGCAGCTTCCTTCCATCTACGACTCCACCACCCTGTCCACTGCAGCAGACTTCTGCATTGATCATTCTGCCCTGATCTATCCAGATCAATTAAAGCATCCCTGGGAAGCAGCTCGGAGTGAGGAGTGGTCCAGTTTGAGCTCCTGGCACAGGAAAGAGGCAGAATGCACCAGCCCTGGCCCAGAGCTGGGCCTCGTTGCTCATGCTCCATGGCCAAGAGCACTGTGAGCTTCTGTTTGCAGTGGATAGTGACAAACACAACCCAAAGAACCACAACTGGCCGAGATACAGAGATTAGCGGACTGCAGAAAGCTTAGCTCTAAAGGGAACACACACACACACACACACACACACACACACACACACACACACACACACACGGCTCAGTTATCACTGTACAAGAGAAGGTGGAGTGAGTGTAAGAGCCAGAGTGGTGGATGACCACAAGGACATGCACAGGTGAACTCACAGCTGTTGTGGCAGCATGCACAATATCTGTTCAAGCCCAAACCAGACCAAATTGCAGCATAGGAGGGATTTGGGCACTCAATCTCACTGCTAGCCTCGGAGCAGCTGGTAAGCGTTAACTGCTGGGGGGAGGGCAGGGTCAGCTTTCTTTAAACTGGTAAGCTAACAAGACTCCAGTGGGAGACAGCACATCTGAGACTACTGTGAGCAGCACACATTGGCTTAAACAGTTTTTTAAAAGAAAAGGACACAATTGAGTGGAGCTCGCAAAAGTTGGGAGGGATAAATAGGCTCAACACACACATACACACACACACACACACACACACACACTCAAAAAACTAATTTTTTAAAAAGAAATTTTTCTGTAAGGATTTGGCAGCCTACAAAAAAAAAAAACAAAAACAAACAAAAAAAAAAACAAAAAACCTTTATTCTCCTACAACAACTGAACAATGGCTCTGCCACCTTCACAAGGCAGGTGCCAAGGGCTCTCTGGGAAGTGTGAACAGCTCACCGGGAAAATAAAGAAACAAAGCAACCCACCAGGGAGGTTTTTTGGAGATGGGCATGCCAGTGTGGATATGATTTCCATCCACTTTCTACTGGAACTGATAACATAAGCACGGCTCGCACCTAAACGCACAAAGGTCTCATTGTACCATCACACCACTCAGTGCTGCGTCGAGATCTGCTTGGACATGACAGAGTTGCCAGAATATGTCTTTGTAGTCGCAGCAAAATAAAAGTGGGTTTAGAGTCAGCAAATCAGCCCTCACACCAGTGGCTTCATTTCACTCATGCATTCACTCTGCAAACATGTGCTGAGTGTCTGTGCCAGGCACCACATGAGACTCTGGACACAGAGCATTAAGCAAACAGTCAAATTCCGTACATTGACTGTAGGCTGGAGAGACCAACAGTAAGCAGGAAAGCAGGTGATGACAGGCTATGAGACACACTGTCTTAACCTCTTAGGGCCTCTACTTTCTCACAAACGGCTGTTGTATAATGTGTACCTTATTGCTTTGTTCTAGACCTAGAGGAAGTGGTGTGTGTGTGTGTGTGTGTGTGTGTGTGTGTGTGTGTGTGTCTGTGTGTGTCTGTGTGTGTCTGTGTGTGTTGCTCAACAACTTCCTGAACCCTGGCCTGATGCCTGTGAGTCTACTAAGGCCACGGAGTGTCGTTATTAACAAATCAAACAACCTTGTTATGAAGCAGCCTCACCTGCTGCTACAGATTAAATCATGTCTTCCAGAACAGATGAGTTGAAATTCTGATCCCAAGAACCTTAAAAGGTGATTTCATGGAGGCAGAGTCCAAAGAAATACCCAAGGTAAAGTTAAGAGAATTGGCCCTAATCCTTCCTCTCTAGTTTCTAACGGGGTATTCGTTGGAAAGGAGGAAAATTTTGATGCAAACATACACGGTAGAAGAAAGACACAAAAGATGAAGGTAGTATCTAAGGCGCTGGGGTTTAATTGGTGCTTGTCTTCCAAGCAGGTGATCTTAATTTCAATTACTACCACCCACTTAAAAAACAAAACAAAATAAAAAACCAAAAACCAAAAAAAAACAAAAAACAAAAACCAAAAACAAAACCGAGCTTGGTGGTGTGAGATGGCAATCCCAGCTCTGGGGAGGTATGCAGGAGGGCCTCTGGGATCTTCTGGGCAGCTCACCTGGCCTGCTTGGCAAATTGTAAGTCACTGAGAGACCCTGTCCTCCCCACAACCCCCCAAAAAGTGGGTGACACCAGAGGGCTATCTCCTGGCCTCCCCATGAACATGCATAAGTGTGTGAGAACATACACACACACACACACACACACACACACACACACACACACACACGATTCACCTGTAGGCTGGAGAATTCCAGGCTGCTATAAAGGCAAGGGATCTAGGAGGATTCAAGTCGACTGCCCCTTAAGATTTGCAGAAGGAACAATCCTACCAGGACCTTGATCTAAGGCTTCAAGCCTCAGAAGCTACGGCAAACAGTCAGGTTTCTTCTCTTAAGGCACCTGGCATTCGGTACCTGGCTAGGCCAGCCTCAGCAACCCAACACACATGGGAAGCAGCGCTGGGGGAACACCACCAAGAATTCAGACAGCTCCGCAGCAGCCTTTTGATGGATGGGCCCTAGGGTTCAAAGCCAACTGCTGCATGGAGAAACTGGACGTGAGGGCTATTTTCCATCAAATTCTCCTCATTCTCTTTCTTCTCAGCAGTTTCTGGGAGAGAGGGTCATAAAGGAGGTACGGTGCCATTATTAACATCATTATCAGCAACTCACTTGTATGGATCTTGGTGGGAATTAGACTTTAATGTTTCCTCACAGTGAGTGCAGGGTGCCGGCTACACCCAGCTAATGCAGGACGACAAAGCTGGTTAAGCCCTTGTGTGATTTATTTTTGCTCCTGTGAGAAGTTGACACTTTATTCATTAAACTACTCCCTTTACCACATTTCTAAATCATTGCTTTCCACTCTGATCCCGTCTAGTTTTCATTCCCAATTTCAGCTAGAGTGGCTTTCATAATGAATTCTTTTTTTACCTGACAAGGCAAGTTAAAACCTCCCTCCCTGCTGAACATTTAAAAGGGAAATTCGGCCCCTTTTTGTCAGGCTGTTTATCATATCTTGCAAATACTCAAATCCATTTGCTTTGGAGAAGGTTTGTCTTTCTATGACAGCCATATAAAAGGGGTTTATTACAGAGTTCTATTCATTGGCGCTGCTCTGCCTGAAGATAAAAAAGGAATTCATTTTCTGGGTTTTCCTTGAATGCCAGCTCTATAGTTTGCTTCTATTATCAAAGTTCTTAACCCAAGAAGAATGAGGGGGGGGACCATTCAAGCTGATACAAAATGTCTAGCTATAGTATGGAGTAACATAAAGATTAAAAATTCCAAAATAAAATCTGGATTTAAACGTAAATAATATATAAAGACAAACAAACGAAAACAAAAACAAAAACAAAAAACCACTGTGGGTATTAAAGCCATTACTGGATCTACTTGGAACACAGAACCGTGCATGACTCCCCAATCTCAAATTAATGTCAACATTACTCCGTATAAACACTGCAACCTGTCTGGTTTGGTGTGTGGCACTACCATGAGCATCATCTGGGATATGGATGGGAAACAGATGCCCTTTGGCAGGTCTAGGCAGGGCCTGAGACTGTACATTTCTAGCCGGTTCACTGTTTGTGGGGGTGTTGCAAGTCAAAGACAACATTGGGTAGCCAACGCCAAGGGAAATAGTTACAAAGGCCAAAGCGCATGCCCCAGCTTTGGAAGCGTTAGCTTTACTCTAACCCCGAATACCAGCCCAGAGATCACATGAGGAGCTGACGTCCTGGTATCAGACCAACCATACCCATCCCTTGCAGTCACGGTGGGCAGGGCATGTCCGAAGGGCTGATGGAGGCTCTTTTGTCCGATTCTGACCTCAGATATCTCCCAGGGCTCGTGAAAGAAAAGAGCACATTTGGAGGAAGCTACAGAATGAAGCTAAAGGATCCATATACAGAAAGGAAATCAAGGGATTTCTGCAGGGAAGAAAAGACATATATCATAAAAGGCACAGGTCTTACAAGCAGGACAGACTGCAAAAAGGACGGGCACCACAGCCACTGTTGCAGCTGGCAATTTGGGGAATATTAAGAGACTGTACCAGCTATTAATGAGCTGCTGCTCTCAAACCATAGACATTGACAAAAGAGCACAAAATGGGAACAGGTAGGACAAGAGACCGAAACAGGGACAGAGATTATTCATTACACACCTGCAGGTGTGAGCAGCGGAACTCAAGTCCCCAATTTGTATAAACTCAAGAGGCTTAAAGAAATTTGGATTACATAATGGGGTGCCAGACAGTGAGATATGGGTGAATCGTTGCAAGCCTCTCTTTATGGCCAGGAAAACAAGGTGGATACCGTTGTTCTTTAGCTGCAGCTATTGCCTAAGAAATACAAACACAAGACTTAGCGCCCATGTGGAGTTTATTGAGAGAGGGGAGAGGAAAAGGGGGGTAGCTGGTGGCCAACCGAAAGCAGGGAGAGAGAGAAAGAAAGACAGAAGGGGCCCCAGAGAGAGAGAGAGAGAGAGAGAGAGAGAGAGAGAGAGAGAGAGAGAGAGAGAGAGAGAGAGAGAGAGAGAGACAAGGCACCAATGTTGTTCTTTTGCAGCTGCTATTGCCTAAGAAACACAAACAAGAGACTCAGCGCCCAACGTGGAGTTTATTGAGAGAAGAGAGAGAGAGAAAGAAAGAGAGAAGGCGGCCCAGAGAGAGAGAGCAAGAGAGCAAAGAGAGAGAGCAGGAGCAAAAGAGCAAGAGAGAGGTGCGCTTGGCGCGCTTGCTTTAAAAAGGGAGCTTGCGCATGCGTAACTGGGTCCCCTGCACCGCCAGGTAAAAGCTTGAACAGCTAGGTAAAGCTTGACGTAGTGATGACATGACCATAGGTGTCCCACCCATCGTCAGAGGCGGAGTCAGGAGACTGCAGGCTCAACAGATACAGTGTTCAAATATGAATCATCTTTCAGTCACACACCTCTCTTGTTCATAAACAAGTGAGGTGGTCAAGCCCCAGGCATGGAAATTAGGTATTCTGTAGAGAAAACAAAACAGGAGATGGGCGAGCCACCTGAGGAGCACTACATAAGCTCAAGGCCAATAAACAACAAATAATAGAACATACACTCACCTCAGATAAGGAGCCCAGGACCAGCCAGTGTGGATGCCACCAAAGTCCAATTTAGCGAACCACTGAGTTCTCTTGAGGTTACGTATAGGGATATAGGTAAGGGGTTACTTACAGGAGCGGAAATAACTCAAAGGCAGCTATATCACCAAAACCCACCCCAGAATGAATGACAGCTCACAAACCTGGACACCTGAGGCACACTGCACAGCCTGGCCGTAGCTCAACAAATTTGGAGAGTGGCTTTCCCAAGCGATTTGGTTGGTCTGAACCTCTTCCAGGCAGCTGGGATGGCCTGGGAGTGGTATTTACTCATCTGACAGTAACTCAGTGGTCTTTATTATTTACTCTTGGGGCAGTGAATCTGATGGGTTCCAGGGACTTCCTAAATCTAGACTATTTTGAGTTGTTTACTCTCTGTCTTAAGAAGCTTCCCTGCAGAATGATATCTTTCAATCCGGGGGTGGGGGGACACACTACACAGCCTGGGTAACCCACCAGAGGACTCACCCCCAAAACAAACAGTTCTTCCTCCGCCAGCAGCTACCAACTGGCAAAAGCTCCTCAGGAAGGGATGGGGTGGGAAAGCACCTCCCCTCCCACGCTGCCATTTTGGCTGACTTGGATCTTATACAGATAACCACAGCTACTGTGAGTAGGGTAGCCATGTCACCTCCCAAAGACAAGATTTCACAGCAGGCCTCTCTACCCTCCACCTCAAAATCTTTCTCTGAACTTGGCCATGTGGATCCAACATGTCAGCTTCTTTATCACCTGGAGGCTTTGCTTTTAGTGGCATGTAAATTCCTTGGTTTGCTTTTCCTCTCTCTCAAATGGAGAACTATACTAGTCACAGGAATCGAGTATTATAGATTGTGGCGTTTGGTTTTGATTACATAAGGAATCACCTATGGCCTTGGAGAGGCATACCCCTGGGTACACCTATGAGCATTTTCCCAGAGAGGATTAACTGAGTGAAAGTTGTGGGAAGAACCACCCTCAATTCCCACATGCTGGGGTTCTAGCCTAAATACAAAGAGAAAAGGGAGAAAGACCACCCAAGACCAAGACCAGCCTTCATCTCCCTCGGTTTCCAAATCAAGATATGAGCAGGTAGCTTCGTGCTCCTGATGCCACGGTGGGAATCTATTTCCACTTCCCTGCCTTCCTTCCAATGGTAGACTACACACAAACTGTAAGGCAGATCAACCCTGCCTTCCTTAAGCTGCTTCTTGTCAGGTTATTTAGTCACAATAGCAAGAAAAGTAACCAACACATCGATAAATCTAAAACCACCTCCTATTTCTTTATTATAATGAACAGCCAAATGGTCTCACTTGTCCTCCTACCTTGCCCACAGCCAGAAACCCGAAATCTTGCCATCATATTCCCAGAAGGCTGTCATTAAGGCAGTAAGATCAGAGTAGTGACAACCTGGGCCTTGCTGAAGGTGATGAGGCCGACAGTTGCTTAGAAATGGATCCGCAACCTCCCGGCTATACCAAGGCCATCCCTCTGGGTAAAGGGACTCACATACTCTAAGTATTCTTGTAACTAGTTTGTGACACTCCAGGCTTAGCCTCTGCAAACCTTGCACAGACCCCTCACTTGTGGTTTTAGTCCATGTGGAGACTGAGACAGCTGACACTTCACCACAGCCCCGAGTCCCAGTAACATTATCTTCACTATGTAGTGTTTGCCTCGACTGACCCTTCTGCAAAATGGGAGCACAGCAGTACCAAGCTCACAGTGTTGTTAGGGAAATAGATAAATAATACATGAAGATTTAGCTCAATGTTTGGCATGTAGTAAATGCGTGCCTGACCATACATACACACAGAGACATGGTGGGGGGAGAGGAGGAAGAAAAAAAAAGAGAGAAGAAGGGAAGAGGAAGGGATTTTTGAAAGCATTATTAACAATATAAAACACTTTTGGGTATCTGGATTTTTTTCCCCACCTTCTAGTTCCTTAAAGTTTATCTAAAGTAAAAAGGTATATGCTTAAGTTAATGAAAAAGGGTTTTGTTTGGGGGGCTTGGGGGACTGTTTTTTGCTTGGGGGTGTACGTGAGAGACAGTGTGTGAGTGTTGTGAGAGAAGATGTGTGTGATGTGTGTGTGTGCGAGAGAGAAGATGTGTGTGATGTGTGTGTGTGTGTGTGTGTGTGTGCCAGAGAGAAGATGTGTGTGATGTGTGTGTGTGAGAGAGAAGATGTGTGTGAGTGTATGTGTGTATGTGAGTGTGCATGAGAGAAAGTGTGTGTGTGTGAGTGTGTGAGTGTGTGTGTGTGAGTGTGTGTGTGAGTGTGTGTGAGTGTGTGAGTGTGTGTGAGTGTGTGTGAGTGTGTGTGTGTGTGTGTGAGTGTGTGTGAGTGAGTGTGTGTGTGTGTGTGTGTGTGTGTGTGTGTGTGTGTGTGTGTGTTGAGACAGGGGTCTCATATGAACCTCTGGCTTGTCTGGAACTCTCAATATACACCATACTGCCCTTGACTCACAGAGATCCTCCTGCCTCTGCCTCCCAAAGGATGGGATTAAAAGTGTGCTCCATCATGCTCAGCCCAAGTAAATGAAACACTTTTAATAAGATGATTCCATCTCTTGCTTTTTTTTAATATATAAACAAAAATTATTTTCCAAAACCACCTAACAGACTGAAGACAAAGCACTCTTTGGAGATGGCTTCTCCATGAAGGCTCAGCACCTCAATTAGAACAGAAAATCGTAAGAATCAAAGCACACAGGTATGTTGGACCAAAAGGCAAGCGGCCGTGGTGGCCGTGGTAGAAACGGGGTCAGGACATAACAAACTGTTTCCTTGCTTTTTAAAAGTCAGATTGATGGGGGAAGTCCTTCTGTATATAAGTTTCTCTTATTGATTAATGAATAAAACACTGATTGGCCAAGAGAGGCAGGAAGATAGGTGGGGCTAGGAGACCAAGAGAATGCTGGGGGGAGAGACCTTGAGGAGATGCCATGTAGCAGAGGAAGGAGGACCCTTCTCCAGTAAGATAAGACCACATGGAAATACTTAGATTTATAGAAATGGGTTAATAATTAAGAGAGAGCTAGCCAATAAGAAGCCTAAGCCATGGGCCAACCGTTTCTAATTAATAAAAATCTTTGTGTGTTTATTTGGGGGCTAAACAGCTGGGGGACCAGATTGGCAAGAAACTCCAGCTACATCAGATACTATCCCCTGGCTATCCAGGACTGTGTAAGGGTGTGGGCCACACAGAAAAGACAGACAGAAAGCAAGCTGAAAAGGACGGGGAATAAGCCTAGCCAGTTTCTGAGCTCTGCTCAGCTCCTGCACAGTGGTGGGTCCTGAACAGAATAATTAGGTGGAGAATTCGCTTTCCTGACTAATTAATTTCTTCCCACTGCCTTCCCCACATCAGTTTTCCCCCTTTCTCCTTTAGCCTGTAAACTTCTGCCTAAATTACCAATATGTGTGCTTTTAAAGGGACAATGACATGGGAATTGGACACTCCAGCAAGATTGGGAGAGACACATTTTGGTAGGACGGTGGGGACCTTCCCATGGGCCACTTCAAATCACTGCATTTTTGTGACCGTTTGTTTCATTATACATAAGAATGGGTTGGTTGGCTTTATTCTGTTTGTGTCCTTCAGGGTACTAAACATGGTCCCTTCATTTATGCAAATAAGTATTGAGTACCACCATATATATGCCGGGCTCCAGAGACCCAAAAAGGTATATAGTCCTAATTTTGAAGAGCTGTGTACTGGGAAGCTAACTCAAAAAAAAAAAAGAAAGAAAGAAAGAAAGAAAGAAAGAAAAAAGAAAAAAGAAAGAAAGAAAGAAAGATAAGAAAAAAAAAAGAAAAAAGAAAAAAAAGAAAAGAAAAGAAAAAGGAAAAGTTACAAGAAAGACAGAGAGACAGAGGAGGAGGGAGGAGCAGCCTTGATGTGGGAGCATTTGCCAAATTCCATAATTCTTACTATGGCCAACATCAGGCTACCCACAGCATGGCATGCAGCTGGCAACCATCCTGAACACACACCATCCGCTCTCACCGGCTGAAATGCTATGGCTCTTGTGCAAACAGACCTCACAGTGCGGCAAGGGAGGGAGGCAGGTTAACCTCCGGATTCCAGAAGCAAGCACGGAGTGCTATAGAACCACAGCGTAGGAGGCAAAGTCAGCCTCCGGAGTGCCAAGGGGAAACCATAATGCTTAGCCACTGAAGCAGCAAGTTTAATTTTCTCACTGTCCCCGGACAGAAGGCCATCTGAGGACAGACATTACTTTGTTTTCCTCACCTTCCTTGTAGCTTCCAGTGACCTTTTCCGTCCACAACACAGACGCACATTATAGCTCCTACGTGGAGATACTGAAAGGTGGGGGCGCTAGGACGAGCGGCTCGCCCCTTGTTACTGATGGCGGCATGAGTGGTCCTCAGATTTCACAAGAAGAAACCTCGCCGTTGCTAAGTACAGCCTGAAGACTCGTTCTGACTTCTGTTTTAATTAACTGTACATATGGCTGCTTGCTCATTAGGGTCAGACAGTCCAGCTGGGATGAATCTTCCTGACATCTGGGCCGAGTTAGCAAGAGCCTATGGGATTTGGAACTGTAACAAGAGGTCGTGGAGGAGAAATTCAGGAAAGGTTACAAACTCGGGTGCCAAAAACAAATGTGTTGGCTCCTGCAAAGTGAGACTAAAGAATAAACAGCTACGGAGAAATGTTCCAAGGTAACCAACCATCACACCCTGTCCATAGAAGAGGTTGCAAAAGGTCTGTGTGAGCCTACAGACAGTCCGGGACTCTACAGAATGCCTGGAAAGGACTAAGGCATCTGCAGGCTTTAATACTAGGCAACTTTCAATGTAAGAACTCCACAACAAACCACTAAAATGCCAGTGACATTGAAAAAAAAAAAAAGCCACTGCACAAAAGATGCAAGTCACCCTGACAACCACGTATGTTTGCTCAAACCCTAAACCTCATTTTTTAAATGCAAATTCCACAAGGCACTCAGTAGGAAACAAGATCATAACCTGATAGGCCTTCCAGAAAAGATACTTCCAGTAACAGAGTATGCCGTGCACTTATTTAAAATCAAATGCCGAAGACGTTTGTCTACCCGTCCTCAAAAGACAATCAACTTGCCTGGTTATTTTAATTGTGAAAAACATCTATCAATTCACAATTGATTGTGTGTAGCCAAACAGATGAGTCAAATTTCAACTGGCTGCCTAAAGCACCTGGGAAGAATATACAGCTCTAAAAATAGAAGAGAAGGGGGGAGGGAGAAAGGGAGAGATGGAAGAAGGAAGGAATGAAGTGAGTGAGGGACGGAGGAAGGAAGGGAGGGAAGGAGGGAAGGAAGGGACAAGGAAGGGAGGGAGGAAGGAAGGGAGGGACAAGGAAGGAAGGGAGGGAGGGAAGACAGTAGTTGAATTTTGTTTTTCTAATAAACTTTGGAAATCAGTAGGGAGAGTCTCAAAATCCTGCAAATAAAGTCAGGCAATCAGGCAATGGTGGCACCTTTAATTCCAGCACGTGGGAGGCAAAGGCAGGTGGACCTCTTAATTGAAATCCAGCTCGGGCTACAGAGTGAGTTCCAGTACAGCTGGAGCTAAACAGAGAAATGGTGTCCAAAAGAAAAAAAGAAAAGAAAAGAAAAGACAAAAAAAGAAAGAAAGAAAGAAAGAAAGAAAGAAAGAAAGAAAGAAAAAAAACAGGAAGAAAGGAAGAAAGGAAGAAAGAAAAGAAAATGAAAAGAAAAAACCTTTGCAAATAGAACTAGCTATACCACTTCTGGAACACCTGTAGGACACTAAGTTCACACACCACAGAGACACTTGCACATTCATGTTCACTGCTGAGTTACTCACAAGAGCCGAGATGTGGAACCAGCCTACAGGTCCACCAACAGGTGAGTAAAGAAAATGTAGCACATAGAAATAATGGGGTTTTATGCGGACACAAGGAAAATGAAACCATGACTTTTATAGGAAAATGGATGCCACTGGAAACCATTATGTGAAGCAAAATAAGCCAGGCTAAAGAGAGAAACACCACATTTTTGTTATATGTGTAGTCCAAATTTAAAGTGCATGTGTGTGTGTGTGTTGTCATAGGTCACAAAACTAAAAAGGGGATGATGGGTTCAAGGAGGTGGGATAAAAGAATGCATCACACAAAGCCACAAATGGGAGCTAACTGGAGGAAGAAGGGGAGAAGGCTAGGACAGGGGTGCGTGGGGAGGGAAATAGAGAGGAGGATAAAGCATAATGACACATGCAAGAAGATGTCCCAGTGAAGCTCATCACTCTGCAAGCCAACCTAAGAAAATAACAAGTAAAATTAAAAAAAAAAAGAAAAGAAAATGGTAACTACACGAGGTATTAAACTAAGTTTGGCCTGAAGGTGATTCCATGCTTGTGTCCATAAGCACAATTTAACTTAAAAAGGAAATTAACTGAAAGCCTAAGTCAGGAGTAGTGGTTGTGACAGTAGCTGAGTATCAGCAGTCCTGGGTGGCCAAGGGATTGGACAAGATTCAAATAAGGCAAAGAGCACAACATGCCAGTCAAACCTTGCCTACAGCTCACAGCTCCTCAAAGCTGCCTGCCTGTCAGCTTAAGGGCAGGAGCTCCCGTTCTTGTCCTGGGAGCTCTCAATTCACAGATGTTCCTCTGCTCAGTTCAATCCTGCTAAACTTAATTTGTCAAAAGGTCTTTGTTTTAATACAAGTGATTTACAGGTTAATTAGTTTGGTGGTGACAATCCTTTCCCAGTACGGATGTCAAAACGCTAAGTGATAAACCTGAAATGTATAAAATTTTTCATTTCTCAATTATATATCCATAAAGGTGAAAGAAGGAATAAAAAATGGACAACACTGCCGAACATAAACTTAAAAAAAAATGAGACACAAGGAAAGACTTTTAAAATAACTATTCAAACATTTAGCATACCAAAATATCAATTATGGAAGACTAGCTAGTTTTCTTTTATCCCTTTACTGGAATGAGCAATTTTTAAAGTGGCTACCCACCCCTCTCCTCTCTTTTCAATAAAAATCTTTGTATAAACTCTCTCCCTTTTTTAAGATCTATTTACTTATTATATATAGTGTTCTGCCTGCATGTATGCCTGCAGGCCAGAAGAGGGCGCCAGATCTCATTACAGATGGGTGTACATGGTTGCTAGGAATTGACCTCTGATCCATTTCTCCAGGCCCCTGTATAAGCTCTCTTAAATTCAAATCATTTACAGCAGAAATATGTCATCGGATTCCTGCAGGGGCCCTGGAAGGCATGTTCTTAGTGGCAGAAATTCAGTGGTAACTAATTATCTGATTTGCCACACACTAACACAGACAGTCACTGTCTGGTAACCTTTGTAATATCCAGAATCTTCCTAAAATAATTACCATTTTTCCTGCTAAGCAATAGTATTAGCAATGTTTATTAAACCATATTTATTGTTTATAGCATAGCTATTTCAAAACATTCTTGAAGTTGTTTAGACAACAGACAGACTTTTCAAATATTCAAATAAGAATAAAAATCAAAAGAATGTATGTAATTGATAGATTATTATGCCAAAAATTTAGACTAAAGAATTAATCTTTAGTTAATTAATCATAATTAAGACCTACATTTAGCCTTAGATTTTCCTAGTCTTAATAGAAAAGCTGGTAACTTATAAATCTCACTCATTAAAATAGAAACTAAGTTCTCTCCCTGTTTGGCACTAAAAATCTTAAAGTTATTAGAGAAACTGCTATAAAGAATATTAAGCAATAATAATAATTAACTTTCAAAACATTTCTAAAGATGCAAACAGGTTCTTTGTGTGAGCATTTCCATATTAAATGTCAAGGTTTCCATATTAAATGTGAAGTCTCTTCTTCAGGGAAATGTAGATGATGTCCTCCAGATATGAGCTTTTTGAGTGCCCAGAATTTGATAAAGAAATAGATTTCAGCCGCGGCACATGCCTGACCGACATCTAGCCAATGCCTTTGCCAATAGCCTTGTAGTTGTTGTGGATCCAGTTGGTCCTAACTGAAACATTCTCTGCCCAAGGGAGGAGGGAGACTCCTAAGAATTAGGAAGCAAAGAAAACTTACAAGGCTCAGGGAGCACCTGAAAGTTACAAGATTCACAAGGCCCCTCCCCAAGACTGTGTAAGCAGTAACAGTGACTGGGAAAGTGGACTCCAAAATCAGCCTGCAAGTTCTGTAGACAGCTCCAGGGACACAGCTGTCCTGAGGCGTCACTCATGCAGGAGGGTCCTTTTGGTTATGTGACTACCTTGGAATCAGCTGTACTCTCATATGTAACCCTACTAACTCTCTGCCTCACTTGAGTGGATAAGCATTGACTCACTCTACCCAGGAAAAGACACACAACTTTGACGGGTCAAAGCTAATTTGACTGGAGGCAATAACTTGACCACAATTTTAAAAAAAAAAATTCATGGTATAGTTAGAAAAGTATAATTTTTTCTTTATGTAATGCAGTGTTCGTGGCAAAGTACATCATTAGAAAAAAAAAAGACACATGAACAAAAGTATGCCAATATAACTAACAAGTTTCATGTGAAACTGGAGCCTTCGAACACTAGGATCTAAAGAATTAAAAACATTTTTCTTGAGCTTGGGTTTGGTAAAGAATCGAGAGTTTGGGAGAAACGTAATTGGACTGCCAGACATGGTGTGGAATGCTTGTAATTCCAAGACTTAATAGGCTGAAGTCCCAGGGGTCATGAATTTGAAGCCTGCCTGGAATATATATTGAGACTCTATCTCAAAAAAAACACAAAAAAAACTTGATCCATGCTGCTGCCAAGGGCCATGTCTGTGTCTGTGGTCCTACTATAGCTGGAGACTGGGTTGATGTCCATGGCCTGTGTTACCAGCAAAGGCCATGTGGATGCCCATGGTCTGTACTGCCACCTGAAGCTACGTTGACGTCCAAGCTGTGTTTCCACTGGAGGCTATGTTAATATGAGTGGCCCGTGTTGGCACCTGAGGTCATGTTGATGTCCATGGTCTGAACTGCCACCTGAGACCATGCTGAGGTCTGTGGCGCTTACTGATGCCAGAGATCCTGTGGCTGTCTGTGGTCCATGCTCCTGCTGACTAAGAAGAACAAGGAAGCTGCTTTGTGATGGTATTCATGACGGCAGACTCACAGTTGAGAAAGGGGGGCATAGAAGGCTTCTGTGACAATCATCTGCTCTACCCCATCCCCAAAAAGTAACAGCTTAGACAGAAAGTCATCAAAGAAAACTCTTAAAAATTGTGATAAGGGTGCTGAAGTGTAGCTCTCCATGGCTGATGGCTTCTGGCAGGGGGTGTGGGTGGGGAAGGACTCAGTTTTCTTTAAGGGGCTAGCTACAGGGAGTTTTGACCATGCTCCAGTGAGTGTTTAGGCAACACAGATTTAACTCTCCTTCTTCTTCTTCTTCTTCTTCTTCTTCTTCTTCCTTTTTCTTCTTCTTCTTCTCTTCTTCTTCTTTTTCTTCTTCTTCTTTTTCTTCTTCTTCTTCTTCTTCTTCTTCTTCTTCTTCTTCTTCTTCTTCTTCTTCTTCTTCTTCTTTTTTCTTCTTCTTCTTCTCCTTCTTCTTCCTTTTTCTTCTTCTTCTTCTTCTTCTTCCTTTTTCTTCTTCTTCTTCTTCTTCTTCTCCTTCTTCTTCCTTTTTCTTCTTCTTCTTCTTCTTCTTCTTCTTCTTCTTCTTCTTCTTCTTCTTCTTCTTCTTCTTCTTCTTCTTCTTCTTCTTCTTCTTCTTCTTCTTCTTCTTCTTCTTCTTCTTCTTCTTCTTCTTCTTCTTCTTCTTCTTCTGGTTCTCCTTCTCCTTTCTCTTCTTCTTCCTCTTCTTCTTCCTTCCTTCCTCCCCTTCTTCTTCTTCCTCCTCTTCTTCCTCTTCTTTTTGGGAAGGAATCACAAGGGTTGGAGGAATGGACCTGGGAGGACTCGGAAGTTAAGTGTGACTGAGGTCCATGATGTGAAATTCCCAAATAATCAATAAAAATATTATGTTATAAAAAAGGCAACCCTGGGCTTGTGAGTCAGTTTTCCATTGAGCTACCAGATGCTCCCTCAGCTGTAGGATGGTGCTTAGTTTTTTACCACATTCTCCCATAAAATCCTGGTCCAAATACACACAAAGAATGATTTCACAAAATGTATCACTGGAATAACTTCTCAATCCTGATTCTCCTTCCAAATAAAGTGCAGCTTGTAATTTACAGCACACACACACACACACACACACACACACACACACACACACACACAGAGAGAGAGAGAGGAAAAGACCGGAGAGGGCAGAACGACAGTGGGAGGACAGATGGTTGGGATCTAATGGGATGACTGGGCAGCTTGCCAGGGCCTGTCTGTTCTGTCTACACCATGTCCCTGAACTTTTGAAGATAAGAATATTCTTCTCTGCTGGGGACAGTGGAGGGGAACCTCTGAGATGCCCTGCTCCTCAGGAACATACACTAGGCTTTATGGCTTCTTCAGAGGGCAAGGATGTTGACAAGACAGTTCTGCTGTTTTTAGGTGTCAAGCTGCCACATTTGGGGATGGTGTGTCCTGAATCCCATCGTAGAGCTTGACTTGAAAATGTAAATCTCACCATTCGAGTTCCCTCCCTTCTTTAGTAAAACCAAGAAACACTGAGACTGGGGCAGTCAACTATTGAAATAATAGAAAGATCACATAAAGACAGAATACAGGATTCATGTTGCTCCATGTATAGAACAAAGAATAGTGTGAACGCTGAGACCGGGCCTAAGGCAAACTACATGGAGAGAAGGGAGAGAGAGCTGAGGTCGGGGAGGCCCTCAGGGGGCTGAGCCACATCCATTTCCAGGCTCTGAAACGAGAGCCTTCTGCCACCTTCTGCACTGTGGGTCCTGCCCTTTCCTCTTGCCCATTTCCCTGTGTGTTTGTGCCCTTATAACAAATGGTGCCTTGCACAAGGTCATTTTCTAAGTCATTCATTTTACACCCCAAAAAGAAAAGCTCAAAATATGTCATTTGGGCCTAGGGAGAAAGTTCAGTCGGTAGGGTGTTTGCCTTTGCAAGCGTACGAAACTGCGTTTGCTCCCAGTGTTGATGACTCTGTGGTTAAGGGCACTTTTTGCTTTTGCAGAGAACCTGGGTTCAATTCTCAGCACTCACATGGTGGCTTGTAGTCATCTACAACTGTAGTTTAAGGGGATCTAACACCCTCCCTGAGCTATGGCTCATATACACACATGCAGGAAAGACACTCCAAACATATAAAACATAATAAATAAATCTTTTATAAAGAAAAAGAACCATAGTAGTGGCATACACTGGTAATCCCAGTGATGGGAAAATGGAGTCTATGGCTCACTAGCAGTGCAGGCTAGAGAACTTGGCAAGTTTCAGAACAGTGAGAGACCTTGTCTCAAAAAAAAAAAAAAAAAAGATGGACAGAAATAACACCCAAGGTTGTTCTCTGGCCTCCACACATATGCGTACATATACAGGTACATGTGCACCCATATGAACACATGTTTATTCATTGATTTATATGTGTATATGTGTGTATAGATAGATAGACAGACAATTTTGTGTGTGTGTGATTTTATTCATGGAGACTATTTTTATCTCTGCAATATATTGATTTCAGGCCTGCATTTAGCCAAATAGCATCTTCCTAGGGACTGGACAAACTAAAACCAATTGAATTCCACCTATTTTTTTTACCATGAAGTACCCAAGAGGTATTTCTGACCTGAGAGAAATGTTAAGAGCAAATGTTGTGTTGCCAGTCCTCTGCCTCTGTGGGAGAAAAAAAATGGGGAACAGTACTAAACATTTCTTGCATACCTACATTTAAACTGGGTGCTTCTGGGCCAGGCTAGCTGCAGATGAGATGCACATGGGTTAGTTTTCAACCAACTGAGACACTTTATCTGAATATTCATCTGAATATTGAAAACTAACCCAAACCAACATGTTCCGTTTTGTTGGGTTTTTTGTTTTGTTTTGTTTTGGTTGGTTGGGGGTTTTTTTGTTGTTGTTGTTTTGGGTTTTTTTTGTAGAATTAATGGGGGAAAAAACATGATAAAGTTGACTAATGTAAAGGGAAAGACAGATTTGGCTAGGATTGGCTAGCTTAAGTCCCATGAGAAAGCTTCTGTGACTTTGCTTCCTCGTCTGTAACATGACGTGGTTACAGACTTGTTTTTAGTCTTGACAAAACGATCTGAAAGACATTCAGCATAGTGCCTGACATAAAGTAGACCCATGGGGGGGGGGTTCTGACCATCTCTTCTTCGGATAACCCCATTTCTATCACTCCAGCCACTTTTTGAAGACACTGTGCCCAAGAGTCATCTCTGGAAGTTTCAAAAGAGAATCTGAAAGTGAAATGTATTCACAGAAACAGACCATACTACCATTGTGACATGAGGACATCTGGGATTAAATCTGTGGTTCTAGAGAACTGAAGACCCAAGAGCTTGTCTAGGAATGAATGGAGCAGCCATATTATCACAGCCAAGAGTCTACTATCCACTCAAAGGTCTAGCATTCTGTAGGGAAATACTTCTACATCCTATTTTTACACTCCAGCCAGGTGTGTGCTGTAACACACCCCTCATCTTAGCACTCACATCGTAGAAGCAGGGGAATAAGGAGTCCAAGGACAACCTGGGACAGTGGACAAGTTCAAGGCCAAGGAGATTACAAGAGACCCCGGCTCAAAACAAAGAAACAAAGAGAGAAAACAGAAAGGGAGGCAAGAAAGGAAAGGGGTGGAGGAAAAGGGAGAGGGAGGAGGAGAAAGGAGGGCACAGACTAAGTGAAATAAAACAAAGCAATTTTAAAATTTTGGTCCATTTTTTTCACTTGTTATTAATACTGTTGGTATCATATAAGCTTGCCCGACTAGTTTGTCTCTAATTTCCCAAAATAAAGTACCCATTATGAACGCCTGAAGCAGAATATCAGCATCCCACTATTTCTCATCCACTATCTCATTACCATAGGTATCTACAGCTCTGTGACTTCTGGCCTTTTGTAGAAGCCAAAGGCGGATCCACCTTGTGTGTCAGAACAGAACAGCTAGGAAGACATACTCTTGGGAGTAGATTTCAGCTACACTGCAAGTCCTTAGGTCCCTCCCTCTCCAGCTACAACTCAAAGACAAGTATTTTGTCCATCTTCTAAAACTTTTTCTGTGAACACTCCCTTAATGGTTACTGAGTTGATTACCCACCCTTATTGACTGCCTTATTTTCTCAGTATTGCCCACTCAATATTCCCAGGAACTCTCAAATAAGCCAGCTATCTCTGACTCTCCCCATAATGGGACCCAGATATTTGCAGAAACCTTTTCCCATGTAGCAATCAAAATTGTTCAAGAGAGGGTTGAAGCCCTCTGTGCTGATTTTCCCTCTTCTTCCACATAGATATGCCAAACTGTCTGTGAAGACATCTCATCTGAACCCAAGACCTTAAAAGCCTCCAGTGGACACACAACAGAAACACCAATGGGCTCTGCAAGATGCAGCTTTGCTTACCATGGGAACGGCACTGTCCTGGGAGACAGCAATGGATCTCTGTGGCTGCCCTTCCTCTGGGCTCTCTAGTACAAAGTGGATGGGTCATCACTGCTGAAGCATCAGTTTCCCCGGGGTGAGCACCACCAGGCAATTAGGTTCTTGCTCTCTCTACAAATTTCAGCAGGAGAACATAGCTTTATTTTTAACTGTGCAGGAAGGCATTGCCATGGTAACATAACTAACTCCTAGAGCAATTTGATTGATTGATGTTGTTGTGGGATAGGAAGATTGATGTGGATGACAGTAGGGGGAAATTCCATACAGCTTTATCACTTTAGGCCAAGTTTATAGATTTTGGTTATTAAACAATAACAACAAGTAATAGCTGCTATCACGTACAAAGGGAACCATGTGGTCCAAAACAAGATGATAAAGAAACTAATGAACTGACCACCAGGGAGGAGCGAGCTGGTCTCCTGATAAACGGAGATGAAAGAACATGTCTTTAGGCAGAATGGAATATTCAGACACTTCACCCAGTTGGCAAGGATGGTGATTATCCAGCTTCCCCTTGCTCTGAGTACATTTCATTTGACCATCACCTCACTTCAATTAATATTTCTCTTGAATTTCTCCGCCCACAGCCCAGACTCTAGATTCTTGCTCTGGGGGAGGTAAGGGAAAATCCAAGCCAAGAGGGAATAGGCTATGATCCAAAGCAGATCGCACCTAACAGCAAAGGCTCTAGAGGAACCATTTTCCAAATGGTCAGGTTCAACTCCAGTTCTTGTAACCCTTCCTTCTAGGGATCTGTAGGTCAAAACTACATACATGACCCTTCTAAGGCACTGATGCATTTCCCATACTCACTCAGGAAAGTACACTGGCATGTTCTAGTATCCAAGATCTCACGAAAGTTTGAACAGAAAAGGACATAGCTTTTCCTACTAGACACATGTGCCTAAACAGAGGCCACGTTCTGTCGACAAGAATCTGTGGGGGACCATAAAGCAATGCTACATCTTAACATACTTTTTTGTTTCAGAAAAAAACAAACTCTTTCATTACTAAATGTTATTTTGTTGACATAGAATTAGTTTATTACTTTTACATGAATTCATAGATTCTCAAAGTTTTGGTTTTATTTACAACACAACAAGCAAAATGGACAGTAATTTGTCAGAGTGTTTAGAGGCCTGCAGTTCTCATTGCTATGACAAAATGTGTGATGGAACAGCTTAAGGGAAGAAAAATTTGTTTTGGCTCACAGTTTGAAAGGGTTCAGTCCATCATGGTGTGGAAGGCAACACACAGGGTCTGTGGTGGGATCATGCAGCTAAGACTCTTCACGCCCCAAAACCTTAGTTCCACCCTGGCAGCCCAGAATCTTCCAGGAAGTCCCCAGATCCCAAAAGGTCAACAACCTCCCCAAACAGAACCAGAGCAGTGGTTCTCAACCTGTGGGTCATGACCCCTTCTGGGGAGTTGAGTGACCCTTTCACAGGGGTTGCCTAAGAAAACATAATTGTTTGTATTACAATTGGTAACAGTAGCAAAATTACAGTGATGAAGTAGCAATAAAAAGAATTTTATGGTTAGGGGGGTCACCACAACAGGAGGAACTGTATTGAAGTGTAGCGGCATTTAGGAAGGTTGAGAACCACAGCTTTAGGGAGTGGGCGTTCAAACACATGAGCCTATGAGCACCATTTCACATTCAAATAATGACAGGGTCCATAGACCAAAGTGTTGACATTCATTATGTTACAATACATTTACATTAGAGTGGCAACCAAGATAAACACATGGCAAAGCTCCCTGAGAAAGGACTCAGAACCCAAAGCTCCACAACACTTAAAGGCACGTCAACTGATGGGGGATGTCCTTCTGTATGCTGTGAGTATATGTTTCTCTTATTGGTTGATGAATAAAGCTGTTTTGGCCAATGGACAGGCAGAATGTAACCAGGTAAGAAGTATAGGAGGGACTGCCAGACTAGGAGAAGGCTGGGAAGAGGAATGCAGAAAGTGAGTCGGCCAGAGAGATGCCATGTAGCTGCCTAGGGAGCAAGAGGTCTGGTCGTCACCAATAAGCCAAGACAACATGGAGATACATAGATTAATAGAAACAGGTTAATCTCTAAGAGAGAGCTAGCCAATAAGAAGCTAAACAGTTTACAATTAATAAAAGCCTCTGTGCATTTATTTGGGACTAAACAGCTATGGGACCAGGCAGGACAGAAACTTCCATCTACAAAGTGGGTTAGGAAGGAATGGCATGTTATCCTGCCTATCTTGAGTCATGCCAGGAAGTTCTGCGACCCTTCAGGAGAAGTCTCCAAGTCACTCAGCACCGTGAGCTACTGGTTCAAGAGCAGGAGAGCAACAGCAGAAGCCAATTCCAAATAGAAGGCGCCAAGCTGGCATTTCCATTTCTAGATGCCAATAGTAGCATGTGGTGTGAGGAATTCTCAGAAGCTAAAAGACCAGTGTGTGAGGGCAAAAGTAAAGACAGTGCGGTGGACTGAATGAAAATGGCCCCCATAGGCTCATATATTTGAATGCTTAGTCACCAGGAATTATTATTTGAGAGGGATCGGGAGGTGTGGCCTTGTTGGAGGAAGTGTCTTACTGAGGGTGGGCTTTGAGGTTTCATAAGCCCACAGTATCACTCTCTCCTGCTACCTCCACGTCCAAATGAAGAATTCTCAGCTATCTCTCTGCCACCACGTCTGCCTGAGTGCCACCATGCTTCCTGTCATGGTGATAATGGACTAAATCTCTGAAACTGTAAATTCTCTTATAACAGTTTCTGCGGTCACGATGGCTTTTCCAGCACTAGAATACTAACTGAGACACATAGAAAGCACCGAAATTAACCTGCAAACTACAGTGCTAACCGCCTAAGGGACCAGCTTCTCAACCAGTAGCCAGCAAAAACAGGGCCAGAGTTTTACAGTAGATGACTCGAAGGTCCTAAGAGACAGAAGTCCTGTTACGTTTCAGGCTCATCCAGGAACCATCTTGAAACAGAGGGAGTAAAAGAAAACACTTCAGAAAGCTCAAAGAAGTCCCCTGAGGAAGTGGGAGTCTTAAGCCAACTACATGGATTCTGTGAGCTGTGAAGAATATCTTGCTAGATTTAAACACATTTAAGGTGTTCTTTTCATGACTGTTGAAATCGATGCTCAGGGCCATATGAGACCAACACCATTTATATACCTGAGTCATGGTGGTTACGTTTTTATTTCAAAGTTCTTTTCTCTTATTTCTCTCCTAAAAGATTTTGTTTGGGGCTGGAGGGGTGGCACAGGGGTGAGGAGCACTGGCAGTGCCCATAGTGAGCTGGGCCCTCCATCATGAATCATTAGTCAAGAAAATGCCTTCACAGACTTTCCTAATGGCAATCTGATAAAGGCATTTTCTTAACCGAGGTTCCCTCTTCCTAGATGACCCAAGTTTCTGTCCATTTGGCAAAAATCTAACCAGCACACGTGGGTCCCAGGGGTCAAACTCAGTGGTCCGGCTTTGTGCGGCAGATGCGTTTGCCTACTGAACCATCCTGCCAGCCCCAGAAGCCTTATCTATCAGACTGCAGACATATGAGCTGTCCTTATCAAGCAGCCTCCTCAGAACAGAACCAACAAGTTACAACCACGACCTATTTTCACCTCACCCTTGCCCTCTCCTGCATACTCTTTATGGTATGTTCTTCTCTGGTATCCCTACTCTTCATGAGTCAATGACTATCTGCAAAAAATAATGGAAATAATCACATACGACATTGTGCCTGGATTATTGTCTAAGAAAAATGCAGAATGTGGGTGCACATCTCTGTGAGGGTGCATGTGTCCACATATGAGCATGCTTGTGGAGGTCAGAGTTCAACCTGTTGTTCTCAAGAGGCTTCTGTCTTGTTTGTTGATACAGGGTTCTCCCACCAGTGTGAAACTCACCACATAGATTAGAATGCCTAGCGAGCAAGCCTCCCCAACACTGGGATTACATGGGTGTGTCTGCATACCTGGCTTTTTTATGTAGACTCTGAGCTGAAACATGGGTGCGGTGCAAGCATCTTACCAACTGAGTTCTCTCCAGACCTTTCTTTAATCAAATAGCCCTTAACAGCTAATGTGCCGATGCCTTGTAGGTCAGGTGAAAGATACCCACCAGGCAGCCTGAGTCCTCACAGTCCACGTTGCCTGAGACGCCTCCGTGCCTACAGGCACCACAAAGGGTCAGGTGGTTGGGTGATAACATGATGAGCAAGTATATGGTGGTGAAATCCATGGAATGGTCCATGTGCTGCAGAAAAAGGCAGTCCTGAAGAAGCAAGGGCTGTGAGGAATGGGCTGATGTTGGTGGCCTGCTTACTACCCAGGACCAGAGTAATGTCTGAGCCTGGGCTGCTGCCTATGGATATATCTAGGTCTGCGACAGCTGGGGTCTACATTGACATACACAAACCTTGTTGACACCAAGGCCACGGGGATGCCCTAGGTGTAGGCCACCAGCTGTGGTGGTGTCCACTTGCTGGGCGGCCACCTGAGGGACGTGATGACATCGACATGGGTTGCTGTCGGGGAGCCATGTCTGGTCTCATGCCCCTGCAGCAGCCAGGGTCTATGTTGATACCCACCCACTGAAGGCTGGACAGATGACTGGGTTCTGGTCTGAGTCCATGTTGGTCAGAGCCATGCTTCCACTGGAGCCATGCTAATCTAGATGGCCTGTGCTGCCACCCACAGCCATGGTGACATTCAGGCTTTGGCTGCAGAAAGGGGCTATGTGTGGGTCCAAAGCCCTAACATATTCAGGGTGGTTCTGAGTCAATGTCCGTGACGACTGATACCATCAAAGGCCATCCTGATGCCAGGGGCCTGGGTCACCATCTGGAGCCATAATGGTGTCCAATGGTCACTCTGCCATGGGGTACAGCTGATCTGGATGGGCTGTGCTGCCACCTGGTGCCATGGTGACATCCAAGCCTGGGATGCTCCATGGGACCATGTCTGGTTCTGTGGTCCTACCACAGGGTTAGGTTCTGTGTTGTCCGTAGCCCATGGTACCACCAAAGACCACACAGATGCCTGGGGTTTGGCTATATCCTGTGGTCATGTTGCTGTCCCAGGGCCATGCTGCCACTGGAGCCATGGTGTCATCTGGACCAGGGCTGCTGCTAAGGGTCATGTCTGGGTCCATGGCCCAACAGCAGCCAGGGTCTAGGCTGATGTCCATGGCTCATGTTATCACAGGGAGTCATAGGAACCACATGTGTTGAAATTCAGGGTCTGTGCTAAGCCAGCCCCATCCCTTACTGGCCCTGAGATAGCTGGCCCTGCCCCCTGCTAGACACTATAGCAGCTCTCCCCATGGGGAGAGCTGACCCCAGCATTTGGGAGAGATAGCCCCCTCTGACCCATTGGCATGGGAGAGCTGGCCCCAAGGGCATGGGCCTAGGAAAGCTGGCTCTACCCCTCACCTTAGGCCTCACCAATGGCCCAGCTTGACCAGCTCAACTACCACCCACACCCATATCCCGGGCCTTGGCTTGGCCCACCCTAGTGGCTGCCCCACCTTTGATCTACTGGAGTGCCCAAAGGGACTGGTCCTACAGAACAATGACCACAGAATTACCATGACTTAGAGCGACAACAGGATAGCCAAGAGGAGCTTCCATGAGGGCTCAGCCCAGTGATGATGGTGTACCAGAAACCAGAGGCCTTGAACCAGACCAATGGCTCACTGCAATGAACATTTTGCAGGTGGGGCTGACTGTGGACAAAAGGGGTCTACACATAGCTCCCAGTGCCACCATGATGAATGAAGAGGGGTTGGAAAGATGGAGGAATAATGTGTGGGTTTTATGGTTGTTTTGTTTATAATTAATTTGAGGATATACTGCAGGGATAAGGGGTGGGTATGGAGGGACTGGGACATGAGCAGGACTGGGGTGCATGATACGAAATTTCCAAAGAGTCAATAATTATGTTCAAAAATTTTTAAAAGAGCTAATGTGCTGAGGTCAAATCATTGCCAAAATTACATTAGATAGGACCCCAGTTATTCTTAATTGAGCTTTGACTATGTACCAGGCACACGGATAGTTACTTTTGGTGTATTATCTCACTCAATTCTTAGCAACAACTGTGCATGATAGATTCTGTTAACTCTCTTTTCCAGATGAGAAGACTGAAACCCCAAGGGTTTAAATACATTTCCTTATAGAGTCACAGGTTGTAAATTGAAACTCACATCTGTCCGACTCTTCTATTCCTTACAAAGATCATATTTCACTGAAACATTACCGTCACACTGCTTCCATGTAACTTGGAATTATTAGATTTTTTTTTTCATTTTGGTATAAACCTCTTCAGATTCCATTTGCCACCTCAGGCAGAAAACTGCCACATAGACCTGATGCATCATCCCAGGAAGGTGCTTCTTATATCAAAAGTAAAATCAATGTATCTGCTTTTATTATTTTGTTGGTGTCTCTCCTCCTCTCTAGCTCTCCTGAGCAGTGAGAGATCTCAAATAGCATTTTGAAAGCCAGTTTGCATGATCACCCAGCTGCTAATTTTGGCCTCTCTCCTCTTTTGTCTTTTCTTCACATTTTCATCTTGTTTTAAGAAAACAGTGAAACAGATTAGCCATTGAACCATATATTGCCTCCAAGGTGTAAGTATCAATAGGAATTTTATAGTTTGCTTGGAAGGGAGCCAAGGCTAAAGGAAAACAAGTATGCCATTTTCTGTATTTTCCTAACTAATACTCCCACCACCAGGCTCTGTATAACAGGGAACTCCACGGCTCCAGGGCTGGAGAACACAGGTAGTGTAGAAGCAAGAAGGGCTGCTCTCTTACTAGAGAACTACTATTGTATCTGGGCCTTGGTGCTCTTGAACCTTTTGCCACAGGATATCAGTGGGTTCACCAGAGACCTCTCCAGTGAACTCTCACACAACCACCTTGACACCTAATGACCTCCTGTCAGCTACCAACTACCACTCTTCTTGAGGCCCTGTTTCTGGTAGCAGCCTGGTTAGTTTAGTCATCAACCTAGGAAGAGGAGACTTCAACTGAGGAATGGCCTCCATCACTTGGCCTGTGGGCATGTCTGTGGGGCACTTCCTTGACTGCTAATTGATGGAGAAGGGCCTAGTCCACTATGGGTGGGACCATCCCTGGATTGTTCATAAAAGCTAGCTGAGAAGGAACATGGATCAAGCCAATAAGCAGCGTTCCTCCTTGGACCCAGCTTTAGTTTCTGCTTCTAGGTTCTTGCCCTGAGTTCCTGCCTTGGCTTCCTATGATGATTGACTGTGACTTTTCCTCCTCCAAGTTGCCTTTAACTATAACGGTGTCTCACAGCAGTGTAGAAACAGACTAGGGACAAGCCATCTCTCTAAAATCACCCTATGACAGGATCCGCACTGGCTCTATTGGAAACAAACACCGTTTGCTTCTACAAGCTAGCGGTGCATGCCACTCTATAAGCAGCTGCTTTTCCTTGTTCTATCATCTGTGGTGGTACCCTGAGTTTGTACAAATAAAGCCTGTCTGAAGGTCAGAGAATGGAGCTTGTCACTAGCTCACCATAGAGGTCTGGAGGTCTGTACAGACAGACAGGAAGTGAGATGGGTAGGTGGAAACAGGGAGAAACAGGAAATCACTCTTTGGTCTGCTAAGGAGATAAAGTATGGTGGTGGCTTGCTCCTTGTTCTCTCTGATCTCTCAGCATTTTCCTGTACATCTGATTCCGGGTTTTTATTATCCAGACCAATTAAGAACTCCATTTACATTTTGGCATCCAACTACAATCATCGGATCAGCTGGCTGTTACAATCCTCTGGATTATAGGCTTTTTCAGACCCCCAGAGTTCAGTCTCCAGAGCTACGATACCTCCAACTCACGTCTTTGGTTCTATGAGGCCTATGTTTCTAGTTGCTATCTAAGAAGGATGTTCTTTAAAGGTAGTGTCAGTTAACCACTCGAATCAAGAACACCATTACTGTAGGTCACAGATCTACAGGTAAGACTGATTTCTTCAGCTTGTTTAGGCCAGGTTAACAGACATCAGCTGAGTATATACGTGTGTGTGTGTGTGTGTGTGTGTGTGTGTGTGTGTGTACACACCTATGCACAGCTGGCTGGTGAGAGGCAGTCCACTCTCATATGTAGTGGACTGACTCTTGACTGAGGTGGAGGTGTGACTAGACTGTGTTTCTCACCACTCAGCAGGCAAGCTGGGGCTTGATCATGCAGCAGAAGCAAGAGTCCAAAAGGAACACTCACAGGCTCATGAGGCCCTGACCTAACAGTATCACAGCCATTTCCATTGCATTCTATTGAGAACAAAGCAAAGTATAAGGCTCGATTCCAACCATGTTCAGAAATAAACCCCACCACTTCTGGTAGTAACTGCAAAAGCGTTTGGCAACAAGGAGGGAGGTGAAACTCTGGGTACATTTTTAGGACCAGTCTACTGCCTACATGGTCTTTGTTTTCATAATTAGCTCTAGTTCACCTGAGTTCCACTTAGTCCTATCTCTGTTAGATATGAAGACGTTCATATTGAAGGAAAGCCTCCTCTAACTCGAATTTTATTTTGTTTTGTTTCTCCCTCTTGTCCCCGGAGCTGCCAAGATACCTAAACTCTCACACAGCACTTCTGCTGCGTTCCTAACTCCCAACCAAACATATATCCTGTCAAATTTCATCTTGTTATTTTAGGGAGGTTTTTTTTTTTTTCCCATTCCCCTTTGAATCCATCAGAATTCTTAGTCAAGCATCCTGAGAAAACAATTCGAGCCATTTCCTGTCAGAAAGCCTGGGGCCAGTCAAAACTGGATGTTCTTAGTCAAGCCACCGGTTCCCTTCACACACAACACTCAGATCTACCTCAAGAAGGAATTCAAATCTGCATCCATACTCTTCCAAGTCTGCCGCAGGAACATTGCGACTGATGTGAAAAGAGGCTCTCCTCATGCTGCCCAGATGCATGGTGCCAAGTCGGTCTTGTGGCAGCCCTCTGCAGTTACGACCCTGAAATAATGCAAAATTGAAAGGGGAAAGAAGACGTCAAACAGCATGACAGTGAAAGGACAAATCAAAAGGAGAACCCAGGAAAAGGGAAAACTGAAAGAAGCTGCAGTGGCAAAATTTATTTTGGGTGGGCTGGGTGGAATATGAGAGGGGGAAAGAAGTGGGACAAATCCCTGGGTGCTGCCGGCCTTTTCTTTGGACTGGAAGAGCTAGTGCCTATTTGGCAGATCTTTTTTAAAGGACTGTCTTTATCCCAGGCCCAGCAGGGAGAGATTTAAAGGGTAAGGCTGATTGATCAGTTGAGAAGCTAGGTAATAGTTGAAGGTTTCCAGGGAGACATTCCCACCTCCCTTTGGAGGGAATTGGTTACGATTCTATCACCGCAAAGATGCCTCTTAAGACCCGTATCACACCTCACTGACAGGCCTCTTCCCCGGGCTCTGCTTCAAGCCTCCTAAAGCCCTGGATCTTAGGGATTGCTCTGGTAGAAAAATGTAAGGCTAGAAATCACATTAGATGTTCTGAGAGCCTTGTTGGCTTATGCCTCTGTATCTTCTCCATGTGGAAACCACAGTTCTCCCATACTGCATGAGAACATATTTCATTAGAGCTTTCGGATCAAGGAAAGCTTGGTCATATATAGGCTAAGCCATTTTGGAGTAAGACATAAAGATAAGATGAAAAATGAAAGCAAAAGCCTGGAGTGTTACATATATGGGAGAATGGCTAATGGGAAAATTGTTTTCAAATCTGGGAGATAACTGGGGTCTCAGAATTGCCATGTAGTTTGAGACCTGAGGGAAGAGTTGGAGGGTGTGTTCTGGGAGACTTCCAGAACAAGTTGCTATGCACTGGTGGCTTAAAATGACAGAAACACATTCTCTTCTGGTGCTAGAGACATCTGAATCACCAGTTTATTGAGTCCAAGCTCACTCTGAAACCTTAGACAGGGCCTGTCCTTGTGTTTCCTGGCTTCTAATTGTTGCCAACAATTCTTGGTGTTCATTGACTTGTCTTGATCTTTGTGTGGCCTTCTTCCACAGATGTCTGTGACTTTGTGTCCAAACGCCCATTATTAGTAGTGCATACATCATGCTGAACTTAGAACCCACCCTGATCCAGTATGGTCTTGTCATATGTTGATCACATCAGCAAAGACCCAATTCCCCAGGTTCTGGATAAACATGAATTTTTTGATGGACAGTATTCAATTTAGTACAGGAGTGGATAGTGGTCCTCTAGCCTTTATAATTGGGATAAGAGAAGGGAGAGAGGAAAACAGAAGAGGAAGGAGAGGTTTTTAAATAGAGTGGTAAACAATTGAGGTTTTTAACCAATGATATAACATCTCCATTGTACTGGGCACTTTAGGAAAAGTAAGAGAAGTCATGTTGTCTTTGGTAGTTTTCCCTGGGCCTATGGACACTTGAGTGATGGATAGTCAAATTCTAGGTGTATTTTGAAGGTAAAGCCAACACGGTTTGCTCACAAATGAGTGAAGATAGAAGAAAACAGAAATGAAGGAAGGGAGAGAGAAAGAATGAGGGGAAGGAAACACAGATTTTTAGACTGAACAGTCATTTAATGAAGTGGAAAAAAGAGACAAAAGAGGCTGAGGGGAGATCAGAAATCTGATGCTAAATATTAGATGTTATATCAAAAAGCAGATGTTGAATATGTGTGGATCCAAAGTTCAAAGGTGGAATCCACTGTTGTGAGGAATGAAAACTATTTAAAGCCACAAGATTCATGACACCCACAACAAGAAAACGTTTCTATAAAAGAAGTAACCAACAGTGCCAACTGCATTCTGGGAAGTCAAAAGTGATGAGAGCAAAGGTTGATGTATGGCCCTGCCATTACGCAAAAGTAAGCTGAGGCTCAAGCCAGGTTCTATAGCTTACAGCCACACACAGCTACTACAGCTCCACTACCTCTGTCTTGTAATAAGAAATGAGAGATTAGAAGTAGCATCTCGTTTAGTAATAAAAAACCCTAAAGAGATCTGAATGGGAAGAAAAAGGCAGGTCGTAGACACCACTGAGAATCTTTATGCTGACGGTAATAAATATATAAGCAATTACCTAACCATTAGCCTGTGTGTTCATAAATAAATAACTATTCAGCCTATGAATTTTGTGGTACATCTTTTTTAAGGTTTTTAACTACACTTTATGTGTGTGTGTGTGTGTGTGTATGTGAGTGGATGCACTCATGCACAAGTGTATGACACACATATCTCACACACACACACACACACACACACACACACACACACACACACACGGAGTGTATTGTACCACAGCATGCCTGCAGAGATCAGAGAGCAAATTCCTAGAGTGTGTTCTTTCCTTCCACGGTGTGGATCTCAGAGCTCAAACTCAAGTCATCACGCTTGGCAACAAGCATCTTTGCCTGGTGAGCCCTCTCATGGGCCTTATAGAACTACTTTTTTTTTTTTTTTTTTTTTTTGACGAGATATTGCTATGTACCCCTAGCTGGCTTGGAACTCTATGTAGACCAGGTTGACCTCAAACTTAGAGAACCATTTGCTTTTTTTTTTCCTCTTTAATTTAGAAACAATTTTATTTTACATATCAATCCCAGTTCCCTCTCCCTCCCATCCTCTCATGCTCCCCACAGACACTCCCACATCCCCCCCCCCAGGGAGAGAGAGGCCTTCCATGGGGGAAATCATCACAGTCTGTCCCATCATTTGGGGCAGGGCCTAGGCCCTCCCCTGTGTATCTAGGCCAAGAGAGTATCCCCCCCCATGGGGAGTGGGCTCCCAAAGACCATTTGTGCTCTAGGGATAAATACTGGTCCCACTGCCAGCAGCCCCATAGACCGTCCAGGCCTCCTGACTGACTCACGTGCTCAGCAGGCCCGGTTCCGTCCTATGCTGGTTCCCCAGCTGTCTGAGTGTGGTCCGTGAGCTCCTGTTTCGTCAGGTCAGCAGTTTCTGTGGGTTTCCCCAGCACTTGCTTCTTTCTAGTGCTGGAGTACAAACATGCCGCACCATGCCCAAGCCCTATGGTATATCTGCTGAGTCATTTTTACCCTTTTGGCTTTTTACTCTTTTGAGGGGGGCCCACCACCCAGCTCCCAAATAAATCACACGTGGAGGCTTATTCTTAGTTATGAATGCGGTCCTTAGCCTGGCTGGTTTCTAGCCCTTCTACCTTTTCCCTCTCTTTCTTACTTCCGTATATCTTTCTTTCCTTCTTACTCAGGCTTACTGGCTGGGTGGCTGGGTGGCTGGGTGGCTGGCCCCTGACATCCTCCTCTCCTTGTTCTCTTGTTGCTTGCTCCTCTTCCTCATTCCTCCTTCTATTTATGCTCTCTGCCTGCCAGCCCTGCCTATCCTTGCTCCTGCCCTGCTGTTGACCATTCAGCTCTTTATTAGGACCACAGGGTATTTTAGACAGGTGTTTAGGCTGTAACACAGCTTCACAGAGTTAAACAAATGTAGCATAAACAAAAGCCACACACCTTAAAATGATGTTCTACCACATACATCTTTTACCAAACTTTGTCCCTGAGTTAGATGAGAAGGGATGGGAACTCGGACAAAAGTGCAGATGGTTTTCAGGTGGAGCTGGACAGTCCATCCTTACAGGAGGGCAGGCAGGGCGCTAGCAACAAAAAGACCTGCTTGAGATTAGTAACCACGCATTGAGGGAGCTCTGCTCATGATTTTGAGAGTTTTTCTCCCGCCATGCCTTGTCAGCCAGACAGAAAATCAGATTTAAACAAGGATTTCCCAAGGGAGCATTTTGAAGGAGACAAATAAAGAAACTAAGGTGTACTGTACATACAGGAGCATGGTATAATTTGGGATGTGGAATCTAAGTAAAGAGAGAGATGAGGGCATGGGGTTGGTAGATTGCACGTGTTGTGGCTCTGAAACTGAGGCAAAAAGAAGGCAGCAAAGGGAATGTGAGAGTGTGACACGGCATATTTACTAGCAATGGTATGTTGCAGGATGACCTTAACAGAAGGTAGGGTGGAAGACAAGGTCATTGGAGTCAAGGATCTGCAAGGCAGGGGTGCCTTATAGGATGTATGACGATGGCTAGAGGATAAGAGAAACCTTAGGGACTACAATCTAATTAGGTTTCTAAGATGAGGATTGTGAAGGGAAGGAAAACAGAATGGCCTAGAAGTGGCAATGAAGGAGGACACTACGTCCATCTGTTGGCTCCCATGGTTTGTGGGACAGAAAAGAATGAGGACACAGGGTGAGCAAGGGGCAAGGGGAGGAGGAGGCAGTTGCTAGAGCAAAAAGGTAAAGGAGAATTTCAGAGAAAAAGCTAGAGATAGCCATCGATTGGTCATGAGTCCCGAAGGGGACAGTATAAGAGGGAGGAGGATTGGAGGTGTGAAGGGTGGGGACATGAGGTCAGAGAAGATGGTACAGAGGTCCCGGTCTCCTTACAATCCTGAGGAACAAGGACAAACCAAAGATGGAGGGAAGGAGGCTGCAGGGTGATGCACTGTGAGAGTCAGATGCAGAAGCAAAGCTTCAGTGTTACAGAGGGAATGGGGGGGGGGGTCTCAGGGTTCTGGAGAGCCTTCCCTACCACAAGAGGAATGGAGGTGGGCGAGCTGGTTACCTGTGAGTCCTGGGCTCTTCATGGCTCACTGGTTTGGTGATGATACATGGTTTCAATTTTTTCTAAACTTTCTATCATGAAAATGCATCCTCTTTATACTAAGATTTCCCCTAATCCCAGAAACTTCAAGTTCCTACAGTAGCCGCCTGGCTTTGAGTTAGTCATTTTAAAGATATAGACATCGTCTCCATCTGTTTTGAAAGGTATAAAGGAAAGCTGAAATTGGGACAGCTGTAAGAAAGTATTCTAGTGCCCACACCAGAGAAGCTTTCCTGTGTGGGGATCTATACTCTAGAATCATCCCCAAGAAACTGAGTCTCCCCATGCAGTTGTGACAATTACTCCCAGGACTGGCTGGCAGTGTTCTGCCTACTTTCTATCTATGTTTGAAAAGTTGAAATTCTACGGGCAGTGGTGGCACATGACTTTAATCCCAGCACTTAGGAGGCAAAGGCAGGCAGATCTTTGTAATGTTGGAGGCCAGCCTGGTCTATGGAGCAAGTTCAGGACAGGCTCCAAAGCTACACAGAGAAATCCCGTCTCAAAAAAAGGGGGGGAGTAGAGTGAGAAAAGTTGAAATTCAAGTCAGCATGAACCAGCACAAGATCAGAGGGGCAACTATTTTAGTTAAATCAATCTCAGAAGGGAGTCTTTAGTATCTTTGCATCCATCTAAGAGTCTATGCTCAAACGCTAGCAAAGATTATCCTATTCATTTATGAGAAATCGGCAAAAGCTTATCCAAATTATCCTTAAAGCGTCATTATGAGGCTAACGTCAGGAGGGACTAGTGTGCAGCCCCAGCCCAGTTAAACCAGACAGAACATGTTCTTCTCTGCAAATGGCAAGAAGGTGTACTGTCCCCGTGTGAATTCTTGTTCCCACCAAGAAACCTCAGCAGCAATCCCATAAAATCCATTCCTTTATAACCAAAAGACTATTCTACTCTCCAGATTGCAAGTAAGACTTCAAAGTGGATCATTTAGAGCAGAATGTGTTTCCTGAAGAGGAAATTAGAACGGCTGCTTAGAGCGTTGAAAGCTTGCATCCATCCAGGGAACAGGAACTTCTTTTGGAGTTTCTTCTCCCTGTAATAGTCGATTTTACTGTTACACTGAAAGAAAGAGAGAGGAGAAGGAAGGAAGGATCTAGCTTTCACCCAGTCCTTAATAGCCTTCCTGAGCATTTAGCACAACAGCGGTGAGACCTCTCTGTGTACCAGCCACCATGATTCAGCAACAGTCTCACGCTGGGTGCCACTTTGAAAAGATGGATGTGACTTACAATCCTTTGCTGACCTGAAGCCTGTTAACCCTAACTCCTGATCCATTCGGTCTGGGCTTTATATCTTATTTAGAAGAACTCTTCTCTCAGTCAAGAGATGATTTTCAATGTTCCGTCTTCTCTAAAACTCATAGGCTAATGTAATTAACCAACAGGAAGACACCGGAGCAAGAACAGATCCCATCTGCCTAATGAGATTTGCATCTTCAACTTTACCAGCACATTGATGCCTCCCTCACAGCAAGAGGGAGTTCTTTCTGTGGTATTTTTATGTTCAGTAAGATTTTAAAGAATCAGAACACATACCTCAATGGCTTCCTCAGAAGACGTCAGAAAGACATTACCTTCCCCAACTTAAAAAGTGTTTGTTGCTCAGCATGGACTTGTCCTTTTGGACACCTGGAACCCATTTAACTCATCCTTGATGTTTGTACTCCAGATAGCTGTGATCGGCTTGTTATGCCTCCTCCTTGCCGGTCTCACTCTACTGTATGTGCATAAACCTAACCAATTTGTGCCTTACTTGCCCTCACCCTTATTCTGCCCCTGATGAATCAGTACCCAACTAGCTGTTATTTCTCTAGATTTTATCTTTGATTTTCTGGCCCTTAATGAAGTATAATTGCATTGCTCTTTACTCCTCATCACCATACCTTAGATCTATGTAGCTTACACATTGATGAGCCACATACAGACAGGGTGTCTTTGTGGGATTGGTTTTGTTGGGTTGGCTCTGCTTCTTATAACTGTTACCCTCCTCCTAGGACCAAGGGGCTAAATCAGGCATATTCCTCTCACAAAAATAATAGCAGAATAGCACCCCCCACCCCGAAAAAAGCTCAACAATGACACACTTTTATGTTGTGTCTATCTCTTTTTATTGACCAAAGAAAATCATATAGCAAGCCCAAAGTCAAGGGACAAGGAAATATGATTCCTTCCTCTCTGCCAGGTGAACTACAGAGCCACATGGCAAATGCCATGGATGCCATTTTTCATTTTTCCATTTGGACACTACCGAAACTGTACTGCTGATATTTTTTAGTAGCACTGCTGATGTTTATCAGAATTTACCAGTCCTTCAAGGAAGTCTATTGAGTCTGACTTACAAAAGCCGTCTAACAGAATGGAGATAGAGCCTGTTTAGAAAAGAAACTTAAACCCTGTCCAAACCCAGGACCTGATCAAGATGATTATAGGAACATTAAAAGCAACCAATGTCATCCTAAGCTATACTAACCAAATAATAACTATAGACAATATGTTAGTCTGTTTTCTAATGCTATAACAAGTGTCCTTGTCTAGGCACTTTATTAAGAAAAGAAGTTTGGTTAGCACACAGTTTAGAGTCTGAAAGTCTAACATCGAGTAGACTTATACACTTTATATGCAGTGAAATCTTTACCAGGAATAGAATCCCAGTGATATGACCATGTATAGGAGAAAAAGACAGAGAAGGAGGAGACAGAGGTCACGTGGCAAGACAACATCAGAGAGACTCAGGTGCCAGCCATGTTCTCATAAAAACTAACTCTCCACAAAATTAGCATTAATCCCACCAAGATTAATCCCAACAAGCATTCCCAATGACCTAGTTAGCCTTGATGTAAGCAGCTAAGGACCTATGACAAATGGAAGGAGGGCAAAGCAGGAATGAGAATTCCATGGTGTCACTCTGATGCATCCAGCTGTTTTGAAAAAGGTGAGGACCAGAACCAGAAATGAAATTAGGTTTTTTTTTTGTTTGTTTGTTTTTGTGGGGTTTTGTTGTTGTTGTTGTTGTTGTTTTCAAGACAGCACTTCTCTGTGTAACAGCCCTGGCTGTCCTCCCTAGTGCTGGGATTAAAGGTGTGTGCCAGCACCACCTGGCTGAAATTAAATTTTATGATAAATAAATGAATATTTGACCACACAAGAATAAGAAATGGAATAGGAAACTAGATATGCTTTAAGGAATTCATTGTCACTGTCTACAAAGTCACACTCAAAGGGCAGCAGTTGGGAGGGGACATTTGGAGACCCATTGCCACGTCATCGCCTGTACAAGAAAGCTACTGCACAGACATCGTGATCTAAAGCTACTGCATAGACATTCTAATCTAGAGTAGCACTGCCAGGAGAGTGACCCAAATCTTTAATTTGAAAAGCCATCGGTGCCATCCCCTGGTATTAGCAAGTTGGATGTGCCGGGCCCAAATGGGACTGACACTTGATTTGCTGCCAGGATCCCTTTGCAGCCCAGGAGACCTTAAGGTCTGTGTCTGTCTCCTACGTGCTTCTTTTTAGTGGATGCTGTTATTCCTCTATCTATTCACTTCTTGTTAGCAATTAATTTGAATTATGTCTCTTGACTCAGTCTGTTTTCACCCTTTGCAGATCATGGTTAAACGTTTATTTATGAGACCCGACTATAAAATAGTGAATACTTTAGCACAACATAACTTTGGTTCATAGGTGAATGTTTTCATTTCAAAGTCATCGCTTTCTCCTAAGTTTGTATGCCCACAACAGCATAGAAGACCACGCTCACAACTGCACAACAATGTAGACCACGCTCACAACTGTTCCACCAAGTGAAGGCTGTGTGGTGCTTGTTCTTGACAAGTTCATCCTTTAAGACCCAGGTCTGGGCCTGCTCCTCCCTGGAGCCTTCTCCTGGAGCCTGCTCCTCCTGGGCTCTTTTCTATTCTGGGCTCTTCTGCTATGCATTCTTTTCAGTCCTGTACTTTCTAACCCTGGCTGACTACGTTTTCTTAGATGAATGTAACAGCATTTCCTTCCACATACTGATTCTTCAATAACTCAACAATTTTGAAGCTTCTTCTACCGACACAGGGAGGAAGTGATGGTTGATTTTCATTGTCAGCTTGACAGGATTTAGAGTCACCATGGAAACACATTTGTGGATGTGTCCCTGAGGGTGTTCCCAGAAAGTGTGATTGAGCACAGAAGCAAGTCTCACTCTGAGTATGAGAAATGCCGTCCCATAAGCTAGAGCCTCGGAGTGAATTAAAAGAGAGAAAGAAGCTTGTCACCAGCACTTACGTCTCTCCACTTCACAGCTGTGTGGACTGGGAGGAGCTGCCAAAGCTTCTGCTGCCGGGAGTCAAACCTCCCCTTCCTTGAGTTGCTGCTGTTGGGTATATCACTATAACAATGAGAAAAGTAACTAATAGAATGCATCACTTCAGGAGAGAAGCATGGGCACAGCTATTCTGAAAGTAATGCCATGGATTAGTGACTTTTTTCTCGTACAGCCACTAAGGAAATTGGTACGGACATACCTCAAAAAAATGAAAAATACAACTACCAAAAGAGCCAGATGTATATAGCCAAAAGACTAAGTCAGAACGTCAAAGAGGGAGCTGGAGAGATGGCTCAGTTGGTTAGAGCACTGGTTACTCTTCCAGAGTCCATCTCTCTCCCTCCCTCCTCTCCCTCTCCCTCTCTTCCCTCTCCCTCTGCCCTCTCCCTCTCCCCCTCCCCTTTTTACAATCCTTTTCCCCTAATTAAAAATAAAACCCTCTGTTTGAACTCTGTTGCATGATGTCTTTCTCTCTCAAGTTGCTTTTCTTAAATGACAACACCAAGAAACCATGAAGAGGCCCTGTGCCGGTGACAACTGGCACGCCCATTGTCCAACATGTGAGGGGCTGGTTGGCAGAAACCTGTAAGGCTTTGGGGTGTGAAGGCTTTGGGTAGGGTTAAGGTTTTGAGTGTGTTAAGGCTTTGGGGTGCTTCGGGGCTTTTTTTTTTACTGCTGTTGAAAACTAGATGAAGAGAGATCTTTGTCATGCAGAAGCAGAAAGTTTAGCAAGGCTGTCCTTTGTGGGAACATAGCAAACAGTAACTGCCTCTAATGAACTGGGTGGTCTGAGTTGGACTTCACATCAGAATAGTTAAAATGGCACCTGGCTTCTTGATTCCTGTGATAAAGTGTGAGGAAAGGGGTCAATTAAAGAACAGAATCTTGAAGAAGCTAGAACTTTCTGTGTCCATAGGTAAAATCATTTCTCATTCCCAACCTCTTCCACAGTAAACAACTATCAAACTGAAAAAGGACCTCAAGGGGCTGGAGTTGGCTCAGCAGTTAGGAGCACTGCCTACTCTTCCAGAGGACCCGAGTTCTACTCCTGGCACCCATGTGGCAGCTCACAACTGTCTGTAACTCCAGTTCCAGGGGATCTGACATCCTCACACAGACATATGTGCACACAAAACACCAATGCACATGAAAGCTGGTCTCAGGCAGAATATTAAACCCAGGTATGGGCACTAAGATCCTTTATTAAAACCTCAAAGAATCTTCTAAACAAACAGAAGGCCTTGAAATGATGCGAAGGGCATTTAATAGGCACAGCTTCTCAGAACTTTAAGGACCATGTCCTTCAGTAACCCCACAGCGAGCCAGCCCAAGACAGAAACTGCCAAGAGTTTTATGAGCATGTGTTTTCTTCTCGTGGATTTGGTTTATAAATAAATACATAGGAACACAGTTGTTTTCCTTTGTTTTGTTTTTCTTTTATTGTTTTAACTTTAAAAAGCAGCTATTAGGAGCTGTTTAATCCTTGAACTACTATGGGCATTGGACTGCTCAGTACTAAACAGCCACAGCCAAAAGCCAAAAGGATGCTGACAGAACTTAATCCAAGAAGTGACAACAATATGCAACTCCATTTCAAAACTGTTGTGGATCGGTGGCAATAGCATGCTTCCTGGTTTTTCTCTCTTTAACAAAAGTATGTATGTATATATGTATGTATGTAATGTATGTATGTATGTATGTATGTATGTATGTATGTATGTATGTATATGTACGCGTGTGCTCAGGTCTTCAGGCTGGACCACAAACATCTTTACCCACTGAGCCATCTCACTGGTCAATCTTCTCCCCCTTGAATGGAGTGTTATTACTGTCACTCAGTCCCCTTCCCTGTCACTAGATGGGGAAGGAAAGATGCAGATAACTTCTTTTAGGTCACTGCCCTCCAGAGGAACTGCATTGAAGAACCACATGGAAAGCACACCATCCTCCAGATGACGAGGCCCCAAGGTGGCAGATGCCACAGGTGGATGAGACCCGAGAATCTTAAAGAAGGAGAATACACGATGCGTTGTAAGTCAGTGGGTGGACTAAGGCAGATCACATTTCCCAACCCCACTATCCTTATCTTCTCTTTGAGAAGTAGGTTTCGTCCTCTGTCTGTGGATGTGGGGTAAACATGGGTCTTAGAACTGGCAGAAATAGCTGTGCTCCAATCTTCATCAGAGAGCCTTGCTACAGCAGCTGATGAGAACAGATGCAGGGACCCACCCCCAGACATTAGCTGGAGAGAGGGAGTTCAAATTGGAGATCTCCATCGGGTCCCTCCTCTCAGAGCTCAGGGATCCTGCAGAAGAGGGAGAGGAAGAACTGTAGGAGCCAGGCGGGTGGAGGACACCAGGAGAGCACAACCCATAGAATCAACTAAGCGGGGCTCATAGGGGCTCACAGAGCCTGCATGAGTTTGTATTTGGTTGTTAGCTTGGTGTTTTTATGGAACGCCTAACAGTGGGAGCCCAGTAGGAGGAAAAGGGTCCCAAGAGCAGGTGAATGAATCAGAGACACCTCCACTCCTGACATGAGGATTTGTGCCTAGTCTTATTGTAACTTGCTATGCCATGCTCAGCTGGTGTCCCGAGAAGCCTGCTCTTTTATGAAGAGAAACAGAGGAGGCAGGGAAGTGGTTGGGAGACTAAACGGAGTGTGTGTGTGGGGGGGGAATGTGATCAGGGTGTATTGTGTGAGAAAACTGGAAAAAAAAAAGAACTGGCAGAAATACCACCGAGTAACTTCCAATATATGTGACTAAGTTATGAAAGGCTGCGTACAGCTACCACCTGGTTCTCAGTGGGAAACTGTCTCTCAGACCCCAACACCCTCCTGTGAGGAAACTCAGTCAGCCACATGCAGAGGCCACATGTGGGTGCTGGGTTGCCAGTCCCAGTTGAGGTCAGCTAGTCGGCTATCATCTACCACAGATGTGCAGTAAGTCAGCTCTACACACAGCTGTTGAGCCACCCACCCTTCCGTCTGCCCCGCTGAGACCCACTCATCCGAGCAGAGTCGTGGTGGGTTTATTACCCACCCCCGTGTCCACTGGCCTAAAATGATAGATAGCTGTTGCTTTACGTTACTAAGTTTGAGGTGGGTGATTGC
Organism: Cricetiscus sungorus; assembly: GCA_030556225.1. Taxonomy (NCBI): domain Eukaryota; kingdom Metazoa; phylum Chordata; class Mammalia; order Rodentia; family Cricetidae; genus Cricetiscus; species Cricetiscus sungorus. Next base: position 31,075,268 of record JANBXA010000366.1, on the reverse strand, counting down.
ACAATCATACAAGCTGAACAAGTATGCAATAACTGGAAAAGACAGCAACCAAGCCACAGACTGGAATAAGCCAGTCCCCACGTTCACCTTTCACCAGCTTCGTGAGTTGAGACACCTCCCACGGACAATTATGCCTGCTCTATGAGTTACCGTGGGGAATGAACGAGGTGACGTTATAAAACACGGGGCAGAGCTATGACACACAGTAAACGCTTGATTCCATCTGAGTTTATCATTGTAGTTACCCTGGAGATTACATTTGTGATTACCTCTACCATTAATCCAGGAGGGCCCTGTATCAGCAACTATATCTTCTACATCCATACAGTTTATGTCCTAGCCCAGTCATTTAATCATTGTTTTAAATCTGACATCAAGACTAGAGAGGTAGCCCAGCAGTTAAGAGCTGTGACTCCCTTGCAGGACAGCTTAGCTCCCAGTGTCCACATCTAGCATCTCTTAACTACCTACAATTACACTTTCAAGGGACGCTAAGCCCTCTTCTGGCCTCCATGAGTGAGTACTGCCTCACATGGTGCACATACCCACACATAAAAACATACACTTATAATTTAAAATAAATACAGTCTTTTAAGACTTCCTTTAAATCTCAGATAATAGATCATATCCAAGATGTTTGGTAAATGACAAGACAACACAAAATTTTACATACATTTATATCTCATTAACTTCCGAGTTGATTTGTGGCTACAAAGCAATTGCATGGTCAAGAATTTTCACACAGGTCAAAAGTCATCATCTTAGCCACATGGCCAAGTAGGCTTTTTCCATTTTACCAGTGAAGACACTGAGACTGCAGTAAGCTAAAAACAAGCTCCACATCCCTAGCAGGGTTTACCTTCCCATGATGACCACAGGCCCTTCTCATTGCACGAGTAGACTGAACTCTCCCCAACAAACTTCAAATGTCCCCATCATGACCAGATTTTCATCAAAACTCTTGTTCACATGAGGCCATCAAGAAGAACATCTATTTTGGTCATCAACAACTAAAATAACAACAGCCTGATTTTCATGTGTGTTACAGGAGTTCCCCCAAGGTAAGAGTTACAGCAATGTCTCTAATGGTGTCAGATCACAGGCACAAAGGGGAAGAGAACACTTTCAACGTAACTGATAGAGTTGTGCATAGTGCGTTTACAGTCTAATGTTCCTTCTGCGACGCCTGGCCACAGGGAGACACTGTACAACCTGTTTGCGGAAGCTGATTTTAAGGTGTGTGACTTCTGTTTGTGCTGTGTTGTTTAACTCTGTGAAGCTGTGATTCTTCACGTGTCTAAAACACCTGATGAGACAAAACACCTGGGAGACAAAAGCAACAGGAATTGCTGACCATCACAAGAAAGGGAAAGGAATGGGAGGTGGTGAAGGGTCATGCAATAGGAGGATGCACGCTGATATTGTGTGGGAGTGGGGCTGGACGTCTCCAAAAGTGACATTTGAAGTAATAGCTAAGGGATGGTGTCCCGGTTTCCAAGGGCTACCATAGCAAATCATCATAAACTGAAGATGTTACACAAAGGATGCCCATTCTGTAGCAGTTCTAGAAGGTTGGAGGTCAAGCATGAATGTACTCAGCAAGGCCACTTCTGATAGAAAGCGTCCTGCCTCTTCCTAGCGCCTGGGGTGGCTTTCCATCCTCAGTGTTCCCTGGCTTGTACCTGCATCACTCCAGCCCCTTCCTTCGATGTTATGTGACAGCTCACACATCAATACCTGGTGGTTTTCGGGACCTCCCCAGAGGGATACCAGTCATAACAGGCTAATAGGTCACTGTATTCCAGGACGATCATGGCTCAATTATTCTATCTGCGATTACCCTACTTCCAAAAGGAGATCACGTCTGAAGTATAGGAGTCAGGATTTTATGTACTGTTATCTTTTTAGGGGGCCCAATGTAATTCATTAAAGATGATAGGGCAGGATCAGTAAGATGGCCCTGTGGATAATAAACATTTGCTTTTTTTTTTTTTCCTGATTTCAATCCCAAATCTGTATAATGGTGGGAAGAATAAAACAACTCCACAGGGTTGTCCTCTGACCTCTACACATGTGCCTTGGCAGGTATGCTTGTTCTCTCTCTCTCTCTCTCTCTCTCTCTCTCTCTCTCTCTCTCTCTCTCTCTCTCTCTCTCTCTCCCCTCTCTCTCTCCTTTTCTTCCTCTCTCTCCCCTCTCTCTCTCCCCCCTCTCTCCTCTCTCCTCTGCTCTCTCTCTCTCTCTGTCTCTCTTCTCTTTCTCCTCTCTCTTCACTCTCTCCCCTCTCTCTCTGTCTCTCCTCTCTCTTTCTCTCTGTCTCTCTCTCCTCTCTCTCTCTCTCTCTCTCTCTCTCTCTCTCTCTCTCTCTCTCTCTCTCTCTCTCTCCTGTCTCTCCTCTCTCTCTCCTCTATCTCTCCTCCCTCACACACAGAATCATGATGATGATGATGATGACAATGATAATGATGATGATGACAATGATAATGATGATGATGGTGACAATGTGGTCGGGCAGAAGGAAAACCCTACCAAAGTCCCTTGTGGCAGATGCATAGCCTGTCTGAGGACAACTGAGTGTCCTGGACTCTGCTTTCATAACTTATCTTGCTGCTCTGATCTTTTGTCACGACAATTATTCACAAAACTATAATAGTGACCTTGACCAGATCGGAGATCAGGCCATAACTCTGACGTTTTCCTGCCTATGTTTCTGCAATCCTCCTGGGTCTAGCCTTGAGGGGAGAATACAGAGATTTTTCTGGACACTATTGTTCTCACCAGCCACAACTGAAACAAAATTTGAAATAGTTTGCCCTTCACTCCTCCACATCCTGGTGGCGGGGGGGGGGGGAGAGGGAGATTGTGCATGTAGTTTGAAGTCTCAGAATAAATTACTGAACCAAGCCTAATTTTAAAAATTAAACATAAACAGAGAAGAAAAACCACCTTGCTAGTCTCTTCCATTGTACAAACCTCCTTCCCAGAAGGCTGCATCTCAATGAGCTCCTGCCCTCATTTTTTTTTTTTTAAGCCAGCTCACATCCTGATGCTGTGGTCATGTGTTTCTTTGAATCCAGGTCAACTATATAACCAATTGCAAGACCACAAATAAAGATGCAAAGCCCGGTTAAGCAGTTCCTGTAAACCCTTCTTATGACCCTGAAGATTTCAACAGATCCCAAAGAGCAGGGAAACTCCACAGTTTATGCCGGGATGACCAAACAGGGCTGGGATGTCAAAGAAACCATGCTCCAGCCCTGAAGGGCTGGATCCAATTTGGGGTGATTGTCCTGGGAAGAGAAAAAAGGCTGAGGGCGTGTGTGTTGGGGTTCGGAATACAGTTTACTTTGGAACATGTTCTTCTAAGGAATTTCATGAGTCCCTGAGAACGTCCAGTCTTCCTGGGTATCCTGGAATCGAAGTTGCTTGAAATCCACCAAGTAAAACATTTGTCTCCCATTCACAAGTTTTACTTGACTTCTGGGAGCCTAGACACCTACAAAGCACTATCGTTTGTTGATATAAAATTCAAAACTAAATTCTCCCCAAGTATGTCCCTTCGGTTGTGCTTCAAAGTACTGAGAGAAAGCCTGACTAGTGCAACATGGAGAAGAAAATTCAGCCTGAAGAATGGCTTGTTCCTTTGTTTAAATGAAAGGTTTGGGCTGAGAGCTCAGTGGTACACATCCACAATGCCAGCACTTACTTAAAGTAGAATCAGGAATTCAAAGCATCCTTAGCTACATAGAGAATTCAAGGACACCCCGGCCTACAAGAGACTGTCTCAAAACAACAACAACAACAATGTGTGTGTGTGTGTGTGTGTGTGTGTGTGTGTGTGTGTGTGTGTCCATATATATAGTATAAATGTGGAAGTTTGGAGAACACTGCTATAATTAATAAGCTATAATTTAGACTCTAAAAGAATCACCAACATTGAAAGAGTAGCTCTACAACAAAATGTACACTGTTCTGAATCAATCTTAATGAGTCTAAAGGTACCAGAAGGTGTTACCATGGAAGCAGGAACTGATAAAAATGCTGTGACTAATAGAAACAAGGCAACAGTTTAGCTTTCCCAGTAAATTGTACATATGCAAAACAAACCATCATTGTTACTCTCTGTAGAAATCAAGGCGTTAGCTTAGACATGGATTTGAAAGGGGTTGTGCAACCTCTGAACAGGCCTCAGTCCTCGGAAGCCCTGCCCAGCCTCCTGTTCTATGCAATAACAGAGATAGTACCAGTATTCTGGGCAGCAGTGGCATAGGCTGCTTTCTGAGGAGGAAGGAGCACTGTCTTATCAATGACATCACCACATAATTTTTACCATGATGCTTAGAGTGAGAACTTTAATAGTATTCTAAAATAACATTTGTGTCATTTTCTAATTACAAAAGTAACGTTTTGATGGGCAACTAACTTTATCTCGCTGTTTGCTGCTCAGATCTCTGAAGCCAAGAATTACAAAGCCTTCCTTCTTGTGTCAAATGGGGAGAGTGGAAAGTTATGGGGGATGGAAACATTAATAAAACCTGTTACTTGGTAAAAGTTAATGCATGTTGATAAGAACAAAGGGGAGCACAGATTACTATCTCAGCAAAATGCTATTTGGCTATTGTGTACAGGGATGAGATTGAACTGTACAAATGTTACCTAACTTCAATAAGAACCCTACACAGACACAGACTCACGTCAACAGCTGCGTGAGGATATAGGCACACTGTGCTTCCACTGTTCTCCTATGCTGACCTTTAAAATTATTTATTCTTTTGAGTTATGCTAAGTAGTACGGTGATGGACATCTTTGAATATGAATCTTGGCCTGCACATCAGATCACTCCCTCTGCATAAGTAACAATAAGCATCAGTAGCGCGTTCTTGACAGCATATTTTTAATGAGATGCCCCTTCTCAGTCCCCCCCCACCACACACATTCGTGTATTATTGGTGACCTTTCTTTGTTTGGTGCCTTTAGCGCTTTCTGGCTATGCCTCTAGGCTTCTGTCCTGTTTTGTTTTCAATGATTCTTCTGAGGATTCTGCTTTCAACTGGTTTGTCAAGTGTCCTGGCCATCAGATCGGAGTTTCTAATCATCTCTGTTTGCTGATAACTTCTCTTGGCCTCTTGCATTCTATTGCAATGCTTTAGAAGCCATCCCCCAGGATCTTTGAGGACATGACTTGGCTGTTACTTTTCTCTTCTTCTAATGCCTCCTGTGTTTTCAAAGTATATATATAAAAATGAGTAGGAAACAGCCTTCTAACACAAGCCCGCACTTTTCTTCCAAGGAAAATCCCTTATGCTTGGAGAGTATGGCTTTGTGTCATTCTTTTAGATCAGAGAGGTTCACTGGGAAATGTGGGTGGAATTTGCACGCATTAGCATCCAAGCAGTAGTCACACACCTTTCTGTATTCCATGCTTAAGTGGAATGGGCCCAGAAAAACTAGACCAGACATCTCCCATGACTAAATTAAATGAAACCAAATTTTAAAGTCTAGAAACACGAAGAAAGTTCAGAGCATATCCAAGTGTCTTTGTTTCTTAGGAATTTCACACTCTGGCACCTTTGACTGAAGATCACCTGCTTAAGGATGTTTGTCTCAGATTCTTGGAAAGTCCTGTGGGACTGCCACCACTTCCCACCACAGCCTCCCCATTACCCAATGCCACAGTAGCAGAAACAATCTTGCCACATAGGCTCCATGAACCCTTTCCTTCAGGCACCCTCAGGCAGTTAGTGGAGATAGTTCTAGACAAAAATGATGTTTCTCTACTCTGCTGTTCAGCCTGCATAGAGTTCATCCCACTCCCCAATCCCCACCCTCCAGGGCTTGTGTGTGTCAACACATCTGAGAAGGTTACATGTCCCGTGTAAGAGGCTAGTTAAAAGGCAGCCTTTCTCTTCATGCTATACACTCCACAGCATCCATTCTAATTTAAAAATAATTTAAAAATAATGATAATGAAATTGATTGAAGTTATTTGTTCCAATGTACCTGGATGATCAGTGTGACTGTTAAAATATTGAACTGCCTCAGTGTCAACTAGTCATTAACTATGCCCCATCCCTACACCAGACCCCTCCCTAGGGAACCCAGCCTCCAGAGCAGTGAAAGAATCCAGTTCATAACATAGCACCACTGGGGAGGGGCCATTCCAATAGATGCTGTATCTCAGAAGTGATAAATACTTCAATATCATCCTTTAATGTTTCAGATAGTTAAAAAAAAAAAAAAAAAGAAACAGGGAATGTGAGTTTATCATAGCTTGAGTCTCATTCTCTCATTTATTCTCATTTTCAATTTTCCAATAGGTATTTATTGGGCTTCTTTCTATTCAGTGATATGCAGAGAACAGTCATACCTCAAGAGAGATTATAATCCAGGAACAAAGGTAACTAAATAAATTGTTTTAATACGGTGTGATAAATACCCCAGTGGGGCCGGGTCGGTCGGTGTTGTGAGAGCTCAGTGGTGGAAGGTTGCAGGGACAGCCAACGGTGAAGACGAAACTTGAGTGTCGTGTCTTCTTAAGGCACACTCATGGGGGATGGGAAGGGTTATACTAGGCTTGTACAAGCAAAGTCAACAACCTACAGAACAGCCAGAAGCCCAACAGAAGCCATGACTGATTAGTTCGTGAGACTGAGTAGAAAAAAAGGTGAGGAGTTAAGCCTTTCATGGCACACAAGTGTGCTGAGGAGGTGACAAGTAGCTAATTCAAGTGAGGTCACTCTCTTGCTTTTCTCACTCTCTGCTCTGTTTCATCAAGAATTGCCAGCACGAACTCCCAGGGGAGAGTGTGGTCTGGAGTCCTTCTTTATCTCTTGTTCTCACCCTGTTAGTTCCTACTGTTGCCGTGAATAAATAAGAAACTGATGTGACTAAACACTACCACAGGCTGCTCCACGCAACAAAACGCTGATTTATTTTTTGATCTAGTACTTAAGGGTAAACACCTGACATGCCATCGTTCCCGGATGAGTCGAGTGCTCTGCTGATGAATCACCTGACTATTGTGGGAATACTGGGTTCATTTCTTCTCCAAGCTTCTCTAACTCTGTTCCAAATAACTGTTTTTCCTGTAGAAGCAGACGCTCACCAGAAGAACAACAGCCCAGTGGTCCTTTTCATATGTAGATTCTGGATCAGGGTGCTTGAATGTGCAGGCAGCAATATCTACTCACTGTGGCTTCCTTACCTACCCTGACAATCAAGCAACCTACACTAGAGTGATTCGTTCCCTACAGAGCACCACCCCCCACCTTAATTCTTAAAAGAATCACAGCTTTGTCCAGGTGTCACGCATCCCAGTGTCTCGGGGCAGCCAATTCCCCCAGCTAACCACAATCCAACTAAGGCTAACATAGCGTGCCTTTGGGATGTTTACTTGTTACTTTTCTGTTGCTGTGATAAAACACCATGACCAAGGCAACTTAGAGAAGGATTTGTTTGGCTTACAGTTCCAGAGGGATAAGGGTCTATCGTAAGCATGGCAGCAGTCAGGTGTGGTGCCTGAAAATGCAAGCTAAAGCTCGCATCTTAAACCACAAGCAGGCACAGCGGGAATGGTATATCCCATTGACATACTTCCTCCAGCAAGGCCTCCTAAGCCTCCCCAAACAGCAGTCTGACTGGGAACCAAGTGTTCAAAGGCCAGAGACTCTGGAAGCATGCATCATCCAAACCACGACAGAACGGTTGGTTCAGGCCCAGTATGTAAACCAGTGATAGCCCATGAGATGCAAGAAGATGCTCAGCAGTGTCTCTCTGAGTAGAATCAGAAGACCGTGGATTGCCTTTATTTATGCTCAGCGCTGCACAGCCATCTTGCCATCAGCCTGAAGATGTGCCAAGTGCCAAGAATAGTGGAGGAAAGGGAACAGCACTGACCAGAACATGAGGCCAAATACTGTTATCCCGAAATAGACTATTGCTGGACACTTAGCTGGAGGAGGTGGGGGTTTAAAAGTTCTAGACCAATTCCTCAGAACTAATCCCATTCAGCTAGTTTGTTTCTAATAAAAAATAAAGTTCTGATAATCGGTCATGGCAAAAAGATAATAATGCTTTATTCTGACAATCTTAAACAATGCTCATTACTGGCATCAATAAGATTTTCAAATAAACAGATATAAGGGGGAAAGCAGAGTTGGAAGTGAGTAAAAAAAAAACAAAAAAAGGAAACGCTTAAGAGGCAAAGCTCTCTGTGTGTCCTTCCCTCCCATTGAAAGCAGAATCTATACCCCATGGCTAAAAACCTGAGGTGAAAGCAGGAGCTGGCTTGCACAGGGAAGGTGGGTATCAGGCAGGACAGAACTACTGAGGGACAGGAATAGTACGTATGGCTATTATGTGCAGTTGGTCACGTGGCTGAGTTACAGAAACAAGGAAACTGAGCAAAAGTATTATAAATACTAACCATTGGGCTGCAGAGATGGCTCAGAGTACCTGAGTTCAGTTCCCAACAACCATTTGTAATGAGATCTGTTTCCCTCTCCTGGTGTGCAGGAGAGAACACTCTATACATAATAAATAAATCTTAAAGGAAAGCGCTAACCATTGATCCCGTTCATTAGCTGTAGATGTGGCTTTCGTTACTTGTTGCTGGATGAACTACCTGATGCAAAGCAACCTAAGGTGGGGACGATTTGTTTTGGAGCACAGTTTGAGAGGATGCAGTGTGTCGTGACAGAGAGGACATGTGGCAGGGGCGAGAGGCAGCATCCACAGGCAGGGAGCAGAGAGAGATGAAGGTTGGTTCTCTGCTAGCTTCCCCACCCCCTCCCTTCCCTTTTATTCGGTTTGGGACCCCATTCCATGATGTGGGAATACCAACATTCAAGGTGGGTCTTCCTCCCTTAGTCATACATGTATTCCCTAAATCCAGTCCCGTCATTTGAGAGAAAAATGACAGTCTTCGTGATTGATAGGACAATTCTTCAAGCCACTCCTTCAGTGTGGTCAAGGAATTACTCTGAACCACCTGCACCTCTTTGAAGACAGTTGGCCAAGGAGCAAGTGAAGGAAACTTCTTGATTGCTTCCGGGCTACAGTTTCCTTGCTTGTAATTAGTGATCATATATAATTCAAAGTTCTGCAAAGGCAATGGGAAAATGTTGTGCATGTCTCAAATTTTAAATTCTATCTCCTTTCTTTTTCCCTTCCCAGCATGATTGAAAGGATTGTTGCATGTAAAGTCTGTGTTCTGGGGGATAATTAGCACCCTAAGGATCAAGGCCAATTTGATCCTCTTCGACTGCTGGGCTCGGGCACTACACACAGATGGCCACAGGCACAGCTGAGGTTCAGCTCAAGTCCCAGCGGCTCTTCAGAGCCAAGAATTCCCCAAAGATGCTCTTTACAGCCTAGGAAGCTATTCATCACATGCCAGGCCAGCTTGGTCTACATAGCAAGATCCAGACAGGCCAGGGGTACATAGTGTTGGACCCTAATTCCAGGGTCCTGATGGGCCCGTGGGAGAGCCCCGCAATACAAACACCAAAACCAGGAGATGCAACAAGCAAGAGGTGTTTATTGAGCCAGTGACAGCAATCTCGGGGAAAGTTACACACCACCCAAAGGGTTCAGGCTCCTTTTTATAGAGACAAACCGCAAATCAGCATACATGCACGGGGCACAAGGTGATTGATTACAAAGTATGATCTCATGTTTGAGAGACCACCCAGGTATGACCTGTTCTTATTCAAAGGATAAACCATAGAATGACTTGGAAAGACCCCAGACTGTCCGTTGGCCAGGAGTGACCCAAACAGTGCTATTCATCTGGGACCATTTGTTCCAGTGTTGGGGGCCTATTTCCTTGTTGTGGGCCAAGACCTGGGAGAGACTTCACTTCAGTTATTTCAGCAAAGATTGATGATTCAGTTACTAGCCCTATTTAACAGAATCAGCCTAGCATAACCACTAGCCCCATCACCATAGTAACTTTCTTGTTCTCATATCTGTTCTTTTCTCCCATGTCAATGTCCATTCTTTATGATTTTTTATATTCCACTTGCTAGAACTATTTTCCTTCCCCTTTCTCACATCCTTGCTCTGCAAACTAAAATCTTTTAATAGTAAGACACTATTTGGGGAAAGGAAGGAAGGAAAGGAAGGAAGGAAGGAAGGAAAGAAGGAAGGAAGGAAGGGAGATTGATGTGAATGAGGTTCATTTAAACAATATATTTTATGTAACATGATAGACTTAAAATATAATCAGATCAATATATAATCAGTATGAAGCCAAGAGCCTCTTAGTTTACTCTGACTTAGAAAATACATCATACTAACCCCCCCCAAATTCTGCCCCTAAAATTGTATTAGTTTGGTATTATTAGGGTGACAATCCGCTTAAGCACTCCCCTTTCCAAGTAACATGCTGAATTTTTATCATTGTTTTATTGTGTGTGTGGATGTTTGGCTTGCATGTTTGTGTCTGTACCATGTGCATACAGGGCCCATAGAGGCCATGAGAGGGCATCAGATCCCTGGAGCTGGAGTTACAGAGAGTTGTGAGCTACCATGTGGTGCTGGGAATCAAATGAGTGCTGAAACCAAACCCAGGTCCTCTGGAAGAGCTTCCATGCTCTTACCCACTGAGCCACCTAGACGCTAACATCTTGATTTTTAACAGGCACTGGAAAGGAAAACTCTCCCTTCCACTGACAACCACGCACGTTCGCACATACGCACACCCTTATGCATTACATACTAATACATGCGAATGATTGAAAGGAAGAAAATAGAGTTCTTCTAGAAAGGCAAGCAAGCCACTCAAAGCAACTGGACACGCACTGAATGGAACATGAACAGTTGACAGGGGACAGTGTTGACGAAATAGCAACCCCGTCGCAAAGGGGCTGATGTTTCCGCACAGTGCTTAGAACTGGGTGGAGCCTAGGACTGAGGCAAGCCCAGTCAAACGTTTTAAGTAGGTACGTACGTGTCCAGACAGAATTCTCTGTCCACACCAAGTTAGAAGTGACTGTGTGTCTTATTTGGCCCTTCTGAATGTGACTTAAAGTGGCACGGGTCCCCTCCCTGTGTGCATTTAAGAACCAATGAGTGCTCTGCCACGCCCTCATTCACTTCTAACCAATGAAAAAGAATGTTAAGGTAGTTCCTGAGTGGGTACCCGGAGCACAGCCCTCCAGCAGAGTGACTGTGGCCTTCTGTGTCTTAGCCACTTTGATTCTTAGGTTGTTTTATTGCGGTAATATAACCACAGGCTATTCTGACAGATGTAGCCAAGAATGGAAGCATTGCATTTATATTCTGTAAAGTAATGAATGGCAATACAAAGGCTGGAGTGGAGGTAGGGGAGAGGTTAATTACAGGGAAGAAAACCAACAGGGAGAGGCCGAAGCAGCCTGGGAAAGAGGCGATAATGACCTCAGTTAGAGAAAGAAGAGAGTAGGTAAAGAAAATTACTTATAGGTGGCAAATGCTTCAACTGCAGAATCAACGAGCCTTGGTGACAACGTGTAGCTTGTTCATGTTTGGCCATCTGTTTCTACAAACGGTTACCTCCAAAACTTGAGCAAAGACAAACACGTATTTGTCTCCCAGTGTGGAAGGTCTGTGGGTTCAGGCAAAGCTTAGCGAATGGTCAAGATGCTGAGGGTTTGGCTGGGAGTAGAAGGTCCACCTCTAGGATGGTCCACTGGCATGACCCGTGAGCTAGTACGGGAAGAGGGTCTCTGTGATATGGGATCCCTGTGGGGCCGCTATAGTAGCTGGCTTTTCCCAGAAGAAAATATAGTACAGCCAGGGCTACACAGAGAAATCCTCTCTCAAAATAAAACAAGAAAAAAAAAAAGTAAAACAATGTCATGTTGATGTGTGCTATGAAAGAGGGAGGGAGTAGAGTGTTTGCCTGACTTGTACAAAGCCACAGGTTCAGTCCCCAGCACTGCATAAATCTTGCACGTGCCTACAATCCCAGCACCAGTGAGATAGAGGTAAGAAGACTAAAAATGCAAGCTCAGCCCTGGCTGCATGGTGAGTTCAAGGCCAGCCTGAGGTATGTGAGGCTTCATCTCAAAACCAACCAAATAAATAAAAAGAAACTAAAAAAAGTAGGACTCCCACATTCAAAATTTAGACTCGATGCAATGGTACATTAAAAAACACACACACACACACACACACACACACACACACACACACACACACATATATATATATAAAGCACGAGGAGGTAAATGCCATAAGACAGCCACGGGGACAGTGGCAGCAAACGCAGAAAGGACAGATCAGTTTCTGCTGGGAAAATCAAACAAGACGGTTCAGCTCAGCTTTTTCAAAAACTAGGAGTTGGATTTTCAGAAATATTTTCAGAATTACCTCCCAGTTGTGCAATGAGAAAGGGCAGGGGAAGATGAACTCACAGCACAGGCATACATTTCTCTTTACTACAAAAACATCTCTAAAATTTTACCAGAAAAAAAGTGACAACCAAAAAAGCCATGCATTCTTTTTTAATGAAAAAGATGTATTTCATTTCAACTGTCTAATTAAATATTTCACCCCCAAAATATTGTCACACAAAAGGAGGCAGTTAATCTTCTGAGATTAAAAAAAAAAAAAAAAGTAACAGAACCCTGTGTTTTGTGTTGTGACAACACTGGGGAGAAACCAGCCATGGAAGGTCCCCAGTTCTGGCTTCCTGGAGATGTGCAGCTTGAGTTTTTCCTTTAGGTAAGCATCGTCTGCCCTCTGCTGGCGACTCACATCACCAACGGCAGAGTTTGCCTGTGACAAAACTGATAAAAAGACAAAACTAACCAACTAAAGCCATGCTTCTGATATGACAAGCATTAGTTATGTTCCTGTGACTGTGGCCACTTTTCACATTCCTTCTGCACGTCCATATCAGAGAGAAAGGGTCACGCGTAGCTGGGCCTTCAAACCACCTCCCAGACAGGAGGAAGAGCTTGGGTTCACTGAGTACGGTGGGATTTGTTGGGTATGGAGGGCAGTGGGGATAGGTACTGCAGAGTGGCTGGGGTCAGGGGAGGGGTGTGCATCAGGTGGGTCTCCAGCATAAGCGCTTGCTTTCATTAGGACTAAACTCTCAACCGCAACATAGCTGGTTCATCAGTGGGTAGGGCTCCTTTGTAGGCATCAAATCCAGAGATGGTGTACTAGGCAAGCACTTTCCCAGGGAGCTACTTCCTTCCTCTGTTTTTACTGGTCAAAATAGGACTAGTACGTTCCTTCCTCTGTTTTTATTGGTCAAAACAGGACGAGTCAAGTTGAAAGAAAAAAATAATGTTGTAAAGATAGATTCTGATGACATACCAGGAAAGGGCCAGTGATGGAAGCTGAACAATACGTGATTTGAGTTTGGGTGTGACTGGCTGGACCTCCAGAGATTTCTAGAGGTCTCTGAGTGGCAGGCATCGGAACTAAGACCTTCTGGCCCATATTTTGTCATCTACTTTGCAGAAGCCAGGGGGAAGGAAAGTAATTATTGAATCTGATACACCACTAGGAAGGCAAGAAGGCATCTTTGTTGATAGAATGTGCATTTAGACAAACTAGGATGAGTCTGACAGTAAGAGAAAATTGAACAAGGACAAAGATTATGTATGGTACTTAGTGGCAATCTGGGGAGGGAACAGAATTAAGATTTGTATTGGGACAAGTTGAGGGGAGAAAATCATAAGAGATGGGACTTTTCAAAAGTCTCACATTAATTGTGAATTAATATGAGACACCAAGGAAAAGGAAGCAACTGGGAAATAGTCTGACCTCTGTCATCAAGTCCAGGAGGAGGATTCTGTTAAATCCTGAAGGTCTCAGAGGACAACATGGCATCCCGTACCAAGCTATAGATGCTGGAGTGATAGGATCCTGGAACCCTGCAGCAGGGGGATTTTGAAATGACTTGAACTGCGTTCCATCAGGCGCTCCTTAAGCCAGCTCTAGCTCTACACACTAGACAAAGTAGATAACCAAAGTTTGCTGCTCTGTCTTGTGATACTTAAATCTGCGTGGATGAAAATAGATCCTAAACATGAGAAAACCAGTAAAACGTCATTTCAGAGTGATAACAATTAAGAGAAAAATCAAATAAGAAAAGACCAGAAACGGTTGGTCCAGGTAGAACTTGGTAGAGGCCAGAGAACACTTGTCTAAGGGTGGAGGATGACAACTCCATTGAGGAGCAGGGCCGGCTAGAAAGCAACATTTGGAATGTAGGGGGGCCAAGCTCTCTGTGTGGAGGAGCAGCCCGTGCATAGGCCACAAGGCAGGGATGGGCTTGGTGTCTTGAGGCAGAGAAAGAGCACAGAAGCCAGGGGAATACAGAGAGAGTAAGGGAGCTCTGCTGCTAGAGATAGGATAGGATGAGGTTGGTCAGGCTCTTCCAGCCACATGCAGGAGTCTAGATTTCATAATCTGCACAAGTAAAATGATGGATGGTGATGTTGGAATGACGCACCTCAAGAAGGATTGAAAACAGCGCCTCGGCATTTATTCGCCTGTTGGAAAATAAAAAACAAAAGAAAACAAAAACTCTGCCAACTCATCCTCTTCTCTTACCCCTCTTCCTTGTCTCCTTCCTCCTTTTTCTTCTTCTGCTTTTGTTTGTTTGTTTTTTACATTTGACATTAAAATGTATTCGGGGCCAGGGCCAGGTGTAGCAGCGACTCACACCCCTTTAATCCCAGCACTCAGGAGCCAGGGGCGGGCGGGTCTCTGAGTTTGAAGCTAGCCTAATCTACACAGTGAGTTCAGGCCAGCCAGGGCTACAGTATGAGAAGGTCTCAAACATTTGTTTTCATTTGGTATCAAGAGTACAATCCCTGGATTAGAGAGTCTGAGGCAGGAAGACTTCGAGTTTAAGAGACACCTAAACTGTGTCATAAAAACTTGTCTCAGCAGAACAATTCTTTTAAAAAAAAAAAACATTTGGAGGAAAAACTTGACCCACCTCTGTGAGTGGCTACATTTTTCTGCACAGATATTGAGATGTTTGGTCCAAGGGTGCTTCTCCAGACTGTATTGGGTTTGCTACCTAAGAACACGGACACCATTTAAACTTTCTGAAACAGAATAAGTACTGAAGGCTCTTTTGGACAATGGACTATAGATAAGTACATTAAAACTAACAGAAGGAACAATACGAGAGGCAAAATTTCACACTAGGTGTGTGCTCACATCTCCTTTGCTTCTGACACCACATAAAATTGTGTTTGAGGTAAATGGGAAGCATGGGTCTGTGACCTGCAGGTGGGACCTGTGGATTTTTCTGGAATAACAGAAGCAGCACCATCCAGAGACTATCACTATTTTCCATCCATTGCCCAGAGAGAGAAGTCAGCAGCCCAGTGAGCAGCCCGGTCCCTCTCCTCACTGCCCACAACAGCTCTCCTGCCATCAATGATCCTCCCTCCACTCCGGCTAGCAAGGATTGGCTTCAGCTACCCAGCGCATGCTACTCTAATAGGTTTCTTCTCTCCCCTTCAGCTCAGCAGCTGGGGCCAAGAGTAGCCCTTCGCCTCCAGCCCTGCTTTCCTCTAAGTGGACACATGAGATAATTTTTGTGCGTTCAGTATGCACTTGGATATTTTGCTTGACACTGTAACCTTTCTGCTTCTTTATGGGGAAAAGGAGCAAGGGGCAGAGACATCAACATTTTTTATGTCATTACTTCACAGTCAGTGACAGGATACGAGGAAGTTTCAAGGTCTCTCTCACCTGTAAGGCATGATGAGAAGAAAGGGGATTCAGATGAGAACACATGCCAAGCATGGGCGATAGATCCTGGATAAATCCCAGCACTTGGACACTAGAAACAAACACTTGATAACTTACACAAGTTACACTTTTCAGATGTCATTAAAAAAAATCTATTTAATTATTCCATAATTAATAGTCATGAATTTCTTTTTCCTCTATATGATATGCATGTGCCCTATGTCTCCTTGCATACTGTGTCTTCACAAACGGCCTGGGTTAAAGCAGTTTGTGTTATTGTTAACGTCTAGAGAATCAAAGTTTACTAAGGCTCATCTGCTGCTGCATTTATTGACGTTTCCCTGCTCCCCACTGAATATCCTTTAAAACCTTTGTGCGCACTAACTTCAGGTGCTTAATGAATCTTTAATAAGGAAATGAAAGCGTGCTGTGCTAAGTATGTGTTAGGATTCATTGCCTTCCTCACCGAGCTGGGGGGAGGGGGAGGGGCTGCTTCCTGTCCCACAGTGCCAGTCATAAGTGTTACTTAAACGTGAGTCGAACTTTGCGACTTTCTGAGGGCTTTCGTGCACGTTAAAAAGTAATTTCAAAATTAAGCCAAAGTAATGCAAACATGTACTTCCACCCCAGGAGTGGCACCAACTTTCTCTTTTACAGGGAAGGGACTTGAGACATTGCTACCTTCCCCATCCCCCCACCCCCCCTCCCCCGTTAAAGGCAGAAATTGCCAAAAGGTAGAGAAGTTAAACAGCACTGAAAGGAATCCAGAAGCCTGATGTGGTGTCATGCGCCTGTAACCACATCTCTTGGGAGGCCGGGACTGCAGGATAACAAGGTAATACCCTGTTTCAAAGACACAAAGTAAAAAGAAATTCAGGATTACAGTAAATTTTATGTAACACAAACGGAGGCGCCAATCACCACAGACAAGGCAAACAGGGACTCCAAAAGTTGCTGGGTTCAATTTCCCAGTGGAAAAATCCGCAATAAAACCACTGGCCACCAGAGGGTGCAGTAGCAAAATCCAAAGGAACTGTCTGCCTCCACCGCCAAGCACTTGGTCTCAATGCCCTTGGCGTCAAAGGATTGCCTAACCACGTTCCATGGAAAAGCACTGCAGGAAGACTTTGGGGCGGGGCACCAGTTCTTAGGAACAGAAACAAATATGGGATCATGACGTCTGAGCCTGCAAAGGCTTTGGCTACAATCTGGTACCCTCACCCCAGTGGAACCTGTCCTATCCTTGCATCTGCTGGTGACTCTAGACATTTACATATGTTTAACTTACATTTTCCATTTCCCTTATGATAAACAAATGAGAACTATTAGAACACGTGAAGCTGTTAACGTTCAAGTTAGCAGTTAATAATTAACACTAAAAGAACCTTTTATTGCTTAGAAACACCAGGATCCATCCTTTTTTAATTACCATCTGGGATTCTTGTAAACTGGTTTGCGTAAGCCTTGTTTACTGTCACTCGGAAGCCCTGAAATTTTGTTAATTTGGCATGTCAGATGGAGAGCTACTCACCTCGGCGTAAAGCAAAATATAGAGCCGGCATTTGAACCACCTTGGTGGTGAAGAAAGCATGAGAAGACACAGAGAGACCTACCTACCGACCACATTCACCCCCACCCCAGTAGGGAAAGCCTGGGCTGGAACAGGACTTTTACATTCAAGTGAACTTCTAAGATGGAAAGGGAACGTTTTCCAGCGTCTTGGTAATAAGGAAACAATAAGGGGTTCTATTTGGTTCCCCCCCACCCTGATTCCACACATTCTCCAGGTCTCTAGAAACCAGGTCCCCCATCAATCACAGCTGAACAAACGTTTCAGTGAAACTGTCTACACAAAGTGTGGTGGGTCTCAGGGCTGTCACCGCGTGCTCAGCTGCGTGCGTGTGCGAGAAGCCAAACAGTGGGTTAAACTAGATGTCAATTTCGTTTAACAATGAGTTGAGGCTGGCCAGTCCTAGCAATGGCAGCTCAGGCGACAGAGTCCTCACACCTCCCTCCTATTCTGCCGTCCTCAGCAAGTTGTCACAGAGTGGCTAAGAAACTTCCCCTGCCATGTCCCCCGCTGTCAGCAGGAAAAGAAGGAAATAGCTTGTGCCCTCTCAAATCGCCACTTTTCCTGGGAAAACTTTTCCTTCTCTGGAAGCTTCACTGAGTGAGAATGAGTTTTCTTTTACGTTTCAATGGGCAAAACTAATCACAAGAACTCAATAGGTAAATCTATTCACAGGACCTCAATGGATAAAACTACCCACATGACCTCAATGGGTAAGACTACCCACATGACCTCAATGGGTAGAACTATCCACATGACCTCAATGGGTAGAACTATCCACATGACCTCAATGGGTAAGACTACCCACATGACCTTGACAGGAGCCTAGTGAGTCTCTAAAAGACACACCCCTCCCCTAAAACCACATCAGAAAAACAGTAAAAGCAAAGGAGAGCCTTTGGAAGTTGAGTGCACGATGAGCTGTGTATGTCACAGGAGGGGAGAAAACAGGTCAGTAACATTTACATTACCATGACAAAATGCCTAGTGGAAAAACTTAAAGTAGGAAAATTTTATTTTGGTTCACGATTTGAGGGGATTTCAGTCCACTAGATTGTGGAGAGCATGGACAGCTGTTCCACCAATGCCAGAGAGTGTGAGGCAGACCATTCCCATGGAATCAGACCAGGGGTACAAAAGGGTCCTGGAGCTGGGGATCAGAATAGTTCCCAAGGCCTGTCCCTGGTGATCCACCTCTGCCATCTAAGCCCCATCTCCCAAAGGTGCCATGGCCTCCTCCAACAATACCACCAGCTGGGAAACAACATCACCCTGTCGAAGACGATCTACACCCAAACCATAACCGAGAGAGACTCCTCACCCAAACCAACTAGGAATACAACAACTTGTGGGACTGTCGGAAAGAACTAGAAGGTGTGTCCTTGCTGGAGGAGGTATGTACTGGGGGTGGGCTTTGGGGTTTGAAAAGATCATGTCGGAGAGTTGGCTCAGTGATTGGGAGCACTGGCTGCTCTTCCAGAAGACCAGGGTTCAACTCTCAGCACCCTCAGGGCAGTTTATAACTGCCTGTAACTCCAGTTTCAGGCAATCTGACACCTTCACAGAGACATACATGTAGGAAAATGAGTGCACATGAAATAGAATTAATTACTTTTAAAAAAGAAAGAAGGAATGAAAGAAAAGATCATGACATTCCCAGCGAGCTCTCGGCTATTGCTCCTGTGCCTGCCTGCCTGCCTGCCACCATGTTCCCCACCATGACAATCATGGACTCTAACCCTCTGGAACCATGAGCCCCAATAAGTGGGGGAAGGGAGTTGTAAGCTGCCTTGGTCATGGTGCCTTTTACAGCAGTAGAAAAGTAACGAGGACTCCGGCAGAAAGCTATTAGGAGGTTTCTCATGAGGGAAGCAATAGATCCATAGACACCAGCACCTCCAAAACATGCATCAAGAGAACCACTAGATAGCAGCTAGTGCCTCCCACAGAGTCTGGTCCCTAACCCAGACTACAACATCTCCCTCTTGTTCTCTTTCATCTTTACATCATCTCTGGCTCTGGGAATCCTGGGAGCTTCCTCAATTTCCAAATCTAATCTATGCACAAGAATCTGCCCTTTCAGCGATGGTGGCACTCCAGGAGGCAAAGGCAGGTGGATCTCTGTGAGTTCAAGGACTGCCTGGTCTACAAAGCTACACTTGAAAATCAAACAAACAAACAACAACAACAACAAAAAAAGAATCTCCCCTTTCTGAATCCAGGATTGTGAAACTTGGAATCAAAATGTTCTCATTCCTTTATCATCCTGCAATTCCCAAGTCACCTTTCTCTAAGCCAACAGCCACACAATGCCACACTCACTGATGGGAAATAGTGCACAAGGAAGTACCAGGTGTTAAAACAAAATTGAGCCAGGTATGGCGTGGCTTATGCCTGTACACTAATGCTTAAGATGTTAAGGCAGTGCTCAGTCTAGACACAACAGGGTGGGTCCTGGTCCCGCCTCAAAGTGGTGATGGGATAGAATTCCTTGACTTCCCATGGGAAGCCTTACTTACCCTCTCTGAAGAGCAGATGAGGATGAGATGAGGGGAAGGAGGGAGGGAGCAAGAAGAGGGGAGGAAGGGGGAACTGGGATTAGTATGTTAAAACCAAAATGTAAAGGCAGGGGATTGCTAGAGTTTGAGATCAGCGTGTTGCTACAGAGTGAACCCCAGGTCAACCCCTGCTGCAGAGTAAGACAGTGACTCAAAAAGAAAATCTATATCTTAAAGTATCATCCTTTGGGATTTGAATATGAAACCTGACCCAGAAGCCCAACATGCAGGAGAAATTTTTAAATAAAAATCATAGCCAATATGGTGAGGTATCTAACCTCCCCAAACCTCCTTTCCCTGTCTACACCACAGAGATAATAACAATACCTAACTCTTGGGAGCTGTTGGGTTTTTTAAGTAAATAATGGGCTGAGGCTGTAACTCAGTTGGTAGACTGCTTGCCAATTCTGCATAAAAACCCTGGGCTCAATACCCAGAACCATATAACCTGAGTGTGAAGGCACGTGCCTATGATCCCAGCACTCTGGAAGCAGAGGCAGGAGGATCACACAAGTTGAGGGCATCTTCTCCTGGTTAGGGAGTTTAAAGCTAGACTGATCTGAGAAACCCTGTTTTTTTTTTTTTTTAAAAAAAAAAAAAAACAACAAAAACAAAAACAAATAAATAGGGTGTGTGAGTCTGCCCAGGAGGTGTGGCTTTCTCCACCAGCCTTTGGGAAATGTCAGCTAGTGCTCTTAGACATTTTGGTTTCATGGATTCTCCTCTTCGCCCAAAGCAGTCAAGAACTGGGGGGCTGGGCGTTGGTGATGCACGCCTTTAGTTTTAGTCCCAGCACTCAGGAGGCAGAGGCAAGAGGATCTCTGTGAGTTCGAGGCTAGCCTGGTCTACAGAGCTAGCTCCAGGACAGGCTCCACAGCAATACAGAGAAACCCTGTCTCGAAAAACAACAACAACAACAACAACAAAACAAACAAAACAACAACAACAAAAACAAACAAACAAATAAAAAAAACCCAAAAAACAAAAACTGGTCCAGGCATGCTGTGCTGTGGGAATCTTGTATCCTGTTGCCCTGTTTTGCAATTGTTTAATGGAAACTTTGAAACATTAACGATAACGTCGGCTTCCACTAATTACCTACACCCAGCTCTGCCTCTTTTTTTTTGTTAGTGGAACGCTCAGGCTTAGAAAAACTCCTGATCCCCTGTTGTTTGGCTCTTTCCCCACTGTGTTAGTTTCTCAAGGCTGCAATGAGCAGTTGGCTTAGAACAATAGAAGTGTATTCCCTCAGAGTGTCAAGTGCAGGGGTCCAGGCTCCCTCTGAAGTTTCTAATGAAAGGCTTTCATCTCCTCTGCGGTCCTCTGGTGATGCCCCAGCATTCCTTGGCCTGTGACAGAAGGCTCCATCTGGATAGTCAACAGCCACTTCCCCGTGCCCTCCTATTGCCCTCCCTTCGTGCACGTCTGAGTCCAAATTTCTCTCTTCTGGAAAGGACAGCAGTCATCTTGGACTGAGTGTCACTCTCCAGTGTGGCCTCATCCAGAATAAACACATCCAGAAACGCCACTATCAGCCCAGAAGTACTGGGTCTGGGGACATCGACATGTCTCTTGGGGGCCACAAGTCAGCATGTGACATCTGCAGAGCCCAGTAGTGTTCCTAGTGTATCCATGAACTCTACTGGAGCATTTCTGTATTTCTTTCCAGACAGACCTATCTGTCAGTTGATGGAACGCGACTGGGGGGCGGGTGAGAGGGGAGGTAAAATGCGCCCATGTGCAGACACACCTCTCCCATGACTCACAGTTGTCGTTTCCAGCACGCCCGGGGTCCCACATGCAGCCGTCGCATTCAGACAAGGTCATCCCAGAGCCTTACATAATCTATGCGCGTGTGCACCGTGGCCACATAATCTACGCATGTGTGCAAGGCAGCCACACAATCTACGCGCGAGTGCAATGTGGCTACGTAATCTACACATGAGTGCAGTGTGGCCTTGTAATCTATACGCATACGTAGCATGGCTATGTAAGTAAACCCCATACGCATGCGCTGAGCGCCCCACTTTCTCTGCCACATTTCTTCCAGACAGGCTGCGCACTGCCCCTTCCTCCGTTTATCCACTCTTTACTAATAAAGTGGGTTTTGTTGCATATCTTGTGGTCCATTCTAGCACATGGTAAATAACACTCTGTACATGTAATGCTATGAAACACACAGTCAGCTTGTTGGTCATTACACACATGGCCCCTTTACCCTTCTCTCTCCCTTGCTAACCCATTAAATCACATTTCTAAAGCTAGCCCCCAAGGCCTACTCTCTTATTTGGCCACTGACCCGTTTCTGAGACTAAGCACCGAGACCCAACAAACAAAATTCATTAATGGCTACCCTGGCTAACCTGTCTAATCAGGATTTAACAACTTACCCTAGCACAGACTTCTGCTTTTCTCCTTAAAACCCCACTCCTGCAGAACCACTTGCAGCTGCTGCTGCCCCGTCCAGCCACAGCCACCATCCCACCCCCAGCTTGCCCCTCCAGGGTAATAAATCTCCTTTGTGCTGAGAACTTGGTGTCTGGTGTGTTCTGATCCCAGAGTGCTCCCCACAAAAAACCCCTCCGGGTCACGTTTGTACCTCTACACATGTGTTCAATCTGAAAGTGAACTCCAAAATTCAGTCTTCCTTTTTTCACCAACATTGTTAACAGCATTGAAAAAAAAAAAAAAAGACAACAGATTCTTGAAACATACACGTTTTTGTTTACATTGTAAAACTAAACTTGCATCATTTTAAATACATATTGTTAAATACCTACTCTGTTGTCAGGGAGTTTGGAAGTCCTGTAGCTTCCCTGAACCAATTAAGGATTCCTGAAAGGCGATTTAACCAAAAAGCATTGACTTGTAGCCTAGCCTAGCATTATGGGACAATAGAGGAAACACTGGGTCATACTGTAGTGGGTGTTCGAATACCCAGGGCTCGTTTTGTGTCAGACTTGGAAAACACTCTGACCAAAAGCAACTGAAGAGAGAAAAGTTAGAGGGTTTGTTTGGTTGGTTGGTTGGTTTTTGGTTTTTTGTTTGTTTTAGGAAGTCAGGACAGGAACTCAAGGCATATGGATTCTGCTGCTGTTTCCTACACGGAAAATGGGGGAGGGAGATAGGAACCGATTTCAATCCGTAACAACTGACGTGATCCATTCGTGTCCTTCCAACATCTCTTGAGCAGTTGGGCTGAGGACATACTGAAGCATAGCCCCACTGAAGATTACTTAGGAGACTGTTGTCAGAGGGGAATAGAATTCATTCCTCCCAACAGCACTCACATCCAAAGGTTCAGCCGCTTGCAGTGTGTCCCCTCTACTCTGGCAAAGTCATTTGATCATGATCATGCCTTAATCCCTACTCTGAAAAGGGGAAGGGGGCACAAAAAAAAAAAAAAAAGAAAATGAGGATTAGTTCCCTAGTTAAAAAAAAAAATAAAGCTAATAAAGCTAAATTAGTAAGTAACACTGCAGCCAGGGAAGATGCTGATGCACACCTTTAACACCGGCACTTGGGAGGCAGAGTCAGGCAGATCTCTATGAGCTGGAGGACATCCTGGTCTACAGAGTGAGTTCCACGACAGCCATGGCTACACAGAGAAACCCTGTGCAGAGAGAGAGAAAGAGAGAGAGAGGGAGAGAGAGAGAGAGAGAGAGAGAGAGAGAGAGAGAGAGAGAGAGAGAGAGAGAGAGAGAGAGAGAGAGAAAACAGTGTCGTGCACTGTAATAATCAGCCTTGATGGGGGTGCACAGCAGCCCCAGGGACTTTCCTGAATTTCCTCAGATGACATTCACAAGCTAAGACAGGTAAGTAATAGAAACCCACTCATTCACCAGGCACAATAGCCTTACATTAAAATTCTATAATTTAACACTGACATAAACAGCATAGTCCAAAAAGGTCAGGATCCATTCAGATCATTAAGGAAGGAAGAAGACTTTTGCACTGTTGTCCTGGAAACAGATCTCTTTGAACGTACCATCATGTGTACCATGACCATGATCTGCCAGTATCCTTGGATACCTGGCAGATGCACAGAGTAGGGGCTGGGACATATATTGCACTGCACTGTTCAATGTATAGGTTGGAGGAGCTTTTTTTTTTTTTTTTTTCTTAATCTATACTAAGAAAAGCTGATGATGTCCGCTGCTCAGGGGACAAAGCTTCACAGCAGGAAGTAATCGTTTTTTCTCTGCCCTCTGTCGTGGGTGAGCTGAAACCAAAACCAATTACCCCAAGATCAAAATCTTCAGATGCCGCAAGAACTGTTTTAACTTGGTCTTAGAATTGTGAGCTGCGGTTCTACCAGCCTCCCTACTGGTGTCAGATGTAGCCAAATTTAAAACATCACCAAGTAATGGAAAATTGCTCAACTCTTTTCCTTACAACTATGTTCTATTAACAACCATTATGATCATTTGGGGGCAGGGGGTGAGCCTCAAACACATTTTTTAATGGAATGCCCCATAGCCCATCTTGTACTGTTTTTCTCATCCACTTTACTGACCTTCATCTCATTCTCTTGGAAGCCTGAAACTAAATTTCATAAACACAATAAAAATTAAAACTGACCCCGTTTGCAATGAGGTCCCATTGCTGAACACGCTCATTTTGTTATATCACGACTCAAACACTCTTGGTCAGCTCTGCAATGTAACTGGTGTCCAGGTGTGATTGGATGTCAAGCTCTTGGCATGAGAGAGGTGTCAGTGAGCCTCCTCGAACTGCGCTAGTCCTGCCCACACTTTATGCCTGCCTGGCCCCTGGGGGTGGACTGTCCTGCCATGTCTCAGACCTGACCCGGCCCGTACCTATTTAATGGCTACAAGCAGTCTCCAAGAATGATTCTGTTTCCACCATGAGAAACATCCAGACTAAGGTCTCAGAAACCATCCCCTGCAGACCTTAAACTGTTGGAAGAAAAGAGAAGAATGCCTCAAGACAAAAGCACAGGGACAGACCATTTTCAGAAAGACTCTGGTCAAATCAGGAAACAATTGCAACAACTGGCAAATGAGACTTCGTGCAATTAAACGCTTCCGTGCAACAGAGTGGAGGAGACAGCTGAGTGGATAAAGCATCTGCCATACAAGCAAGGATGAGGACCAGAGTTTGGATCCCCCAACCCACGTAAAGGACAGATGTGGAGGTGTGCATCTGTAATGCCAGTACTCCTACAGTGAGATGGGAGGCGGAGACAAGAGAGACCCCAAACGGAGCTCTAGACTGGCTACAAGATGGCCCAACATAGAACCATAAACTTACTTAAAATATTATGAATTTTTGTGTGATGGTATCTTTAGTGGCTTGATTATGTTGCTTGTAAGCAGAGACCTTGCAGATTAAATGTAATGTCAAGAGGATGGGCACAGGCTCATTGCTGGCGTCATTTTCGGAGTGACTAGAGTCCCTTTCAGAAAGTCCTTCCCTATGCCTCGGTCTTTCTGCAGTTTCAGAGTTTCAATCTTACGTTAAGGCAGAAGAAGTCACTTTTCTGCAGAGGATGGCTTCTGAGACGTTGAACAGGAAGCAGAATCCTACTTGATAATTACTTGTAGCAGTAAGTAAGCAGAGCCCAGGCCAGGTGCTGAGATGAGGCAGGATGGTCCCTCCCTGAAACAAGGCAGGTTCAAAGCAGCAATAAAGGTGACCAAGGGGTGGAGAAGAGAGGTAAGAGCCTGGAGCGGGGAGAATATGAGGAGACAATACTCAACATACTTGTAAGAATATACAATATGTCATACAGTTTACTTGTATGAAAATGACCTTATGTAACATAGTACCATGCACAATAAATACACACACTGAAAACTTTAAGTCTTTAATTTAGTAAGGGATGGTCATTGGTCTTGGTAGGTATATTAGCCCTAGTCAATAATCCTTCCACATATCTCTATTTAAATTCAGCTCACTGGGTTTGGTGCCTACTAGGAATAAGGCATTGTTTCAAACACAAGAATCAATGTTCACACATGACTCCATCTCCTGTTGTTTTTACAGCCATTTCCTAACATAATACTGTTCTTGGGAAACCCACAGTTCCAACCCTCCCTCCTTTCTCTTGGTAATGAGCTATCCTGACTCAAGTTTGTACCTCCCACCTCCCCTGTTCTCACCCTCCCCCTCTCCCTCCCCTGTCCTTGTCATTCTCCCCCTTCTTCTCCCCTCCCCCTCCTTTCCCCCTCCTCCTGTCCTCACCATTCCCTCTGTCCTCCTCCCCTCCCTCTCCCCTGTTCTTCTTCCCCTCCCTCCCCCCCCCCGTTCTCCTCCCCCCTCCCCCCTGCCCTGTCCTCACCCTCCACCTCCCCCTGCCCTGTCCTCACCCTCCACCTCCCCCCTGGTATAAGAGAGCAGGGTCCCTCTCTCATGCTTAAGGAAGGACTCATGTGAGGAGAAGCATTTGTACAACTCAGTGAATGGGAAGGACATTCCAGACTGAAAGAGAAAAACTCAGAAAAGTGGATTAATTGGGTGGGACTGAGACTCAAAAGGGTCCCTGAGGCTGGAGCTGGGTTGAATAATGCAGGAGCTTTAGGGATGTGGGTAAATTCAGCATCTTGACAGGGAGTGACTGTTCTGAATTATCTATCTGGACCAAATGGGGTCACAGGTATCCCTACATGATGGAGACAGGAGAGGCATCAGAGGGAGAGCAAAGATTCTCCGTTGCTGGCTTTGAAGAAGGAAGATGGATCCATGAGCCAAAGACTGTGAAAACTAGGAGACTTTGACAACTAGAAAGGCTGGAGCCTTCATGAAGTACACAGCCCTGTTAACGCCTTGCCCTTAGCACTCCTGACCTCTAGACTGTACAGAAACAGGCTGGCAAAGGCTGTGATGATTTGTCATAACATCAATACAGAGCTAATACAAGCCAAGTGACTAAGAGCAGACTGGGGAAGATGGGTTCCCAGAGTTTGGTAAGAATCTGCTCGTGCCTTAGAGGTTGTGGCACAGAGTTTGGGTTCCACACTGGTGGTCCTGGGGAGCCTTGAATTTGATTTAAGTAGATGAGGCATGTTTTTTGTTTTGTTTTGTTTTGTTTTGTTTTTCTGTGAGTTCCAGACTGACTGTTCTGGCTGCTGTAGAGAGAAGCGATTGAGAAAAGGTGTCCAGGCAGGAGCTGTTGCCATAGAAAAACCAAGGCAGAAACCACAGGAAGAGAGAAAAGTCAGTTTTGGAGCTGTTTTTTACAGACCAAAATAATGGTAATACTTATGGCAGATTGCTGTGAACTTTAACAAAACAGGAATTGAGAAGGTCTTTAACCAGACACCCCAAACTGAAAACAGCAGGTAACAGTGAGCCTGACCAATGATGGTTTTGCAGGGTAATGAGAAAATCAGTGCCTCTGTATTTGTTGCCCTGTGTGCTTAGACTCAGACTCACACATGGAAATGTTAATTTAACATTTGGATATTTAAGTTTGGAGAGCAGAGGAGAAATTTAGGTTGGCAATTAAAATTTGCATTTCTTGGCCCAGCTGTTAAGAGCACTGGCTGCTTTTCCAGAGGACCGGAGTTCAATTCCCAGCACCCACATGGCAGCTCATAACTGCCTGTAATTCCAGTTTTAGGGGCCAAAACAACTTCATACAGACACACATGCAAGCAAAACATGAATGTGCACGAAACAAAGGAAATAAATTATTATTATTATTATTATTATTATTATTATTATTTTTTAAAATTAGATCCCATGGCTCTTTAGCCATGAGTTGGAGGAAGTGACTGATCAGAAGTGTAGATGGTGTCCTGGGTGGTGCGTGGCACTCCTTTAATTCCAGCACACAGGAGGGAGAGGCAGGCGGGTCTCCGTGAGTTCAAGGCAAACGCCAGAACAGGCTCCAAAGCAACACAGAGAAAAACGGACAAGGAGAAGGAGGAGGAGAGTAGTTGGAGAGGGAGGATTGAGTTCTGGACCGCTCTTCCCTTTAATGGGCATGCACAAAGGAAATAGAGGCAGTCATCAGCAAAGAAGGAAGTCGGGACAGCGGTGTTTCAGAACCTGTAGGTGAGAAGGTGTTTCTGGGTAGAAACGATCCACCAAGGAACTCTATGCACCAAAGCCACTGATGCAGTCATCAAAACTAATGAGTGACACAGAGAGCTGAGTCAGAGTCCCAGGAACTTAACAAGGGAAAGATACATAATTCCCCTAACAGATTGCAGCCTGAGAATAGGGCTCAGGGTGGGAAAGCCGGCTCAGAGGTACGGAGGGCACTTGAGGACAAGCCGGATGATCCAAGTTCCGTCCCTGAAACCCACTTGATAGAAAAAGAGAAATGACTCCTGCAAGTTGTCCTCTAACCTCCATATCCATGCCCTCACACAGAGGGAATAAATAAATGTATCAATAAATGAATAATATATTTAAATGCACACACAAATAATAAATAAAACAAGTGTAAACTTTTTTTTTTAAATAACTGAGTTTAGGCAGTATAGTGTAAATAAATGACATTGTTTGCATAGCTACTTGGTGGTTGTATATTATGCTAACTTAACGTTTTGTTGAGTGGGCACTGGCTTTCCTTTGCCACATCCTTCAATTCTTTATGTGTCATTACTTTTGGCGTCCCATCACTCTTTTCTTTAATTAAAATGCAATCACATCACTTCACCCCTTCCCTTTCTCCCCCCCCCCAGCCGCCATCTCTTCCTACGCCCCATATTTTTGTTGTTGTGTCTGTTTTACACCGCCCAGCATTTCTTGGAAGAGGTGACTCTAGTAAAGCATCAGTTGTAGCCGCTGTCGTGGGGGTCAAAACAAGGCAGGAGAAGGCAGAGTACAGAGGTTACAAAGGTTCCTACGTGCCATGGGTTTGAACAGGTTGGCTGTGATGCAAACCAGTGCCTTTCCCTGGATGAGGGCGCCATCTGGTGGTTGAAATGGGCAAGGACAACAGCAAGTATAGCCCTGATAAGGAAATGCAAATCAAAAATTGCTAAAATATACTAGCCATTTTGAGAACTCAAAAGTCACATACATGTTGCTAGTGGCAACAATACAAGAAGTCACGGATACAGAATCATTTGCTTCTTAAAACCATTGCCTGGGAAGCACATCAGTTCTAAAGACTTCAAAGGTAGCTTGTTGGTAGCTGCGTTGCTCCTTAAAATGTGTGATTTGGAGAGAGGGCAGGGCAGTTGCACACTTGCTGTTCTTGCAGAGAAGCAGAATTCAGTTCGCAGAATCCACTCTCAAGGCAGTTCGCAGCCCGTTAGAATTCTGGTTCCAAAGGATCCAGCGCCTTCCTTTGGCCCTTGGTAGTTTGAATAGTGGCTCTCTGGAGCGTTTGAATAACTAGTCCCCAGTTGGTGGGGGAATTAGGAGGTATCCTTGTTGGAGGAGGTGTGTCCTTGTTGGAGGAGGCATGGCCTCGTTTGAGGGCAGTTTGCTCTTTGGAGGGGTTTGGCCTTGGAGGAGGTGTGTCAGGGAGACGGGCTTTGAGGTTTCAAAGACCAAGGGCATTCCTGTGGATCACGTGTAAGCTACTGCTCCAATGCCATCTTGTCTATTGCCATGCTCTCCACCATGATGACCACCCTCTGAGACTGTAGGCGAGCCCGCAGTTAAATAAATGCTTCCTTTCCTCAATTTCCTTGGGCGTGGAGATTCTCCACAGCACTGGAAAAACATCTATGTGGTGTCCATACACATATGAAGACAAATGCTCATACACACGAAGTAAGACTAAATAAATCCCTTTTTAAAATGCATGGAATGTAGGCAAGCAGAAAAGAAGTCAGCTGAGTGTTATTCCAAGGAGAGAAGATGGAGGTGTGGAAGTGGCTAGGAATAAGGTGATTCCGAAAAGTTGGCATCCGCAGATCAGTCCTGTTCATTCACAGTGTGAGGTCAGATTCCATCCTGTGTGCAGGAGGGTTCAACGCAGAATGCAAAAAAAAACCAGGCTGCTCTGTGTCTTATGTAACATCCCAGGGCCACTGAAAGAGGAAGTCAGAATGGCATCTGCCCATCTGCCTTAAGGTCCACAGTAAGTCCAACTTACGAAGGCTGGCCCGAGGAGACGCCTGCGCACTGGGGTCTCGGGAGAGGATATTCTTTTCTATGGGAAGAGAAGGTGCACACAGTGAAAGGGTTGTGGGGGGGGGGCGCCTCACATCGTTGTGGTCATCGTCATGGTGCCCTGTCCCCCCTCCTCGCCGCCCTGTGGTCCTTGGATGGGAAAAATAAAACATCCCAAAGAATATAATGGGGTTTTAGGAACCATGTTTTATTAAACTCAAGAGAGGGAGACACTACCCTGAAACTTACAGGAGATGAGGAGTTGTTTTCAAGCAGTGAGATGAATGCTGAGCGAACGGGGAGAGAGAGGAGGATGAGCCAGGGCCAGGAAATCTCAGAACAGGACAGGATGGGAAAGATGCAGGTGGAGAAGAAATGGGACCAGGAGGGGTAAAGTAGATTTAGCTTTGTTCATGACCGGCACAGAAGGAGATGCCCACTAAAGTGTCTGACAGGACTGGGGTTAGCACAAGGCGAGTGAGGTTGGTGTGGTGGTCATCGCATGATGAATCTCATGAGAAGAGAGTCTTACTAAGACCTGGCCTGCCTTGGTTTGGCCTCTGAGTGGAGGGAGGGGACGCCGCAGTTGGGTGGTATTGTACGAGAGAAGACTAAAGAAAAAGAAATGAAAAAGGAAGAAGAAAAAGTTGACCATCTGCAAAAGCACTATATCAAGTTTTCTGAGTGATTATTTGGTAATTTCTTTTTTTTTTTTTTTTTTTTTGTCAAACCTGGACATAGAGATCCATATATGTAACCCCAGTACTCACGAGGCCGTGGCTCTTCTTATGTCCACATATCAGCACCCCAGTGATCGGCAGGAAGCAAAACACAGGCTGTGCAATGATAAGATTTTAGGCAAAGGGTTGTAGCTCGGAAATATATTTCCCTATAGGCATCAGATCAAGTTTGTATCCAGGAGTTGCTAGTGGCAGAAGAAGAAGAAAAAAAAAATTCTAGAACTTATAGGAAAAAAACAAAATTTAGAACTTCCCAACTTTGATTTGGTTTGAACTGGCTAAACTCAGAGTGAAAAATGGTTCTGCCTATTCCCCCCCCCCCACACACACACACACACGCACGCACGCATGCACACCTTGAACATGCTGTGGACCTACCGGCTCTTTAGTGAGAGCGGAACAAAGCCTGGGCTACTTCTACAGAGCTGCTGTCCTAGCACAGGTAAGAAGCACAAAAGGAATCAGCCAACGCTTAGGAAGGAAGCAGATGGGGACCCTGTGGGGACCCCGAGATTCGGGGCACCGGTGGAGCTTGGTCAGAGGCGGGTGAGCTGTGTGGAAACAACTAAGCAGAGGGCCGTCCTGACTTTTCCATCGCTGCCCTTGTCCCATCTGCTCCATGGATAGTTCCCATCTCATACCCCACCCCAATCCCTGCCCAGGACCAGCTACGTCACTTGCCAGACCTGGTTTGAAGCAAAAACATAAGGCCCTTAGTTCAAACACTGTGTTGAGAAGTATGGGTTGGTTAAAGGGAATGTTAAACCAAGTTGGTACCCGGTGTCACACAGTCCTGCACTGAGCCTGCCTTCCCCCTGCACGGCTAATATTCCACATTTCACCCAGCTGCTTCTGTCTCCAAATAACTCTTGCCCCTTTCCTTGCCCCTGCCCAATGAAGCTATTTAGGACCACAGACTTCCAGGTCAAAGGCCACAGATACCAGCCTCTCTGTTTTGCATACCCAGAAACTAGGAGGTTAGTTGAGGAACGATCATTAGCAATGTAGGACTGATCGGGTCCAGAACTCTCCGCCAGCTCACCAGCCTTGACTCCTGAAACCCCATCTCAAAAGGAGGTGAAGGAAGGGACAAGGAAGGGGTGGGAGGGGAGGAGAGCAAGCAGCAGCCCGGGTCACTACAAAGCTGTTAAACCAATAAGACCATATTGGTTTTGAAAATAATTGCAATGTGACTGGGGCGTGGCACGGTGCTAAGAATACTTGCCTA
The DNA here is from genome assembly GCA_030556225.1 of Cricetiscus sungorus. Taxonomy (NCBI): domain Eukaryota; kingdom Metazoa; phylum Chordata; class Mammalia; order Rodentia; family Cricetidae; genus Cricetiscus; species Cricetiscus sungorus. The sequence goes on along the minus strand of JANBXA010000366.1, from coordinate 31,043,418 downwards.
GGACACCGAGGCCCTGGGAACAGCCTACAGAACTGGAAAGGGGCTCGGCGGAGAAAGCCACTCGCTGCGTGGTGACCCGGCGCCGAGAAAGGACAGAACCAATCCCAGGAAGTTATGTCCTTGAGCTCCACACATGTTTCCACACGCAGACAAAATAAGTGCAAGAAGACAAAATAAAATGTTCGAATGTTCCAAATGTTACTTCAAAAGTGGTTTTGCTGGCAAATTAAATTAAAATTACTTTCTTTCGTTGTGCTTTAACGTATCTCTGACACATGCAATATATATATTTATACGACAAAGCTTAATGTTCACACCTTTTGTCAGTGTGGTAGGAGCCTAGGAATCCATCCCTGGGAAATAATGTAAACCATGAATTCATCTGATGTTACAATATTATTTAAGTAGCAGAGCAGGAGTGGGGAAGAGAGACAGAAAGATGGAGGTTAGGGCCTTTTCCTGGATATTTATAACGGCAATGTAAAATTGTGCCACTGGGTGGCACTAGGGAGCTGGGCAAGTGGTCAGACTTGCAAACCTTAGAGCTAGTGCTGGGGAATGTTCACTGAAAATCTCTTTCACGGTGATTTCAAAACGTTATCAAAGCAACAACGAAATCCTTTAACACCAAATTTCTTTTAGGAATGGGCCTGCGAGGTGGCTCATGGGGAAAGTGCCTGATTCACAAGCCTGACCTCCGTAGTTCGATTCCTGGAACCCCAGCGAAAGGACCTCAGTTCTTGAAGTTATCCTCTGACTTCTGGTGCTCAGTGGTCCTCAGGCACACACATGTACTCGTGCACACACACACTCATTCAAACATATGCACGTGCACACACGCACGCACACACATGCACACACAGAAACTTTAAAGGAAATAAATTATTTTTAAAACTAATAAATGTGGGGAAATGTATAGCTCAATAAAAACGGGTGTGGGGGGGAACTAGTAAACGAACAAATAGGGCTGTCCAAAGAACCAACATCAATGCAAACCAGAATCAGTTAGCTAGAGAGAGAGAGAGAGAGAGAGAGAGAGAGAGAGAGAGAGAGAGAGAGAGAGGTGGTGCCAGACAGACGCGCACATACATACTTGATAGACCAGGTAAAGAATTGACTCACATACCTATAAAAGATTAGAAGTCCCACGATCGACAGGGACCCACCAGGATCCCAAAGTCGTAGCTTGAGAACCAGGAGAGTTGCTGGTGTGAATGTAAGAGAGCTAGACAAATGACAAAGCTCCTGTCCCCGCCGGCTTCTTCTAGTCAAGCCTCTGGAGACTTAGGTGAGCTCCTGTTAGGAAGAACAGTCTGGAATTCATTCTACCAGTTCAAAGGTGCCCTCAAACCACACCCAGGATGGTGTGGGACCGATGGCCCAGCCAAATTCACACACAGAATCAAGAGTCTCTGCATAGCAAAGCCTGTGTGCAGGGGTGAAGGAAAGACAGCATACAGTATGCCCTGTGTGCAGGGGTGAAGGAAAGACCGCACACAGTATGCCCTGTTAGTCAGATCCACATTGACACCAAAGGAGATGCATTACCTACTGTTTTTAAGAGGAAAAAGGCAGGTTTCTAAGCAGCAATGTGGAAAGGTAATTTATCTTTAATAAACTAAAACAAATCTGTGTATTAAAAGCACAGGGGACTGATTTTGGTGGTTCACTGGTTTGGTGGTTTAATCCCAGAGCTCAGGAGGCAGGAGGAGGATCTCTGTGAGTTCCAGGCCAGCCAGGGTTACACAGTGAGACTCTTGCCTAAAAGTAGAAAGATAGATAGATAGATAGATAGATAGATAGATAGATAGACAGGCAGATAACACTACCTCATCATATTATTGTGAAGATTCCATGGGGTTTGCAGGTAGAGGCCTGCAGCTGTAAGCTCTCAGTAGCTTTTAGCTACCATTACTATGGAATTGCTTTTTGAAAATAACCTATGCTAGTATTCAGGCATCTGTACTGGCCTATCCTTGGGGTTCTGACAGGATACACCCTCAGCTGCAGCCACTAAGAGCACCACCTGTGCACATTCACTATGTTCCCTTTTTAAAAGGCTCTGCCCACCCCCATCTTTCTCTTTCCCTTTCTCTTCTTTCTCTTTCTCTTTCTCTCTCTGCTTCTCTGCCTGTCTCTCTATCTCTCCTTCTTCTCTCCCCTTGCTGCACAAAGGCCCAGGTTGGTGATTTACACGCTGCTTCTAAAACAAAGAAAGCCTGGCACTGGAGAGAGGACTGGTTAGTGTCTGCTTGCTGAGCCTGGGGACCTGAGGTGAGACTCCATCACCCATGTTAAAGTTAAAGCCAGGTGCAGGGATGCACATCTGTAACCCAGCACTGGTGCTGGGCTGGGCTGGGATGGAGGCAGCGAGTTCCCTAGAGCTCAATGGTCCAGCTGACTCAGTGAGTGAGATGCCTGCTCTCAGGTAAGGCGGAGCCCAACCAAGGAAAATGCTTGACATTAACTTTGGCTTCCACATTCAAATACAAGACACAAACACATGCCACATGCGCGCGCACACACACACACACACACACACACACACACACCACACACACCACATACAAACATACATATACACACCACATACCTATACACACAAATCACACACATATACACACCACACATATATACCACATACACATTCCATGACACACACACCACACATACATACATACACACACCACACACATACTATATTACCCTCACACACACATACAAACACAGTCACACACACATACATACATACACACCACATGCATACTACACTACACACACACACACACACACACACACACACAGAGAGAGAGAGAGAGAAAGAATGAGGAAGTTTTCCTCAGAACCCCTTACTTAATGATAGTAAACCATTCTCTTAAAACAGAAGTCTACACTGAACCTAATAATTTCCTTGTCCACATCCTGACTTCATTAACATCAGCAGGGTTTTCTTGAACACTTCTCTGTGCCTGAGCCACACCCTCACTCCACCTCACCCAGGACGCTGCACAGACTCACTACTGTAGTGACACTGGGTCCCTTCCAGGGGCTCTAAAAATAGGACAGAACAGGGTCCCCGGTTAGCTGGCTCCAGCCACACCATTTCTCCGCCGCTGTGTCCCCATTCCCCTGTTTGCTCCCCTGAGATAAAAGAACCTCACTCCACCCTGCCCTGTCCTTTCATTGTCTGTGCGCCACGTGAGCAAAGGCCTTGCCTTCCTATCTAGCAAGTTCCTCCAGAAACCAAGACTCACTTTTCAAAATCCCCGCCTCTGTCAGATGCCCCGCCAAGAACGAGAGCAGCAAACTCAACTGGTCCATTCCCTGTGGTCTTGGCTTCAACTCCTCCACACCCCCACCCCACCCCACTCAACTGCTGGAATAAAATTGATACGAATATTAGTTCAATTTTTTAAAATTAAACACTCGTTCTCAAGGCCAAGGATAAATAAATGCCACTCAGAAGTGTAGCATGAATAATAAAAACCCAAAGACAGATATTGGGGTTCAAGCTGAAGGTCCAAAAAGCCAAGCAGCCAAGCCACTAGAGAGTTCTCACCTTTACCAAGACTTGGAACAAAGGGGGACTATCCTGTCCTCAGAGGGACTGCAGACAGCAATGCTCTCCACCAAACCTCAGACCGCACTGAGCTCCTGCCTTATGTTCCTCTGGGATTAAAGGCGTGGCATCCCAAGTGCTGGGATCAAAGGTGTGAGCTCTGCTTCTCCTTTAGACTGATTCACTCTCAGGTAGCCCAGGGTGGCCTTGAACTCACAGAGATCCATCTGCCAGTCTCCCCAGTGCAGGAATTAAAGGTATGGCCACCACTGCCTGTCCTCTGTGGCTGACTAGTGGCTTAGCTCTGCACTCTGATCTTCAGGCAAGCTTTATTTGTTAGATCACAAACAATGTACCACTACACAGAAGGAGGCCACTGCATCTGAACTTTTGGAAGTGAATAGTGTGTGGAGAGACGTTGGAACACAGTCTGAACAACCCTCCTCTGCCGACCTAAAGAGGTCAGAGCTCGGCTAGCCCTGAGAAATCACCAAAGACAGTTTTTTTTGCATTGGTTGAATGATGGAAAGAAAGCTACAGCAACTGTTAGCCAATACAGGAAGGAGACACTACACTTAATTCCTATCAATACATCTTGCAGATAAGACACTGGCACAATTTTGTGATGAATAAAATGTAGTAAATTTAAGTAACTCCTGGTTTTTCTAATCTCCCTTAGAAATTAAGATTACATTTACACACACACACACACACACACACACACACACAACAATCACATTTACACTGGGTGTCCACCTTTAACCACAGCACACCAGAGACAGAGACAGGCAGATCCTTACTAGTTCAAGGCCAACCTGGTCTATATATTGAGTTCCAAGTCATCTAGGGCTATATAATACTATGATGTTTCAAGAGAAAAGAAAAACACATTGATTTACTATTTATTTGTTGGGGAGGAGAACAGAGGACAATTTCCAAGAGCAGACTCTCTCCTTCAAGTGAGAGCATTCCAAGTGAACTCTGGTTACCAGACTTAGCAGCAAGTGCCTTTATCTGCTGAGTCATCACACAGGCATTTAGCTCAAAGTCTTTTTAATAGGCTTTATGTAGCTCTATGTTTAACTTACAGGACTTCTGACCAGCAAAATGGACACGAAGAAGCTACTTTTGAAGATTTATTCACGATCAAGCATTAGCTTAAAACAGTAGCATAGGGAAAGTAGGGTTTTGCCACAGACGTTTCAAAAAATGTATCCTATGCTTTAAAAAAAGCACAGAAATAAAAATCACAGAAAGGCTGGAGGCAGCTTATAAACAAGCATAATATCAATGTTCTGGATTTGTTTCATAAGACCTTTAGATTTGAGTGGCCACATACAATATAGGACCTCTTATTAATATTTGAAGTTCATAAAAATAATAATAGTGTTTAGGATAAAACTGTCCTATGCTTTTTTTTTTAAAGTCCTCATGTGCCTGAAATTCAATTTTAGCTGAGCATCCTGCATTATTATTATTTGCTGATTTTGACAACCTTACACTTAAGACATGTGGTGTACAAAAAAACCTAGGCCAATGGAGTTGGTCAGACAAGTTTCCTGGAGAATTAATGAGGCTTCTAAGCCAGCTGCTAGTGAGGGCTTGAGATGGGAATGGAGAACATTCCCTATGTAGGCAGTGTGTGTCCTTGTCACTGAAATGGAGATAAGCAAGTAATTCCTGGTGAGGATGGCAACCCGGCACGCTTAGTTGCTTCCCGAGGTGGAGAACTGCAAATCACCCATGAGGATCCCCTTGTCACTTTGGTTATTTTGTCCTTTGTGGGCAATCTCTTAGCTGGATTTCTTTCTATGGGGTTTGTGAAAAAGGGTAATGTTGCTATTAATCAGAGTGATATCATTTTTTTCTTTATATAAACCAAGACCCAGTTTTCAATTATAAGTTACACATATGAGCATCACTATTAGTCTTGCATGGGAACACATTTCTTTTTAAGGTGTATTTATTTGTTATGTACACAGTGTTCTGTCTGCATGTCTGCCTGCAGGCCAGAAGCAGGTACTAGCACCAGATCTCATTACAGATGGTTGTGAGCCACCATGTTGTCGCTGGGAATTGAACTCAGGTCCTCTGGAAGAGCAGTCAGTGTTCTAAACCTCTGAGCCATCTCTCCAGCCCCATGGGAACACATCTTAAATGCCAAAAATCATTTTGAAAAAGGTTTGGTGGCACATGTCTGTAGTTCCAAGAGACAGTTGGAGCAGGGAGACCACAAGAAAAACGATTAAGTCCAAGGTCAGCCTGAGCTACACGGTAAAAGAGACCCTATCTCATGAGGGAAAAAATCTGAGGTAGGTGTGTGTGTGTGTGTGTGTGTGTGTGTGTGTGTGTGTGTATAAGTGTGTGTGTGAGTGTGTGTATAAGTGTGTGTATGAGTGTGTGTATGAGAGTGTATGTGAGTGTGTGTGTATGAGTGTGTGTGTGTGAGTGTATGAGAGTGTGTGTGAGTGTGTGTATGAGAGTGTGTGTATGAGTGTGTGTATGAGAGTGTGTGTGTGTGTATGAGTGTGTGTATGAGAGTGTATGTGAGTGTATGAGAGTGTGTGAGTGTGTATGAGAGTGTGTGAGTGTGTGTATGAGTGTGTGTATGAGTGTGTGTGATGTGTGAGTATGAGAGTGTGTGTGTGTGTGAGTGTGTGTATGTGTGCATGAGAGTGTGTGAGTGTGTGTATGAGAGTGTTGTGTGTGAATGTGTGAGTGTGTGTATGAGAATATGTGTGAGTGTATGAGTGTGTGTTGTGTATGAGAGTGTGTGTGAGTGTGTATATGAATGTGTGTGTGACTGTGTGCATGTGTGTATGAGAGTGTGTGAGTGTGTGTATGAGTGTGTGTGAGTGTGTGTATGTATGTAAGAGAGTGTGTGTGAATGTGTGTATGTGTGTGTGAGTTTGTGTAAAAGTGTGTGAATATGTGTGAGCATGTGTGAGTGTGTCTTGTATGAGATGTTTGTGAGAAGTGTATTGTGAGAGTGAATGTGTGTGTGTCTGTGTGTGAGTGTATTGAGAGTGTGTGAATGTGTGAATGTATGTCTGTGTCTGTGTATATAAGTGAGAGTGAGAATGTGTGTGTGTGTGTGTGTGTGTGTGTGTGTGTGTGTGTGTGTGTGTACACACATCCCCAGTTACTGACACTCTGAAGAGCTCTCAGTTGACAGTCAGCAGGGTGTGAGATGTGGAATCCTGAGACTCTGCACAACCGGCAGGGCAAGCCTGAGAGTGAAGAGCTGAGCCAGCAGTGCTGGGAAAGGCAAGGAACTGCCAAGTAAGCAGAGGGACGGGGAGATGAAATCCTGTTCCTTTGCTCTCAAGTTCAGTTCTCATTTCAGCAACCCCTGCCTAGAACTCTTCCCACAAGTGCACTAAGGCAGAACTAAGACAGAACATGTTCACAAAGCTATTCATCATAACACTGTTCCAAAAACAAACAAATGAACAAAAAACCTGACAGTAAATAAAACTTCTACAGTCAGAAGTATGTTTCCTTATATGATGGAAGCCTCCGTGGCCATGCAAAGAAAAAGGAAGGGCTGACAAGTCATTGGTTGGTGAAATGCATGCTTAGCATACAGGCTCTGGGTTCAACTTCCAGCACGGCAAACAAAGAAAGGACAGAGGGGAGAGAAGAAACTGTTAAGCAGGGGACCTAGGAAGTGTGGATTGTATGCTTTAGGGTACGTAAGAGCCAAAAATATAGATAGGTGGTGGCATGGCACAGGCCTTAGTCCTAGCACTTGGGAGGCAGAGACAGGCAGATCTCTAGGAGTTCAAGGCCAGCTTGTTTGGTCTATAAAGTGAGGTTCAGGACAGCCAGGGCTACACAGAGAAACCTTGTCTCAAAAAAAAAAAAAAAAACCAAAAACAAAATGGAACAAAAAATACAGATATATTTGCTTCCATTTAATCAATGGTCATAATTTAGATAAGAAAAATCTGTATAGGGGAGGAGAGACAGGACAGAGATAAAATGGACAGGAACTAAACTTCTTTCAATGTGTTCTGTTGGGCTAGACTTTGGGGTCATGTAAGTATTTAAACAATTTTATTAAATTACAAAAAAATTCTTGAAAAATATACAAATAAAAGGAGATGAATTAACATAAATGTGCAGCCAACTGGGGACAAACTACCACGGTAACTTAAATATACAGTAATGTAGGGCTGGGGAGACAGCTCAGTCACTGAAGGCTAGGCTCACAATAAAAATGCAGTAATAAAAAAGGCATCATGATCACACTATAATGTTGTCAATCAAGGAGACTGATACAGAAGGATTGCCCCAAGTGGGAGGACAGCTGAGGATATACAGCAAAACATCTCTCAATAAAATAAAGTAACCAAATGAAAACAGGAATATGGCTGGTGGAATATCCTGTAAGATACTAACTGTAAAATATTAATAAGGAGCAGAATCAGCTAACCAGAGATACTGAGAGATCACTGACGCAGGTCTGACAGATGGGGAACCTGAATAAGACTGAACCACACTCCCTTAATATAGGCGACATTGGTGGGGCTAGGACTATATGTGATGATCTTAACTGATGAGCTCTCTCTCCAGGCCCTTTAGGGAATTAAAACGACCTCCACATGGATCTCACACAAAACAAGCCTAAGAGCTGCTGGGATGGCAACTGGCAGTACCAAGCTGAAGGGCTCAAAGGGCAGGAGTAGAGAACTGACCTAATCCCACATCTGTGTGCTAGTTTATTATTGTCAACACCAACTAGAGTCCTCTGAGGAGGAGACCTCAAATGAGGAATTCTCCCCATCAGACTGGCTTTCCAGCAAGTCTCTGGAGGAATGTCTTCATTGACACAGGAGAGTACAATCCACTGTGACTGGAGCTACATCTGGGCAGGCAGTCCAAGGTTCTATAAAAATGCAGGCTGTGAGGGCTGGAGAGAAGTCTCCATGGTTAAGAGCACTGGCTGCTCTCAGAGGTCCTGAGTTCAATTCCCAGCACACAAATAGAGGTTCACAATCATCTATAATGGGACCAGAAGATGTACATGCATATGAAGTACTCATCTACATAAAACACATAGATAAATCTTTCAAAGGAAAAAGTACCAAAAGAAAGAGGAGAAGAAGGAAGAAATGGAGGAATGAATTTAGAAGGAAGAGAGGGAAAGAAAGAATGAGGCTAAACAAGCCAAGGAAATCCAGCCAGGAAGAAACATTTTTCATGATCTTTGCTTCTGGGCTTAGGTGAGAAGTCTCAGGTCTAATGGGGTCCATGTAAGGAATGATATCATCTTTATCCCACACAGATGATAGTCCCAGAGCCTGGGCTGCCATGGAACACAGTCTTTCATCACAACATCCCAATGTAGTCAATCTATAGGACCCTGAAATCTGAATATAGATAAAGATAGAAATGAATACTTTGGATATAAAAATGCCGAGTGATTACAAACTGGTCACAGAATGCAGGGTCCAAGTAAAAAGAAAATTACAAAAAAGTATGCACCCGCTCAATATAGACTATCAGAGTCCATAACCAAGTGAGGGACAGGGCTGTGGCACCCACTGTCATTCTTAGGATTCCTTGTTTCGTTATGAAAGTGGAAAGCATTCTGGTTAAGGATTGAGTGTCAATGTCCCCAAAAGCATCCAGTGTTTGCACACAGTTTCTACTAGGAAACAGAATTTGGGGAAACTTTTGGACCTCAGGAAGTTGGCTTAAGAGGACGAAGTGGCTCGCTGGGCAGCATTGGGGACGGCCATATGAGTGGAGCCAGTCTCCTCAGGCCCCTACTGCCCCACTGACCACACGGGCCTTCCTGTCCTTGGCCACAGAATCTAAGGAAAACCAGGGAGGTGTGCTGAGCCCTCATTGGCCCATTTCTGGCTGTGACCTCACAATGACAGACACTTGTGCACTAACAGCTCTGGCTGAGGCTGACTCCAGTCTGAAGCTGTTAGAAGCTGTTAGCTGGTTGGAGATAACTGAGATTTGGATAGTAGTGAACCTTTTTTATTTGGATATTCTTGAACTTTTGAATCAGAACACAGTGAGTTGTCTTCTAAGTTCATAGATTCCGGGTTTAGACCTTGTTTAGGGTTTGTTGTTACTGTTAAACTAACTTTACCTTCCTTCACTTCTTGGATGGGACAGGACTTGTGGCCATTTTTGTGAGGTTTTACACTATTGTAATGGGTCTTTTTATTTGGAGTTTTTAATTCTTTCACCATGTAAAATATTAGTTTATACCGACTATACAACATTCTCACAGTGACATTTACATACATGGACAAAAATTGGAACCATATTCCCCTAATCTCACAGGCTCCTTCCCAGCCCTTGCAAGTCCCTGAGTGTTTCTCTTTATATTTAGCCTCTTACTTCTGAGTACAAGTCAAGTCACGTGGACTCCTGTTCAGAGTCCTGACAGGCCACACTGGATGGTGTCTTAGGGAAGGGTACCAGTGTCTCTGTTCTTTGGCAGAAAGCATTGTGCTAGAGTGGTTAACTTAGGATCTTCTTGGGAATTCAAGTTCATGATTGGAAAGGCCAGAGGAAGTAGTCAGATCGCGTTCTTTGGATGTTCTGTATGGTACAAGGTAGCTGAAAAGAATTCAAGAACAGAGTATATGAAAGTATAAAGGGAGCAGGTTCTTCCCAGAAGAAAAAAATAATTTTTGGTGGTACAAACCCCTCCTCCATCCCTGGTCCTTCTGTGGCTTGAAGCTATCTTTTAATGGGACAGTTTCATTTTATAATTTAAAGGAGGGAGCGTGATTACAGTAAGAAGCTCGTGTGTTATCATGTTCAGGGGAAAGAAACAATAAAGGTTTTGAAGAAAAGATCAGTTTTGGGGCTCAAAGAACTCAGAGAACAAATCCAGGAAGAAAAACTACCTAGTGCTGGAGGTCCTTGCCTGGTCAGAGCCTGCGCTTTGGTGAGAGGTTTCAGGCCTAATGCAGATCATGGGACGAATGATGTCATCTTTATCCCCCATACATGTTAGTCCCAGACCCTAAGGTGCATGGCAAGTCAGTATTTTATAACAACATCACATGTAGTCAGGAGCTGCATCCTCTCTATGTGAATGCTCCTGAGCCGTCTCCTCACATGGACTCTGTGGGTTTTGGGGTCTGTTGTCTTGGCAACTGCTCTTTCCTATGGTTTTATTAGAGCCTCCTCTTCAAGTGAGTGTTGGGTGCAGTACCAGAATCATGATCCTCCCCAATGAGCAGCTCTCAGCTTCTGTGAGATTTGTTCTATTCTCTGATTTTCCAGTTGATTCCTGACAAGCCTATTGGGTCTTCTTCTGCAGTCCACTGCTATGGAAGGTGCTTTCTTCTATTCCTGAATGTTAAATACCTGGTTAGGTTGTCTGCAATGTTGCTGAGTGTGTTTTCTTTGGGACACAGGAACTTGTAGCTATTGACACTTTCTAGGGCCTGATTTGTACCTTTTCTTTAAACTTTCCCCATTGTTCATTTGGTTGCAGCCATATCAAGGAGGACCAACCATGGAGCAGGGCAGAGACGCCTGGGGCTCCACTGAGGCATCCTTCATGACCGATTATAAGTTGATGATGACCCTGGGCAGCGGCAATTTTTCCCAGGTGAAACTGGCTGTTCACGTCCCTACCTTAACCTGTGTAGCTGTAAAAGTTCTTAAAAATAAGAACTCCTCACTTGTGGCCAATGAAGTCAACATCATGAAATCTCTTGAGCATGCAAACATCATTAAGTTGTTTCATGTGGTCCGGTCAAGATCTAGCACCTACTTGGTCATGGAGCACGCATCCAAGGGAGATCTGCTTCGCCATATCCTGGAACTGGGGTCCTTACAGGAGAGCGAAGCTCGAAGGCTGTTTACCCAGGTCCTCAGTGCAGTGCAGTATTGCCATAACCACAATATCGCCCTTAGAGACATTAAGGCCAATCACATACTACTGGACTGCAGGGGTGAGGCCAAATTGTGCGATTTTGGTCATGCTGCTGAAATGCCCCCTGGAGGGAGGCTGAAGGATTTCTGTGGCACTCTGCTCTACTGTGCTCCTGAACTCTTCGCAGATGAAGCTTATGATGGCCGCGCCTCTGACGTTTGGAGTTTAGGTGTGCTCCTCTTCCTGATGGTGGCCGGGCGCTTTCCTTTCCGGTCTACCTCTTCTGATGGTTTGAGGCGTCAGATCCTGGCTGCCAACTTCACCATACCCCAGCATATTTCCATCGATATGTTCAATGTCATCGTAGAACTTCTAATGATCAACCCGGGCAGGAGGCCCACCATTGACCAAATCATGAGGCGCCCCATATTCAGAGACAGAAAGACACATTCAACAAGTACTTGTACCCAGAGTCTCCCAGGCACCCCAAGCCCAAGCATTGTCCGCACAATGACACTCATGGGGTATAAGTCTGAAGAAATCATTAATTCTCTGAGAGACCAAACATACAACCAAGTGATGGCCACCTACCTGATTCTCCAAAACCGGTCAGCGGGCAGAGACTGTTGCCATCGCCAGGTGAAACCCTTCCCAGTGCCCTTAAGGAGAGCTACAGAGAATGCTCCCCTGACCTGCACATTGCCATCTCTGCCCCAGGAGAAAGAGAATGAGAAGAAGGCCAGACATAGTGTCACAAGGCATAGCATGCCTGCCAACCTGTGTTACCAGGCAGCAGAAACCCAACTTCCCCACCCAGTGTACCTGGAAAGGCATGGAACCCTATGCCTCATGTGCAGCAGTGAGGAAATGAGCGACAATTCCTCTGAGGGCAAGATTGAGTCAAGTGTCAGCCTGATGGCCAGTGTCCAGCCCTCTCTGCTAATGTACCCAGCTTCTTCTAGGATATGCGACCTTGACACCACATATGACACATACACCACATCTTCCTGCAGTGCCCAAGGGGAGCTCTGGAGTTCCATGGAGACAACACAGAGTGTGACAAGCCGAGGCTCCTCTTTTGGGGATCCAATGCAGGTAGACACCATCACACAGGAAGAAGGCATTACTGAGAAAGTGAACATCGGACAGGGAGATGCCATGAATGAGGAAGTCCTCACCACACAAGAAACAACCATAACCCAGGAAGAGGCCTTCACAGAGGAAGGGACCTCATCCCAGGAAGAGAAAATCACAGAGGAAGTAACCTTAACACAGGAAGAGGCCAGCACAGTGGAAAACACCATAACCCAGGAAGAGACCATAACCCAGGAAGATGCCAGCACAGAGGAAGGGGCCATAATCCTGGAAGAGGCCATCACAGAGGAGAAGATAATAACTCAGGAAGAGGCCATCACAGAGGGGAAGAACGTAACTCAGGAAGAGGCCAGCACAGAGGAAGGGAGCATAACTCAAGAAGAGGCCGGCACAGAGGAAGGAACCAGAACCCTAGAAGAGGCCATCACTGAGGAAGTGGCTTTAGCACAGGAAGATGCAATCACTAAAGAAATGACCTCGGCTGATGGAGTGACCATGAATCCAGTTGAGGCCATCACAAAGGTAGACACCATCATGGAACATGAGGAAATCAATCAGGTAGCAGCCTTCTCCTTGGAAGTCCCAATGACCCAGGAATCGGCCATGACTCTGCATGACATCATCACAGAGGAGGAGCACATCACTTCTGGCCAGCCTGAGGATGCCAGCCCAGCTTCCTCCCAAAACCGGAGGCGCCCCAAATGGAAGAGGGTGAAGAAAACAATCGTGAACTGCCTCACTCACCTGTGCTGCTGCCTCCCATCTGCAAAGAGAAGCCGTGACTCCTCTAAGATCCTGGCTCCAAAGACACAGGATCCTGGGGTCACCCCAGGGACCAGGTGGGGACACTTACGTCATTTTTTCTTTCTTATCCTCCTGTCCTTTGTGACACAGGATGACAGTGCCAGCTTCTGGCACACTTCATAACCTCAGAACCTGTCCCTTCACAAGAACAAGCCACAGGCTCCGCTCAAGGGTGACCTCGGGCTTGGTTAGTGAGAAGTAGAAGGCAGGGATGCTGATCGATGCAGGGAGAGCAGGAGGTAGGGGCATGGGCCATGGAAGCAGAGATCCCTTGAAGGACCAGTGGGTCGCTTAGGTGCTGCACAGTAAACAAAGTACGTTCTTTGCTTTCCAAAATCTCTAAGAATCCCCTTCCTGTGTCTCTCTATTTTGTAGTCCTGAAGAGGTCGAGCCCCAGCTCCATGGCTTCTGAGCCATGGGTTGGGGATCGGTCTGGCTGAGATGCTGACAGCACTTGAAAAAGCCAGGCCAGATCCAGGAGTCTGTGTAGCCACAGGCTCCTCCTGCAGAAGAAGACCAGATACCCACCCACCTCAGCTCAAACCAGGTAAAACCCCACACAGATAATGAAGTAAATTTGGGGGTGGAGGGGGTCTTGTTCAGTAGGCAGGGCTGAGTACAAAGGTGGCCTATGCTGTCTTCTGGAACCACAGACCTTTGCCCTGTCCCCTTCCTGAGCAAACATCACAGATTGCCTTCTAGGCAGTGACTGTCCTTTCCTCCCTGTTTCCTGGCAGGGAACATGGTCTTCTGCATGGTGTGAGACTTCTCACCCCCCAGGAGGGTCTTCCTAATCCCCCTGTCCTTCAGCCCCAACATGGGCTCCCAAGTTGAGTATGTAGCCTGCAGGCAACCATGTAGAATCCTTTAGAAGGCAGCCTCTTGCCAATCACTTGCAAAAAACACCAAAAGTCATACTAGCAAGTTCCATTCCCTGAACCCTCAGAACCCACACAAGAGAGTTGGGAAAATCTCGTCTGGGGAGTGACTCCAAGGCAGCTGAGTCCTGTCTCTTTACCAGTTCTGCCTCCAGTTATTCACCACTTGATTCTCTATGCTTGCTTCTTCAAGGCCACCATTCTCAAGGGAAACTGGGTCCTGCATTCTCATTACTTGCCACATTCTGAGGGAGAGATAGGTGTCCTGATTATGGTCAAACCGGATACCCCTGGGAGAGGACAGCATCCTGCTGTGGCCATGCCTGACCCCAGCCACAGTGTGCTCTCAGCCGGGCAATGGTGGCTTCCATCCGTTTCTTCCATGTTCCTGCATCTGCAAATTGCTTGTTCTCACACAGGTAAGCAGCCTTATGCACAGCTTCCTGGAAACCTACCCTGTCCACCAAACAGTCACATTGGTAAGATCTCATCTCATGTGCTATTTTCCTCTAGATTGTACCAACATGCCATGTCATGAAGCACACAGAAGCCTGTGTATTGACATGGATCATCTGGATGTGCAGCTAGTCCCTAAATTAAACACAGGATAAAAGTCTCCTAGATTCATCGTCTTGCTGAGACATAGTTGTGTTCTACAGAATGCTGCTATTGTGTCTCACCATGGCATAAACAAGATTTATTTTCCTAAGTATCCTTTGAGCAACACTAAGGTCATAGCAAAGATATTTTTGTACTGAATCAGAGAAGAAAGTTTTGCCTTACGCCAGTCTGAGAAAGGAAGAGCACTGAGCTACTGGTGAGTCAGTTTCTCTCTCTCTCTCTCTCTCTCTCTCTCTCTCTCTCTCTCTCTCTCTCTCTCTCTCTCTCTTCTCTCTCTCTCTCTCTCTCTCTCTCTCTCTCTCTCTCTCTCTCACTCTCTCTGAATTTGTCTGTTTCTGTGTGTGTCTGTTTGAATGTGAACAACTTTCAGACAGGTCAGCTGGTCTGACTGAAAATGTACCACTAAAGAATCACCAACACTGTGATGGCCATACACATTTAACCCAATGCAAACATAAAATAAAACTGCAATTGACTGGAATAGATTCATGAAATTATAATCATGAAAACAAACAAAAAACCTTGAATCACCTACCTTAATAATAACAGAATTACAGAAGTATAGGAGGGGAACTCCTTCGGCCTACAATCTAAGATGGAAATTGGCTTTCATTCACTGTGAGGTGTGTTCAGATGTCATGTCCACACTGCCATTTTATTTTCTGACATTTGCTTATGTCTACATTGATGAGAAGGAATAGTATTGCATTGAAAACGTTTCCTTTGCTGGTTTTACTGTTCATACAAAGTCTTGTCCTATAACTCGGGCTGGACTGAAACTCTCTGTAGTCATGAATGGCTATATGTCCTGCTGCAGCCTCAGATCATGTTCAGGCACACTGAAACACTGTTAGCATTTGTGGGTTAGTCATGGTCTCATCTGTCCCATGCAGGCCACTCTGTAGGCAAAGATGACCTTGAGCAGGACCCTTGTCTTCTTGTCTAATTCTGCAATGCAGAATAACAGATCTGAACCACTCTGTCCTGTTGAGTAGGAACAGCTGAAGGCCAGTGTAGGCATTCCAGGCTGAGTGCAAACCCATCTCATAGAGAACATGTCAATTTGGAATATTTTGAACTCATAGAATTAAAAGACAGTGGAAGCAGGATGTGGAAGTAACTTGGAGTCATCTGTGACCTGGTGGATAAAAGAGGCTGGTATGGCTGGTATGGGCGCATGGTGACCAGAAATCAGTGTGACAACTGATTTGAACAATATGGGGGAAACCCATTGTAGAGGAGCACTCATTTAAATCCGGTCCTCAGTATGGGGTCAGACAGATCTCAGTGAGGTGTGGTCTGCAGACTGGGCTACAGAAGCAGTTTCAGAACAGTAAGGTATACACAGAGAAACAAACAGCAAGAATTACAGTGTAAAAGCATTTGATAAATATCCCTGGAGTACATGTTTGCTCAAGGTGTGAACACAGAAAGACAGACACAAACATATACTGCTGTGGTCATTGTTGTATAGTACACAAACACAACACACACACACACACACACACACACACACTCTCTCTCTCTCTCTCTCTCTCTCTCTCTCTCTCTCTCTCTCTCTCTATTTTGTACAATTCTCCAATGATGCTCTTACACATTTTCCTCAGTACTGTCTACCATATACACATGGTATTTTCTTTTCTTTTCCTTGACACGTGACCCCTAAACCCCACTGTGACCTAAGAATCAGTCCCCTCTAAGGAGGAATCCTTTCTTTTCTCCTCTCCTCTCACTATGACACCAGCTTTCTGTATTAGTACAGGCTTCCAAAGACTGTTGCTCCTCCTACCTCAGCCAACAGAATGTTAGTGCTACACATGAGCACCTAGTCTTACTGGGGTTTGTGGATTTGTTTTTAAATGACCTATGTAGCTGAGGATGATCTTGAACTTATAATACCTGTGTGTCCATGTTCCAAATGATGAATTCTAGGAAGTCCCCACCATGCCTGGCTTCTTTGTCCTAGGGACCAAACCCAGGGTTTCCTCAACGCTGCCCAAGAACTGTCCAAAGCAAGTCACACCTGTGTCTCAGCCTACCTTGGGAATCTCTGGGTAGCTGAGGAAAACATGGAGGTCTGGATCCTCCTGATGGATTCACAGATCTGCACTGTTGAACTTAGTTTTTCTTTTAGTCTTTCTAGATGACCTGTCTTTACTGAAAGACTTTTGAAGAAGCACAAATATGAGCTGTGTCCATATGCTACTCTTTTTCTGAAGCTGTTGAGCTGTGATGAGGATGGGAGGGAGGTAAAGCAGGCTGTACCTGTCCCATGCCATCTCAAGGACACTCAGGATAGTGTGCAGCAGCCCAGGACAGTCACAGGTGTAGCCAGGAGCTTTGAGACCTATTCTGATTAGCATCCCTCAGGTTGCTCACACCTAACTCTCTCTGCAGCTCCGTGGGATAGAATGGAAGGCAGAAGTCTCACCAGTGCTTGTCCTGACCTGCATCTGATGACACTAGGAAGATGGAGCCTCACCCCACTGCTGAAGGTTTGGTCCCCTCACCCCTGGGGGTCTCTTTCCCTCACATTTCCTCTTCCTAGGGACTTTGTAGATTTCTCTCAAGACTAGATGCCAGAGTCAGGGTGAAGGTCTATGCCGATAATCCCAGAACTCTGGAGGCTTAGACAGGAGACTAGACATAGACTCAAGGCCAGCCTGGGCTATACAAGGAGACCAGTGTAGCTTTGCTGGCAGTGTGAGATCGCTCTTTAAAAACAGAAAGTGAACAATGGGAATATTGATTACTGTGTCCATCATACACACTGGTTCTGGGTCCTGGGTTCTTGTCCAGCATAAATAACACCAGGTGGAGCTGGCCTGGTATTTCTAGTAGAGAGGGCAGGATCATGTAGTCAATGTCATCTTCCAACAGAGTATTTGAGTCTAGTCCAGGAGGAATGATATACTATTTTAATAAAAACCATCCCTACTTCCAAATTAGTGCCCATATCTGAGAAAACAAGGACATGGCAACCCATCACAGCACATATTCCTCGTGAATCAGAAGACCTATCCTAAACAGAGAAGAAAACCAGGTGTCCAGATGTGCAGTGAATATTTGTGTGACTCACATCTGGAAACGGCCTGAGCATTGAGTTCATCCACTGTGCACCGCACTGAGGAGCTGTTCAGTAAGTACTTCCTATTTATCATGTGAGGAGACAGTGAGGAGGGAGGGATGAAGGGCATGGAGACCCCCACATGTGCCACTAAGAAAGTCAGAATGTAGCAGGCCCTGCCACCTCTGAAAAACTCTGAGGCTGTGCTGCCTCCTTGTGGCAGTCCTTTACCAGTTGCCTGTTGTATGCTTGGTTGCTGCAGTCTCTGCTTCAACTCAGGACACAGCTGGAGTCCTTAGCTGGGTTTGGGGCTGGGGTGGAGGGAGGCTTGCCCTGCTTAACTCATCTAATACAATCATATCATTACTTCTTCCATTCCTTTTCCTATTTATCAGAATAAAGAAACATAATATCTTTCAGAGCTCTGCTGCCCAGGCAATGTACTTGAAGACTTTCATAGACACACTGCCGCTGCTGGACCTGATATCCACAATGAGACTGGGTGTCGAGTCAAGACTGTTTAATCCATACCTGGGCAGATTCGGTCGCACCAGACGGCTGGGACACTGCCTGTCTGTCCCTACAGTACTTACTTCATTGTGAGAGATGCGTTCATTCCCCACAATGCAAGGGGAAGTAGAACAAGGCTTGTTATCTCAGAAGTTGGAGATGGAGAGAGGTGCATGCCCTTTTTGATTTGTTGGTGTTTATTTTGGTTTTTGGGCAAGTGTTTCTCTATTTGGTTCTGTCTCTATATGACAGACTGGCCTCACCTAGCACATGTAGTGAGAAAAGTCATGCACCCCCACAACTGCCATTACACTTAGCTGCAGGTACATAGACCTTGCTGGCCTTGATGAAGCCTGTGTCCAAAATACCAGGTGTACAGCTTCTGTGATTGACATTTGAGGGAATACATGTGATATATACTTAAAATTTTGAGAATACACATAGGTATATGCAAGGACACAGATGCACATGCACACAAGATATAAACGTATTACAGGTGAGTGTATCTACACACACACAGACAACACACACACACACACACACACACACATATACACACTCACTCACACAAGTAACCATGTGGATAAAGAAGCACAAAGTTGCTTGAAGGACCAGGTAGGCTTTGGAAGTCCTGTCCTTCTCGGCAGGAGCATCCTGGTGAGCAAGACCAGGACAATGAACAGGGTGATGCTGCTGAGAACACTGGGGTTGTCCTCTCTGGATGCCAGATGGTTGACATGGCTCAGTATGCCAAGCTTCTGGAAAGTTTTTGGTGCTGAGCAGATCCAGTTGGTGGGTTGGCAAGGTGATTCCCCTTTTTTATCACTGTGGGTCACCTGATGTCTCTCTTCTCTGCAGCTTGGGACTAAGTAACTCAGAAGCCAAAGCAAGATGGTCCTGCACTATGGAGACAAGTGGCCACCTCCATGATTTCCACTACCATAGCACCCCCAAATCACTGCAATATGTTAGTTTGTTGGAAATAAAATGCATTGTTTAATGTGGTTTTTCTTAGTTTTTAAAACATATTTATTTATTTATTTATTTATTTAATTTACATTCCAATCCTACTTCCTCCTCCCTCTCCTTGCCCTATCCTGCTCTTAGTCTCCTCCTACTCCTTTAGGCATCTTTCTCAAAGTGGATAATGCTTCTCAAGGGGAGTCAATGAAGTCTGTCTCTTCAAATGTTGAGGCAGTTCTGAGGCCATCATGCCTGTGTCTATGTTGAGCAAGGGAATGTGCTGCAAATATCAAGTTCATGCACTAGGGATACATCCTACACTCACTGCAACCACAGCACTGTCAATTGCATTCAGGTGTCACTTGTTTAGTCCTATTTAGGTTCCCCAGCTGTCTGCTTGGAGACTGTAAGCTCCTGTTACCTCATGTCAGATGCTTCTGTGTTTTCCCTCATCCTGGTCTTGACCCTTTGCTCATATTATCACTCCTCCCTCTCTTCAATTGGACTCCAGGAGTTCAGTCCTTTGGTGAATTGCAAATCTCTACATCTGTTTCTATCAGTTTCTGATTGAAGGTTTTATAAGGACAATTAAGTCAGTTCTCAATGTGAATATAAGGACAGGCCAGGTCAGGTGCCTTCTTCACTATCGCCGTGTTGTCACTCTTGTGTATTCCTGGCTGTTTCTCTAGTGCCAGGTCTCTGGCTCATACCATGAAGGCTCCCTATTTCAAAGTGTTTGTATTCTTGCTCTCCTCTGTCCTTCATCAACTTAACCATCCCGATCTCTCATGTTCTCCACCTCCCATCTCTTCCCTCCTCCTGTCTTTCCTTCCACTCCCCACCATACTCCCATTTTACTCAGGAGGTCTTATTTATTTCCCCTTCCTACGGAAATCCATGTTTGTCTCCCTTAGTATCCTCTATGTTACCTAGCATCTCTTGGGGTTGTGGACTGTAGGCTGGTTCATCTTTGTTTGGGTCTAATGTATACTTATATGTAAATACATACCGTAATCTTTTTTGGTCTGGGCAATCTCAGGATATTTTTCTAGTTCCGTTCATTTGCCTGCAAATTTCAAGATGTCATTGTCTTTTCTTTAATCATTCTTTGGGCATCTAAGAGCATCTAGGTTGTTTCCAGATTCAGGCTTTTACAAATATTGCTGCCATGAACACCGTTATGCAAATGTCCTTGTGGTGAGTATGCCCAAAAATGGTATTGCTAGGTCTTCAGATAGACTGATTCCCAAATTTCTGAGAAACCTCCATACTGATTTCCAAAGCAGCTGTAAAAGTTTGCAATTCCAACGGCAGTGGAGGAATGATCCCATTACTCTACATCCTCTCTAGTATAAGCTGTCATCAATGATTTTTATCTTCGCCAGAGTAGTTTGATTTGATGACTAAGGATGTTGATCAATTCCTTCACTGTCTTGCAGCCATTTGAGATTCCCCTGTTGAGAGTTCTCTATTTAGATCTCTACACCATTTTTAATTTTTTTTTACTTGTTTGATGATTAGTTTTTTTTAGTTCTTTTAATATTTTGGAGATCAGCCCTCTGGCTGATATGGAGATGATATGTTTTGTGAACATTGTCTAATTTACCCCACTTGGCCTTGAACACACTGTGTAGTCTCGAATATCCTCCATTTCCTTTTGGAAATCAGATAATAACAAATTCAGGAGACTAGAGAAACAGTAAGAGGTTTTCAATATAGAATTCTGCAGAAAGGGACTCCAGCATTGAGAAAATCATAAATGGCCAAGGATCTGATTTGGCACAACAGTGTTTTTTTTAAAAAACAAAACAAAACAAAACAAAACAAAAACATAGAGATACATTCCTGTCCTCTCCTGTAAGCGTATAGGACTTCTATCGCCCTAATTCCCCACCTCTCCGGCCTTAGGCAAAGACCACATCCAATACATAATTTTGGACTTGAGACTGGCCCCTTTTGATCGCCACCTTCCCTAATCTGAACTGGCTAAATTAATGAGCATAGATAGCATTTGTAACATTCAGAATCAGATTACATAATGCTTTATTACCATTAAACTTTCTTAATGCTGACGAAGAAGGAAAAACAGCTGCAGAAAGACACTGGACAATAGAAAAAAACTTCTGAACTAAATCAGCTGGTGTAGTTCAAGGATGTATTAACCTCAGAATGGAAACCAGGGTACGTGTTACGTTGGGGTAGGGGTTTTGCATTTGTATCTACAGGAGAAGAAAAGCTATGGATACCATCTAAGTTAATCAACACAGAGAGTTTTAGGACATCAGTGTCCACAAGAGAAACCGTGTTTCAGATACCTTTGTACCTATACCTATACCTACACCTACACCTACAGTTACACCTACACCTACACCTACACCTATACCTATTCCAATACTTATACCTATGCCTATGTTAACCCATACCTTTCTGTCTGTCTATGAATGTGTCTGTTTGTCTGTCTCTCTCAGTGTAAAAATTGGCAGAAGAATCACAGAGATAGAAAGGTGGCGTGTCTATTTCTTAAAAAACCATTTGAATGGTTTTTTGCATTTAAAAATATGTTTGTTGTTAAATCAGCTTACAAGGTAATGGAATTCCACATGGTATTTTCATATATAATTTCATTTTTGATGACTGCCCACCCCTACCTCCGGTCTTCCTCATCCCTTCCTCTTCCTGCCATAGATGTTTCTCCCCACTATTTACCTTGCACATTGTTCCATTGTCTTCTATACCCCTTTCTTTAATCTTTTATTTTTACAGTTACATGGTGGCACTCTGGTTGTCTCTTCCTTACCCATGTTCACATCTGCTTGGATCCACATATTTAACAATTAGAGGCTAGGACTGAATATCAGAGTGAACATGGAGCCGTGACCTACCAGCTCTTTAGTGGGAGCGGAACAAAGCCTGGGCTACTTCTACAGAGCTGCTGTCCTAGCACAGGTAAGAAGCACAAAAGGAATCAGCCAACGCTTAGGAAGGAAGCAGATGGGGACCCTGTGGGGACCCCGAGATTCGGGGAACCGGTGGAGCTTGGTCAGAGGCGGGTGAGCTGTGTGGAAACAACTAAGCAGAGGGCCGTCCTGACTTTTCCATCGCTGCCCTTGTCCCATCTGCTCCATGGATAGTTCCCATCTCATACCCCACCCCAATCCCTGCCCAGGACCAGCTACGTCACTTGCCAGACCTGGTTTGAAGCAAAAACATAAGGCCCTTAGTTCAAACACTGTGTTGAGAAGTATGGGTTGGTTAAAGGGAATGTTAAACCAAGTTGGTACCCGGTGTCACACAGTCCTGCACTGAGCCTGCCTTCCCCCTGCACGGCTAATATTCCACATTTCACCCAGCTGCTTCTGTCTCCAAATAACTCTTGCCCCTTTCCTTGCCCCTGCCCAATGAAGCTATTTAGGACCACAGACTTCCAGGTCAAAGGCCACAGATACCAGCCTCTCTGTTTTGCATACCCAGAAACTAGGAGGTTAGTTGAGGAACGATCATTAGCAATGTACGACTGATCGGGTCCAGAACTCTCCGCCAGCTCACCAGCCTTGACTCCTGAAACCCCATCTCAAAATGAGGTGAAGGAAGGGACAAGGAAGGGGTGGGAGGGGAGGAGAGCAAGCAGCAGCCCGGGTCACTACAAAGCTGTTAAACCAATAAGACCATATTGGTTTTGAAAATAATTGCAATGTGACTGGGGCGTGGCACGGTGCTAAGAATACTTGCCTAGGACACCGAGGCCCTGGGACCAGCCTACATTACTGGAAAGGGGCTCGGCGGAGAAAGCCACTCGCTGCGTGGTGACCCAGCGCCGAGAAAGGACAGAACCAATTCCAGGAAGTTATGTCCTTGAGCTCCACACATGTTCCCACACACAGACAAAATAAGTGCAAGAAGACAAAATAAAATGTTCGAATGTTCCTAATGTTACTTCAAAAATGGTTTTGCTGGCAAATTAAATTAAAATTACTTTCTTTCGTTGTGCTTTAACGTATCTCTGACACATGCAATATATATATTTATACGACAAAGCTTAATGTTCACACCTTTTGTCAGTGTGGTAGGAGCCTAGGAATCCATCCCTGGGAAATAAT
The DNA here is from genome assembly GCA_030556225.1 of Cricetiscus sungorus. NCBI lineage: Eukaryota > Metazoa > Chordata > Mammalia > Rodentia > Cricetidae > Cricetiscus > Cricetiscus sungorus. The sequence goes on along the minus strand of JANBXA010000366.1, from coordinate 31,019,963 downwards.
GTAAACCATGAATTCATCTGATGTTACAATATTATTTTAGTAGCAGAGCAGGAGTGGGGAAGAGAGACAGAAAGATGGAGGTTAGGGCCTTTTCCTGGATATTTATAACGGCAATGTAAAATTGTGCCACTGGGTGGCACTAGGGAGCTGGGCAAGTGGTCCGACTTGCAAACCTTAGAGCTAGTGCTGGGGAATGTTCACTGAAAATCTCTTTCATGGTGATTTCAAAACGTTATCAAAGCATCAACGAAATCCTTTAACACCAAATTTCTTTTAGGAATGGGCCTGCGAGGTGGCTCATGGGGAAAGTGCCTGATTCACAAGCCTGACCTCCGTAGTTCGATTCCTGGAACCCCAGCGAAAGGACCTCAGTTCTTGAAGTTATCCTCTGACTTCTGGTGCTCAGTGGTCCTCAGGCACACACATGTACTCGTGCACACACACACTCATTCAAACATATGCACGTGCACACACAGAAACTTTAAAGGAAATAAATTATTTTTAAAACTAATAAATGTGGGGAAATGTATAGCTCGATAAAAACGGGTGTGGGGGGGAACTAGTAAACGAACAAATAGGGCTGTCCAAAGAACCAACATCAATGCAAACCAGAATCAGTTAGCTAGAGAGAGAATAGATCAATGAGAGAGAGAGAGAGAGAGAGAGAGAGAGAGAGAGAGAGAGAGAGAGAGAGAGAGAGAGTGGTGCCAGACAGAGCACACATACATACTTGATAGACCAGGTAAAGAATTGACTCACATACCTATAAAAGATTAGAAGTCCCACGATCGACAGGGACCCACCAGGATCCCAAAGTCGTAGCTTGAGAACCAGGAGAGTTGCTGGTGTGAATGTAAGAGAGCTAGACAAATGACAAAGCTCCTGTCCCCGCCGGCTTCTTCTAGTCAAGCCTCTGGAGACTTAGGTGAGCTCCTGTTAGGAAGAACAGTCTGGAATTCATTCTACCAGTTCAAAGGTGCCCTCAAACCACACCCAGGATGGTGTGGGACCGATGGCCCAGCCAAATTCACACACAGAATCAAGAGTCTCTCCATAGCAAAGCCTGTGTGCAGGGGTGAAGGAAAGACAGCACACAGTATGCCCTGTGTGCAGGGGTGAAGGACAGACCACACACAGTATGCCCCATGTGCAGGGGTGAAGGAAAGACCGCACACAGTATGCCCTGTTAGTCAGATCCACATTGACACCCAAGGAGATGCATTACCTACTGTTTTTAAGAGGAAAAATGCAGGTTTCTAAGCAGCAATGTGGAAAGGTAATTTATCTTTAATAAACTAAAACAAATCTGTGTATTAAAAGCACAGGGGTCTGATTTTGGTGGTTCACTGGTTTGGTGGTTTAATCCCAGAGCTCAGGAGGCAGGAGGAGGATCTCTGTGAGTTCCAGGCTAGCCAGGGTTAAACAGTGAGACTCTTGTCTAAAAGTAGAAAGATAGATAGATAGATAGATAGATAGATAGATATAGATAGATAGACAGGCAGATAACACTACCTCATCATATTATTGTGAAGATTCCATGGGGTCTGCAGGTAGAGGCCTGCAGCTGTAAGCTCTCAGTAGCTTTTAGCTACCATTACTATGGAATTGCTTTTTGAAAATAACCTATGCTAGTATTCAGGCATCTGTACTGGCCTATCCTTGGGGTTCTGACAGGATACACCCTCAGCTGCAGCCACTAAGAGCACCACCTGTGCACATTCACTATGTTCCCTTTTTAAAAGGCTCTGCCCACCCCCATCTTTCTCTTCTCTTTCTCTTCTTTCTCTTTCTCTTTCTCTCTCTGCTTCTCTGCCTGTCTCTCTATCTCTCCTTCTTCTCTCCCCTTGCTGCACAAAGGCCCAGGTTGGTGATTTACACGCTGCTTCTAAAACAAAGAAAGCCTGGCATTGGAGAGAGGACTGGTTAGTGTCTGCTTGCTGAGCCTGGCGACCTGAGGTGAGACTCCATCACCCATGTTAAAGTTAAAGCCAGGTGCAGGGATTCACATCTGTAACCCAGCACTGGTGCTGGGCTGGGATGGAGGCAGCAAGTTCCCTAGAGCTCAATGGTCCAGCTGACTCAGTGAGATGCCTGCTCTCAGGTAAGGCGGAGCCCAACCAAGGAAAATGCTTGACATCAACTTTGGCTTCCACATTCAAATACAAGACACAAACACATGCCACATGCACACACACACACACACACACACACACACACACCACACACACCATATACAAACATACATATACACACCACATACCTATGCACACAAATCACACACATATACACACCACACATATATACCACATACACATTCCATGACACACACACCACACACATACATACACACACCACACACATACTATATTACCCTCACACACACATACAAACACAGTCACACACACATACATACACACCACATGCATACTACACTACACACACACACACACACACACACACAGAGAGAGAGAGAGAGAGAGAGAAAGAATGAGGAAGTTTTCCTCAGAACCCCTTACTTAATGATAGTAAACCATTCTCTTAAAACAGAAGTCTACACTGAACCTAATAATTTCCTTGTCCACATCCTGACTTCATTAACATCAGCAGGGTTTTCTTGAACACTTCTCTGTGCCTGAGCCACACCCTCACTCCACCTCACCCAGGACGCTGCACAGACTCACTACTGTAGTGACACTGGGTCCCTTCCAGGGGCTCTAAAAATAGGACAGAACAGGGTCCCCGTTAGCTGGCTCCAGCCACACCATTTCTCCTCCGCTGTGTCCCCATTCCCCTGTTTGCTCCCCTGAGATAAAAGAACCTCACTCCACCCTGCCCTGTCCTTTCATTGTCTGTGCGCCACGTGAGCAAAGGCCTTGCCTTCCTATCTAGCAAGTTCCTCCAGAAACCAAGACTCACTTTTCAAAATCCCCGCCTCTGCCAGAAGCCCCGCCAAGAACATGAGCAGCAAACTCAACTGGTCCATTCCCTGTGGTCTTGGCTTCAACTCCTCCACACCCCCATCCCACCCCACTCAACTGCTGGAATAAAATTGATACGGATATTAGTTCAATTTTTTAAAATTAAACACTCGTTCTCAAGGCCAAGAATAAATAAATGCAACTCAGAAGTGTAGCATGAATAATAAAAACCCAAAGACAGATATTGGGGTTCAAGCTGAAGGTCCAAAAAGCCAAGCAGCCAAGCCACTAGAGAGTTCTCACCTTTACCAAGACTCAGAGCAAAGGGGGGGGGGCGATCCTGTCCTCAGAGTGACTGCAGACAGCAATGCTCTCCACCAAACCTCAGACCGCACTGAGCTCCTGGGATTAAAGGTGTGACATCCCAAGTGCTGGGATCAAAGGTGTGAGCTCTGCTTCTCTTTTAACTGATTCACTCTCAGGTAGCCCAGGGTGGCCTTGAACTCACAGAGATCCATCTGCCAGTCTCCCCAGTGCAGGAATTAAAGGTGTGGCCACCACTGCCTGTCCTCTATGGCTGACTAGTGGCTTAGCTCTGCACTCTGATCTTCAGGCAAGCTTTATTTGTTAGATCACAAACAATGTACCACTACACAGAAGGAGGCCACTGCATCTGAACTTTTGGAAGTGCATAGTGTGTGGAGAGACGTTGGAACACAGTCTGAACAACCCTCCTCTGCCGACCTAAAGAGGTCAGAGCTCGGCTAGCCCTGAGAAATCACCAAAGACAGTTTTTTTGCATTGGTTGAATGATGGAAAGAAAGCTACAGCAACTGTTATGACAGCTGTGTTTTCCTTAGCCAATACAGGAAGGAGACACTACACTTAATTCCTATCAATACATCTTGCAGATAAGACACTGGCACAATTTTGTGATGAATAAATGTAGTAAATGTAAGTAACTCCTGGTTTTTCTAATCTCCCTTAGAAATTAAGATTATATTTACACACACACACACACACACACACACACACACACACACACACATCACATTTACACTGGGTGTCCACCTTTAACCACAGCACACCAGAGACAGAGACAGGCAGATCCTTACTAGTTCAAGGCCAACCTGGTCTATATATTGAGTTCCAAGTCATCTAGGGCTATATAATACTATGATGTTTCAAGAGAAAAGAAAAACACATTGATTTACTATTTATTTGTTGGGGAGGAGAACAGAGGACAATTTCCAAGAGCAGACTCTCTCCTTCAAGTGAGAACATTCCAAGTGAACTCTGGTTACCAGACTTTGCAGCAATGCCTTTATCTGCTGAGTCATCACACAGGCGTTTAGCTCAAAGTCTTTTTAATAGGCTTTATGTAGCTCTATGTTTAACTTACAGGACTTCTGACCAGCAAAATGGACACGAAGAAGCTACTTTTGAAGATTTATTCACGATCAAGCATTAGCTTAAAACAGTAGCATAGGGAAAGTAGGGTTTTGCCACAGACATTTCAAAAAATGTATCCTATGCTTTAAAAAAATCACAGAAATAAAAATCACAGAAAGGCTGGAGGCGGCTTATAAACAAGCATAATATCAATGTTCTGGATTTGTTTCATAAGACCTTTAGATTTGAGTGGCCACATACAATATCGGACCTCTTATTAATATTTGAAGTTCATAAAAATAATAATAGTGTTTAGGATAAAACTGTCCTATGCTTTTTTTTTTAAGTTCTCATGTTCCTGAAATTCAAGTTTAGCTGAGTGTCCTGTATTATTATTATTTGCTGATTTTGACAACCTTACAATTAAGACATGTGGGGTAAAAAAAAACCTAGGCCAATGGAGTTGGTCAGACAAGTTTCCTGGAGAATTAATGAGGCTTTTAAGCCAGCTGCTAGTGAGGGCTTGAGATGGGAATGGAGAACATTCCCTACGTAGGCAGTGTGTGTCCTTGTCACTGAAATGGAGATAAGCAAGTAATTCCTGTGAGGATGGCAACCCGGCACGCTTAGTTGCTTCCCGAGGTGGAGAACTGCAAATCACCCATGTGATCCCCTTGTCACATTGGTTATTTTGTCCTTTGTGGCCAATCTCTTAGCTGGATTTCTTTCTATGGGGTTTGTGAAAAAGGGTAATGTTGCTATTAATCAGAGTGATATCATTTTTTTCTTTATATGAACCAAGACCCAGTTTTCAATTATAAGTTACACATATGAGCTTCACTATTTGTCTTGCATGGGAACACATTTCTTTTTAAGGTGTATTTATTTGTTATGTACACAGTGTTCTGTCTGCATGTCTGCCAGCAGGCCAGAAGAAGGCACTAGCACCAGATCTCATTACAGATGGTTGTGAGCCACCATGTTGTTGCTGGGAATTGAACTCAGGTCCTCTGGAAGAGCAGTCAGTGTTCTAAACCTCTGAGCCATCTCTCCAGCCCCATGGGAACACATCTTAAATGCCAAAAATCATTTTGAAAAAGGTTTGGTGGCACATGTCTGTAGTTCCAAGAGACAGTTGGAGCAGGGAGACCACAAGAAAAACGATTAAGTCCAAGGTCAGCCTGAGCTACACGGTAAAAGAGACCCTATCTCATGAGGGAAAAAATCTGAGGTAGGTGTGTGTGTGTGTGTGTGTGTGTGTGTGTGTGTGTGTGTGTGAGTGTATGTGAGTGTGTGTATAAGTGTGTGTATGAGTGTGTGTATGAGAGTGTATGTGAGTGTGTGTGTATAAGTGTGTGTGTGTAAGTGTATGAGAGTGTATGTGAGTGTGTGTATGAGTGTGTATATGAGTGTGTGTATGAGAGTGTGTGTGTGTGTATAAGTGTATGTATGAGAGTGTATGTGAGTGTATGAGAGTGTGTGAGAGTGTGTAGGAGAGTGTGTGAGTGTGTGTGAGTATGTGTATGAGTGTGTGTGAGTGTGAGTATGAAAGTATGTGTGTGTGTGAGTGTGTGTATGTGTTTATGAGAGTGTGTGAGTGTGTGTATGAGAGTGTTGTGTGTGAATGTGTGAGTGTGTGTATGAGAGTGTGTGTGAGTGTATGAGTGTGTGTTATGTATGAGAGTGTGTGTGAGTGTGTGTGTGTGATCTGTATATGAGTTGTGTGACTGTGTGTATGTGTGTATGAGTGTGTGATGTGTGTATGAGTGTGTGAGTGTGTGTATGTGTGGATGAGAGTGTGTGTGAATGTGTGTATGTGTGTGAGTGTGTGTATGAGTGTGTGAATATGTGTGAGCATGTGTGAGTGTGTCTTGCTTGTTTGAGATGTTTGTGAGAGAGTGTATTGTGAGAGTGAATGTGTGTGTATCTGTGTGTGAGTGTATTGAGAGTGTATGAATATGTGAATGTATGTCTGTGTCTGTGTGTATAAGTGTGTGAGAGTGGGAATGTGTGTGTGTGTGTGTGTGTGTGTGTGTGTGTGTGTGTGTGTGTGTATACACACATCCCCATTTACTGACACTCTGAAGAGCTCTCAGTTGACAGTCAGCAGGGTGTGAGATGTGGAAACCTGAGACTCTGCACAACTGGCAGGGCAAGCCTGAGAGTGAAGAGCTGAGCCAGCAGTGCTGGGAAAGGCAAGGAACTGCCAAGTAAGCAGAGGGACGGGGAGATGAAATCCTGTTCCTTTGCTCTCAAGTTCAGTTCTCATTTCAGCAACCCCTGCCTAGAACTCTCCCCACAAGTGCACTAAGGCAGAACTAAGACAGAACATGTTCACAAAGCTATTCATCATAACACTGTTCCAAAAACAAACAAATGAACAAAAAACCTGACAGTAAATAAAACTTCTACAGTCAGAAGTATGTTTCCTTATATGATGGAAGCCTCCGTGGCCATGCAAAGAAAAAGGAAGGGCTGACAAGTCATTGGTTGGTGAAATGCATGCTTAGCATACAGGCTCTGGGTTCAACTTCCAGCACGGCAAACAAAGAAAGGACAGAGGGGAGAGAAGAAACTGTTAAGCAGGGGACCTAGGAAGTGTGGATTGTATGCTTTAGGGTACGTAAGAGCCAAAAATATAGATAGGTGGTGGCATGGCACAGGCCTTAGTCCTAGCACTTGGGAGGCAGAGACAGGTAGATCTCTAGGAGTTCAAGGCCAGCTTGTTTGGTCTATAAAGTGAGGTTCAGGACAGCCAGGGTTACACAGAGAAACCTTGTCTCAAAAAAAAAAAAAAAAAAAACAAAAAACAAAATAGAACAAAAAATACATATATATTTGCTTCCATTTAATCAATGGTCATAATTTAGATAAGAAAAATCTGTATAGGGGGGAGAGACAGGACAGAGATAAAATGGACAGGAACTAAACTTCTTTCAATGTGTTCTGTTGGGCTAGACTTTGGGGTCATGTAAGTATTTAAACAATTTTATTAAATTACGAAAAAATTCTTGAAAAATATTCAAATAAAAGGAGATTAATTAACATAAATGTGCAGCCCACTGGGGACAAACTACCACGGTAACTTAAATATACAGTAATGTAGGGCTGGGGAGACAGCTCAGTCACTGAAGGCTAGGCTCACAATAAAAATGCAGTAATAAAAAAGGCATCATGATCACACTACAATGTTGTCAATCAAGGAGACTGATACAGAAGGATTGCCCCAAGTGGGAGGTCAGCTAAGGATATACAGCAAAACATCTCTCAATAAAATAAAGTAACCAAATGAAAACAGAAATATGACTGGTGGAATATCCTGCAAGATACTAACTGTAAAATATTAATAAGGAGCAGAATCAGCTAACCAGAGCTACTGAGAGATCACTGACGCAGGTCTGACAAATGGGGAACCTGAATAAGACTGAACCAGACTCCCTTAATATAGGCGACATTGGTGGGGCTAGGACTATATGTGATGATCTTAACTGATGAGCTCTCTCTCCAGGCCCTTTAGGGAATTAAAACGACCTCCACATGGCTCTCACAGAACAAGGCTGGGATGGCAACTGGCAGTACCAAGCTGAAGGGGTCAAAGGGCAGGAGTAGAGAACTGACCTAATCCCACATCTGTGTGCTAGTTTATTATTGTCAACACCAACTAGAGTCCTCTGAGGAGGAGACCTCAAATGAGGAATTCTCCCCATCAGACTGGCTTTCCAGCAAGTCTCTGGAGGAATGTCTTCATTGACACAGGAGAGTACAATCCACTGTGACTGGAGCTACATATGGGCAGGCAGTCCAAGGTTCTATAAAAATGCAGGCAGTGAGGGCTGGAGAGAAGTCTCCATGGTTAAGAGCACTGGCTGCTCTCAGAGGTCCTGAGTTCAATTCCCAGCACACAAATAGAGGTTCACAATCATCTATAATGGGATCAGAAGAGATAAATGCATATGAAGTACTCATCTACATAAAACACATAGATAAATCTTTCAAAGGGAAAAGTACCAAAAGAAAGAGGAGAAGAAGGAAGAAATGGAGGAATGAATTTAGAAGGAAGAGAGGGAAAGAAAGAATCAGGCTAAACAAGCCAGGGAAATCCAGCCAGGAAGAAACATTTTTCATGATCTTTGCTTCTGGGCTTAGGTGAGAAGTCTCAGTTCTAATGGGGTCCATGTAAGGAATGATGTCATCTTTATCCCACACAGATGATAGTCCCAGAGCCTGGGCTGCCATGGAACACAGTCTTTCATCACAACATCCCAATGTAGTCAATCTATAGGACCCTGAAATCTGAATTTAGAGAAAGATAGAAATGAATACTTTGGATGTAAAAATGCCGAGTGATTACAAACTGGTCACAGAATGCAGGGTCCAAGTAAAAAGAAAAATACAAAAAAGTATGCACCCGCTCAATATAGACTATCAGAGTCCATAACCAAGTGAGGGACAGGGCTCTGGCACCCACTGTCATTCTTAGGATTCCTTGTTTCGTTATGAAAGTGGAAAGCATTCTGGTTAAGGATTGAGTGTCAATGTCCCCAAAAGCATCCAGTGTTTGCACACAGTTTCTACTAGGAAACAGAATTTGGGGAAACTTTTGGACTTCAGGAAGTTGGCTTAAGAGGACGAAGTGGCTCACTGGGCAGCATTGGGGACAGCCATATGAGTGGAGCCAGTCTCCTCAGGCCCCTACTGCCCCACTGACCACACAGGCCTTCCTGTCCTTGGCCACAGAATCTAAGGAAACCAGGGAGGTGTGCTGAGCCCTCATTGGCCCATTTCTGGCTGTGACCTCACAATGACAGACACTTGTGCACTAACAGCTCTGGCTGAGGCTGACTCCAGTCTGAAGCTGTTAGAAGCTGTTAGCTGGTTGGAGATAACTGAGATTTGGATAGTAGTGAACCTTTTTTATTTGGATATTCTTGAACTTTTGAATCAGAACACAGTGAGTTGTCTTCTAAGTTCATAGATTCCGGGTTCAGACCTTGTTTAGGGTTTGTTGTTACTGTTAAACTAACTTTACCTTCCTTCACTTCTTGGATGGGACAGGACTTCTGGCCATTTTTGTGAGGTTTTACACTATTTTAATGGTTCTTTTTATTTGGAGTTTTTAATTCTTTCACCATGTAAAATATTAGTTTATACTGACTATACAACATTCTCACAGTGACATTTACATACATGACAAAAATTGGAACCATATTCCCCTAATCTCACAGGCTCCTTCCCAGCCCTTGCAAGTCCCTGAGTGTTTCTCTTTATATTTAGCCTCTTACTTCTGAGTACAAGTCAAGTCACGTGGACTCCTGTTCAGAGTCCTGACAGGCCACACTGGATGGTGTCTTAGGGAAGGGTACCAGTGTCTCTGTTCTTAGGCAGAAAGCATGGTGCTAGAGTGGTTAACTTAGGATCTTCTTGGGAATTCAAGTTAATGATTGGAAAGGGCAGAGGAAGTAGTCAGATCGCGTTCTTTGGATGTTCTGTATGGTACAAGGTAGCTGAATAGAATTCAAGAACAGAGTAAATGAAAGTATAAAGGGAGCAGCTTCTTCCCGGAAGAAAAGAATAATTTTTGGTGAAACAAACCCCTCCTCCATCCCCGGTCCTTCTGTGGCTTGAAGCTATCTTTTAATGGGACAGTTTCATTTTATAATTTAAAGGAGGGAGCGTGATTACAGTAACAAAGCTCATGTGTGATCATGTTCAGGGGAAAGAAACAATAAAGGTTTTGAAGAAAAGATCAGTTTTGGGGCTCAAAGAACTCAGAGAACAAATCCAGGAAGAAAAACTACCTAGTGCTGGAGGTCCTTGCCTGGTCAGAGCCTGCGCTTTGGTGAGAGGTTTCAGGCCTAATGCAGATCATGGGACGAATGATGTCATCTTTATCCCCCATACATGTTAGTCCCAGACCCTAAGGTGCATGGCAAGTCAGTATTTTATAACAACATCACATGTAGTCAGGAGCTGCATCCTCTCTATGTGAATGCTCCTGAGCCGTCTCCTCACATGGACTCTGTGGGTTTTGGGGACTGTTGTCTTGGCAACTGCTCTTTCCTATGGTTTTATTAGAGCCTCCTCTTCAAGTGAGTGTTGGGTGCAGTACGAGAATCATGATCCTCCCCAATGAGCAGCTCTCAGCTTCTGTGAGATTTGTTCTATTCTCTGATTTTCCAGTTGATTCCTGACAAGCCTATTGGGTCTTCTTCTGCAGTCCACTGCTATGGAAGGTGCTTTCTTCTATTCCTGAATGTTAAATACCTGGTTAGGTTGTCTGCAATGTTGCTGAGTGTGTTTTCTTTGGGACACAGGAACTTGTAGCTATTGACACTTTCTGGACCCTAATTTGTACCTTTTCTTTAAACTTTCCCCATTGTTCATTTGGTTGCAGCCATATCAAGGAGGACCAACCATGGATCAGGGCAGAGACGCCTGGGGCTCCACTGAGGCATCCTTCATGACCGACTATAAGTTGATGATGACCCTGGGCAGCGGAAATTTTTCCCAGGTGAAACTGGCTGTTCACGTCCCTACCTTAACCTGTGTAGCTGTAAAAGTTCTTAGAAGTAAGAACTCCTCACTTGTGGCCAATGAAGTCAACATCATGAAATCTCTTGAGCATGCAAACATCATTAAGTTGTTTCATGTGGTCCGGTCAAGATCTAGCACCTACTTGGTCATGGAGCACGCATCCAAGGGAGATCTGCTTCGCCATATCCTGGAACTGGGGTCCTTACAGGAGAGCGAAGCTCGAAGGCTGTTTACCCAGGTCCTCAGTGCAGTGCAGTATTGCCATAACCACAATATCGCCCTTAGAGACATTAAGGCCAATCACATACTACTGGACTGCAGGGGTGAGGCCAAATTGTGCGATTTTGGTCATGCTGCTGAAATGCCCCCTGGAGGGAGGCTGAAGGACTTCTGTGGCACTCTGCTCTACTGTGCTCCTGAACTCTTCGGAGATGAAGCTTATGATGGCCGCGCCTCTGACGTTTGGAGTTTAGGTGTGCTCCTCTTCCTGATGGTGGCCGGGCGCTTTCCTTTCCGGTCTACCTCTTCTGATGGTTTGAGGCGTCAGATCCTGGCTGCCAACTTCACCATACCCCAGCATATTTCCATCGATATGTTCAATGTCATCGTAGAACTTCTAATGATCAACCCGGGCAGGAGGCCCACCATTGACCAAATCATGAGGCGCCCCCTATTCAGAGACAGAAAGACACATTCAACAAGTACTTGTACCCAGAGTCTCCCAGGCACCCCAAGCCCAAGCATTGTCCGCACAATGACACTCATGGGGTATAAGTCTGAAGAAATCATTAATTCTCTGAGAGACCAAACATACAACCAAGTGATGGCCACCTACCTGATTCTCCAAAACCAGTCAGCTGGGGGAGACTGTTGCCATCGCCAGGTGAAACCCTTCCCAGTGCCCTTAAGGAGAGCTACAGAGAATGCTCCCCTGACCTGCACATTGCCATCTCTGCCCCAGGAGAAAGAGGGTGAAAAGAAGGCCAGACATAGTGTCACAAGGCATAGCATGCCTGCCAACCTGTGTTACCAGGCAGCAGAAACCCAACTTCCCCACCCAGTGTACCTGGAAAGGCATGGAACCCTATGCCTCATGTGCAGCAGTGAGGAAATGAGCGACAATTCCTCTGAGGGCAAGATTGAGTCAAGTGTCAGCCTGATGGCCAGTGTCCAGCCCTCTCTGCTAATGTACCCAGCTTCTTCTAGGATATGCAACCTTGACACCACATATGACACATACACCACATCTTCCTGCAGTGCCCAAGGGGAGCTCTGGAGTTCCATGGAGACAGCACAGAGTGTGACAAGCCGAGGCTCCTCTTTTGGGGATCCAATGCAGGTAGACACCATCACACAGGAAGAAGGCATTACTGACAAAGTGAACATCGGACAGGGAGATGCCATGAATGAGGAAGTCCTCACCACACAAGAAACAACCATAACCCAGGAAGAGGCCTTCACAGAGGAAGGGACCTCATCCCAGGAAGAGAAAATCACAGAGGAAGTAACCTTAACACAGGAAGAGGCCAGCACAGTGGAAAACACCATAACCCAGGAAGAGACCATAACCCAGGAAGATGCCAGCACAGAGGAAGGGGCCATAATCCTGGAAGAGGCCATCACAGAGGAGAAGATAATAACTCAGGAAGAGGCCATCACAGAGGGGAAGACCATAACTCAGGAAGAGGCCAGCACAGAGGAAGGGAGCATAACTCAAGAAGAGGCCAGCACAGAGGAAGGAACCAGAACCCTAGAAGAGGCCATCACTGAGGAAGTGGCTTTAGCACAGGAAGATGCCATCACTAAAGAAATTACCTCGGCTGATGGAGTGACCATGAATCCAGTTGAGGCCATCACAAAGGTAGACACCATCATGGAACATGAGGAAATCAATCAGGTAGCAGCCTTCTCCTTGGAAGTCCCAATGACCCAGGAATCGGCCATGACTCTGCATGACATCATCACAGAGGAGAAGCACATCACTTCTGGCCAGCCTGAGGATGCCAGCCCAGCTTCCTCCCAAAACCGGAGGCGCCCCAAATGGAAGAGGGTGAAGAAAACAATCGTGAACTGCCTCACTCACCTGTGCTGCTGCCTCCCATCTGCAAAGAGAAGCCGTGACTCCTCTAAGATCCTGGCTCCAAAGACACAGGATCCTGGAGTCACCCCAGGGACCAGGTGGGGACACTTACGTCATGTTTTCTTTCTTATCCTCCTGTCCTTTGTGACACAGGATGACAGTGCCAGCTTCTGGCACACTTGATAACCTCAGAACCTGTCCCTTCACAAGAACAAGCCACAGGCTCCGCTCAAGGGTGACCTCGGGCTTGGTTAGTGAGAAGTAGAAGGCAGGGATGCTGATCGATGCAGGGAGAGCAGGAGGTAGGGGCATGGGCCATGGAAGCAGAGATCCCTTGAAGGACCAGTGGGTGCTTAGGTGCTGCACAGTAAACAAAGTACATTCTTTGCTTTCCAAAATCTCTAAGAATCCCCTTCCTGTGTCTCTCTATTTTGTAGTCCTGAAGAGGTCGAGCCCCAGCTCCATGGCTTCTGAGCCATGGGTTGGGGATCGGTCTGGCTGAGATGCTGACAGCACTTGAAAAAGCCAGGCCAGATCCAGGAGTCTGTGTAGCCACAGGCTCCTCCTGCAGAAGAAGACCAGATACCCACCCACCTCAGCTCAAACCAGGTAAAACCCCACACAGATAATGAAGTAAATTTGGGGGTGGAGGGGGTCTTGTTCAGAGGGCAGGACTGAGTACAAAGGTGGCCTATGCTGTCTTCTGGAACCACAGACCTTTGCCCTGTCCCCTTCCTGAGCAAACATCACAGATTGCCTTCTAGGCAGTGACTGTCCTTTCCTCCCTGTTTCCTGGCAGGGAACATGGTCTTCTGCATGGTGTGAGACTTCTCACCCCCAGGAGGGTCTTCCTAATCCCCCTGTCCTTCAGCCCCCACATGGGCTCCCAAGTTGAGTATGTAGCCTGCAGGCAACCATGTAGAATCCTTTAGAAGGCAGCCTCTTGCCAATCACTTGCAAAAAACACCAAAAGTCATACTAGCAAGTTCCATTCCCTGAACCCTCAGAACCCACACAAGAGAGTTGGGAAAATCTCGTCTGGGGAGTGACTCCAAGGCAGCTGAGTCCTGTCTCTTTACCAGTTCTGCCTCCAGTTATTCACCACTTGATTCTCTATGCTTGCTTCTTCAAGGCCACCATTCTCAAGGGAAACTGGGTCCTGCATTCTCATTACTTGCCACATTCTGAGGGAGAGATTGGTGTTCTGATTATGGTCAAACCAGAAACCCCTGGGAGAAGACAGCATCCTGCTGTGGCCATGCCTGACCGCAGCCACAGTGTGCTCTCAGCCGGGCAATGGTGGCTTCCATCCGTTTCTTCCATGTTCCTGCATCTGCAAATTGCTTGTTCTCACACAGGTAAGCAGCCTTATGCACAGCTTCCTGGAAACCTACCCTGTCCACCAAACAGTCACATTGGTAAGATCTCATCTCATGTGCTATTTTCCTCTAGATTGTACCAACATGCCATGTCATGAAGCACACAGAAGCCTGTGTATTGACGTGGATCATCTGTATGTGCAGCTTGTCCCTAAATTAAACACAGGATAAAAGTCTCCTAGATTCATCGTCTTGCTGAGACATAGTTGTGTTCTACAGAATGCTGCTATTGTGTCTCACCATGGCATAAACAAGATTTATTTTCCTAAGTATCCTTTGAGCAACACTAAGCTCATAGCAAAGATATTTTTGTACTGAATCAGAGAAGAAAGTTTTGCCTTACGCCAGTCTGAGAAAGGAAGAGCACTGAGCTACTGGTGAGTCAGTTTCTCTCTCTCTCTCTCTCTCTCTCTCTCTCTCTCTCTCTCTCTCTCTCTCTCTCTCTCTCTCTCTTGTCTCTGTCTCTCTCTCTCTGCTCTCTCTCTCTCTCTCTCTCTCTCTCTCTGAATTTGTCTGTTTCTGTGTGTGTCTGTTTGTATGTGAACAACTTTCAGACAGGTCAGCTAGTCTGACTGAAAATGTACCACTAAAGAATCACCAACACTGTGATGGCCATACACATTTAACCCAATGCAAACATAAAATAAAACTGCAATTGACTGGAATAGATTCATGAAATTATAATCATGAAAACAAACAAAAAACCTTGAATCACCTACCTTAATAATAACAGAATTACAGAAGTATAGGAGGGGAACTCCTTCGGCCTACAATCTAAGATGGAAATTGGCTTTCATTCACTGTGAGGTGTGTTAAGATGTCATGTCCACACTGCCATTTTATTTTCTGACATTTGCTTATGTCTACATTGATGAGAAGGAATAGTATTGCATTGAAAACGTTTCCTTTGCTGGTTTTACTGTTCATACAAAGTCTTGTCCTATATCTCGGGCTGGACTGAAACTCTCTGTAGTCATGAATGGCTATATGTCCTGCTGCAGCCTCAGATCATGTTCAGGCACACTGAAACACTGTTAGCATTTGTGGGTTAGTCATGGTCTCATCTGTCCCATGCAGGCCACTCTGTAGGCAAAGATGACCTTGAGCAGGACCCTTGTCTTCTTGTCTAATTCTGCAATGCAGAATAACAGATCTGAACCACTCTGTCCTGTTGAGTAGGAACAGCTGAAGGCCAGTGTAGGCATTCCAGGCTGAGTGCAAACCCATCTCATAGAGAACATGTCAATTTGCAATATTTTGAACTCATAGAATTAAAAGACAGTGGAAGCAGGATGTGGAAGTAACTTGGAGTCATCTGTGACCTGGTGGATAAAAGAGGCTGGTATGGCTGGTATGGGCGCATGGTGACCAGAAATCAGTGTGACAACTGATTTGAACAATATGGGGGAAACCCATTGTAGAGGAGCACTCATTCAAATCCAGTCCTCAGTATGGGGTCAGACAGATCTCAGTGAGTTGTGGTCTGCAGACTGGGCTACAGAAGCAGTTTCAGAACAGTAAGGTATAGTCAGAGAAACAAACAGCAAGAATTACAGTGTAAAAGCATTTGATAAATATCCCTGGAGTACATGTTTGCTCAAGGTGTGAACACAGAAAGACAGACACAAACATATACTGCTGTGGTCATTGTTGTATAGTACACAAACACAACACACTCTCTCTCTCTCTCTCTCTCTCTCTCTCTCTCTCTCTCTCTCTCTCTCTCTCTCTATTTTGTACAATTCTCCAATGACGCTCTTACACATTTTCCTCAGTACTGTCTACCATATACACATGGTATTTTCTTTTCTTTTCCTTGACACGTGACCCCTAAACCTCACAGTGACCTAAGTATCAGTCCCCTCTAATGAGGAATCTTATCTTTTCTCCTCTCCTCTCACTATGACACCAGCTTTCTGTATTAGTACAGGCTTCCAAAGACTGTTGCTCCTCCTACCTCAGCCAACAGAGTGTTAGTGCTACACATGAGCACCTAGTCTTACTGGGGTTTGTGGATTTGTTTTTAAATGACCTATGTAGCTGAGGATGATCTTGAACTTATAATACCTGTGTGTCCATGTTCCAAATGAAGGAATTCTAGGAAGTCCCTACCATGCCTGGCTTCTTTGTCCTTGGGACCAAACCCAGAGTTTCCTCAACGCTGCCCAAGAGCTGTGCAAAGCAAGTCACACCTGTGTCTCAGCCTACCTTGGGAATCTCTGGGTAGCTGATGAAAACATGGACATCTGGATCCTCCTGATGTATTCACAGATCTGCACTGTTGAACTTAGTCTTCTCTTTTAGTCTTTCTAGATGACCTGTCTTTACTGAAAGACTTTTGAAGAAGCACAAATATGAGCTGTGTCCCGATGCCACTCTCCTCCTGAAGCTGTTGAGCTGTGAGGAGGAGGGAGGTAAAGCAGGCTGTACCTGTCCCATGCCATCTCAAGGACACTCAGGATAGCATGGAGCAGCCCAGGATATTCACAGGTGTAGCCAGGGCGCTTTGCGACCTGTTCTGATTAGCATCCCTCAGGTTGCTCAAACCTAACTCTCTCTGTAGGTCCGTGGGATAGAAAGGAAAGCAGAAGTCTCACCAATGCTTGTCCAGATCTCCATCTGATAACACTAGGAACATGGAGCCTCACCCTATGCTGAAGGTTTAGTCCCCTCACCCCTGGGGGTCTCTTTCCCTCACATTTGTTCTTCCTAGGGAATTTGTAGATTTCTCTCAAGACTAGATGCCAGAGTCAGGGTGAAGGTCTATGCTGATAATCCCAGAACTCTGGAGGCTTAGACAGGAGACTAGACATAGATTCACGGACAGCTTGGGCTATACAAGGAGACCAGTGTAGCTTTGGTGGCATGTGAGATCGCTCTTTAAAAATAGAAAGTGAACAATGGGACTATTGATTACTTGTCCATCATACACAGTGGTTCTTGGTCCTGGGTTCTTGTCCAGCATAAATAACACCAGGTGGAGCTTGCCTGGTATTTCTAGTAGAGAGAGCAGGATCATGTAGTCAATGTCATCTTCCAACAGAGTTTTTAGTCTAGTCCAGGAGGAATGATACACTATTTTAACACAAACAATCTCTACTTCCAAATTAGTGCCCATATGTGAGAAAATAATGACATGGGTACCCATCACAGACACATATTCCTCGTGAATCAGAAGACCTATCCTATACAGAGAAGAAAACCAGGTATCCAGATATGCAGTGAATATTTGGTGTGACTCACATCTGGAAACGGCCTGAGCATTGAGTTCATCCACTGTGCACCGCACTGAGGAGCTGTTCAGTAAGTACTTCCTATTGATCATGTGAGGAGACAGTGAGGAGGGAGGGATGAAGGGCATGGAGACCCCCACCTTTGCCACTAAGAAAGTCAGAATGTAGCAGGCCCTGCCACCTCTGAAAAACTCTGAGGCTGTGCTGCCTCCTTGTGGCAGTCCTTTACCAGTTGCCTGTTGTATGCTTGGTTGCTGCAGTCTCTGCTTCAACTCAGGACACAGCTGGAGTCCTTAGCTGGGTTTGGGGCTGGGGTGGAGGGAGGCTTGCCCTGCTTAACTCATCTAATACAATCATATCCTTACTTCTTCCATTCCTTTTCCCATTTATCAGAATAAAGAAACAAAATATCTTTCAGAGCTATGCTGCCCAGGCAATGTACTTGAAGACTTTCACAGACACACTGCCGCTGCTGGACCTGATATCCACAATGAGACTGGGTGTCGAGTCAAGACTGTGCAATCCATACCTGGGCAGATTCGGTAGCACCAGACGGCTGGGACAGTGCCTGTCTGTCCATACAGTGCTTACTTCATTGTGAGATATGCGTTCATTCCCCAGAATGCAAGGGGAAGAAGCACAAAGCTTGTTATCTAAGGAGTTGCAGATGGAGAGAGGTGCATGCCCTTTTTGTTTTTTGGTGTTTATTTTGGTTTTTTGGCAAGTGTTTCTATATTTGGTTCTGTCTCTATATGACAGACTGGCCTCGCCTAGCACGTGTAGTGATAAAAGTCATGCACCCCCACAACTGCCATTACACTTAGCAGCAGCTGCATAGACCTTGCTGGCCTTGATAAAGCCTGTGTCCAAAATACAAGGTGTACAGCATCTGTGAGTTGGCATTTGAGGGAATACGTGTGATATATACTTAAATATTTGAGACTACACATGGGTGTATACAAGGACACAGATGCACAAGCACACAAGTTATAAACGTATTACAGGTGAGTGTATCTACACACACACACACACACACACACACACACACACACACACACACACACACTCCCTCACACAAGTAACCATGTGGATAAAGAAGCACAAAGTTGCTTGAAGGACCAGGTAGGCTTTGAAGTCCTGTCCTTCTCGGCAGGAGCATCCTGGTGAGCAAGACCAGGACAATGAACAGGGTGATGCTGCTGAGAACACTGGGGTTGTCCTCTCTGGATGCCAGATGGTTGACATGGCTCAGTATGCCAAGCTTCTGGAAAGTTTTTGGTGCTGAGCAGATCCAGTTGTTGGGTTGGCAAGGTGATTCCCCTTTGTTATAACTGTGGGTCACCTTATGTCTCTCTTCTCTGCAGCTTGGGACTAAGTAACTCAGAAGCCAAAGCAAGATGGTCCTGCACTATGGAGACAAGAAGGCCACCTCCATCATTTCCACTACCATAGCACCCCCAAATCATTGCAATATGTTAGTTTTTTGGAAATAAAATGCATTGTTTACTGTGGCTTTTCTTGGTTTTTAAAACGTTATTTATTTATATATTTATTTATTTAATTTACATTCCAATCCTAGGTCCTCCTCCCTCTCCTTGCCCTGTCTTCCTCTTAGTCTCAACCTACTCCTTTTGGCTTCTTTCTCAAAGTGGGTAATGCTTCTCAAGGGGAGTCAATGAAGTCTGTCTCTTCAAATGTTGAGGCAGTTCTGAGGCCATCATGCCTGTGTCTATGTTGAGCAAGGGAATGGGCTGCAAATATCAAGTTCATGCAATACGGATAGATCCTACTCTCAGTGCCAGTAACCCCATTTGCTGCCCAAGCCACAGCACTGTCAATTGCATTCAGGTGTCACTAGTTTAGTCCTATTTAGGTTCCCCAGCTGTCTGCTTGGAGACAGTGAGCTCCTGTTAGCTCAAGTCAGATGCTTCTGTATTTTCCCTCATCCTGGTCTTGACCCTTTGCTCATATTATCACTCTTCCCTCTCTTCAACTGGACTCCAGGAGTTCAATCCTCTGGTCAATTACAAATCTCTGCACCTGTGCTTTCTTCAACTTCACCATCCCAATCTCTCATGTTCTCCACCTCCCATCCCTTCCCTCCTCCTGTCTCCCCTCCACTCCCCACCATACTCCCATTTTACTCAGGTGGTCTTATTTATTTCCCCTTCCTACAGAAATCCATATTTGTGTCCCTTAGTAACTTCTCTGTTACCTATCATCTCTTGGGGTTGTGAACTGTAGACGGTTCATCTTTGTTTTGACTCTAATGTGCACTTATGTGTAAATACATACCATAATATTTTTTGGTCTGGGTAATCTCAGGATATTTTTCTAGTTCCGTTCATTTGCCTGCAAATTTCAAGATGTCATTGTCTTTTCTTTAACCATTCTTTGGGCATCTAAGAGCATCTAGGTTGTTTCCAGATTCAGGCTTTTACAAATAATGCTGCCATGAACACCGTTATGCAAATGTCCTTGTGGTGAGTATGCCCAAAAATGGTATTGCTAGGTCTTCAGATAGACTGATACCCAAATTTCTGAGAAACCTCCATACTGATTTCCAAAGCAGCTGTAAAAGTTTGCAATTCAAACAGCAGTGGAGGAATGTTCCCATTACTCTACCTCCTCTCTAGTATAAGCTGTCATCAATGATTTTTATCTTCGCCAGAGTAGTTTGATTTGATGACTAAGGAGGTTGATCAATTCCTTCACTGTCTTGCAGCCATTTGAGATTCCCCTGTTGAGAGTTCTCTGTTTAGATCTCTACCTCATTTTTAATTTTTTTACTCCTTTGAAGACTAGGTTTTTTAGTTCTTTTTACATTTTGGAGATCAGCCCTCTGTCTGATATGGAGATGGTAAAGGTCTTTTTGCATTGCTTGGGCTGACATTTCATTTTGCTGAACGATTGCTTAGCCTTAGAGCTGCTTCACAGGTTCAGGAGGTCCCATTTCTTAGTAGTTGTTCTCAGTTTCTGTGCTACTGATGTCATCCTTAGGAAGTGGATTCTAGTGCTAAGGTGTTCAAGGCTCCTTTCCATTGTCATTTCTATGGGGTTCAGTGTGTCTGGATTTATCCTGAAGTCGTTGATCCATTTGGATTTCAGTTTTGTACATGGCAATTGATATGGATGTATTTGCACTCATCTCCATGTCAACATCCAGTTATGCCAGCACCATTTTTTTGAAGGTGGTTTCTTTATTACATCATAAATTTTTGAGCATCTTTGTCAAAAGTCAGGCATTCATTGGTGTGTGGATTAATATCATGGTCTTCAATTCAGTTCATTCCTCCACCAGTTTTTATGCTAATGCTAAGCTCTTTTCAATACTGTAACTTTATAGAAGAGCTTAAAATTAGTGATATTGATGCCTCCCAAATTTCATTTTTGTGTGGGTTTCTTTGGCTAGCCGGAGTTTTTTCCCTATGTGACCTTGAGTATCGCTCTTTTGAGGTCTATGAAGAATTGTGCTGGGATTTTGAGGGGGATTGCATTGAATCTATAGATTGCTTTTTGTCAACGTTTTACTATGTTAACACTATCTATACAAGGGCATGGGAGACCTACCAATTGTCTGACATCCTCTTCAATTTCATTGGTCAAAGACTTAAAGTTCCTGTCATAAAGCTCTGTCAGTTTTGGTTATAGTAACCCCAAGTCATTTCACTTTGATTGTGGCTATTGTGAAGGTGATGTTTGTCTGATTTCTTTCTCAGCTCAATTATTATCTGCATATAGGAGAGCTACTGATTTTTTTAAGTTACTCTTATATCCTGCCAATTATTGAAGCTGTTTAATAGCAGAAGACATTCCCTGGTAGAAATTTTAGGGTCACTTATATATACTACCACATCATCAACAAATATCAAAAGTTCCCAATCTGCATCCCCTTGAACTCCTTTGCTCTACATGACCATTGAGTACTATATTGAATAGACATGGAGAGAATGGATAGCCTTGTCTTGTTATTGATTTTAGTGGAATCTCCTTGTGTTTGTCTCCCTTTAGTTGGATGGTGGCTGATGTCTTGCTGTATATTGCCTTTCCTACAATTAGGTATTTCTTTGTACCCCTTATAACTCCAAGATTTTTAACATGAAGTAGTGTTGGCACAGAATAGTAGAAATTCGAACAATCATCCACAAGTGTCTGGGTGAAGAGAATGACCAATAGCCAGGGAGGCAGGCCTGACAGGAACTCCCAGTCACCTTCCCAGAGCAGCTGATTCCACTAGAGCCACTCCCAAAAGCTCATATACTTCCTGCAACCATGTGTCTTCAATTTTCAGGCCATTCCAGTACCAGATTCTTGCACCAGAGTTGGTTTGCCTTCATCTATTGTTGTTTATAAAGGGTCAGGATAAACAAAAAGCTGAACATATGTTTATTCAGGGAGAAACAACTCACAACACAGACAGATGAACACAGGAGTTGGAACCAGATGCTCCTGTCTCCAGGTAGCGCCAGAAAGAGAGTTTTCCCTACCTCCTCCTCAGACCTAGTTCCACAGGTCACTTCTGCCACTGGCTCCACCCCTCAATGGGTGTGGTCAGTGCACAGAAGTAGACAGAGTGAATATCCCAATACAATATTTCCCTTTTAGTCTGAAGAAAATATTTCAGCTTGGTACAAAATATATACAAAACAGTCAATAATAGGTGTGCTTTAGGAAGAGGAAATCAGGACCAAAACCACCTACATTTCTAGTCCTAGGGTGAAAGCAAAAGGGAGGTCAAAACAGAGTTGTCCTAAGCTGGAAAGCTTAAGTCTAGTACCTAATATATCTAACTAGAAAGACAGAATAATAGTTGTGATAGTTTAATCTACAACCTCATCAAGTCCTGAGATGGAAAATAATGATACAAGCATAGACAGGAAGTGCGAATTGGAAACTTCCAAAAAGTGCAGTGAGGACAGAACCAGCAAGCTACCTGGACAGTCACCCAAGGTCTCACAGCAACGTTGGTACAGCCAGTTTTGGCTAAGTTAAGAATATTTGACAGACCAGAACAAAAGCAGAGATGTAGAAAGGCTTTCTTACCCTGACTTGGCAAGGTTCAGCAGTCTTCCATTTTTGTCTTCTGCAAGCCTATAGGACTGCATGTCCAAATCAGTGATCAAGGTTGAGGCAGTTCCTTCCCCAAGAGGTCATTAGCTGAAGCAAGGTTTAACTCCAGAAGGAGCAACAACAGTGTCTAACATATTTTCAAGATAGTGCATGGTGCTATCAGGAGCAACAGTGCCTCATGTCAACAGAGTACTAATATAAAAACATTTAAATACCATGTTCTCCAGGTCTATGAAGTGATTGAAGATTAAGCATCTATGTCTGACTAATGCCATAGGCAAAGGAGGGTGAGGATAATCTGTAAAACTTAGGAACTTAGCTAAAAAGCCTGAATAAAACTTCCTTGAGTAAAGCAAGGATAAATGCCTAAACAATATAACTATGTACACACACACACACACACACACACACACACACACACACACATGCGCGCATATATATATATGTAAATTCTTTAAGAAGAGGTAGAATAGAAATGTCTAAACAAGAGGTAGAGCTCTAAAGGGCAGCAAGACAAATATCCCAAATTGTATCAATATACAAAATGTCTTGAACACAAGCAAAAGTATACATACATAGAATATGGCAAGAATAATGTACATAAGTCATCATAAATGGAAACATTCCACACAATATAACAACATATAATATACAATTCTTCCAGGAAGGGAATAAACTTAATTTTACATAGGTTATTACCGATAAGGATATATAACAATGTAAGCTATAATATTAATGTCTCACTCTTACTAAATAGTTCAGGATAGGCTAATCTACCTATATCCATTCTGAACCGTACCTTTCCCAACCATTACCCTATTCCTGTCTAAAAGAGATAACCAAGTCTAAGTATCACCTTCCATACCCAACCCCAAGTAACTAAGACCAACCCTATGAAGATGAATATTATCCCTAGATTCCAAGAGTGGGGAAAGAGGGCATCTTTATCTTAAGATTACTTCCTGCTGTAATGGGATGATGATTTCTCAATGGGATCCTGTAGGAAGAAAATTTTAAGCAACCAAATTTCTCTGTAACATATGTAGGTAGTCATTGTGTGGCAGAAAATGCTTGACTGCAGTTCTATTTGAAACTCTGGCCAGATTGTAATAAGAAGTTGCACCATTACAACTAGCTAGTCATGAGTTTTCTTGAGGAAAGACGTCTCAATCCAAATTTAGGGTAAAGTTTGTAGTCCAGATGCATCATTTGAGTCAAGTGGAAATGTCCAATTGGGGCCCATCTTATTTCCAGAGTGTTCACAGATTGCTGTTGAGAACTATTATTATTGCTTGTGGAAAACTTTAATATCAATATCAAAGTAAAATTTTCAATTTGTACGGAATGCATTAGGGCAAGGCAAAAATAAGATTTAAATGTATATGAGAAAATTAGGATTTCAGAGAAAAAATTGTGAATATGTGAATGAGTCCTTAGATTTTGTTTTCTTCTGCTTTACACCAATTGGCTTCTTGATATAAGGCAGAAACTGTGAATTTAATCTTAACAACATGCTTGAATTTAGAGAAGGAAAGCCAAATCCAACCCCAAAGCCAGCCTTGGTTTACATGAATCTGGACTACAGAAATACTAGATAGTAAAGAGAAATAGATTTCAGTGTAGAAACTGTATACTAGAGTTAAATATTTTAACCATAAATCAGATTCCTCTTCATAAAGTGATTCTTTCCAGAGTGCTGCTTTCTCTTCTGTAGGTACCTACATGTTCATTGTCTCTTGGCTGTTTGAAAATATGTGTTCTGTTTTCCTGTTAGTACAAGAACAGAACACTTCCCCTACCATTGAGAAGTCTCTGTACCTCTCATGGGACCTAATTTATTGGATGACTTGTCATTTCTCTTTATTCAGATGTTTCTCTTGTTCAACTTGAATCTTGATTAACTTAGATGGTATCCATAGCTTTTCTTCTCCTGTAGATACAAAGGCAAAACCCCTACCCCCACGTAAAACATATCCTGGTTTCCATTCTGAGGTCAATACATCCTTGAACTACACTAGCTGATTTAGTTCAGAAGTTTTTTCTGTTGTCCAGTGTGTTTCTGCAGCTCTTTTTCCTTTTTCATCAGCATTAAGAAAGTTTAATGTTAATAAAGTATTATGTAATCTGTGTTTGGGTGTCTTGGTTCCTCCTGACTGTTTATGGAGCATTTCCTTTAAAGTATGATTAGATCTCTCAACTACTGCTTGTCATATAGGATTATGTGGTATACTAGTTATGTGTTTTATGTTATAATACTCAAAAAACTGTTTCAATTTGCTGGAAACATATGCCAGAGCATTGTCAGATTTTATTTGTGCAGGTCTCTGTTTCTACTCTGGACACAGCTGGAGTCCTTAGCTGGGTTTGGGGCTGGGCTGGAGGGAGGCTTGCCCTGCTTAACTCATCTAATACATCATATCCTTACTTCTTTCATTCCTTTTCCCATTTATCAGAATAAAGAAACAAAATATCTTTCAGAGTTAAGCTGCCCAGGCAATGTACTTGAAGACTTTCATAGACACACTGCCGCTGCTGGACCTGATATCCACAACGAGACTGGGTGTCGAGTCAAAACTCTGTAATCCATTCCTTGGCAGATTCAGTAGCACAAGAGGGCTGGGACAGTGCCTGTCTGTCCATATAGTGCTTACTTCATTGTGAGATATGCGTTCATTCCCCAGAATGCAAGGGGAAGAAGCACAAGGCTTGTTATCTCAGGAGT
Source organism: Cricetiscus sungorus (assembly GCA_030556225.1). Classification (NCBI taxonomy): domain Eukaryota; kingdom Metazoa; phylum Chordata; class Mammalia; order Rodentia; family Cricetidae; genus Cricetiscus; species Cricetiscus sungorus. The sequence goes on along the minus strand of JANBXA010000366.1, from coordinate 30,994,635 downwards.
TGGAGATGGAGAGAGGTGCATTCACTTTTTGTTTTGTTGGTGTTTATTTTGGTTTGGGGGCAAGTGTTTCTCTATTTGGTTCTGTCTCTATATGACAGACTGGCCTCGCCTAGCACGTGTAGTGATAAAAGACATGCACCCCCACAACCGCCATTACACTTAGCTGCAGGTGCATAGACCTTGCTGGCCTTGATGAAGCCTGTGTCCAAAATACAAGGTGTACAGCACCTGTGAGTTGACATTTGAGGGAAAACCTGTGATATATACTTAAAAATTTGAGACTACACATGGGTGTATACAAGGACACAGATGCACAAGCACACAAGTTATAAACGTATTACAGTTGAGTGTATCTACACACACCCCCTCCCCCCCACACACACACACAAGTAACCACAGGGATAAAGAAGCACAAAGTTGCTTGAAGGACCAGGTAGCCATTGGAAGTCCTGTCTTTCTCAGCAGGAGCATCCTGGTGAGTAGACCAGGACAATGAACAGGGTGATGCTGCTGAGAACACTGGGGTTGTCTGATGGGAGATGTTATTCTGTATATATGTTTCTCATACTGGTTAATAAAGCACTGTGGCCAATAGAAAACTAGATAGGCGGAGCTATGAGACTAGGAGGAAGAAAGAGGAAGTAGAAGGCGGGGTCGACATGTAGCCCAGGGAAGGAGCAGGACGCCAGCCGCGGCTCCCCGATAAGACGACCACGTGGAAATACTTAGATAAGTAGAAATGGGTTAATAATTAAGGCAGAGCTAGCCCATAAACAATAATGGTAACTGGCCAACAGGATTGTATCAAATACAGAGTCTCTGAGTGTTATTTGGGGCACACGTGGTTGCAGGACAATGGCTGCAGAACCAGCAGCAGCCGGCAGGGAAACCTGCTGTAACATAATGATGTCAGAAGCGGGATTGAGAACTTTCGCTTAAAACTTAACAAAAGCTTAAAAAATAGTTTTTAGAAACAAGGGAACAGAGACTTCTTGGTAGCAGCATTTTCTTGATTGGATTTGTTTTGCTGTAGACAGAGATTTGCGCAGCTCCTTCAAGGGAAGTTTCCAAAATTAGCATAAGCGGCAAAAAGCCGCCTGGCTTTTAAAGAGCTCTGCTAACAATTCATTGGTGTGTACAAGAGCTGCAATGAAGGTTTACACTATGTTTTAAAAAATACGCTGGCTTGGGAGAGAAAAAGAAACAGGGTACAATGGTTTAAAAAAGAAAAAAGAAAGTAGAATGAATGGGTATAATGGGACATGCCATTAATCCCAGCACTGGGCAGACAGAGGCAAGCAGATCTCTGTGATTTCAAAGTAAACCTGGTATGGAGTGAATTCCAGGACAGATAAAAGTTACACAGAGAAACCCTGTCTCAAAATATGCAAAAATAGAAGTAGAAGAAATAGAGTAATAAAAAGGCCACGTAAAGATGAAAGACACAGAGAGATTTTGGATACTATACGCGCTTCTGTTGTCTTTAAATTATTTGATTGCTGAGAAAATAACTACTAATAAAAGAAATGCTGCTGGATTAATTCAATTTATATATTTTAAAAATGCTTTGACTCCAAAATTTAAGCCTAAGGACAAGTTACTGGGGAAAAGGATTTCTATTTTTGTTTCCACAGAAAATGAAAAGCTATTGATTTCTTCCAGACTTATGTGGTTTGATCAAGCCAGACCCCCTGAAACAATGCCCCAGATGATCCAACATTCAAAGCAGTTGAGACAAAGCCTTGCAGACTACTGCCAAGATTTCTGCATCTTCTTTGGAACCCCATGACAGCGCCCTCTACCAGCAGGAAGTAGTTTGGAAAGAACGACGCCCAAATTCCCAAATATTGTTTATAAATGTTTGTTTTCATTTAAATGGGCTTGGTTATAAATGGCTATAACCACAAACAATCTTTTTAAAGGTAAAAAGGGAATTAAGATATAGATATGAATACTTTGCTTTGGAATGGATTTTCTTTTATTGATACAATTTAAGGTCAATTTTATGATATGTATATTTCTCCTCTTGTTTAGGTATTGTGTTTATATAGCTCATTGGAAAATGTAATGTATAATTTAGTACAGATTAGAGAGTTACCTATGATAGTCAAAACTTGGTGTTAAGTTAGTTAGGATTTCTAGATATGCAGAGATGTATTTGAAATGAATAGGCATTCTTCAAACCTTTCAAAGACCAACAGAATATGGCATTTAAAATGGTTTAGGGTTTTTCTTGACAATGAGGCACAACTGCTCCTGGTAACACCACCTGCATCAAAAAGGAAGATGGACATTGAAGAAACTCGTTATGAAGTTTGCTTCTAATATGGCAAGACTAGCCATTTGAGCAAGGTACTTCTCTTGTCTAGACTGTTTGACTTTATGTTGTAGAAACTGGACATGCAGGACCCACAAAAAGGTGACTGCTGATGCAAGATGGACATTGCTACAGGATTCCTGCTTCATGGAAGAGGCTGCCAGACAGCCAGACAGTCTACAGGACACAGAGAAAAGTTTCCTGCCTTGTTGAGGAGTCTGGACACACACTATGGCCTATGGGCTGAAGATGGAACATTACAGAAGAACTTCGGGTGACTGACCAGGCAGTAGAAATGAATTGTCTCTGTCATTTCTAGAGTTTATATATTACCCTTCTGTGGTCTTTGATGGAGTTGAAGACAGGTAGTTATAGTTATAGTTTTCCTTAGTTAGGATTAAAGATAAGTTACATATGGGACTTTAGACTCGCAAAGATAGGATAGATGATATTTTCTTAAAGTCTTACAAAATGTTAATGGACTAAATATTGTTAACTATGATTCTTATTTGATAACTGTTGTATGTTATATTTTGCTATGTTAAGGTTAAACCCCTTCTTTTACTTTAGACAGAAAAGAGGAGATGATGGGAGATGTTATTCTGTATATATGTTTCTCATACTGGTTAATAAAGCACTGTGGCCAATAGAAAACTAGATAGGCGGAGCTAGGAGACTAGGAGGAGGAAAGAGGAAGTAGAAGGCGGGGTCGAGATGTAGCCCAGGAAGAAGCAGGAAGCCTGCCGTGCGGCTCCCCGATAAGACGACCACATGGAAATACTTAGATAAGTAGAAATGGGTTAATGATTAAGGCAGAGCTAGCCCATTAACAATAATGGTAACTGGCCAACAGGATTGTATCAAATATAGAGTCTCCTGCGTGTTATTGGGGGCCAGGACGCCAGACCAGCGGCGGGCGGGCTGGCGGAAACTTACATGCTACAGTTGTCCTTTCTGGATGCCAGATGGTTGACATGGTTCAGTATGCCAAGCTCCTGGAAAGTTTTTTGGCACTGAGTACATCCATTTGTTGGGTTGGCAAGGTGATTCCCCTTTGTTATAACTGTGAGTCACCTTATGTCTCACTTCTCTGCAGCTTGGTAGTAAGTAACTCAGAAGCCAAAGCAAGATGGTCCTGCACTATGGATACAAGAAGGCCACCTCCATCATTTCCACTAGTATCCCACCCCCAAATCATTGCAATATGTTAGTTTGTTAGAAATAAAATGCATTGTTTAATGTGGTTTTTCTTGGTTTTTAAAACGTTATTTATCTTTTTTTTTTTTTTTTTTTTAACATTCCAATCCTAGGTCCTCCTACCTCTCCTTGCCCTGTCTTCCTCTTAGACTAATCATACTCCTTTTGGCATCTTTCTCAAAGTGGGTAATGCTTCTCAAGGGCAGTCAATGAAGTCTGTCCCATCAAATGTTGAGGCACGTCTAAGGCCCTCATCCCTGTGACTAGGTTGAGCAAGGTTCATCTCCAAAGGGAATGGGCTGCAAATATCAAGTTCATGCAATACAGATAGATCCTACTCTCACTGCCAGTGACCACATTTGCTGCCCAAGCCACAGCACTGTCAATTGCATTCAGGTGTCACTAGTTTAGTCCTATTTATGTTCCCCAGCTGTCTGCTTGGAGACAGTGAGCTCCTGTTAAGTCAGATGCTTCTATGTTTTCCCTCAACCTGGTCTTGACCCTTTGCTCATATTATCACTCCTCCCTCTCTTCAAATGGACTCCAGGAGTTCAGCCCTCTGGTCAATTACAAATCTCTGCATCTGTTTCTGTCAGTTTCTGAATGAAGGTTCTTTGATGACAATTAAGGCAGTTCTCAATCTGATTATAGGAATAGGCCAGTTCAGGTGCCTTCTTCACTATTGCTAGTGTTGTCACTCTTGTGTATTCCTTGCTGTTTCTTTAGTGTCAGGTCCCTGGCTCATCCCAAATGGGTCTCTGTTCCAAAGTATTTCTATCCTTGCTCTCCTCTGTCTCCCCTCAACTTGTCCACCCCGATCTCTCATGTTCTCCACCTCCCATCCCCTCCCTCCTCCTGTCTCCCCTTCCTCTCCCCACCATACTCCCATACTCAGGAGATCTTATTTATTTCCCCTTTCTAGGGAAATCCATGTTTGTGTCCTCTCTGTTACCTACTATCTCTTGAGGTTGTGAACTGTATGCTGGTTCATCTTTGTTTTGGCTCTAATGTACACTTATGTGTAAATACATAGGATAATAATCGTCTTCGGTCTGGGTAATCTCACTCAGAATATTTTTCTAGGTCTGTTCATTTGGTTGCAAATTTCAAGATGGCACTGCCTTTTCTTTATCCATTCTTTGGGCATCTAAGAGCATCTAGGTTGTTTCCAGGTTCAGTCTTTTACAAATATTGCTTCCATGAACAGGGTTATGCTAATGTCCTTGTGGTGAGTATGCCCAAAAGTGGTATTGCTAGGTCTTGAGATAGACTGCTTCCCAAATTTCTGAGAAATCTGATACTTATTTCCAAAGCAGCTGTCCAAGTTTGCAGTTCCAACAGCAGTGGAGGAATGTTCCCATAACTTCACATCCTCTCCAGTATAAGCTGTCATCAATGTTTTTTATCTTAGCCAGAGTAGTTTGATTTGATGACTAAGGAGGTTGATCAATTGCTTCAGTTTCTTCCAGCCATTTGAGATTCCCCTGTTGAGAGTTCTCTGTTTAGATCTCTACCCCACTTTTAATTTTTTTGCTCGTTTGATGCCTAGTTTCTTAAGTTCTTTTTATAGTTTGGAGATCAGCTCTCTGTCTGATATGGAGATGGTGAAGATCTTTTTGCATCGTGTAGGCTGACATTTTGTTTTGCTGATCAATTGCTTAGCCTTTCAGATGCTTCGCAGTTTCAGGAGGTCCCAATTCTTAGTTGTTGTTCTCAGTTTCTGTGCTACTGGTGCCATACTTAGGAAGTGGCTTCTAGTGCCAAGGTGTTCAAGGCTCCTTTCCATTGTCATTTCTATGGGGTTCAGTGTGTCTGGATTCATCCTGAAGTCTCTGATCCATTTGTATTTGAATTTTGTACATGGTAATTGCACTCATCCCCATGTCAACTTCCTGTTATTATGCCAGCACAATTTTTTGAACGTGGTTTCCTTTTCCATCATATAATTTTTCAGCTTTGTTGTCAAAAATCAGGCATCCATTGGTGTGTTGATTAATATCATGGATTTCAATCCAATTCATTTCTCTACCTGGATTTATTCTAATACTAAATTCTTTTCAAACTGTACCTTCGTAGTAGAGCTTAAAGTTAGTGATATTGATGTCTCCCAAGTTGATTTATTGTAAGGGTTTTTTTTTGGCCAGCCTGGGTTTATTCCCTATATGAAGTTGAATATTGCTCTTTTGAGATCTATGAGGAATTGTGCTGGGCTTTTGCGGGGGATTGCATTGAATCTATAGATTGCTTATGGTTCAAAGTTGTACTCTGTTAACATTATCTAGACAAGAGTACGAGAGAGGCTCCATTTGTCTGACATCCTCTTCAATTTCTTTGGTCAAAGACTTAAAGTTCCTGTCATAAAGGTCTTTCAGTTTGGTTAGAGTAGCCCCAAGTCATTTTACTTTGATTGTAGCTATTGTGAAGGTAGTATTTGTCTGATTTCTTTCTCACCTCATTTATTATCTGTATATAAGAGAGCTACTGTTTTTTTTTTTAAGTTAATCTCATATCCTTCCAATTTACTGAAGGTGTTTAATAGCTGAAGACATTCCCTGGTAGAAATTTTTGGTTCACTTATATATACTACCACATCATCAACAAATATCAAAAGATCCCAATCTGTATCCCCTTGAACTCCTTTTGCCCTAGCTGACCTTTGAGTACTGTATTGAATAGACATGGAGAGAATGGATAGCCTTGTCTTGTTACTGATTTTAGAGGAATCTCCTTGTGTTTGTCTCCCTTTATTTGGATGGTGGCTGTTGTCTTGCTGTATATTGCCTTTACTACAATTAGGTATTTCTTTGTTCCCCTGATCTCTCCAAGATTTTTAACATGAAGTAGTGTTGACACAGCATAATAGAAATTCGGACAAACATCCAACAGTGCCTGGGTAAAGAGAATGACCAATAACCAGGAAGGCATGGCCTTCCCAGAGCAGCTGATTCCACTGGAGCCCCTCCCAAAAGCTCAGCTCCTTCCTGGAACCATGTGTCTTCAATATGCAGCCCATTGCAGAACCAGCTTCTTCCACCAGGGTTGCTTTGCCTTCATCCATACTGGTCATACCAGGAAATGACCAGTGGCAGCAGTGGCTCAAGTCCTTCCCAGCCTGTGTAGAGTTTGTGGTCCCCTTGCACCCTGGATGACAGAAGCTTTCTCTGGGTGGGCACAGCAGCTTCCCCAGGAGAAAACAAAGAGGACAGGGGAAGAGAAAGGCTGATGCTCGCAACCATCTCATAAATCAGATAATGACCCAACTAACAGTAAAACCACACCTTGATTGCTTGGGAGCTTCGAAAAGCCACTTTAGCACATGAACCTGTGTCATGAACATATGAAACCATCTAGTAATGACAAATGGTAAGAAAAATTCCCTAACACAACATGGTGGAACACACTCGTAGACCCAGCATTCGTGGGAGGTAGGTGAAAAATAGGGAGTGTAAGAAAGATTGTCTGAGTCCATTCTCAGCATGAGATGAGCTAGATCGATCTGAGTGATAGAAATGCAGGGTGCTCCAACAGCCTCTGCCCTAGCTAGCTGCTAGCACCTCTTTGTTTCAGAATGTTACAAGTGCTATCTATGCTCATTAATTGAGCCAGTTCAGATTAGGGAAGGTGGCAATCAGAAGGGGCCAGTCTCAAGTCCAAAATTATTTATTGGATGAGGTCTTTGCCTAAGGCCAGTGAGGTGAAAATTAGGGGGACAGAAGCCCTACAAGCCTACAGGAGAGAACAGGAATGCATTACTATATGTTTTTATAAAGCACAATTGTGCCAAGTAAGCACCTTGGCCGTTTATGAATTTTCTCAATGCTGGAGTCCCTTTCTGCAGAATTATATATTGAAATCCTCTTAGTGTTTCCCTAGTCTACTGAGTTTGTTATTATCTGATTTCCAAAAGGAACTGGAAGATATTCCAGACTATACAGTGTGTTCAAAGTCAAGTGTGGTAAATTAGACCATGTCACAAACCAAATCATAAAACAGAAAAATGGGGATGGGTTGTGTGGGAAAAATCACAGTAAGTGTAGTGTTTCCCTATCTAGTTTGATGCCCAAAACCCACCCTAAAAGACACGAGGCGTGCCTGAATGATGGTACTGCTTGCCTAAAATACCAGCACTCAGGTGGCAGTGACAGGAAAGTGTATGCCTTTGAGACCAGACTAGTCAACACAGAGAGTTTCAGGACATCTGAGACCACAAGAGAAATGGTGTTTCAGACACCTATATACCTAAACCTATATGTATACCTATACTTATATATACACCTATACCTATACCTATACCTATACCTATACCTATACCTATACCTATACCTATACCTATACCTATACCTATACCTATACCTATACCTATACCTATACCTATACCTATACCTATACCTATGTCTATACCTATACCTATACCTATACTTATTCTTATACCTATACATTTACCTATACCATTCTGTCTGTCTGTCTGTCTCTGTGTCTATTTGTCAGACTGTCTCTGAGTAGAAAGTGTCAGGGATAATCACAGAGATAGAAGGATGGACTGTCTATGACTTGATAAATGATTTTTACTTTTTGCAATTAAAAGTATTTTTGTTGTTATATTAGCATACAAGGTAATGATTTTCCACATGGTATTTTCATACCTAATTTCATTTTTGATGACTGCCCACCCCCCTCCTGTCTTCCTCATCCCTTCCTCTTCCTGCCATAGCTGTTTCTCCCCACTCTTTACCTTCCTCATTGTTCCATTGTCTTCCATACCCCTTACTTTAAAGATTTTTTTTTACACTTACACGGTGCCCTCTCTGGCTGTCTGTTCCTCACCCATGTCCACATCCATTGGATCCACATATTTAACAATTAGAGGCTAGGACTGAATATCTGAGAGAACATGGAGCCAGGCAGCAGTGGCATATGATTTTCATTTTTTAATCTTATTGTTGTTTGGACTTGTTGAAGTGACTTCTCACATCTGTAATCCAGAAAAAATAGTATTGAGGTATTTTCAAGACCAAAATGTTCATATTAATTGTGTACACAATATGGTCTTAAGGAGCATTTTGTAATATAAAATATACATTTTATGGTATTTATGTTACGGATCATGGATGTGAATGTGCACCACTTATCCAACTTGAAGAATTAATCTCAAATATAATAATGGCAAGGTGGGTCCCATTAATATAGTAGGACACTGGAAATAATTAAGTGAATACTTCCAATTAGCCAGCAACAATGCACTTTAATATTTCTACCACCAGACCAAAATAATGGTATATATCTGGCTGATCAATATGTCAGTGACACTGATTTGATCGTCCCATGCTGTATACACATATTGAAATGCTATAACTTACCAGAGGACGATGTTCAATTAATAGAAACTTATTAAAATAATAATGCAAGGGCTTATCCCTTGTTGTCAGCCACTTGGGAAGCTATAGAAGGATTGTGTGTCAGAGGCCAGCTTTGGCAACACAGGGAGCCTCTAGGTCACAATAAACAAATAAAAATACAGAAAAGTGGTGGGCTCATTAGGAAGGGATTGCTCAGGACTAGGCTCAGGACTCATCAATAGTTCATGGTGGGTATTGAGAGTGATTTCTGTAAATAAAGTCAAGGGTTTGCTTCTCCCTGTCGCTGCTCTTCTGTCATAGGCTGATGCAACAAAGGAAGTCTTCCTAGAAATGGCCCATGTGAGATTTGATTTCCTAGCTGCTAGAAGAAGCCAGGAACATTTATTTATTAGGAAAAATCTATTCTTTAGTAAGGTGCTTTGCATCACCAAATGAACAGAGGCCAGATCAACCTCATTAGCATATGCATTATTTGTGAAGATTATCATCTTGTGTGGCAAGAATATGTGAAATCTACCCTTAGCAGTTTCTGACTGCTGAGTATGATGCGAACTGCTAGAGAAGTTACCTCATAAATTTAAGACTGTGCAAAAATGATTAAACCCCAAAGTAAGTATACACAAACAAGAGAAAAACCCAGAAAAGAAAATATGAGACAAAATAAAACAAAAAAGGTAAAAACTCTCCATCTACTTGCATGGTAATAATAATATGCCTTTGTTAAACAAATGCTTTGTTTCTTTTTGGTTTGGGGGTTTTTATGTTTTTTGTTTTGTTGTTTATTTATTTGGCCTGAGCAATCTCAGGAACCTCAGACAGTAGAACCAGGATGTATTCCTGGAGCACAGAAGGACCTTGCGGGACAGATACTCCCTTAACCTAGAGACAGGAGAGAAGTTCTAGTCCCTACTTCACATGACTTGACAGATTTAGATGACCCCTCCTGGATGGAATCACCCTACATGTGGAGTGGGGAGGGATGAGAGAAGAGTGTGGTCTGGATACATCTGATGTTGGGGAGAGAAGGAAAGAGGGAGGGAGGGAACAATATAGGTATCGAGAGAGAGGGAACAGGGATTGATACGAAAAATCATTTGTTAAAAAAATGAAGTGATGTGGTACTGACACCCCACACTGGGAAGGCAGTGCCGATCCCTGGGACTCCCAGGCCAGCCAGCATAGACCATTTGGTGAATTTTCTGGGTCAGTGAAACAATCTGCCTTTTCAAAAGTTGGATACATACAACTACACACACTGCCCTCTGGCCTTTCACCCTCATCCCTACACACATGAGTAGGAACATCTGTAAATACAGAGAAATACAGAGAAAAAGGAAAGGAAAATTCCTTAAATGAAAGTAAGCATTTGGAGATATAATTACATCTTTGAAAAGTCTCTTTTAAACATTTTATTTTCTCAATTTCATGTGCATGGGTATCTTACCTGCATGTATGTTTGTGCTCCATATGTGTGAAATGCACAATGGAGGCTAGAAAACGGCTTTGGGTCACCTGGAAATGAAGATGTTGACAGTTATGGCTGGCTTGTTGGTGTGGGGAATAGAACCCAGGTCTTCTGGCAGAGCAACCATGTAATGTATTAGGCCTTCTCTTGAGACACCAGACAGCTCCAAAATCATGACCCAGAGATATCTTATTAGACATGAATGTGCGGCCTTACCTTAGGCTTATTTCTGACTAGATCTTATAACAACTTTTATGTCTTTATCTACGTTTTGACTCTGGGTTTTGAACCTTTCTTTATCCTATTACTTCTACTCTGTCTAGCTGTCTGTCAATTGCCTTGCTTCTGGTCCTGGACATGTCCCTCTCTTTCTCCCTGGTTCTCCTCTTTCTATTGCCAAACTACAGTCCTCATCCAATTTATTCTCTTGGACTCCCAGTCCCGAGGAATACTTTTCCTGCCTAGCTATTGACTGTTCAGCTCTTTATTAGAACAATCAGGAGCTTTAAGCAGGCAAGGTGAAACAGCAACACATCTTTACACAGTAAACAAATGCAGCATAAACAAAAGTAACACACCTTTACACAGGTACAGTAATATTCCATAACACGATGCCTTTACTGCTAAGCCAGTCTCTACTCAGGTTTAATATTTTCAATAATATAACAGAATGACATGGGGTAGTGAGGCTGCCTATACTTCTAGTACTCAGGATCTGTGGCAGGAGGATTAGATTCATGGACATCCTCAGCCTCTCATTAAGTTCCAGGTCAGCATGGGCTATATTAGACTGCCTTCAAAACTAGCCCCATACAATCACATACAGGGCTGTAAGTGTAGGCCTACAGGATGCAGTGTTCCTTAATATTTATTTTTCAGGCTGGAGAGACCGCTCTGCAGTACAGAGCACTGACTGCTCTTCCAGAGGAGCTGATTAGGATCCTAGCAAATATATGCTGGCTTTAACACCAGTTCCATGAGATTCCATGAATCTTCTGTCCTCCATAGGCATTGACATACATACATTCAAACATTCACTCACATAAATAAGTACAATTTAACCTCACTATTAAAAAATTAGGCTTATTTTTATATGTGTGAATGATCTGACTTGGTGTATGTTTATATGTACCCCACATGTGTATGTATATATGTAAGTGAACCACATGTGTGTGTATGTATGTGCACGAAGTGTGCCTGGCATCTAAGCAGTTCAGGAGATAGGTATGGCTCCAGGAACTGGAGTTGCAGATAATGGTGAGATGCCCTGAGAGTATTCATGATGGAACTTGGGTCCTGTAGAAGAGAAGCAGATGATCTTAACTGATGAGCCCTCCCACCAGTCCCTTTAGGGAATTAAAACGACCTCCACATGGCTCTCACACAAAACAAGCCTAAGAGCTGCTGGGATGGCAACTGGCAGTACCAAGCTGAAGGGCTCAAAGGGCAGGAATAGAGAATTGACCAAATCCCACGTCTGTGTGCTAGTTTATTATTGTCAACACCAACTAGAGTCCTCTGAGGAGGAGACCTCAAATGAGGAATTCTCCCCATCAGACTGGCTTTCCAGCAAGTCTCTGGAGGAATGTCTTCAATGACACAGGAGAGTACAATCCATTGAGATAGGAACCACATCTGGGCAGGCAGTCCAAGGTTCTAGAAGAATGCAGGCTGTGAAGGCTTGAGAGAAGTCTCCATGGTTAAGAGCACTGGCTGCTCTCCGAGGTTCTGAGTTCAATTCCCAGCACACAAATAGAGATTCACATTCATGTATACTGGGACCTGAATATGTACATACATATGAAGTACTCATCTACATAAAACACATAGATAAATTTTTCAAAAAGAAAAATACAGAAAAAAAGAGGAGAAGACGGAAGAAACAAAGGAAGGAATGTAGAAGGAAGAGAGAGAAAAAAAGAATCAGGCTGAATAAGCCAAGGAGATCCAGCCAGGAAGGAACATTTCTCAAGACCTTTTCTTCTGGGCTTAGGTGAGAAGTCTCAGTTCTAATGGGGTCCATGTAAGGAATGATGTCATCTTTGTCCCACACAGATGATAGTCCCCCTGGGCTGCCATGGAACACAGTCTTTCATCACAACATCCCAATGTAGTCAATCTATAGGACCCTGAAATCTGAATATAGATAAAAATAGAAATGAATACTTTGGATATAAAAATGCCGAGTGATTACAAACTGGTCACAGAATGCAGGGTCCAAGTAAAAAGAAAAATACAAAAAAGTATGCACCCGCTCAATATAGACTATCAGAGTCCATAACCAAGTGAGGGACAGGGCTGTGGCACCCACTGTCATTCTTAGGATTCCTTGTTTCGTTATGAAAGTGGAAAGCATTCTGATTAAGGATTGAGTGTCAATGCCCCCAAAAGCATCCAGTGTTTGCACACAGTTTCTACTAGGGAACAGAATTTGGGGAAACTTTTGGACCTCAGGAAGTTGGCTTAAGAGGACGAAGTGGCTCACTGGGCAGCATTGGGGACGGCCATATGAGTGGAGCCAGTCTCCTCAGGCCCCTACTGCCCCACTGACCACACGGGCCTTCCTGTCCTTGGCCACAGAATCTAAGGAAAACCAGGGAGGTGCGCTGAGCCGTCATTGGTCCATTTCTGGCTGTGACCTCACAATGACAGACACTTGTGCACTAACAGCTCTGGCTGAGGCTGACTCCAGTCTGAAGCTGTTAGAAGCTGTTAGAAGCTGTTAGCTGGTTGGAGATAACCGAGATTTGGATAGTAGTGAACCTTTTTTATTTGGATATTCTTGAACTTTTGAATCAGAACACAGTGAGTTGTCTTCTAAGTTCATAGATTCCGGGTTTAGACCTTGTTTAGGGGTTGTTGTTACTGTTAAACTAACTTTACCTTCCTTCACTTCTTGGATGGGACAGGACTTGTGGCAATTTTGATGAGGTTTTACACTATTGTAATGGGTCTTTTTATTTGGAGTTTTTAATTCTTTCACCATGTAAAATATTAGTTTATACCGACTATACAACATTCTCACAGTGACATTTACATACATGGACAAAAATTGGAACCATATTCCCCTAATCTCACAGGCTCCTTCCCAGCCCTTGCAAGTCCCTGAGTGTTTCTCTTTATATTTAGCCTCTTACTTCTGAGTACAAGTCAAGTCACGTGGACTCCTGTTCAGAGTCCTGACAGGCCACACTGGATGGTGTCTTAGGGAAGGGTACCAGTGTCTCTGTTCTTTGGCAGAAAGCCTTGTGCTAGAGTGGTTAAGTTAGGATCTTCTTGGGAATTCAAGTTAATGATTGGAAAGCCCAGAGGAAGTAGTCAGATCGCATTCTTTGGATGTTCTGTATGGTACAAGGTAGCTGAAAATTCAAGAACAGAGTATATGAAAGTATAAAGGGAGCAGGTTCTTCCCAGAAGAAAAAAATAATTTTTGGTGGGACAAACCCCTCCTCCATCCCTGGTCCTTCTGTGGCTTGAAGCTATCTTTTAATGGGACAGTTTCATTTTATAATTTAAAGGAGGGAGTGTGATTACAGTAAGAAGCTCGTGTGTTACCATGTTCAGGGGAAAGAAACAAAGGTTTTGAAGAAATGATCAGTTTTGGGGCTCAAAGAACTCAGAGAACAAATCCAGGAAGAAAAACTACCTAGTGCTGGAGGTCCTTGCCTGGTCAGAGCCTGAGCTTTGGTGAGAGGTTTCAGGCCTAATGCAGATCATGGGACGAATGATGTCATCTTTATCCCCCATACATGTTAGTCCCAGACCCTAAGGTGCATGGCAAGTCAGTATTATATAACAACATCACATGTAGTCAGGAGCTGCATCCTCTCTATGTGAATGCTCATGAGCCGTCTCCTCACATGGACTCTGTGGGTTTGGGGGTCTGTTGTCTTGGCAACTGCTCTTTCCTATGGTTTTATTAGAGCCTCCTCTTCAAGTGAGTGTTGGGTGCAGTACGAGAATCATGATCCTCCCCAATGAGCAGCTCTCAGCTTCTGTGAGATTTGTTCTATTCTCTGATTTTCCAGTTGATTCCTGACAAGCCTATTGGGTCTTCTTCTGCAGTCCACTGCTATGGAAGGTGCTTTCTTCTATTCCTGAATGTTAAATACCTGGTTAGGTTGTCTGCAATGTTGCTGAGTGTGTTTTCTCTGGGACACAGGAACTTGTAGCTATTGACACTTTCTGGGCCCTGATTTGAACCTTTTCTTTAAACTTTCCCCATTGTTCATTTGGTTGCAGCCATATCAAGGAGGACCAACCATGGAGCAGGGCAGAGACGCCTGGGGCTCAACTGAGGCATCCTTCATGACCGACTATAAGTTGATGATGACCCTGGGCAGCGGAAATTTTTCCCAGGTGAAACTGGCTGTTCACGTCCCTACCTTAACCTGTGTAGCTGTAAAAGTTCTTAGAAGTAAGAACTCCTCACTTGTGGCCAATGAAGTCAACATCATGAAATCTCTTGAGCATGCAAACATCATTAAGTTGTTCCATGTGGTCCGGTCAAGATCTAGCACCTACTTGGTCATGGAGCACGCATCCAAGGGAGATCTGCTTCGCCATATCCTGGAACTGGGGTCCTTACAGGAGAGCGAAGCTCGAAGGCTGTTTACCCAGGTCCTCAGTGCAGTGCAGTATTGCCATAACCACAATATCGCCCTTAGAGACATTAAGGCCAATAACATACTACTGGACTGCAGGGGTGAGGCCAAATTGTGCGATTTTGGTCATGCTGCTGAAATGCCCCCTGGAGGGAGGCTGAAGGATTTCTGTGGCACTCTGCTCTACTGTGCTCCTGAACTCTTCGGAGATGAAGCTTATGATGGCCGCGCCTCTGACGTTTGGAGTTTAGGTGTGCTCCTCTTCCTGATGGTGGCCGGGCGCTTTCCTTTCCGGTCTACCTCTTCTGATGGTTTGAGGCGTCAGATCCTGGCTGCCAACTTCACCATACCCCAGCATATTTCCATCGATATGTTCAATGTCATCGTAGAACTTCTAATGATCAACCCGGGCAGGAGGCCCACCATTGACCAAATCATGAGGCGCCCCATATTCAGAGACAGAAAGACACATTCAACAAGTACTTGTACCCAGAGTCTCCCAGGCACCCCAAGCCCAAGCATTGTCCGCACAATGACACTCATGGGGTATAAGTCTGAAGAAATCATTAATTCTCTGAGAGACCAAACATACGACCAAGTGATGGCCACTTACCTGATTCTCCAAAACCGGTCAGCGGGGGGAGACTGTTGCCATCGCCAGGTGAAACCCTTCCCAGTGCCCTTAAGGAGAGCTACAGAGAATGCTCCCCTGACCTGCACATTGCCAACTCTGCCCCAGGAGAAAGAGAATGAGAAGAAGGCCAGACATAGTGTCACAAGGCATAGCATGCCTGCCAACCTGTGTTACCAGGCAGCAGAAACCCAACTTCCCCACCCAGTGTACCTGGAAAGGCATCGAACCCTATGCCTCATGTGCAGCAGTGAGGAAATGAGCGACAATTCCTCTGAGGGCAAGATTGAGTCAAGTGTCAGCCTGATGGCCAGTGTGCAGGGGTCTCTGCTAATGTACCCAGCTTCTTCTAGGATATGCGTCCTTGACACCACATATGACACATACACCACATCTTCCTGCAGAGCCCAAGGGGAGCTCTGGAGTTCCATGGAGACAGCACAGAGTGTGACAAGCCGAGGCTCCTCTTTTGGAGATCCAATGCAGGTAGACACCATCACACAGGAAGAAGGCATTACTGACAAAGTGAACATCGGACAGGGAGATGCCATGAATGAGGAAGTCCACACCACACAAGAAACAACCATAACCCAGGAAGAGGCCTTCACAGAGGATGAGACCTCATCCCAGGAAGAGAAAATCACAGAGGAAGTAACCTTAACACAGGAAGAGGTCAGCACAGTGGAAAACACCATAACCCAGGAAGAGACCATAACCCAGGAAGATGCCAGCACAGAGGAAGGGGCCATAATCCTGGAAGAGGCCATCGCAGAAGAGAACATAATAACTCAGGAAGAGGCCATCACAGAGGGGAAGACCATAACTCAGGAAGAGGCCAGCACAGAGGAAGGGAACATAACTCAAGAAGAGGCCGGCACAGAAGAAGGAACCAGAACCCTAGAAGAGGCCATCACTGAGGAAGTGGCTTTAGCACAGGAAGATGCCATCACTAAAGAAATTACCTTGGCTGATGGAGTGACCTTGAATCCAGTTGAGGCCATCACAAAGGTAGACACCATCATGGAACATGAGGAAATCAATCAGGTAGCAGCCTTCTCCTTGGAAGTCCCAATGACCCAGGAATCGGCCATGACTCTGCATGACATCATCACAGAGGAGGAGCACATCACTTCTGGCCAGCCTGAGGATGCCAGCCCAGCTTCCTCCCAAAACCGGAGGCGCCCCAAATGGAAGAGGGTGAAGAAAACAATCGTGAACTGCCTCACTCACCTGTGCTGCTGCCTCCCATCTGCAAAGAGAAGCCGTGACTCCTCTAAGATCCTGGCTCCAAAGACACAGGATCCTGGAGTCACCCCAGGGACCAGGTGGGGACACTTACGTCATTTTTTCTTTCTTATCCTCCTGTCCTTTGTGACACAGGATGACAGTGCCAGCTTCTGGCACACTTCATAACCTCAGAACCTGTCCCTTCACAAGAACAAGCCACAGGCTCCGCTCAAGGGTGACCTCGGGCTTGGTTAGTGAGAAGTAGAAGGCAGGGATGCTGATCGATGCAGGGAGAGCAGGAGGTGGGGGCATGGGCAATGGAAGCAGAGATCCCTTGAAGGACCAGTGGGGTGCTTAGGTGCTGCACAGTAAACAAAGTACGTTCTTTGCTTTCCAAAATCTCTAAGAATCCCCTTCCTGTGTCTCTCTACTTTGTAGTCCTGAAGAGGTCGAGCCCCAGCTCCATGGCTTCTGAGCCATGGGTTGGGGATCGGTCTGGCTGAGATGCTGACAGCACTTGAAAAAGCCAGGCCAGATCCAGGAGTCTGTGTAGCCACAGGCTCCTCCTGCAGAAGAAGACCAGATACCCACCCACCTCAGCTCAAACCAGGTAAAACCCCACACAGATAATGAAGTAAATTTGGGGGTGGAGGGGGTCTTGTTCAGTAGGCAGGGCTGAGTACAAAGGTGGCCTATGCTGTCTTCTGGAACCACAGACCTTTGCCCTGTCCCCTTCCTGAGCCAACATCACAGATTGCCTTCTAGGCAGTGACTGTCCTTTCCTCCCTGTTTCCTGGCAGGGAACATGGTCTTCTGCATGGTGTGAGACTTCTCACCCCCCAGGAGGGTCTTCCTAATCCCCCTGTCCTTCAGCCCCAACATGGGCTCCCAAGTTGAGTATGTAGCCTGCAGGCAACCATGTAGAATCCTTTAGAAGGCAGCCTCTTGCCAATCACTTGCAAAAAACACCAAAAGTCATACTAGCAAGTTCCATTCCCTGAACCCTCAGAACCCACACAAGAGAGTTGGGAAAATCTCATCTGGGGAGTGACTCCAAGGCAGCTGAGTCCTGTCTCTTTACCAGTTCTGCCTCCAGTTATTCACCACTTGATTCTCTATGCTTGCTTCTTCAAGGCCACCATTCTCAAGGGAAACTGGGTCCTGCATTCTCATTACTTGCCACATTCTGAGGGAGAGATTGGTGTTCTGATTATGGTCAAACCAGAAACCCCTGGGAGAAGACAGCATCCTGCTGTGGCCATGCCTGACCCCAGCCACAGTGTACTCTCAGCCGGGCAATGGTGGCTTCCATCCGTTTCTTCCATGTTCCTGCATCTGCAAATTGCTTGTTCTCACACAGGTAAGCAGCCTTATGCACAGCTTCCTGGAAACCTACCCTGTCCACCAAACAGTCACATTGGTAAGATCTCATCTCATGTGCTATTTTCCTCTAGATTGTACCAACATGCCATGTCATGAAGCACACAGAAGCCTGTGTATTGACATGGATCATCTGGATGTGCAGCTAGTCCCTAAATTAAACACAGGATAAAAGTCTCCTAGATTCATCGTCTTGCTGAGACATAGTTGTGTTCTACAGAATGCTGCTATTGTGTCTCACCATGGCATAAACAAGATTTATTTTCCTAAGTATCCTTTGAGCAACACTAAGCTCATAGCAAAGATATTTTTGTACTGAATCAGAGAAGAAAGTTTTGCCTTACGCCAGTCTGAGAAAGGAAGAGCACTGAGCTACTGGTGAGTCAGTTTCTCTCTCTCTCTCTCTCTCTCTCTCTCTCTCTCTCTCTCTCTCTCTCTCTCTCCTCTCTGTCTCTGTCTCTTGCTCTCTCTCTCTCTCTCTCTCTCTCTCACTCTCTCTGAATTTGTCTGTTTCTGTGTGTGTCTGTTTGTATGTGAACAACTTTCAGACAGGTCAGCTAGTCTGACTGAAAATGTACCACTAAAGAATCACCAACACTGTGATGGCCATACACATTTAACCCAATGCAAACATAAAATAAAACTGCAATTGACTGGAATAGATTCATGAAATTATAATCATGAAAACAAACAAAAAACCTTGAATCACCTACCTTAATAATAACAGAATTACAGAAGTATAGGAGGGGAACTCCTTCGGCCTACAATCTAAGACGGAAATTGGCTTTCATTCACTGTGAGGTGTGTTAAGATGTCATGTCCACACTGCCATTTTATTTTCTGACATTTGCTTATGTCTACATTGATGAGAAGGAATAGTATTGCATTGAAAACGTTTCCTTTGCTGGTTTTACTGTTCATACAAAGTCTTGTCCTATAACTCGGGCTGGACTGAAACTCTCTGTAGTCATGAATGGCTATATGTCCTGCTGCAGCCTCAGATCATGTTCAGGCACACTGAAACACTGTTAGCATTTGTGGGTTAGTCATGGTCTCATCTGTCCCATGCAGGCCACTCTGTAGGCAAAGATGACCTTGAGCAGGACCCTTGTCTTCTTGTCTAATTCTGCAATGCAGAATAACAGATCTGAACCACTCTGTCCTGTTGAGTAGGAACAGCTGAAGGCCAGTGTAGGCATTCCAGGCTGAGTGCAAACCCATCTCATAGAGAACATGTCAATTTGGAATATTTTGAACTCATAGAATTAAAAGACAGTGGAAGCAGGATGTGGAAGTAACTTGGAGTCATCTGTGACCTGGTGGATAAAAGAGGCTGGTATGGCTGGTATGGGCGCATGGTGACCAGAAATCAGTGTGACAACTGATTTGAACAATATGGGGGAAACCCATTGTAGAGGAGCACTCATTTAAATCCGGTCCTCAGTATGGGGTCAGACAGATCTCAGTGAGTTGTGGTCTGCAGACTGGGCTACAGAAGCAGTTTCAGAACAGTAAGGTATAGTCAGAGAAACAAACAGCAAGAATTACAGTGTAAAAGCATTTGATAAATATCCCTGGAGTACATGTTTGCTCAAGGTGTGAACACAGAAAGACAGACACAAACATATACTGCTGTGGTCATTGTTGTATAGTACACAAACACAACACTCTCTCTCTCTCTCTCTCTCTCTCTCTCTCTCTCTCTCTCTCTCTCTCTCTCTATTTTGTACAATTCTCCAATGACGCTCTTACACATTTTCCTCAGTACTGTCTACCATATACACATGGTATTTTCTTTTCTTTTCCTTGACACGTGACCCCTAAACCTCACAGTGACCTAAGTATCAGTCCCCTCTAATGAGGATTCTTATCTTTTCTCCTCTCCTCTCACTATGACACCAGCTTTCTGTATTAGTACAGGCTTCCAAAGACTGTTGCTCCTCCTACCTCAGCCAACAGAGTGTTAGTGCTACACATGAGCACCTAGTCTTACTGGGGTTTGTGGATTTGTTTTTAAATGACCTATGTAGCTGAGGATGATCTTGAACTTATAATACCTGTGTGTCCATGTTCCAAATGAAGGAATTCTAGGAAGTCCCTACCATGCCTGGCTTCTTTGTCCTTGGGACCAAACCCAGAGTTTCCTCAACGCTGCCCAAGAGCTGTGCAAAGCAAGTCACACCTGTGTCTCAGCCTACCTTGGGAATCTCTGGGTAGCTGACGAAAACATGGACATCTGGATCCCCCTGATGTATTCACAGATCTGCACTGTTGAACTTAGTCTTCTCTTTTAGTCTTTCTAGATGACCTGTCTTTACTGAAAGACTTTTGAAGAAGCACAAATATGAGCTGTGTCCCGATGCCACTCTCCTCCTGAAGCTGTTGAGCTGTGAGGAGGAGGGAGGTAAAGCAGGCTGTAACTGTCCCATGCCATCTCAAGGACACTCAGGATAGCATGGAGCAGCCCAGGACAGTCACAGGTGTAGCCAGGGCGCTTTGCGACCTGTTCTGATTAGCATCCCTCAGGTTGCTCAAACCTAACTCTCTCTGTAGCTCCGTGGGATAGAAAGGAAAGCAGAAGTCTCACCAATGCTTGTCCAGATCTCCATCTGATAACACTAGGAACATGGAGCCTCACCCTATGCTGAAGGTTTAGTCCCCTCACCCCTGAGGGCTCTTTCCCTCACATTTGTTCTTCCTAGGGACTTTGTAGATTTCTCTCAAGACTAGATGCCAGAGTCAGGGTGTAGGTCTATGCTGATAATCCCAGAACTCTGGAGGCTTAGACAGGAGACTAGACATAGACTCAAGGCCAGCCTGGGCTATACAAGGAGACCAGTGTAGCTTTGCTGGCAGTGTGAGATCGCTCTTTAAAAACAGAAAGTGAACAATGGGACTATTGATTACTGTGTCCATCATACACACTGGTTCTGGGTCCTGGATTCTGGTCCAGCATAAATAACACCAGGTGGAGCTTGCCTGGTATTTCTAGTAGAGAGAGCAGGATCATGTAGTCAATGTCATCTTCCAACAGAGTTTTTAGTCTAGTCCAGGAGGAATGATACACTATTTTAACAAAAACAATCTCTACTTCCAAATTAGTGCCCATATGTGAGAAAACAATGACATGGGTACCCATCACAGACACATATTCCTCGTGAATCAGAAGACCTATCCTATACAGAGAAGAAAACCAGGTGTCCAGATGTGCAGTGAATATTTCGTGTGACTCACATCTGGAATCGGCCTGAGCATTGAGTTCATCCACTGTGCACGGCACTGAGGAGCTGTTCAGTAAGTACTTCCTATTGATCATGTGAGGAGACAGTGAGGAGGGAGGGATGAAGGGCATGGAGACCCCCACCTTTGCCACTAAGAAAGTCAGAATGTAGCAGGCCCTGCCACCTCTGAAAAACTCTGAGGCTGTGCTGCCTCCTTGTGGCAGTCCTTTACCAGTTGCCTGTTGTATGCTTGGTTGCTGCAGTCTCTGCTTCAACTCAGGACACAGATGGAGTCCTTAGCTGGGTTTGGGGCTGGGGTGGAGGGAGGCTTGCCCTGCTTAACTCATCTAATACAATCATATCCTTACTTCTTCCATTCCTTTTCCCATTTATCAGAATAAAGAAACAAAATATCTTTCAGAGCTATGCTGCCCAGGCAATGTACTTGAAGACTTTCACAGACACACTGCCGCTGCTGGACCTGATATCCACAATGAGACTGGGTGTCGAGTCAAGACTGTGCAATCCATACCTGGGCAGATTCGGTAGCACCAGACGGCTGGGACACTGCCTGTCTGTCCATACAGTGCTTACTTCATTGTGAGAGATGCGTTCATTCCCCAGAATGCAAGGGGAAGAAGCACAAAGCTTGTTATCTAAGGAGTTGCAGATGGAGAGAGGTGCATGCCCTTTTTGTTTTGTTGGTGTTTATTTTGGGTTTTTGGCAAGTGTTTCTATATTTGGTTCTGTCTCTATATGACAGACTGGCCTCACCTAGCACATGTAGTGATAAAAGTCATGCACCCCCACAAATGCCATTTCACTTAGCTGCAGGTGCATAGACCTTGCTGGCCTTGATGAAGCCTGTGTCAAAATACAAGGTGTACAGCATCTGTGAGTTGACATTTGAGGGAATATGTGTGATATATACTTATAATTTTGAGAATACACATGGGTGTATACAAGGACACAGATGCACAAGCACTCAAGTTATAAACGTATTACAGGTGAGTGTATCTACACACACACACACACACACACACACACACACACACACACACACACACACACTCCCTCACACAAGTAACCATGTGGTTAAAGAAGCACAAAGTTGCTTGAAGGACCAGGTAGGCTTTGGAAGTCCTGTCCTTCTTGGCAGGAGCATCCTGGTGAGCAAGACCAGGACAATGAACAGGGTGATGCTGCTGAGAACACTGGGGTTGTCCTCTCTGGATGCCAGATGGTTGACATGGCTCAGTATGCCAAGCTTCTGGAAAGTTTTTGGTGCTGAGCAGATCCAGTTGGTGGGTTGGCAAGGTGATTCCCCTTTGTTATCACTGTGGGTCACCTGATGTCTCTCTTCTCTGCAGCTTGGGACTAAGTAACTCAGAAGCCAAAGCAAGATGGTCCTGCACTATGGAGACAAGAAGGCCACCTCCATCATTTCCACTACCATAGCACCCCCAAATCATTGCAATATGTTAGTTTGTTGGAAATAAAATGCATTGTTTAATGTGGTTTTTCTTGGTTTTTATAACGTTATTTATATGTTTACACATTCCAATCCTCGTTCCTCCTCCCTCTCCTTGCCCTGTCCTCCGCTTAGTCTCCTCCTACTTCATTTGCTTCTTTCTCAAACTGGGTAATGCTTCTCATGGGGAGTCAATGAAGTCTGTCCCATCAAATGTTGAGGCAGGTCTGAGGCCCTCATCCCTGTGTCTATGTTGAGCAAGGAGAATGGGCTGCAAATATCAAGTTCATGCACTAAGGATAGATCCTACTCTCACTGCCAGTAACCCCATTTCCTGCACAAGCCACAGCACTGTCAATTGCATTCAGGTGTCACTAGTTTAGTCCTATTTATGTTCCCCAGCTGTCTGCTTGGAGACAGTGAGCTCCTGTTAGCTCAAGTCAGATGCTTCTGTGTTTTCCCTCATCCTGGTCTTGACCCTTTGCTCATATTATCACTCCTCACTCTCTTCAACTGGTCTCCAGGAGTTCAATCCTTTGGTCAATTGCAAATCTCTGCATTTGTTTCTATCAGGTTCTGAATGAAGGTTCTATGATGACAATTAAGGCAGTTATCAATCTGATTATAGTGACAGGCCAGTTCAGCTGCCTTCCTCACTATCTGTACTGTTGTCACTCTTGTGTATTCTTGGCTGTTTCTCTAGTGACAGGTCTCTGGCTCTTCCCATAATGGCTTTCTATTCCAAAGTATTTCTATCCTTGTTCTCCTCTGTCCTTCCCTCAACTTGACCATCCCGATCTCTCATGTTCTCCACCTCCCATCCCTTCCCAACTCCTGTCTCCCCTTCTAGTCCCCAACATCCTCCCATTTTACTCAGGAGATCTTATTCATTTCCCTCCCTATGGAAATCCATGTTTGTCTCCCTTAGGATCCTATCTGTTACATAGCATCTTTGGGGTTGTGAACTGTCGGCTTGTTCATCTTTGTTTTGGTCTAATGTGCACTTATGTGTAAATATATATCATAATCTTTTTCGGTCTGGGTAATCTCACTCAGGAAGTTTTTCTAGTTCCATTCATTCGTCTGCAAATTTCAAGATGTCATTGTCTTTTCTTTATCCATTCTTTGGACAGCTGAGAACATCTAGGTTGTTTCCACGTTCAGGCTTTTAAAAATAAAGCTGCCATGAACACTGTTATGCAAATATCCTTGTGGTGAGTATGCCCAAAAGTGGTATTGCTAGGTCTTGAGATAGACTGATTCCTAAATTTCTGAGAAACCTCCATACTGATTTCCAAAGCAACTGTACAAGTTTGCAGTCCCAACAGCAGTTGAGAAGTGTTCCCCTTACTCCACATCCTCTCCAGTATAAACTGTCATCAATGATTTTTATCTTAACCACAGTAGTTTGATTTGTTGACTAAGGATGTTGATCAATTCATTCTGTGTCTTCCAGGCATTGAGATTTCCCTGTTGAGTGTTCTCTATTTAGATCTCTACCCCATTTTTAATTTTTTTGCTCGTTTGATGCCTAGTTTCTTGAGTTCTGTGTATATTTTACAGACCATCCTTCTGTCTGATATAGAGATGGTAAAGACCTTTTTCCATTGTATAGGCTACATTTTGTTTTGCAGACCAATTGCTTAGCCTTACAGATGCTTTGCACATTCAGGAAGTCCTATTTTTAGTAGTTGTTCACAGTTTCTGTGCTACTGGTGTCATGCTTAGGAAGTGGCTTCTAGCGCCAAGGTGTTCAAGGCTCCTTTCCATTGTCATTTCTTTGAGGTTCATTGTGTCTGGATTTATCCTGAAGTCGTTGATCCGTTTGGATTTGAGTTTTGTACATGGCAATTGGGTGTATTTGAATTCATCTCCATGTCAACACCCAGTTATGCCAGCACCATTTTTTGAAGGTGGTTTCTTTTTTACATTATATAAAAAAATCATATTTTTTTTTTAGTGTCTTTGTCAAAAATCAGGCATTCATTGGGGAGTGGATTAATATCATGGTCTTAAAAACAATTCATTCTTCCTCCTGTTTTTATGCTAATGCTAAACTCTTTCCAATACTGTAACTTTATAGTAGAGCTTGAATTTAGTGATATTTATACTTCCTAAACTTCATTGCTTGTAAGGTTTTTTCCCCATATGAAGTTGAGTATCCCTTTTTTGAGGTCTGTGAAGAATTGTGCTGGGCTTTCAGTGGGGTTGCATTGAATCTATAGATTGTTTGCGGTTCAAAGTTTAACTATGTTAACTCTGTCTAGACAAATGCATGGGAGACCATCCACTTTTCTGACATCCTCTTCAATTTCATTGGTCAAAGACTTAAAGTTCCTGTCATAGAGTTCTTTCCATTATGGTTAGAGTAAATGCAAGTCATTTCACTTTGATTGTGGCTATTGTGAAGCTGATATTTGTCTGATTTCTTTCTCGGCTCATTTATTATCTGTATATGGGATAGCTGCTGATTTTTTAAAGTTAATCTTATATCCTGTCAATAACTAAAGGTTTTTAATAGCAGAAGACATTCCCTGGTAGCAATTTTAGGGTCACTGATATATACTACCACATCATCAACAAATATCAAAAGTTCCCAATCTGTATCCACTTGAACTCCTTTTGCTCTACCTGACCTTTGAGTACTGTATTGAATAGACATGGAGAGAATGGATAGCCTTGTCTTGTTACTGATTTCAGTGGAATCTCCTTGTGTTTGTCTCCCTTTAGTTGGATGGTGGCTGATGTCTTGCTGTATATTGCCTTTACTACAATTAAGTATTTCTTTGTACCCCTGATCACTCCATGATTTTTAACATGAAGTGGTGTTGGCACAGAATAGTAGAAATTCGGACAAACATCCACCAGTGCCTGGGTAAAGAGAATGACCAAAAGCCAGGGAGGCATGACCTGACAGGAAATCCCAGTCACCTTCCCAGAGCTGCTGATTCCACAAGAGCCACTCCCGAAAGCTGAGCTCCATCCTCAATCCAAGTGTCATCAATTTCCAGCCCATTCCAGAACCAACTTCTTCTACCAGGGCTGGTTTGCCTTCATCTATTGCTGTTTAATAAGGATCACAACAAACATATAGGACGAATAGATGTTTATTCAGGGAGAAACAACTCACAACACAGACAAATGAACACAGCAGTTGGAACCGGATGGACCTCTCTCCACGTACCACCAGAAAGAGAGCATTCCCTGCCTCCTTCTCAGACCTAGTTCCACAGGTCACTTCTGCCCATGGCTCCACCCCTCAATGGGTGTGGTTAGTGCCACAGAAGCAGACAAAATGAATATTCCACTACAATCTCATTTTAGTGTAAAGAAAAGATTTAAGCTTGATACAAAACTATATATAAAATAGTGAATAACAAGTATGCTTTAAGAAGAGTATAAACGAGGACAAAACCACCTATAATCTAGTCCTAGGGTAAAGACCTAAGGGAGTTTAAAATAGAGTTGTCCTAAACTGGAAAGCTTAAGTCTAATACCTAATATATCTAACTAGAAAGAGAGAATAATAGTTGTGATAGTTTAATCTACAACCTTGTCAAGACCTGAGATGGAAAATAATGATACAAGCATAGACAGGAAGTGCGAATGGGCAACTTCCAAAAGGTGCAGTGAGGACAGAAACAGCAAGCTACCTGCACAGCCACCCAAGGTCTCACAGCAACGTTGGTACAGCCAATGTTGGCTAAGGCCAAGAGTATTTGACAGAACACAACAAAAGCAGAGATGTAGAAAGGCTGTCTTACCCTGACATGGCAAGGTTCAGCAGTCTTACATTTTAGTCACCAGGAAGCCTATAGGACCGCATGTCCAAATCAGTGATCAAGGTTGAGGCAGTTCCTTGCCAAAGAGGCCATTGGCCGAAGCAAGGTTTAACTCCAGAAGGAGCAAAAACAGTATCCAACAAATATTCAGGAAAGTGCTGTCAAGAGCAACAGTGCCTCATTTCAACATAGTACTAATATAAAAATATTTAAATGCCATGTTCTGCAGGTCTATAAAGTGCTTGAAGATTAAGCATCTATGTCTGACTAATCTCATAGGCAAAGGAAAAATGGGTGAGTATAATCTGTAAAACTCAGGAACTTGTCTCAAAAACCTGATTAAAACTTCCTTGAGTAAAGCAAGGATAAATACCTAAACAATATAACTATGTACACACACACACATATATATACATATATATACATATATGCATATATAGATACATGTAAATTCTTAAAGTAGAGGTAGAGTAGAAATGTCTAAACAAGAGGTAGAGCTCTAAAGTGCAGCAAGACAAATATCCCAAATTGTATCAATATACAAAATGTCTTGAACACAAGCAAAAGTATACATACATAGAATATGGCAAGAATAATGTGCATGAAACATCATAAATGGAAACATTTCACACAATATAACAAAATATAATATACAATTCTTCCAGGAAGGGAATTTAAACTTAATTTTACATAGGTTACTACAGATCAGAATATATAACAATGTAAGCTGTAATGCTAATGTCTCACTCTTACTAAATAGTTCACAAGAAGTTAGGCTAATCTACCAATATCCATTCTGAACCATACCTTTCCAAACAATACCCTCTTCCTGTCTAAAAGGGATAACCGAGTCTAAGAATCACCTTCCATACCCAACCCCAAGTAACTAAGACCAACTCTATGAAGATGAATATTATTCCCTAGATTCCAAGAGTATGGAAAGGGGGTGTCATTATCTTAAGATTACTTCCTGCTGAAATGGGACGATGATTCTCCTTGGGATCCTGTAAGAAGAAAATTTTAAGCAACCAAATTTCTCAACAGAACTGGCTGTAACATATGTAGGTAGTCATTGTGTGGCAGAAAATGCTTGACTGCAGTTCTATTTGCAACTCTGGCCAGGTAGTAATAAGAAGGTGCACCATTACAGCTAGCTATTATGAGTTGTCTCAAACCGGTTTTAGGGTGAAGTCTGTAGTCAGAGGCATCATGTTGAGTCAAGTGGAAATGTCCAATGGGGGCCCCATCTTCTTTCCAGAGTGTTCAAAGATTGCTGTTGGGAACTGTTATTATTCCTTGTGAAAAACTTAAATATCAATGTCAAAGTAAAATTTTCAATTTGTACGGTATGAATTAGGGAAAGGCAACAAAAAGCATTGAAGTGTATATGAGAAAATTAGGATTTCAGAGAGAAAATTGTGAATAAGTGAATGAGTCCTTAGATTTTGTTTTCTTCTGCCTTACACCAATTGGCTTCTTGATATAAGGCAGTAACAGTGAATTTAATCTTAACAACATGCTTGAATTTAGAGAAGGAAAGCCAAATCCAACTCCAAAGCCAGCATTGGTTTACATGTATCTGGACTACAGAAATACTAGATAGTAAAGAGAAATAGACTTCAGTGTAGAAACAGTTTACTAGACTTAAATATTTTTAGCATGAATCAGATTCCTCTTCATTAAGTGATTCTTTCTGGAGAGCTGTCTTCTCTTCAGTAGGTACATGTTCATTGTCTCTTGGCTGTTTGAAGATAGGTGTTCTCTGTTTTTCTGTAAGGAAAAGAACAGAACACTTCCCCTACCATTGAGAAGTCTCTGCACATCTCATGGAACCTAATTTATTGGATGACTTGCCATTTCTCTTCATTAAGATGTTTCTCTTGTTCAACTAGTTTCTTGATTAACTTAGATGGAATCCATAGCTTTTCTTCTCCTCTAGAT
This sequence comes from Cricetiscus sungorus, assembly GCA_030556225.1. NCBI lineage: Eukaryota > Metazoa > Chordata > Mammalia > Rodentia > Cricetidae > Cricetiscus > Cricetiscus sungorus. The sequence continues at coordinate 30,966,042 of JANBXA010000366.1, read as the reverse complement.
ACAAATGCAAAACCCCTACCCCAACTTAGCACATATCCTGGTTTTCATTCTGAGGTCAATACATCCTTGAACTACACTGGCTGATGTAGTTCACAAGTTTTTTGTATTGTCCAGTGTATTTCTGCAGCTGTTTTTTCTTCTTCATCAGCATTAAGAAAGTTTAATGTTAATAAAGCATTATGTAATCTGTGTCTGGGTGTCTTGGTTCTTCCTGCCTGTTTATGGAGCATTTCCTTTAAAGTACGATTGGATCTCTCAACTACTGCCTGTCCTATTGGATTGTGTGGTATACCAGTTATGTGTTTTATGTAATAATACTCAAAAACCTGTTTCAATTAGCTGGAAACATATGCAGGAGCATTGTCAGTTTTTATTTGTGCAGGTATGCCCATAATGGCCATTACCTCTAAAAGATGTTTGATAACAGAATCAGACTTTTCAGAGCTCAGAGCGGTAGCCCATTGAAACCCTGAAAATGTATCTGTAGTGTGATGTACATATTTTAATTTTCCAAATTCTGCAAAATGAAACACATCCATTTGCCATATTTCATTTTTATTTATACCTTTAGGGTTACTGCCTTGTGGTAAAGGAGTTTGGTTATAAAATGAGCAAGGAAGACATTTCCTTACTATTTCCTTGGCTTGTTGCCAAGTGATAGAAAATCTTTTTTCAAACCTTTGCTGTTCACATGGTGTTTCTTATTAAATACTGAGGATTCTAGCTCACTTCCTATTAATAACTGAGCAATTTCATCATTGCCTTGTGCTAGAGGACCTTGTAAACACGTATGGGATCTGATGAGTTTTATATATATATATGTTAAATCCTCTTTCTGATAGTATCTTGTAACTGTATAAACAATGAAGTTAATTGCGTACCATCAGGAATAAATTCTGCAGTCTCGAAGTGTAAGACTACTCTCTCTGCATAATGAGAGTCCGTAACTATATTGAGCGGTTCTGTAAAATACATAAGTACCATGAGAATGGCATACAGTTCTGCCTTTTGTACAAAATTGTAAGGGCTTTGAACTACTTTGCTTATTCCTCCTGATTTATATCCTGCCTTACCAGATTTGTTTGCATCAGTGTAGAATGTAGGTACTCCAGACATAGGTGTTTTTCTTACAATGCGTACAAGGGTCAAAGTCGCTTTCTTTATGAATTTGATTCTTTCACTTTTTGGATAATTGTTACTAATTATTCCCCAAAAATTACTGCATGCTCTCTGTCAATATTCATTATCTTTCCATAAGGAGGAAATGTCCTCATTAGTTAAAGGTACTATAAATTCTGCTGGATCCCTTCATGTTAGCTGACAAAAATTTTAATTTACCTTTTATAATCAAGTCAGAGATCTTTCATATATATATATATATATATATATATGTTTTTAATTTATTATTCTGTTTATGTGGTATGAATATCCATTCTAATATAATTATGGTATAGATATGAATACTTTGCTTTGGAATGGATTTTCTTTTATTGATACAATTTAAGGTCAATTTTGTGATATGTATATTTCTCCTCTTGTTTAGGCATTATGTTTATATAGCTCATTGGAAAATGTAATGTATAATTTACTACAGTTAAAGAGTTACCTATGATAGTCAATACTTGGAGTTAAGTTAGTTAGGATTTCTAGATATGCAGAGATGTATTTGAGATGAATAGGCATTCTTCAAACATTTCAAAGACCCACAAAATATGGCATTTAAAATGATTTAGGGTTTTTCTTGACAGTGAGGCACAATTGCTCCTGGTAACACCACCTACATCAGAAAGGAAGATGGACATTGAAGAAACGGGTTATGGAGTTTGCTTCTAATATGGCAAGACTAGCCATTTGGGCAAGGTGCTGCTCTTCTGGACCGTTTGACTTTATGTTGTAGAAACTGGACATGCAGGACCCACAAAAAGGTGACTGCTGATTTAAGATGGACATTGCTACAGGATTCCTGCTTCATGGAAGAGGCTGCCAGACAGCCAGACAGTCTACAGGACACAGAGAAAAAGTTTCCTGCCTTGTTGAGGAGTCTGGACACACACTATGGACTATGGGCTGAAGATGGAACTTTACAGAAGAATGTCGGGTGACTGACCAGGCAATGCATTGTCTCTGTCATTTCTAGACTTTACATATTATCCTTCTGTGGTCTTTGAAGGAGTTGAATACAGGTAGTTATGGTTATAGTTTTCCTTAATTAGGATTAAAGATAAGTTACATATAGGACTTTAGACTGACAAAGATAGGATAGGTGATATTTTCTTTAAGTCTTACAAAATGTTAATGGACTAAATATTGTTAACTGTGATTCTTATTTGATAACTGTTGTATGGTATATTTTGCTATGTTAAGGTTAAACCCCTTCTTTTACTTTAGACAGAAAAGAGGAGATGATGGGAGATGTTATTCTGTATATATGTTTCTCATACTGGTTAATAAAGACCTGTGACCAATGAGATAGCAAGATAGGCGGGGCTAGGAGACAAGCAGGAAAGAGGAAGTGGGAAGGAGGAGTCGAGATGTATCCTGGGGAGGAAGGAATACGCCAGCCGCGGCTCCCCAATAAGACGACCACGTGGAAATACTTAGATAAGTAGAAATGGGTTAATAATGAAGGCAGAGCTAGCCCATTAACAATGATAGTCATTGGCCAACAGGATTGTATCAAATACAGAGTCTCTGAGTATTATTTGGGGCTGGCGCGGCTGTGGGCCCAGACTGGCAGGCTGGCGGAAACAAACACGCTACAGATGGTGCCCAACGTGGCTATAAGAACTTTCACTTAAAACTAATAAGGGCTTAAGAAATGTTTTAGAAACAAAGGAACAGAGACTAGCAAGACTTCTTAGTAGCAGCATTTTCTCGGTTGGATTTGTTTTGCTGTAGACAGAGAGTTACGCGGCTCCTTTAAGGGAGGTTTCCAAAATTAGCATAAGCAGCAAAAAAGCTGCCTTGCTTTTAAAGAGCTCTGCTAACAATTCATTGGTGTGTACAAGTGCTACAATGTAGGTTTACACTGTGTTTTAAAAAAATACGCTGGCTTGGGAGAGAAAAAGAAACGGGATACAATGGTTTAAAAAAGAAAAAAGGAAGTTGAATGGATGGCTATGGTGCCACACATCATTAATCCCAGCACTGGGCAGACAGAGGCAAGCAGATCTCTATGATTTCAAAGCAAACCTGGTATGCAGTGAATTCCAGGACAAATAAAAGTTACACAAAGAAACCCTGTCTCAAAATATGTAAAAATAGAAATAGAATAAATAGAGTAAGAAAAAAGCCACGTAAAAATGGAAAACACAGAGAAATTTTGGATACTATTCGCGATTCTGTTGTCTTTAAATTATTTGATTGCTGAGAAAATAATAACTACTGATAAAAGAAATGTTGTTGGATTAATTCAATTTATATATTTTAAAAAATGCTTTGACTCCAAAATTTAAGCCTAAGGACAAGTTACTGGGGAAAAGGACTTCTATTTTTGTTTCCACAAAAAATGAAAAGCTATGGATTCTTTCTAGACTAATGTGTTTGATCAAGCAAGACCCCCTGAAGCAACGTCAATGTAACATTGCAACCTTACAGACCACCACAGCCATGATTTCTGTGTCTTCTTTGGAACCCCATGACAGCGCCCTCTACCAGCAGGAAGTAGTTTGGAAAGAACGACGCCCAAATTCCCAAATATTTTTTATAAATGTTTGTTTTCATTTAAATGGAATTGGTTATAAATGGCTATAACCACAAGCAATCTTTTTAAAGGTAAAAATGGAATTATGGTATAGATATGAATACTTTGCTTTGGAATGGATTTTCTTTTATTGATACAATTTAAGGTCAATTTTGTGATATGTATATTTCTCCTCTTGTTTAGGCATTATGTTTATATAGCTCATTGGAAAATGTAATGTATAATTTAGTACAGATTAGAGAGTTACCTATGATAGTCAAGCTTGGAGTTAGGTTTTCTAGATATATAGAGATGTATTTGAGATGGATAGGCATTCTTCAAACCTTTCAAAGACCTACAGAATATGGCATTTAAAATGGTTTAGGGATTTTCTTGACAGTGAGGCACAACTGCTCCTGGTAACACCACCTGCATCAGAAAGGAAGATGGACATTGAAGAAAGGTGTTATGGAGTTTGCTTCTAATATGGCAAGACTAGCCATTTGGGCAAGGTGCTGCTCTTCTGGACCGTTTGACTTTATGTTGTAGAAACTGGACATGCAGGACCCACAAAAAGGTGACTGCTGATTTAAGATGGACATTGCTACAGGATTCCTGCTTCATGAAAGAGGCTGCCAGACAGCCAGACAGTCTACAGGACACAGAGAAAAAGTTTCCTGCCTTGTTGAGGAGTCTGGACACACACTATGGACTATGGGCTGAAAATGGAACATTACAGAAGAACTTCGGGTGACTGACCAGGCAATGAGTTGTCTCTGTCATTTCTAGACTTTACATATTATCCTTCTGTGGTCTTTGAAGGAGTTGAATACAGATAATTATGATTATAGTTTTCCTTAATTAGGATTAAAGATAAGTTACATATAGGACTTTAGACTCACAAAGATAGGATAGATGATATTTTCTTTAAGTCTTACAAAATGTTAACAGACTAAATATTGTTTACTGTGATTCTTATTTGATAACTGTTATATGATATATTTTGCTATGTTAAGGTTAAACCCCTTCTTTTACTTTAGACAGAAAAGAGGAGATGATGGGAGATGTTATTCTGTATATATGTTTCTCATACTGGTTAATAAAGCCCTGTGGCCAATAGGAAACAAGATAGGCATGGCTAGGAGACTAGGAGGAAGAAAGAGGAAGTAGTAGGGAGGGGTCGAGATGTAGCCCAGGGAAGAAGCAGGACGCCTGCCGCGGCTCCCCGATAAGACGACCACGTGGAAATACTTAGATAAGTAGAAATGGGTTAATAATTAAGGCAGAGCTAGCCCATAAACAGTAATGGTAGCTGGCCAACAGGATTGTATCAAATACAGAGTCTCTGAGTGTTATTTGGGGCTGGCGCAGCTGAGGGCCCAGACTGGCGGGCTGGCGGGCTGGCGGGCTGGCGGAAACATACGCGCTACATATGATGTCTTCTTTCTGCATCAAAATCCCTGAAGGATATTCTCCAGATGGTAATATAACCAGAATACAGTCTAGATTTGGATCCACACAGTTCATATGTGCTTCTAATATCCTCTTTTCTACCCATTCTAATGAATTTTCAGCTTCAGCTGATAGTATTCAGGGACTATTCAAATCCTTGTCCCATTTTAGGGCCATTTTCCAGTTGTTCAAATCATGCCCTTCTACTCCAATAATGGTTTGCAGTTGAGAAATCTCTCCTAGTAATTTTTGAAGATCATTAAGAGTCTGGTAGCTATCTCTCCTGATCTGAACCTTTTGTGGTCTACATTTCTGCTGATGTATTTTATATCCTAAGTAGTTGATAGACTCTCCTTTTGTATTTTTTTTTCAGGTGCAGTTTGTAATCCCCAGCGAGGTAAAACTTCCTTTAATTACTCAAACATTTTTTTCTAATATTTCAGCCTTAGAGTCAGCTAACAATATATCCTCCAGGTAATGATAGATTGTGGATTGTTGAAACTGTTTGCGAATTATTTCCAGTGGTTTTGTGCAAAATATTGGCACAGGGTGGGGCTATTTAGCATTCATGTGGCAAAACCTTCAATGGTTGAGAATTATTGTAGTTAGGTACCGTGAAGGCAAATTTCTTTTATCTTGTTCTTGTAAAGGTATAGTAAAGAAGAAATCCTGTAAATCAATAACTATAATAGTCCATTCTTTAGGTATCAAAGAAGGCAAGGGCATTCCCGGCTATAAAGAGCCCATAGGCTGGATAACTTGATTGATAGCTCTGAGGTCTTTAAGTATTCTCCATTTACCAAATTTCTTTTTGATAACAAATACAGGTGAATTCCAAGGGCTGGTTGATTCCTCAATATGCCCAGCATTTACCTGTTCCTGAACCAGGTTTTCGAAAGGTTCTAACTTCTCAGAGGTCATAGGCCATTGCCCTACGCAGACAGGTTCCTCTGTTAACCATTTTAAGGGTAGGGTTTTGGTTCCTCTGTTTGTTCAGCACTTGCATTCTGTCTTTGTACAGGCTGGATATTTGGTGTCTGTCTTGTATAGTACTTTACAGCATTTTTTCCACAATCATGAGGTCGTTTATGGTTCCTATCTAATACTGGAGGAATGTTAATCTCTGTATTCCATTGCTATAATAAATAAGTACCCCATAAATTTATCACTATATCAGCCACATATGGTCTTAACCTTTCTTGCTGTCCTTCTGGTCCTACACATTCAATCCACCTAGTGCTTTATTTTACCTGAGACAGGGTTCCAATCCCTAAGGATTGAACAATAACCTCTCGTAGGGGCCATTTTCAAGGCCAGGATTTATTAGTTATGATAGTTACGTCCTCCCCTGTGTTCAGTAAGCCTGCAAACAGTCTGCTATTCATTTGAACGATCAATCTAGGCCTTGACTGTTTATAGAGGTTTGCCAAAATATACGTTTTATTTCCTTCCATCATGTCTGATTCAACTTCTGTCAGTAGTTTTTCATCAAAGCGGTATGAATTTTTACAATAGGCAAAGGATTTTTTAATTGTCCTGTGAGAGATTGTCCTCCACTGTGACTGGGAACGTTCGGACCACCTTTGACATGGGGGCCTTCAAGAGGCCCCCAAGGAGTTTCCCGGTGGTAAAGGGTTTCCTTGCTTGTCTCTAGTCGATCTACACTCATTTGTTCAGTGTCTGCCTTTGCCATACCTTCTACATAACCCAGAAGGCTGAGGCCTTCTGTTTGATTCATTACTGGGAGTTATTATTTCTAGAGACACTTTGCCTACAATTTCTTTTTAGATGTCCTATTTTACCACAGTTGTAACATCTGACATGTTGGTATCTCTTCAAACCTTTGGAGATGGCTTCTCCTATCCAAGCTTCTATGCCTCCATAGTTAAGACTTCTGTTTTCTTGATGTCTTCTCAAATCTTTAGATATGGCTTCTCAAACCCATGCTTCAGTGTTATTGCCATTATAATCAATGTTGGCTTCATATAGGACCCATTAATCCAAAGGTGCTGATCAAATTTTTAAAGGCCAAAGCACGTTTTTGTATTGAGGATTTGTATTCTCATAGGCTAAGGATTCTATGAGTATTTGCGTAGAATCTATATCAGTTACTTCTAATTGTATTGCTCTAGACAACCTTTCTAGAAACACACTGAAGCATTCTCTTGATCGTGCCTTATTTTGGTATAAGATTCTATCCTCTCCCTAGTTCATGAACCTTATCCCGAGCATTCAGCTGCTGTACTGCATAGAGACAAGATATGATCATCATAGGCAGCTTGGGTTTCTGGGTCAGCATAAATACCCTCACCAAGAATTTTATCTTGGGGAGCAACATAACCTTTCTGTAAGCCTGGAAGTTCAAGAGCCTTTGCTTCCTATCTCCATAAAGCCCTCCATTCTAATTGAGAGGAGTTTACAAGGACAGCTGATATTAATTGATCCCAATCCTTAAGGGTTACCTTGTTATTCTTTGCCCATAATTCAATTAATTGCTTCACATGTGGTGAGTGCATGCCATGAGAGACTACTGCTTCCTTTACTCTTTTTCACTCTTTCATACATATTGGTTCCTGCTTATATGCAACACCACCTTTTGGGTGTTTTTTCGATGCTGACTTTTCAATAATAGATATAGGAAAAGCTCCCCTGACCCTAAATGGTGCAGAAAACTTTAGTTTTTTTCATGCCCTGTTAACTGGAGCTCTTCTTAAGATGTATCAGATTGAAGGTCTTCTAAGGCCTGAAGTCTAATTAACCATTACTTCTGCAGCTTCAGCTGCCTGGGTGAAACCCAGGTGACGTGAAAGTCCTGATCACACTTCTAACACAATATATTGTGGATGAATAAGGGTCAAAATAACAAGTAGGCCAAATCGATGTTTATACAGGAAGAAACAACTCATGACACAGACAGAAGAACACAGCAGTTAGAAACCAATGAGAGCATTCCCCACCTCCTTCTCAGACCTAGTTCCACAGGTCACTTCCACCCCTGGCTCCACACCTCAATGAGTGTGGTCAGTGCCACAGAAGCAGGCAAAGTGAATATCCCACTATATTCCTCCATACTGGTCAAACCAGGAAATGACCAGTGACAGCAGTGGCTCAAGTCCTTCCCATCCTGTTTAGAGTTTGGGGTACCCTACCACCTTGGTTGACAGAAGCTTTCCCTGGAAGAGCACAGCAGCTCCCCCAGGAGTAAACGAAGAGAACAGGGGAAGAGTAAGGCTGATGCTCACAACCATCTCATAAATGAGATAATGACCCATCTAACAGTAAAACCACACCTGGATTCCTTGGGAGCTTCGGAAAGCCACTTTAGCACATAAACTTGTGTCATGAATGTATTAAGCCATCTAGTGAGGACAAATGTCAAGAAAAATTCCATAGCACAGCTTGGTGGTACACACTTGTAGACCCAACATTTGTGGGATGTTGGTGAAAAGTAAAGAGTATAACAAAGTTTGTTACAATCCCTTCTCAGCATGAGATGAGTTAGAATGGATCTGAGTGACAGACAAGCAGGGTGCTCCAACAACCTCTGCGCTAGCTAGCTGCTAGCACCTCTGTGTTTCCGAATGTTACAAATGCTATCTATGCTCATTAATTTAGCCAGTTCAGATTAGGGAAGGTGGCGATCAGAAGGGCCCAGTCTCAAGTCCAAAATTATTTATTGGATGAGGTCTTTGCCTAAGGCCAGAGAGGTGGGGAATTAGGGGGATAGAAGTCCTACACACTTACAGGAGAGAAAAGGAATGTATCTCTATTTTAAAAAAAAAAAAACACTGTTGTGCCAAATCAGCTCCTTGGCCATTTATGATTTTCTCAATGCTGGAGTCCCTTTCTGCAGAATTCTATATTGACAACCTGTTACTGTTTCTCTAGTCTCCTGAGATTGTTATTATTTGATATCATAAAGGAACTGGAGGATATTCGAGACTACACAGTGTGTTCAAGGCCAGGTGGGGCAAATTAGACCATGTTCACAAAACAAATCACAATACAGATAAAAGAGAATGGGGTGTGTGGGGAGATAGCACAGTCAGTGTAGTGTTTCCCTTGTCTAGTTTGATGCCCAAAACCCACCCTAAAAGACATTAGGTGTGTCTGAGTGATGGTAGTGCTTGCCTTTAATACCTGCACTCAGGAGGCAGAGGCAGGCAAATGTATGCATTTGAGACCAGACTGGTCAACACAGAGAGTTTCAGGACTGAGACCACAAGAGAAATGGTGTATCAGATACTTTATACCTATACCTACACCTACACCTAAACCTACACCTACACCTACACCTAAACCTACACCTACACCTACACCTACACCTACACCTACACCTACACCTACACCTACACCTACACCCATACACATACCCATACCCATACCCATACCCATACCCATACCCATACCCATACCCATACCCACACCTACACCTACACCTACACCTACACCTATACATATACCTATTCCTATACTTATACCTAGACCTATGTTTACCCATACCTTTCTGTCTGTCTATGAATGTGTCTATTTGTCTGTGTGTCTCTGTGTAAAAATTGGCGGAAGAATCACAGAGATAGAAAGGTGGTGTGTCTATTTCTTAAAAAACCATTTAAATGGTTTTTTGCATTTAAAAATATGTTTCTTGTTAAATCAGCTTACAAGGTAATGGAATTCCACATGGTATTTTCATCTATAATGTATTTTTGATGACTGCCCACCCTTACCTCTTGTCTTCCTCATCCCTTCCCCTTCCTGCCATAGATGTTTCTCCCCACTATTTACCTTGCACAATGTTCCATTGTCTTCTATACCCCATTTTTAATCTTTTATTTTTACAGTTACATGGTGCCCTCTCTGGTTGTCTCTTCCTTACCCATGTTCACATCTGCTTGGATCCACATATTTAACAATTAGAGGCTAGGACTGAATATCAGAGTGAACATGGAGCCGGGATCAGTGGCATATGATTTTAATTTTTTAATCTTATTGCTGTTTGGACTTGTTGAAGTGACTTCTCACATTTATAATGCTGAAAAATAGTATTGAGGTATTTTCATAAACAAATTTGTTCATATTAATTGTGTACACAATATGTATTTTAAGAATATGTTGTAATAAAAAATATACACTTTATAGTATTTATATTATGGATCATGATTTTGAATGAGCACCACAAAAACCGACTTTAAGACTTAATCTCAAATATAATAATGGTAAGGTGGGTCCCATTAATAAATCATGACACTGGAAATAATTAAGTGAATACTTCTAATTAGCCAGCAACAATGCATTTTAATATTTCTAACACCAGACCAAAAAAATGGTAAATATCTGGGTGATCAATATGTCAATGACACTGATTTGATTGTTCCATGCTGTATACACATATTGAAATGCTATAATTTAACAGAGGGCTATGTTCAATTAATAGACACTCATTAAAATAATAATGCAAGGGCATATCCTTGTTGTCAGCCACATGGGAAGCTATTGATGGATTGTGTGTCAAAGGCCAACTTTGGTACAAGGGAGACTCTAGGTCACAATAAACAAATAAAAATACAGAAAACTGGTTGGCTCATTAGGAAGTGATTGCTCAGGACACATCTGGAACCCCAGACTGGGAAGGCAGTGCCGATCCCTGGGACTCGCAGGCCAGCCTGCATAGCCCATTTGGTGAATTTTCTGGGTCAGTGAAACAATCTGCCTTTTGAAAAGGTCCATACACTGAACTACACACAAAGACCTTTAGCCTTCATAACCACCCTGCCTCTCACCCTCATCCATACATACATGAGTAGGCACATCTGTAATACACAGATGGAAAAACAGAGAAAAAGGAAAGACAATTTCCTTAAATGAAAGTAAGCATTTGGAGATATAATTACATCTTTTAAAAATCTCTTTTAAACATTTTATTTTCTCGTTTTCATGTGTATGGGTGTCTTACCTGCATGTATGTTTGTGCTCCACATGTGTGAAATGTACAATGGAGGCCAGAAAAAGGCTTTGAGTAACCTGGAAATGACGATACTGACAGTTATGAGCTGCCTGGTTGGTGTGGGGAATACAACTCAGGTCTTCTGGCAGAGCAACCATGTACTGTAATAGGCTTTCTCTTGAGACACCAGACAGCTCCAAAACCGTGACACAGAGATATCTTATTAGTCATGAAAGTGCGACCTTACTTTAGGCTTATTTCTGGAGAGCTCTTTTAAAAATTGGTATCTCTTCATCTATGTATTGACTCTGAGTTTTGAACCTTCCTTTTTTCTGTTTATTCTACTCTGTCTAACTGTCTGTCAATTGCCTTGCTTCTGGTCCTGGACATGTCCCTCTCTTTCTCCCTGGTTCTCTTCTTTCTCTGCCCCAGCTAGAGCCCTCATCCTATTAATTCTCTTGGACTCCCAGTCCCGAGGAATACTTTTCCTACCTAGCTATTGACTGTTCAGCTCTTTATTAGAACACTCAGGTATCTTAAGCAGGCAAGGTGAAAAAGCAACACATCTTTACACAGTAAAGAAATGCAGCATAAACAAAAGTAACACACCTTTACACAGGTACAGTAATATTCCATAACACGATGCTCTTTACTGCTAAGCCAGCTCTCTAGTCTGGTTTAATGTTTTGAACAATACAACAGAATGACATGGGGTAGTGAGGCTGCCTGTACTTCTAGTACTCAGGAAGCTGCAGCAGGAGGATTAGATTCATGGCCAGCCTCAGCCTCTCATTAAGTTCCAGGTCAGCATGGGCTACATTTGACTGCCCTCAAAACCAGCCCCATAGGATCACATACAGGGCTGTAAGTGTAGGCCTACAGGATGCAGTGTTCCTTAACATTTACTTTTGGGGCTGGAGAGACGGCTCAGCAGTACAGAGCACTGACTGCTCTTCCAGAGGAGCTGATTAGGATCCTAGCTAATATATGCTGGCTATAACACCAGTTCCATGAGATTTCATGACATCTTCTAACCTCCACAGGCATTGACATACATACATTCAAACATTCACTCAAACAAAATAAATAGAATTTATTCTCATTATTAAAAAATTAGGCTTATTTTAATATGTGTGAATGATCTGACTGGGTGTATGTTTATATGTACCCCACATGTGTATGTATATATGTACATGAATCACAGGTGTCTGTGTGTGTATGTGCACCAAGTGTGCCTGGCATCTAAGCAGGTCAGGAGATAGGTATGGCGCAAGGAACAGGAGTTGCATATAATGGTGAGATGCCCTGAGGTTACTCATGATTGAACATGGGTCTTCTGGAAAAGAAGCAGATGATCTTAACTGGTGAGTCCACTCTCCAGGCCCTTTAGGGAATTAAAATGACCTCCACATGGCTCTCACACAAAACAAGCCTAAGAGCTGCTGGGATGGCAACTGGCAATACCAAGCTGAAGGGCTCAAAGGGCAGGAGTAGAGAACTGACCAAATCCCACATCTGTGTGCTAGTTTATTATTGTCAACACCAACTAGAGTTCTCTGAGGAGGAGACCTCAAATGAGGAATTCTCCCCATCAGACTGGCTTTCCAGCAAGTCTCTGGAGGAATATCCTCATTGACACAGGAGAGTGCAATCCACTGTGAGTGGAGCCACATCTGGGCAGGCAGTCCAAGGATCTAGAAGAATGCAGGCTGTGAGGGCTGAAGAGAAGTCTCCACGGTTAAGAGCACTGGCTGCTCGCAGAGGTCCTGAGTTCAATTCCCAGCACACAAATAGAGGTTCACAATCATTTATAATGGGACCAGAAGATGTACATGCATATGAAGTACTCATCTACATAAAACACATAGATAAATCTTTCAAAAAGAAAAATACAGAAAGAAAGAGGAGAAGACAGAAGAAACAAATGAAGTAATGTAGAAGGAAGAGAGAGAAAGAAAGAATCAGGCTGAACAAGCCAAGGAAATCCAGCCAGGAAGAAACATTTCTCAAGACCTTTGCTTCTGGGCTTAAGTGAGAAGTCTCAGGTCTAATGGGGTCCATGTAAGGAATGATGTCATCCTTATCCCACACAGATGATATGCCCAGAGCCTGGGCTGCCATGGAACACAGTCTTTCATCACAACATCCCAATGTAGTCAATCTATAGGACCCTGAAATCTGAATTTAGACAAAGATAGAAATGAATACTTTGGATGAAAAATGCCGAGTGATTACAAACTGGTCACAGAATGCAGGGTCCAAGTAAAAAGAAAACTACAAAAAATTATGCACCCGCTCAATATAGACTATCAGAGTCCATAACCAAGTGAGGGACAGGGCTCTGGCACCCACTGACATTCTTAGGATTCCTTGTTCCGTTATGAAAGTGGAAAGCATTCTGGTTAAGGATTGAGTGTCAATGTCCCCAAAAGCATCCAGTGTTTGCACACAGTTTCTACTAGGAAACAGAATTTGGGGAAACTTTTGGACTTCAGGAAGTTGGCTTAAGAGGACGAAGTGGCTCACTGGGCAGCATTGGGGACAGCCATATGAGTGGAGCCAGGCTCCTCAGGCCCCTACTGCCACACTGGCCACACAGGCCTTCCTGTCCTTGGCCACAGAATCTAAGGGAAACCAGGGAGGTGTGCTGAGCCGTCATTGGCCCATTTCTGGCTGTGACCTCACAATGACAGACACTTGTGCACTAACAGCTCTGGCTGAGGCTGACTCCAGTCTGAAGCTGTTAGAAGCTGTTAGAAGCTGTTAGCTGGTTGGAGATAACCGAGATTTGGATAGTAGTGAACCTTTTTTATTTGGATATTCTTGAACTTTTGAATCAGAACACAGTGAGTTGTCTTCTAAGTTCATAGATTCCGGGTTTAGACCTTGTTTAGGGTTTGTTGTTACTGTTAAATTAACTTTACCTTCCTTCATTTCTTTTATGCGACAGGACTTGTGGCAATTTTTATGAGGTTTTACACTATTTTAATGGGTCTTTTTATTTGGAGTTTTTAATTCTTTCACCATGTAAAATATTAGTTTATACTGACTATACAACATTCTCACAGTGACATTTACATACATGGACAAAAATTGGAACCATATTCCCCTAATCTCACAGGCTCCTTCCCAGCCCTTGCAAGTCCCTGAGTGTTTCTCTTTATATTTAGCCTCTTACTTCTGAGTACAAGTCAAGTCACGTGGACTCCTGTTCAGAGTCCTGACAGGCCACACTGGATGGTGTTTTAGGGAAGGGTACCAGTGTCCCTGTTCTTTGGCAGAAAGCCTTGTGCTAGAGGGGCTAACTTAGGATCTTCTTGGGAATTCAAGTTCATGATTGGAAAGGGCAGAGGTAGTAGTCAGATCGCGTTCTTTGGATGTTCTGTATGGTACAGGGTAGCTGAAAAGAATTCAAGAACAAAGTAAATGAAAGTATAAAGGGAGCAGGATCTTCCCGGAAGAAAAGAATAATTTTTGGTGGCACAAGCCCCTCCTCCATCTCTGGTCCTTCTGTGGCTTGAAGCTATCTTTTAATGGGACAGTTTCATTTTATAATTTAAAGGAGGGAGCATGATTACAGTAACAAAGCTCGTGTGTTATCATGTTCAGGGGAAAGAAACAATAAAGGTTTTGAAGAAAAGATCAGTTTTGGGGCTCAAAGAACTCAGAACAAATCCAGGAAGAAAAACTACCTAGTACCGGAGGTCCTTGCCTGGTCAGAGCCTGCACTTCGGTGAGAGGTTTCAGGCCTAATGCAGATCATGGGAGGAATGATATCATCCTTATCCCACATACATGTTAGTCACAGACCCTAAGGTGCATGGCAAGTCAGTATTTTATAACAACATCACATGTAGTCAGGAGCTGCATCCTCTCTATGTGAATGCTCCTGAGCCGTCTCCTCACAAGGACTCTGTGGGTTTTGGGGACTGTTGTCTTGGTAACTGCTCTTTCCTGTGGTTTTATTAGAGCCTCCTCTTCAAGTGAGTGTTGGGTGCAGTACGAGAATCATGATCCTCCCCAATGAGCAGCTCTCAGCTTCTGTGAGATTCGTTCTATTCTCTGATTTTCCAGTTGATTCCTGACAAGCCTATTGGGTCTTCTTCTGCAGTCCACTGCTATGGAAGGTGCTTGCTTCTATTCCTGAATGTTAAATACATGGTTAGGTTGTCTGCAATGTTGCTGAGTGTGTTTTCTTTGGGACACAGGAACTTGTAGCTATTGACACTTTCTGGGCCCTGATTTGAACCTTTTCTTTAAACTTTCCCCATTGTTCATTTGGTTGCAGCCATATCAAGGAGGACCAACCATGGAGCAGGGCAGACACGCCTGGAGCTCCACTGAGGCATCCTTCATGACCGACTATAAGTTGATGATGACCCTGGGCAGCGGAAATTTTTCCCAGGTGAAACTGGCTGTTCACGTCCCTACCTTAACCTGTGTAGCTGTAAAAGTTCTTAGAAGTAAGAACTCCTCACTTGTGGCCAATGAAGTCAACATCATGAAATCTCTTGAGCATGCGAACATCATTAAGTTGTTTCATGTGGTCCGGTCAAGATCTAGCACCTACTTGGTCATGGAGCACGCATCCAAGGGAGATCTGCTTCACCATATCCTGGAACTGGGGTCCTTACAGGAGAGTGAAGCTCGAAGGCTGTTTACCCAGGTCCTCAGTGCAGTGCAGTATTGCCATAACCACAATATCGCCCTTAGAGACATTAAGGCCAATAACATACTACTGGACTGCAGGGGTGAGGCCAAATTGTGCGATTTTGGTCATGCTGCTGAAATGCCCCCTGGAGGGAGGCTGAAGGATTTCTGTGGCACTCTGCTCTACTGTGCTCCTGAACTCTTCGGAGATGAAGCTTATGATGGCCGCGCCTCTGACGTTTGGAGTTTAGGTGTGCTCCTCTTCCTGATGGTGGCCGGGCGCTTTCCTTTCCGGTCTACCTCTTCTGATGGTTTGAGGCGTCAGATCCTGGCTGCCAACTTCACCATACCCCAGCATATTTCCATCAATATGTTCAATGTCATCGTAGAACTTCTAATGATCAACCCGGGCAGGAGGCCCACCATTGACCAAATCATGAGGCGCCCCCTATTCAGAGACAGAAAGACACATTCAACAAGTACTTGTACCCAGAGTCTCCCAGGCACCCCAAGCCCAAGCATTGTCCGCACAATGACACTCATGGGGTATAAGTCTGAAGAAATCATTAATTCTCTGAGAGACCAAACATACGACCAAGTGATGGCCACCTACCTGATTCTCCAAAACCGGTCAGCGGGGGGAGACTGTTGCCATCGCCAGGTGAAACCCTTCCCAGTGCCCTTAAGGAGAGCTACAGAGAATGCTCCCCTGACCTGCACATTGCCATCTCTGCCCCACGAGAGAGAGGGTGAGAAGAAGGCCAGACATAGTGTCACAAGGCATAGCATGCCTGCCAACCTGTGTTACCAGGCAGCAGAAACCCACCTTCCCCACCCAGTGTACCTGGAAAGGCATGGAACCCTATGCCTCATGTGCAGCAGTGAGGAAATGAGCGACAATTCCTCTGAGGGCAAGATTGAGTCAAGTGTCAGCCTGATGGCCAGTGTCCAGCCCTCTCTGCTAATGTACCCAGCTTCTTCTAGGATATGCGACCTTGACACCACATATGACACATACACCACATCTTCCTGCAGAGCCCAAGGGGAGCTCTGGAGTTCCATGGAGACAGCACAGAGTGTGACAAGCCGAGGCTCCTCTTTTGGGGATCCAATGCAGGTAGACACCATCCCACAGGAAGAAGGCATTACTGACAATGTGAACATCAGACAGGGAGATGCCATGAATGAGGAAGTCCTCACCACACAAGAAACAACCATAACCCAGGAAGAGGCCTTCACAGAGGAAGGGACCTCATCCCAGGAAGAGAAAATCACAGAGGAAGTAACCTTAACACAGGAAGAGGCCAGCACAGTGGAAAACACCATAACCCAGGAAGAGACCATAACCCAGGAAGATGCCAGCACAGAGGAAGCAGCCATAATCCTGGAAGAGGCCATCACAGAGGAGAAGATAATAACTCATGAAGGGGCCATCACAGAGGGGAAGACCATAACTCAGGAAGAGGCCAGCACAGAGGAAGGGAGCATAACTCAAGAAGAGGCCAGCACAGAGGAAGGAACCAGAACCCTAGAAGAGGCCATCACTGAGGAAGTGGCTTTAGCACAGGAAGAAGCCATCACTAAAGAAATGACCTTGGCTGATGGAGTGACCATGAATCCAGTTGAGGCCATCACAAAGGTAGACACCATCATGGAACATGAGGAAATCAATCAGGTAGCAGCCTTCTCCTTGGAAGTCCCAATGACCCAGGAATCGGCCATGACTCTGCATGACATCATCACACAGGAGAAGCACATCACTTCTGGCCAGCCTGAGGATGCCAGCCCAGCTTCCTCCCAAAACCGGAGGCGCCCCAAATGGAAGAGGGTGAAGAAAACAATCGTGAACTGCCTCACTCACCTGTGCTGCTGCCTCCCATCTGCAAAGAGAAGCCGTGACTCCTCTAAGATCCTGGCTCCAAAGACACAGGATCCTGGAGTCACCCCAGGGACCAGGTGGGGACACTTACGTCATTACCTTGGGCTTGTTTAGTGAGAAGTGGACAGCAGGGATGCTGATCGATGCAGGGAGAGCAGGAGGTAGGGGCATGGGCAATGGAAGCAGAGATCCCTTGAAGGACCAGTGGGTGCTTAGGTGCTGCACAGTCCACAACGTAAGTTCTTTGCTTTCCAAAATCTCTAAGAATCCCCTTCCTGTGTCTCTCTACTTTGTAGTCCTGAAGAGGTCGAGCCCCAGCTCCATGGCTTCTGAGCCATGGGTTGGGGATCGGTCTGGCTGAGATGCTGACAGCACTTGAAAAAGCCAGGCCAGATCCAGGAGTCTGTGTAGCCACAGGCTCCTCCTGCAGAGGACAACGAGATATCCACCCCCAGCAGCTCAAACCAGGTAAAACCCCAGACAGATAATGAAGTCTCTTGGGAAGTGGAGGGGGTCTTGTTCAGTAGGCAGGACTCAGTACAAAGGTGGCCTAGGCTGTCTTGTGGAACAACAGACCTGTGCCCTCCCTCTTCCTGAGCAAACATCACAGATTTTCTTCTAGGCAGTGACTGCCCTTTCCTCCCTGTTTCCTGGCAGGGAACATCATACATGGTCTTCTGCATGGTGTGAGACTTCTCACCCCCCCGTGAGGGCCTTCTTAATCACCCTGTCCTTTTTCTCCAACATGGGCTCCCAAGGTGAGTATGTAGCCTTCAGGCATCCATGTAGAACCTTTTAGAAGGCAGCCTCTTGCCAATCACTTGCAAAAAACCACCAAAATCATACTAGCAAGTTCCATTCCCTGAGCCCTCAGAACCCACTCAGGAGAGCTTGGGAAAATCTCGTCTGGGGAGTGACTCCAAGGCAGCTGAGTCCTGTCTCTTTACAGGCTGCCAAGGACTGTTGCTCCTCCTACCCTCAGCCAACTGAGTGTTAGTGCTACACATGAGCACCTGGTCTTACTGGGGTTTGTGGATTTGTTTTTCAATGACCTATGTAGCTGAGGATGATCTTGAACTTATAATACCTTTGTGTCCAAGTTCCAAATGAAGGAATTCCAGGAAGTCCCCACCATGCCTGGCTTCTTTGTCCTGGGGACCAAACCCAGGGTTCCTAAACGCTGCCCAATAGCTGTCCCAACCAAGTCACACCTGTCTCTCAGCCTAACTTGGAAATCTCTGGGTAGCTGAGGAAAACCTGGAATCTGGATCCTCCTGATGGATTCACAGATCTGCACAGATCTGTTGAACTTAGTCTTCTCTTTTAGTCTTTCTAGATGACCTGTCTTTACTGAAAGACTTTTGAAGAAGCACAAATATGAGCTGTGTCCAGATGCCACTCTCCTTCTGAAGCTGTTGAGCTGTGATGAGAAGGGAGGTAAAGCAGGCTGTACCTGTCCCATGCCATCTCAAGGACACTCAGGATAGTGTGCAGCAGCCCAGGACAGTCACCAGTATAGCCAGGTAGCTTCGAGACCTGTTCTGATTAACAATGCTCAGGTTGCTCACACCTCACTCTGCAGCTCCGAGGGATAGAATGGAAGGCAGAAGTCTCACCAGTGCTTGTCCAGACCTGCGTCTGATGACACTAGGAAGATGGAGCCTCACCCTATGCTGAAGGTTTGGTCCCCTCACCCCTGGGGGTTCTCTTTCCCTCACATTCCCTCTTCCTAGGGACTTTGTAGATTTCTCTCAAGACTAGATGCCAGAGTCAGAGTGAAGGTCTATGCCGATAATCCCAGAACTCTGGAGGCTTAGACAGGAGACTAGACATAGACTCAAGGCCAGCCTGGGCTCTACAAGGAGACCAGTGTAGCTTTGGTGGCAGTGTGAGATCGCTCTTTAAAATCAGAAAGTGAACAATGGGAATATTGATTACTGTGTCCATCATACACGCTGGTTCTGGGTCCTGGGTTCTTGTCCAGCATAAGTAACACCAGGTGGAGCTGGCCTGTTATTTCTAGTAGAGAGGGCCCAATCATGTAGTCAATGTCATCTTCCAACAGAGTATTTGAGTCTAGTCCAGGAGGAATGATATACTATTTTAATACAAACAATCTCTACTTCCAAATTAGTGCCCATATCTGAAAAAACAATGAAATGGCAACCATCACAGCACATATTCCTCGTGAATAAGAAGACCTATCCTAAACAGAGAAGAGAATCAGGTGTCCAGATGTGCAGTGACTACTTTGTGTGATTCACATCGGGAATTGGCCTTAGCATTGAGTTCATCCACTGTGCACAGCACTGAGGAGCTGTTCAGTGAGTACTTCCTATTTACCATGTGAGGAGACAGTGAGGAGGGAGGGATGAAGGGCATGGAGACCCCCACCTGTGCCACTAAGAAAGTCAGAATGTAGCAGGCCCTGCCACCTCTGAAAAACTCTGAGGCTGTGCTGCCTCCTCATGGCAGTTCTTTAGCAGTTGACAGTAGTATACTGTTTTTGCAGTCACTGCATCAACTCAGGACACAGATGGAGTGGGGTAGAGGGAGGCTTGCCCTGCTTAACTCATCTAATACAATCGTATCCTTACTTCTTTCATTCCTTTTCCCATTTATCAGAATAAAGAAACAAAATATCTTTCAGAATATGCTGCCCAGGCAATGTACTTCAAGAAATTTCATAGACACACTGCCACTCCTGGAATAGATATCCATACTGAGACTGGGTGTTGAGTCAAGACTGTGTAATCCATACCTGGGCAGACTCGGTAGCACAAGAGGGCTGGGACACTGCCTGTCTGTCCATACAGTGCTTACTTCATTGTGAGACATGCGTTCATTCCCCAGAATGCAAGGGGAAGAAGCACAAGGCTTGTTATCTCAGGAGTTGGAGATGGAGAGAGGTGCATGCCCTTTTTGTTTTGTTGGTGTTTATTTTGGTTTTTGGGCAAGTGTTTCTCTATTTGGTTCTGTCTCTATATGACAGACTGGCCTCGCCTAGCACATGTGTAGTGATAAAAGACATGCACCCCCACAACCACCATTACACTTAGCTGCATGTGCATAGACCTTGCTGGCCTTGATGAAGCCTGTGTCCAAAATACAAGGTGTACAGCATCTGTGAGTTGACTTTTGAGGGAATACATGTGATATATACTTAAAAATTTGAGAATACACATGGGTGTATACAAGGACACAGATGCACAAGCACACAAGTTATAAACGTATTACAGGTGAGTGTATCTACACACACACACACACACACACACACACACACACACACACACACACACACACACACAACCATGGGGATAAAGAAGCACAATGTTGCTTGAAGGACCAGGTAGCCTTGGAAGTCCTGTCTTTCTCCGCAGAAGCATCCTAGTGAGCAAGACCAGGACAATGAGACAGGATGATGCTGCTGAGAACACTGGGGTTGTCCTCTCTGGATGCCAGATGGTTGACATGGCTCAGTATGACAAGCTTCTGGAAAGTTTTTGGTGCTGAGTAGATCTATTTGGTGGGTTGGCAAGGTGATTCCCCTTTGTTACAACTGTGAGTCACCTGATGTCTCACCTCTCTGCAGCTTGGGACTAAGTATCTCAGAAGCCAAAGCAAGATGGTCCTGCACTATGGAGACAAGAAGGCCACCTCCATCATTTCCACTAGCATCCCACCCCCAAATCATTGCAATATGTTAGTTTGTTGGAAATAAAATGCATTATTTAATGTGGTTTTTCTTGGTTTTTAAAACGTTATTTATATTTTTTTTTTAACATTCCAATCCTAGGTCCTCCTCTTAGACTCATCATACTCCTTTTTGCATCTTTCTCAAAGTGGGTAATGCTTCTCAAGGGGAGTCAATGAAGTCTGTCCCATCAAATGTTGAGGCAGGTCTGAGGCCATCATGCCTGTGTCTATGATGAGTAAGGTTCATCTCCAAAGAGAATGGGCTGCAAATATCAAGTTCATGCACTAGGGATAGATCCTACTCTCACTGCCAGTAACCCCATTTGCTGCCCAAGCCACAGCACTGTCAATTGCATTCAGGTGTCACTAGTTTAGTCCTATTTATGTTCCCCAGCTGTCTGCTTGGAGACAGTGAGCTCCTGTTAGCTCAAGTCAGTTGCTTCTGTGTTTTCCCTCATCCTTGTCTTGACCCTTTGCTCATATTATCACTCTTCACTCTCTTCAATTCTTTGGTCAATTGCAAATCTCTGCATCTGTTTCTATCAGTTTCTGAATGAAGGTTCTATGATGACAATTAAGGCAGTTATCAATCTGATTATAGGGACAGGCCAGTTCAGCTTCTTCACTATCGCTAGTGTTGTCACTCTTGTGTATTCCTGGCTGTTTCTCTAGTGATAGGTCTCTGGCTCATCCCTTAATGGCTCTCTATTCCAAAGTATTTCTATCCTTGCTCTCCTCTGTCCTTCACTCAACTTGACCATCCCGATCTCTCATGTTCTCCACCTCCCATCCCTTCCCAACTCCTGTCTCCCCTTCCACTCCCCACCATACTCCCATTTTACTCAGGAGGTCTTATTTATTTCCCCTCCCTACGGAAATCCATGTTTGTCTCCCTTAGGATCCTCTCTTTTACATAGCATCTCTTGGGGTTGTGAACTGTAGGCTGGTTCATCTCTGTTTTGGGTCTAATGTACACTTATGTGTAAATACATATCATAATCTTTTTTGGTCTGGGTAATCTCACTCAGAATATTTTTCTAGTTTCATTCATTTGCCTGCAAATTTTAAGATGTCATTGTCTTTTTTTTATCCATTCTTTGGACATCTAAGAACATCTAGGTTGTTTCCAGGTTCAGGCTTTTAAAAGTAAAGCTGCCATGAACACCGTTATGCAAATATCCTTGTGGTAAGTATGCCCAAAAGTGGTATTGCTAAGTCTTGAGATAGACTGATTCCCAAATTTCTGAGAAACCTCCATACTGATTTCCAAAGCAGCTGTACAAGTTTGCAGTCCCAACAGCAGTGGAGGAGTGTTCCCATTTCGCCACATCCTCTCCAGTATAAACAGTCATCAATGTTTTTTATCTTAGCCAGAGTAGTTTGATTTGATGACTAAGGATGTTGATCAATTCCTTCACTGTCTTGCAGCCATTTGAGATTCCCCTGTTGAGAGTTCTCTGTTTAGATCTCTACCCCATTTTTAATTTTTTTGCTCGTTTGATGCCTAGTTTCTTGAGTTCTGTGTATATTTTAGAGATCAGCCCTCTGTCTGATATGGAGATGGTGAAGATTTTTGCATTGTGTAGCCTGACATTTTGTTTTGCTGATTAATTTCTTAGCCTTACAGATGCTTCGCAGTTTCAGGAGGTCCCATTTCTTCGTTGTTTTTCTCAGTTTCTGTGCTACTGGTGTCATGCTTAGGAAGTGGCTTGTAGTGCCAAGTTGTTCACGGCTCCTTTCCATTGTCATTTCTATGAGGTTCAGTATGTCTGGATTTATCCTGAAGTCATTTATCCATTTGGATTTGAGTTTTGTACATGGCAATTGATATGGATGTATTTGACCTCATCTCCATGTCAACATCCAGTTATGCCAGCACCATTTTTTGAAGGTGGTTACTTTTCTACATCATATAATTTTTTAGCTTCGTTGTCAAAAAATCATGCATTCATTGGTGTGTGGATTAATATCATGGTCTTCAATGCAATTCATTCCTCCACCTGTTTTTATGCTAGTGCTAAGCTCTTTTCAATACAGTAAGTTTATAGTAGAGCTTAAAGTTAGTGATATTTATACCTCCCAAAGTTCATTTATTGTAAGATTTTTTCCCCATATGAAGTTGAGTATCCCTCTTTTGAGGTTGTGAAGAATTGTGCTGGGCTTTCAAGGGGGGTTGCATTCAATCTATAGATTGCTTGTGGTTCAAAGTTTTACTATGTTAACTCTGTCTAGACAAAGGCATGGGAGACCTTCCAATTTTCTGACATCCTCTTCAATTTCATTGGTCAAAGACTTAAAGTTCCTGTCATAGAAGTCTTTCAATTATGGTTAGAGTAAATGCAAGTCATTTCACTTTGTTTTTGGCTATTGTGAAGCTAATATTTGTCTGATTTCTTTCTGGGCTCATTATCTGTATATAGGAGAGCTACTGATTTTTTTAAGTTAATCTCATATCCTGCCAAATTACTGAAGGTGTTTAATAGCTGAAGACATTCCCTGGTAGAAATTTTAGGGTCACTTATATATACTACCACATCATCAACAAATATCAAAAGTTCCCAATCTGCATCCCCTTGAACTCCTTTTGCCCTAGCTGACCTTTGAGTACTGTATTGAATAGACATGGAGAAAATGGATAGCCTTGTCTTGTTACTGATTTTAGTGGAATCTCCTTGTGTTTGTCTCCCTTTAGTTGGATGGTGGCTGTTGTCTTGCTGTACATTGCCTTTACTACAATTAGATATGTTGCTTGTAATCCTGATGTCTCCAAGATTTTTATCATGAAGAGGTGTTGGCACAGCATAGTAGAAATTTTGGCAAGCATCCACCAGTGTCTGGGTAAAGAGAATGACCAATAGCCAGGAAGGCATGGCCTGACAGGAAAATCCCAGTCACCTTCCCAGAGCAGCTGATTCTTAGAGCCCCTCCCAAAAGCTCAGCTCCTTCCTGGAACCATGTGTCTTCAATATCCAGCCCATTGCAGAACCAGCTTCTTCCACCCGGCTTGGTTTGCCTTCATCCATACTGGTCATACCAGGAAACGACCAGTGGCAGCAGTGGCTCAAGTCCTTCCCAGCCTCTGTAGAGTTTGGCGTCCCCTTGCACCCTGGATAACAGAAGCTTTCTCTGGATGAACACAGCAGCTTCCCCAGGAGAAAACAAAGAGGACAGGAGAAGAGAAAGGCTGATGCTCACAACCATCTCATAAATCAGATAATGACCCAACTAACAGTAAAACCACACCTTGATTCCTTGGGAGTTTCGAAAAGCCACTTTAGCATGTAAACCCGTGTCATGAACATATGAAACCATCTAGTAATGGCAAATGGTAAGGAAAATTCCCTAACACAACATGGTGGAACACACTTGTAGACCAAGCATTTGAGTGATGTCCGTGAAAAACGAGTGTAAGAAAGATGGTTACAATCCATTCTCAGCATGAGATGTGCTAAAATTGATCTGAAGGACAGACAAGCAGTATGCTCCAACAACCTCTGCCCTAGCTAGCTGCTAGCACCTCTTTGTTTCAGAATGTTACAAGTGACAAAATCCCACATCTGTGTGGTGGTTTGGAGACCACACAATGGTGTGTCACATGTCCAGATGTGTTTAAAATGGGAATAGAAGTTGTCTTTGGGGACATCTGGCATCTGGATTTTTGACATTTAAAAACTTTCAACTCTACAAAATACATTTTTTAAATGGTGGCTGGGGGGGGGCACACAATAGTGTGTCCAAACCATACCTAGGAAATATATCACTGTTTCTATTCATAGTAAAAAAATAAAACAACCTATTTAGAACAACACATGACAAAGTGGGGGGAAGAGGATACTGAACCTTTCAAGAAATGAAAACATAGGCATAATGCTTGTAGACAGGCAGATCCTTAAGGGAGTATGAATTTGAATAGGAAAATTTGAACAATAGAGAACAGACTGCCTCTTAGAATCATGATGTATGAAGTTTGGTCCAATTCCAGTAGCCGTCAAAGAATATTGGCAGAGGCCCAGCTGGCCTGCCAGGAAGACCATCTGGAAGGGACGGAAGTGTCCACTACACACTGGTCAGTCTGGCATGAGCCTTGGGGTGTTTGTTGTAGCTGTGGAACTACCAGATAAGGTTAGTGAGGAGCAACATCACCTCAAATCACAAGGGTTCCCAAAGAATTAAAATGCCAGATTGAGCTATCAAAGGTGGCTTTTCAGAAACAATCAATCCAGCTCAGAATAAATTATTACCAAGTTTCTAAAACTTGACCCGTAGTTCATCCCTGGTCTGATTAAGGCCAATCCTATCTTTCCCCTGAACATAGCACAGCAAAGCTATGACTATCACTCTGCTTCTATCTGGGAGCCCCAGACACGAACTCTGACTTGAAATACAGCTTTGAGGTTGGAAACTGTTATCTCCCTGCACATTCTGCTGGGGAGAAAATCACTTTCTAATGTAGTAGAGGCCAGGCTAATTTAATCCTTTACTCTCCCAAGAAACAGAGAAAATATTTGCAGATTCAGAAACACCAGAGATAAAATATATAATGGGTCTTTTTTTAAGTGATTTTTTTTTTAAATATCTAACTTGATTCATAGAAACGGGAGGGGGGGTGTGAATGAGAATGTCCCTATGGGTTTATATTTGAAGTTTTGGTCCCTACTTGGGTCTGTTTGGAGAGTATAGAACGCATGGCTTTACAGGAGGAGGTGTGCCACTAGGAACAGGCCTTGAGGTTTCAAGACACATGCCATTTCCAGTGCAGCCTCACTGCCTCCTGCCTCTTGTGTTTGCCTGCATGAATGTATGTGTGCCATGTTTGTGCCTGGTGCCTGGAGAGACTAGAAATGGGCATTTGGTCCCCTGGAACTGGAGTTACAGACAGCTGTGAGCTACCATGTGGGTGCTGGGAATAGAACTTGGGTCTTCTGACTCAAGCATTCTTAACCGCTGAGCCATTCCTCCAGCCCCGAGATTTACTTTATTTTAAATTATGTATACTTGAGTGCATTGGTGTGTGTGTGTGTGTGTGCATGTGTGTATGTGTGTGTACTTTAGTATGGATATCTGCAAAGGCCAGAAGAGGCTATTGAAAGGGTTTCTGTACCCCAATATTAAATCTCTCTACTAATGCAATAAATCAGACCAGGCCTAAATAATAAGACCAGGTTTAATCTGAGCAAAGCAATTCCCCATGTGGTGTGGTGGGAGGGGGAGAGAAACCACGTGGCAGGTCTAGAGGCCATGTCTTAAATGCCCTGTAGGTGTGGTCTTGAGTGTTTCGGGGAGGAACTGTCCTTTGGTGGGCTTTCTGAGGGGCAGGGTTTGAAGAGGGAGAAGGGGAGCTAAACAGCAATCAGGTAGCTGTGATGATGTATTATCTATGATTTATTAAAGCTTGCCTGAGGATTCAGAAAGCAAAGTCAACCACAAACCATGGAAGCCGGGCACACACCTTTAATCCCAGCAGCCAGAAGCTAGGAGGTGGTGGTACACACCTTTAATCCTAGGACTCAGGATTATGACATAGATGGATCCCTCTGAGTTCAAGGCCATCCAGGGACACTGGAAATTGAATCAGTCTAAAACAGATCACACACCTTTAATCCCAGCACTAGAGGAGCATAAAAGATAGAAGCAGGTCTTCAGTATTCAGTAGGAAATATTCATTCTCCAGTACCTTGAGGAAAGTAAGACATTCATCTTCAGCTTGATGTTTGAACCCCAATACCAGTCTCTGGGTCTTTTATTTATTCATGTTACAGTTAGCTCCCCTGGAGATGGAGTATATAGGAGCTGGAAGAACAGTAGTACTCACTCCTAACCCCTGAGCCATCTTGTCAACCCATAGGTAGAGTATTTTAAAAGAGTTCTTCCTTCTCCTTCCTCCTCTGCCAATCATGGAGACCATATATTGACATAAAGTTCAAGGCAAAACAGCCTGGATGGTCATAAGCACAAACACCCTGCCTGGCAAGTCACCTCACCAGACCTCCTGTGAGCAGGAAACGAGCTTCATGGTGACAAGTCACTCTATGTCTCAGTCACTGTTCAACTGCCATGAAGAGACGCCACCACCAAGGCAATTCTCATAAAAAGAAAACATCAAATTGAGGGCTGGCTTACAGTTTCAGAGGATTAGTCCATTATCATCATGATGGGCAGCATGACAGCAGGAAGATGGGCAGCATGACAGCAGGAAGGCAGATACTGGAGCAGTAGCTGAGAGCTTTACATCTTGATCGAGAGAGAGAGAGAGAGAGAGAGAGAGAGAGAGAGAGAGAGAGAGAGAGAGAGAGAGAGAGAGAGAGGGGAGAGAGAGAGAGAGAGAGAGGAAAGAGAGAGAGAGGAGAGGAGAGTGCACCTGACATGGGCTTTTAAAACCTCAAAACCTACCCCTAATGGCACACCTCCTCCAAAAAAAGCCACATTTCTAATCCGTCACAGACAGTTCACCAACTAGGAACTAATCATGCAAACATATGAGCCTATGGGGGCTGTTTAACTGAGACAGTGTTCAACAATTGTCCCACAGAATTCCTGATGTGTTAACACTAGTTTCTTTGGTGTGGCTCAACCCCAGTACGTACCCTTAATCTAAGAGCTTTCTGTTTATTGCGAACAGGGTTCGATAAAATTAACTGTAGGTAAAGAGGCAGAACAAGCAACTATCTGACAGGAAGTAGTCATACAAAGTAGGAGGGAGTCAGAAAGATGCATAGAGAGACAAACAGGAAGTAGTAGGGAAGGACTTTGAGTTTGGCAGTCCTGTTTGGTTTTGGACAGTGGAAGAGAAACTCTCGTCCTGGGATGTTGATAATGCGGAAAGGTGGTCAGCTGGCTGCTTCCTCTGCTTCTCTGAGCTTAGCAGGTTTTCACCCCAGCATCTGGCTTCTGAGAATTGATAAAATAAAAGGATGGAGAGTTGAAATAACTTTTGCCTCCCTACCTGAAGGCAGCTGAAGCAGCAGCCATGGGATATGAAGGGCCCCCATAGGTGTTGGCTTCAGCATCAAGGTGGCAGCTCAGAGAGGCAGTCAGCAGATGAGGCAGTGATACTATATCATATATTGTAAAAGTCCATGTAGGGCGTGTGGGGCAGAAGGTAAAGACATGTGCCACGAAGCCTGATGTCCTGCATTTGATTCCTGCAGCCCACATGGTACAGAACCAATTCCCATAATTTGTCCTCTGAGCTACACATCTGCACCTCAGCACATGTACGTTGGCATCTTATGTGTCACCTGACCGTAATGGCATCCCCAATAAAATAATAAATATGAATGTGTGACCATCTTGTGTACAAGCCCCTCGGCCACCTGTGGTTAGTGAGGGACCCACCATATAGGGAGCCCCACCCCATCCACCTGCTTCCTCATCCAATCAGGAATCAGACTGTGGTTCTTCCTTTCACACAGTTCCTGCCCTGTATCTCTATCCTCATAACCTCTGTCACACAGCTCATTCTTTACTCTTTCCTATAGGACCCCATATAAACATGAAAACATTTAAATTAAAACCCAAGTGTGTGGGGCCTCTCTTCCTTGACAGAGACTGTTAAACTTAAAAGGAAGATCCCTGGAGCTTGCTGGCCAGCTAGACTTAGCAAATCAATGAGCTCCAAATTCTGTGAGAGACCCTGTCTCAAAAGATAAAGTGGAGCGTGATTACAGAAGACACCTAACATCAACCTCTCTTCCAAAAGCAAGCACGAGCATGCATGCACACACACATACACACACACACACACACACACACACACACACACAGAGGCACACACACACAGGCATACGTACACGCACATGCACACACATACACACACACTTTGCACTTCTTTGTAGAGTGGCTAATCTCAGGTCTCCTGAAAGCCTTGCACACACCTTTGGTTTAGGTACGTATTAAGGCTGGCCACCCAATTGCTCAACCTCTGCTGCCAGAAACAGGATCATCCAAAGGAGACTTCACCAGTCACCTGTTTCTCCCGGCTTCATTTCAGTTCCACCCTGCACTCTATTTAAAGGTCTGAGGGTTAGATTTGAGCCAAAGAAATAGCTAAGAGGTGACTAAACCCTAAAGTAGGCTCTAGATAGAGCAAGGCTGCAGAAAGCAAAGCTCTCCCGGGACCTAGTCCCTGCCCACAGAATTCCTCCATGAAAGCCACTCCATCCGCTCCCATGTGTGCCAGAGTCTAAGACTGGAGCACAGTCCAGATGAGAAAAGGGTAGGTTTGTTTTATTATAAAGTGTGGGAAAACATCACTTGTTACATCAGAGGCAAAATACATTCCACAAAACAAATGAGGGATGACAGGACTGAGTACTTTTTGTTATGCTAGGACCTATTGCACTTTGGATTTATGATTCTTCACATAGTGATTCCTAGACTGTTAGAAAAGGGATCCAGGCAGTCCTTGATACAGGATTTTAAAAAGCGGAAAGCAGCCCACTTAATGGATGAAGATGCCTGCCAATTCCAGGGCCCCATTTGCTGGGAGGACAGACTCGACTCCTGCAAATTATCCTCTGACTTACACACACACACACACACACACTCACAAATATAATAAAAAGGTTAAGTGGGAAACAATTAACTGGCAAGTGCAAACCCACCCAAAGATTTCTAGATTTTAAAACAGAGTTTGCACAGTAAACCACGGCTACAGTCAGACTTGCAAGCTGGTGGCTCTGCCTCTCAGATTAAGTCAATCGAGTGCACAGATCATTGTTGGGGAAAACTTGCCTCTCCCCCAACTACATGGCTTTAAATTTAGATAGCATGGATTGGCTCTCTGCTGTGTGAGGCAAGGGACTGACATTCCTGGCAATTTTTTCTACCCACAGCTTTTCCTTTTCCTCTCTCCATTGTTGTGTGTGTGTGTGTGTGTGTGTGTGTGTGTGTGTGTGTGTGTGTGTGTGTGTGTGTAAGTCAGAGGATAATTTGCAGGAGTCGAGTCTGATCACCATCTATAGAGAGAGCTCACTTGGACCCTGCCTGGGGCCCGATACTCTTCTAGTCCCAGCTGTTCCCTTGCTCACAGGATATTCTTTCTCTTCTTCCCTCTCCCTGGCAGGACTAGAGGTGCCACATCAGTACTGCTTGGGAGACTAGAAAATGTGCTTTCCCCAGGAGCAGCTGGGCATGGCCAGTGCCTGGCATCAAATCAAACTTCAGCTCTCTGAGTGCACGGTGGCCTCCACTGGAGTGCCTGATCTAGACTGCTGATAGGAATGGAGCCTTCATCTGCACTGAACATGAGCAATGGGAAGACTTTCTCATCATTGTCTCTTAACAGTACATGAGGACATATTTACATGTCTTGTTTTACATTGGTGTTCATATATTTACATTTTATTGAATATTATAATCAATGGGATATTTAGAGTATACAGGAGGACATGTATAAGTTATATATACAAATATTATATTGTATATAAAGGCTTTAATTAAGCATCTTTAGATTTTGGTACACAGTGAAGCCCCAGAACCAAACCCCCATGAATTTGTTCTTTGTAAACATCAACAGACAAGATCCTTCTAGAAAGTACTAAAACTCATTATACTGCATTGTTAGCTGGAAACTAGCCTAATCAGAGGCATCTAGCTTGTTCTGTAATGCTGATTCTAACTTAAAGAAAAATAGGGAATAAAGGGTCAAGCAGAAATTCCTGCTCGAGTAGACTGCTCATGGTTTTCTTATAAAACATGTGACTTGTTAGTAAACTCAAAGAGCACATCTTTGAAAACTGAGTAATAGACATGCAAGCATGGTAGCATCTACTGCTATCAGATATGTAACATTTCATTACCCTTCATCTTATACTTGGGTTGGTTTGGCTAGAGTTTCAGATTGAATCCAGGGCCGGCACCTGAATCTCTCATTCTTAGACTTGCTTTTTTCACAATTTCTTTTCAGCACTAGACTGGCGGTTCATAATTTTGCTTTCGTTGTCTTTCCCTCATGGTTGGAAGGCAGTGAGCCTGGTCCACTGAGCCTGTATCATATGACAAGTGCTAACATTTGCCATGACACATTCGTACATCTCATGTTCTCTCAAGAAACAGAACCTGAGTCTCAGCTGGAGAGATTTCCTAATATCCCTTGTAACTTGTCACTAAGGTCTGGCTCATGGAATGTAAGCAGAAAAACAAGTAAAATTCATCATATGTGTGTCTGAAAAAGAACATGTCTTCCTGTCCCATTTAGTATTCTTCCACTTTGCTGCAAGAGACCTGGGATTGGCAGCGAGCCATCTAGGATAGAGCAAATGAAACTAATACTTTAGGGTAATTAAACATTAGGGTGTAAGAAGCCAACACATCAGAATTGTGTAAGAAATAAACCAGACTATTGGTAGAAATAAAAGTCTTATCTTGATTTAATTTCTAGTCTTTGTTAAGGCAACTGAATCTTTGTCCTTATTGAAATATCCTATAATTTCTATTTCAATTGCATTACATTTAGATTATATTATGTTCCATTTATGTTGTGCCACTAATTACTATTCCATTTTCACCAACTGCTTGAGTATTTAAGTCACATAGCAATAGAACACTCAAGAACTATACAACTTTCTTTACAAAGAGGAATGGTAACTTTGCAAAATTTGATGACTAAAGCCTACAATAGTTCAAAAATGGTCATTAAAAAGCCCAAATGCAGTAAATTGCCATATTCCAGGTTATGCAAAACGCTGCCCACAGCAAGGAGAAACAGGACAGTGTGTTAAAGAAATGTTCGGGACATTGAACATCTTTCTTGGTCTTGTGCATCAGCTACTTCAAAAGCTAGGAAACATTCCAGTTATCACAATAAACAAGTGATTTCCTAGTGCTAAATCCTAATAGTAGTCCAATTACTCCGAATCTATATTTAACAGCCTTTCAAGCTCCAGTTTTAAAATAGGCTAAGAATAGTTTGTCCAGACGGAAAACGAACATATTTTTTAAAATGTTTGATATAAACTGGGGTTGTGGGTGAGTGTGAGCTTTTCCAGAGAGTACTTTACCACTAGATTCCACAAGTTTCCATTCATAAATAATCTTCTAGGGAACTAGAAAAGAAGAGCAAGTCTTTTCTCATAGAAGTATAAAGGCAAAGAAGTGGTCAGGAAAAGAGAAACTTCTGTTTTTAGGACTAAGTGCCTCACCCAGACTGGCTTCAGATTCTTATGTAGCCAACAGTGATCTTGAACTTCTGATTCTCAGAATTACAAGCATATAAAACCACACCCGGTTCATACCAGTGCTGGGGAATGAACTCAGAGCCTCCTGTGTGCTAGGCAAGCACTCTACCAACTGAGCTACAGTGCCAGCCCAAGAGGAATAATGTTTAAGTGAAGAGCCTCAGCAGTGCCTAGCAGGAAAATGTCTGATGTGACCACACTTCTAATTCCACACTGGTGACCACAGATAAAAGAAATGCTACCAGTAGGAGAGAAATGTGTATCTAGTTCTCATAACTGACTTTGGGCTGCCAAAGGTGGGTGGGAAGGACAAGAAACTAACAACCCTGGATGTTTCTGAGAAAGAAAGAAATCACATGTCTTCAGGTAACATGTGTCAGTCTCAGGAAACTCCTGGAAGAATCTATGAGGAGTTTCGGTTTCACAGATTATGAAAGTCCTAAGAGTCACTTTGATTCAAAATGAAAATTGGTGGTGATCACTAGTTTGCCTCATCTTGTCCATTTTTCACCAACTCGTATCGCTCAGTCACAGAACATTAGCTACCCATGATTGTTTCTGCCTTGCTATTACACTCACAGTCGATTGTCACCCTTTCCCTTCATTTTTTCCACTATTAAATTTAGGCACGTGCTTCCTCAGGTTTCAGACCATAAAAACAGCTCTCTTTCCGCTGCTAATAATCATATTCGCTAATTCCTTGCATCAACAAATATCTTTGGTAACAGAAACTTTAAAAAGCCTGGCGGTACCAGAGACGCCAAGGTCAGGTAGCCGGCACAGCAACTGTCACCACAGATTGATAGAATAATCTCAGATGCTACCACAGGGTACAAACTGCATTACGTGCCCGCCACCCCCACCACCAAACTCACACTCTAAAGCCCTTAACCAGGTCTAACTGTATTAGATAGTCTTTAAGGAAGTAACTGAGATGAAAAGACGTCATAAAGGTAGGGCCCTAACTTGACAGGATTGGGGTCCTTTTATGACATATGGGCCAGGCAGTGGTGGCACACACCTTTAGTCCCCACACTCAGGAGGCAGGGGCAGGTAGATCTCTGGGTTCGAGGCCAGCTCTGGTCTACAACAGCAGCTGGACTCAGCATCTGTAGTAAACCACAGCTCAGTTCCTTTGACAGCTTCTGGGTAACTGGGGGCATAATTTACATAAACACCTCAGTTTTGCTCGGTGGGACAGATGCCTCTTTCTTTGCCACTAAGACCCCAGAACACCTTGGTTTCACAAACTTAGGCCTCCCATGAGGTTTGAGAGGTTATTTTTTCCCCCCTCTCTTCCAAAGACGGTTATTTATCACCTCTGAAAAACGGTTTTCCCCTTTATTAGTTAAGTTTCACAGCATTAGAAAACATCTTAAAATTTAGCTGGAACCCCCTTGTAAGAAATAGATTGTGAGCCAGGTGGTCTGTGGTGGCACACATCTTTAATCCCAGCACTCGGGAGGCAGATGGATTTCTGTGAGTTCCAGGCCAGCCTGGTCTACAAATCAAGTTCCAGGACAGACTCCAAAGCTACACAGAGAAACCCTGTCTAGAAATACAAACAAACAAAAAATGTAGCAACTTGAAAATATTTCCTCATCTTCTCTGGGTAAGTTGTTCAGGGAGTTGGTCTCTCACAAGATTGTGATCAAGGAGTTACCCAGAGTCTGCATTTTCTACTCTGTCTATTTCAACTTGAGTTGGTAGTATTTTCATTATATATTAAGGAAACAAATGGATGGGCCTTCTGCAAACTACTTAGGGTTCACTACATGGCATAAAACACCCATCCAAAGGTCTATTCTAGATAAGACCTTCTCTCCCTTGGTTTTCCTATTGATCTTCCTGAGAAAACAAATACATTAACTACCTGGATGATCTTTGGTTAAATAAAAGGCTCCTCGAGATGCAGTCTTAGTCTCTTTGGGAGGAGTGGACTGTTGTGTGAATGACTACAATCCTTTCCCCTTTCTGATATTTTAGCAAAAGATTATAAACAGTCACACCCAGGGCTTTTCTCTTGCCAGTTTTCCAGATGCTATTTATAGCCTTCTGTTTGTTGTTTTGAGATTAAGTTCTCACTCGGTATCTCAGACTGATCTGGAATTCTTCCTGTGTAGCCCATGTTGGCCTCAAGCCTGCTAGCTCCCTGCCTCAGCCTCCCACATGCTAGGACTACAAGTGTGTCTGGGTTCAGAAGCCCTTTCTTTTCTCCCACCTGAAGAGCTTAGGTTTCAAAACCATTAGTTCCTTGTTTCTTTTCATGCCATAGTTCCTTTAGTTTCTTCCCAACTGCATTTTGACTTTTGAGAAGATAACCCAGTAGCACCTTTGATATTTTTTTCTTGGAAATAACTATTATTGCAGACAAGTCCTTTATATGCTCAGCATCTATCTAGTTTCAGGAGAGACTTGCCCGAATTTTCTGCCACCATGTAACAGAAATGACCATTTCTCTAGTTTCTATAAATGTGCTCATATCCTTTTGAGCTTCCGAATGGCTTTAATTCCTGTTTCTACTAACACTGTGGTCAAGGAAATTTGGATTTTATCATGCTCCTCAACATTCTCCCAGCTGATGGACATTCCTTGATCTCAAAGACACTCCATTTTCAGGTTTTTGTTGTAGCAACCTCCTACTACCAGTTGCCTAAACACGCAGATCACTCGTCTATCCCTATGTAGCAATATTGCAATATTGACCCAAGTGTAGCAACTTCAAACAATACACATCTTGGCGTGGTTCCTGTGGGTGAGGAGTGTGGGCATCTCAGAAAGTGCCAGGACTGGGGCTTGTTTGTGGTTCAGTCAGAGGGATTCTATTTCCAAACCTTGAGAATGTTAGCAAGATTCCTTTCTTTCTGGGTTGTCAGACTGGCTGGAGAATCCAGGCTTAGAGTCTTGTTTTCTCCGTGTCTGACAGAAGACCACTCCTCATGGAAGGTAACAGGACTCTGAAACCTTAGCACAGCTGACTCCGTGGTGAAGGTGTCATTCAGGCCGTAAAACTCAGCACACAGAGAGCATCACCTGCCAAACTGAAAGAGAGGCCTGATCCAAGTCCGCAGTTCTGGGGAAGTCTCATGATGTCCTAAGCTTGCTTTGTAACTTCTGCTTCTGGCTAACTGTTCTTATTAACTGAAGTATGCTAACCCAGTACATGGATTTTTGGTTTTTGTTTTGTTTTGTTTTGTGTGTGTGTGTGTGTGTGTGTGTGTGTGTGTGTGTGTGTGTGTGTGTGTGTGTGTTTGTGCTTAAATGCTCATTCAGAGAAAGGCTCAGTGCTCCCCTAGGATCTGAACACCCAGAGTTGTAGCTGTCCGGCTAATAAAGACTTTCTATTGACTTAAATTCATGTCTGAGCAGTTAGTGAATACCCCTACAACAGTTATTTCTCCAGAGCCAATACAGGACAGAGAAAGCAGTTTGCTAGCAAGATGGAGGCTGCATTCTGGAAGTGACATATTCTATTGACTAGAAGGAAGTCACCCATATCCCTGTTCCCAAAGGTCAAGAACTGAGGGATATCTTAGTCTGCCACAAAATATTGACGTCCTGTGTGTGTATTTAATAGTCTCTGTATTCAAATCAAACTCCTCTCTTAAATCTGTTCTGAGGCATCATACTAGATATACCATATAGCACAGTGGTGAGCAAAACACAGGCACGGTTCCTGTCCTTGTGGAAAATATAGTAGGCAGAGAGGAAAATGATTGTATGAGTAAACAGGAAATTAGGCCAGATGTGGTAGTGCACACCTTTAATCCCAGGGCTCAGGAGGCAGAGGCAGGTGGAGCTCTGTGAGTTCAAGGCCAGCTTTGTCTACATGGCAAGTTCCCCAGCTAGCTGGGGCTAGATAGTGAGACCCTGTCACAAAAGAAATTTTACAACTTGGACAAATAATAAGAAATTTCACAGTGCTGCAGAAATGTGTAACGAGCAAATAAACTGATCTAGCGGCTGGGCATAGCTCCTGAGCGAATAGTACTATTTGCTTGAGAAATAAAACTTGCATGGTAAATAGCTAGGAAAAGCACAGGGATGGATTGCATACATAAAGAAGAATACCTACGAGGAGGTGGATCTGTGGCATCTGAGGACTGAAAAACAGAAACAAGGAAACCAATACACACCTCCCACTCAGCTCTCTCCGCTGAGGTTGATACTGATGTATGCATTCCGGTTTTTTTGGCCCTCTTGCCGACAAATTCCCCTCCAGCCCCCATTTTTTTCTCTTGCTACCAACAATCCTAACTCATCCTTCAACACATTGCATTTAGTGTTTCTCTATACCCAGAGGGTCCTCAGTGGCACCAAACACTTCATCATCCCTAACAGAGTTTGGTCCTGTGGGAAGCAGGCTCTTGCGGAAGACAGGCATGTAAGCCATCTGTTAGTTGGTGCTCTTGAAGCAGATCCATGGAAAGAGGATGAGCGAGTGGGGTTGGATTGGAGAGATGCTGAACTAATAGTTCTCAACCAGACCCATGGAGAGCCTGGGGGGATGAGAAAGTCTTTGAGGTTATGTCAAGCTGCAGCCAACAGCCCAGAGCTTTATATTCCACTAGGCTATGTCTCCTTGAAAGAAAGATGACTTTGGCTGAGGAAGTGTATCTCAGTAATTTCTCCAAAAGTATGACAAGTAAAGAATGTCTTCTGGCTGGGCGGTGGTGGCACAAGCCTTTAGTCCCAGCACTCGGGAGGCAGAGGCAGGTGGATCTCTGTGAGTTTGAGGCCAGCCTGGTCTACAGAGCCAGTTCCAGGATATCTTCCAAAGCCACAGAGAAACCCTGTCTCGAAAAAACAAAAAACAAAACAAAACAAAAAAACGAAAGAAAAGAAAGTATCCTCTGTCATTCTGTTATTCTTTCATGTTCAGAAATATGTCATTCTTAAAGAGGGATCTAAGGACCCAATGGTCACAGCTAGCCCTACATCATCTCCAAGCTCAAATCAACTGTCACCTTGTATTAAGGAAGACTGTTGTCCTCACCAGGTTTCCAGATTTTTTGTGTCTTTTTTGTTTGTTTTGTTTGAAACAGGGTTTTGCTTGTACAGCTCTGGCTGCCCTGGACAAGGCTGCCTGTGGACAAGGCTGGCCTCAAAGTCACAGAGACCCGACTGTCTCTGCCTCCCTGATGATCAGTTAAAGGCAGATTTTTGTTTCTTATTTGGGGCTGGTTTTTAGTTGTTCATTTTTGTGTCTGCTTATTTTTCTTTCAGTTTTGAAATTTTATTTTATTTTTAGGATTTAAAAAAATCTGGTGACTGAAAGATTGAATAAATGGTCAAAAGAGTTTGATTAACCAAAAACGCAGGGACCTAACTGAAACTGTTGGGCTGTTGTTTGAAGGTTTATTTTACTTTTAGTCATGTCTGGTGGAGGATGTCCTTCTGCATGCTGTGAATATATGTTTCTTTTATTGGTTGATGAATAAAGCTGCTTCGGCCAATGGACAGGATGCAGCCAGGCAGGAAGTACAGGTGGGGCTACCAGACTAGGAGAATTCTGGGAAGAGGAACGCAGGAGTGAGTGTCCAGAGAGACACCATGTTAACTGCTGAGGAAGAAAAAGGCCTGGACATCACTGGTAAGCCTAGACCATGTGGAGATACACAAATTAATAGGTATGGGTTAATAATTAAGAGAGAGCTAGCCAATAAGGACCCTGAGCTATAGGGTCCTGTTTATAACTGTAGGGTAACTGTTTATAATTAGTATAAGCTTCTGTGTGTTTATTTGGGAGTAAACAGCTGTGGGACTAGGCAGGACAGAAACTCCTGTCCATACATGTCTTTGTATCTGAATGGGTATATGCCAAGGGGGGGGTGCTCACTGAGGCCACAGGCATCAGATCTCCTGGAGCTGGAATTAGAAGTGGTTGCTGGCAATCAAACTCAGGTCCCCTGGAGGAGTAACGTGTGATCTTAACTACTGAGCCATCTTGCCACCCTTGGGTTGTCTCTATGAAATATCCCTGAGACTCATGATAACACCTGATTCCCATTGGGTGCTACCATTTGGGTAGGTTGCAGAATCTTTAGGAAAGGGGGCCTTGCTGGAGGAAGGGGGTGAGCCTTGAGAGTGACAGGCCTGTTTCTAGTCCCAGCCCCTGTGCTTCCTGATCCAACTTGTGAGACACCCCAGCTACATTCTCCTGCTGCCATCAGCTCTGCCACGCCTGCCCCAACATGGTGATGGCATCCTCTCTAACCAAGAACCAAGACAAAACCTGCCTCCTTCTTGCTTGTGTGTGTGGCATGTGGTTATTTTCTGAAACAAGGTTTCACTGGGGCACTGGATGCCCAGAACTCAGTCTTTATGTAAAGCAGGGTGGCCTCAAACTCACAGAGGCCTGCCTGTCTCTGTCTCTCAAGTGTTAGGGTCAAAGGTGTGCACCACCATGACTTCTGTTATTTCACCACAGAAACAAGAGAAGCAATCAGGGCCGATGAGATGGATCAGGGTAAAGGCATTTGCCAAGCTGGATGACCTCAGCTCATTTCCAGAACACATGTGGTGGGAGAGAGCTGACACCCGTAAGTTGTTTCTGACCTCCATGTGTATGCCATGGCACATGTGTACACACACATATATACACACATATAAATAAATGTTAAAAAACTTTTCTAGAAGAAATATACTTTTGACAGGGTGCACATTTTATTTTTAGATTTACATATAGGAATGCATGTATGTATGTTTGTATGCATACCATGTGTGTTGTTCCTACAGTGACCTGAAGACAGTATTGGGTCACACAGAGCCAGATGAAGTTAAGGTGGGGAGCCACAACATGGGTGCTGGGAACTGAACCTGGGTCCTCTGTAAGAGCAAGTACTCTTAACCACTGTGCTTCCTCTCCAGACCTGGCCTTGATTCTCAATCCTGCTGCCTAGACCATTCAGGTGCTAGGAGTAGAGTATAGGCTGGGGGCTTTGCTGATTGTCAGGTGACTGTGGGTGGAGAATGCTTGGCCAGAGGAAGGCTTGTAGATATAAGGCTTGCTTATATCTACAGGGCCTAAACAGACTTATTTTAGTTAGGGTTTCTATTGCTGTGAAGAGACACCATGACTATGGCAAGTTGTGTCAAGGAAAAGGTTTAATTGGATGGCTTAGTTTCAGAGGTCTAGTTCATTGTCAATATGGTGGAACATGGTGGCGTGCAGGCAGACACGGTGCTGGAGAAGGAGCTGAGAGCAGAGAAGTAGCTACATCTTGATCCACAGGCAGCGGGAAGTGAGCTGAGACACTGGGCATGGCTTGAGCATATCTAAGACTTCAAAGCCCGCCCCCACAGTGACACACTTCCTCCAACAAAGCCATACCTACTCCAACAAAGTCACACCTCCCAATAGCAACACTCCTGACAAGCTTATGGGGGCCAGTTACATTCAAAATACCACAAGTTATTTTCTTTATATCACCATTTTCAGCCATTTTTCATTATCCTCCCAACAGTCTTTTTAAGCGTTTTCTAATGCCCCATATGAATCTTTAACTCCACACATACACTATATCTCAGTATACATACTAGAACTGAATTTTATACAATAAGGTTTTCTGTTCTCTTCAAGAATTGGTCATTTCACCCCCTTGAATGTCACTGAGCTCTGATGAGAATGCATGAATTATTGTAGAGCCTCAGAGTCGACTTGCAGCTTCCAGGGCCATGAGAAAACACATTTCTAAGAGATGATTAATCTTCACTGTCAACTTGACTGGATTTAGAATCACCATGGAAACACAACTCTGAGTGTATCTGTGAGAGTGTTTTCAGAAGGGTTTAACAGCCTAATTGTGAGTGACATCATCCCACATAGACTGGGGTCTTGGGATGAATAAATAGGAGAAAGTGAAGCTGTTTGTTGCCTTTGGGTGTCATGACTTCTCTGCAATGATGGGTAATACCTTCAAACTGCAATCAAAACAATCCTGTCCTTCATTGGGTTGCTTTTCTCAGGTATCTTGTCATAGCAATAATACTGCAAAAGCAGTCAATACATGCCAACTGCAGCCAATTCATACATGCACTACATCCAAGAAATGGCCACACAGTATACTGGAAAAGACATGTTGCCAGAGGCTCTGAGCTCCGGTCCCATTAACACTGAGTAACACTTAACCCTCTCACTATAAAATTACTGGCTCTTCTAGGTGATGGTCACTCATGCCTTTAATCCCAGCCCTCAGAAGGCAGAGGCAGGAGGATCTCTGTGAGTTCAAGATCAGCCTGGTCTACAGAGTGAGTCCCAGGACAGATAGGGCTACACTGAGAAACCCTGTCTCAAAAACAAAACAAAACAAAACAAAACAAAAAAATTACTGGCTTCAAAAAGTCCTTCTTCTAGCTCCTTGAAACAAACAAAACATTGAAAGACAACGTTCAAACTAAAAGCATTTAGCTTAAGCATTACACTCCTAGAAATTCTATCCTCAGGGAAGTAATGATGGATATTTGTGAAGATTTAGTTGCAAGCATGTTCTGACAATTATATTTGATGGCAACACAAAATCAATGAATAATCTGTCCAACAACAGAGTATATATAATCACAGTAGAAGGTGCTAGAGAGGGCCCAGCAGTTAAGAGCACGGGCTGCTCTTACAGAGGACCCTGGTTTGGTTCCCTGCAC
This sequence comes from Cricetiscus sungorus, assembly GCA_030556225.1. Classification (NCBI taxonomy): domain Eukaryota; kingdom Metazoa; phylum Chordata; class Mammalia; order Rodentia; family Cricetidae; genus Cricetiscus; species Cricetiscus sungorus. Next base: position 30,924,922 of record JANBXA010000366.1, on the reverse strand, counting down.
TGATTTAAGTGGCACACAACCACCCAGCTGTAACTCTAGCTCTGGGGAACCTGGTGCTCTCTTCTGGCCTCTGTGGGCTCTGCATGCACATGATGTACTTACATACCTGCAGGCAAAACAGAACTGGACTGCAGGTTGGTGGTCCCGCTATGCTTGCCCCGGGGATGAAGCTGAGACTCCTGGTTGAGAATTCTGGGTCTTCTGGGCCAGCTGGGAAGTTCTTGGCTAGGCTGTGGGCTTTGCTGATTGTCAGGTGACTGTGGGTGGAGAATGCTTGGCCAGAGGAACTAAGGTATAAAACAGCATGAAATACACATAAAATGAAAACAAAACCTTTAAAAAAAGAATCACAGTAGAGATGAGCAATATAACTTGTGATCCAGTTGACAGCTGGGGGCCATAAGAGAACAATTCGTTTTTGAGGTTGTTCCCACTGGTAGTTTTCCAGTGTTTCAGTGGATAGCCACACATCCCTGTCCTGTGGAATGTTATTTTAACTAGGCAAAGATGTATTACATTTGTCTATACTGCAGAATATTACTTTAACTGGGTAAAGGTGTGTTACTTTTGTTTATGCTGCATTTGTTTAACAATGTTAGGATGTGTGTTTCATTATGTAAAGATGGGTTCCATCTGTGTCACCTTGCCTGCCTAAGGCACCTGATTGGTCTAACCGTGCTGAAGAGCCAATAGCTAGGCAGAGGGAACACAGGTGGGGCTGGCAGGCAGGGAAGAATAGCTAGAAGAAAAAGAGAAGAGAAAATCAACCTTGGGTCAGGAGGTGGAGCCAGCAACCAGCTGACAGGAAGTAATCATAGAGAGTCAGAGGAGTTTGGAAGACGGAAAGACATGCACAGGAGGTAGGAGGGAGGGACTTTGAGTGTGGGGGTTGTTTTAGTTTTGGGGTGGCAGTTCTGCCCTCTTGCTGAGTCACTGGCTAAAGGGGAAGGTTAGCTGGTTGCTTCTCAGCCTTTTAATTACTTATTTATGTGCATTTTGTTTTGTTTTATGCCTGTATGTATATCTGTGTGAGGGTGTCAGATATTGAAGTTGTGAGCGGCCATGTGGGTGCTAGGAATTGAACCCGCATCTTCTGGAAGAGCAATCAGTGCTCTTAACCACTGAGCCATCTCTCCAGCCCCTGCTCGAAGGTTTTCACCCCAGCAAATGACTCCCAAGTCTTTTGGTGGTAAACAAAACAATAGAGATTTAGTTAAAAATTCCATTTGGGGGCATGAGCAAGAGGCAGTTCTGAGGGCACACGCCATACATAAAGGAAGTTGGGGGTACATGTTGAGAGGATGTGTGAAAGGAGTTAGAGGGAACTGGTGAATGGATTATGATCATATTTCACTGTATACATGTATGGAATTCTTAATTTTCATTAAAAATATCTTGCCAGCCTGGCAGTGGTGGTACAGGCCTTAATCCCAGCACTAGGGAGGCAAAGACAGGCAGAACTCTGTGAGTTCGAGGCCATCCTGGTCTACAGAGCCAGTTCCAGGACAAGCACCAAAGCTACACAGGGAAACCCTGTGTTGAAAAACAAAAGACATTTTGCCATTAAAATTGATAAATTTTATGTGCATATTTGCTTTATGTGATGATAAAATTGCATGTGCATATTTACTATATAATCTTATCAAATACTGTCTCCATAATAAACAATGATACAATGCTGAGAAATGTGGTTCTTGAAAATCATGGGTGGGGAAAAAAACTTTGCTTGGAATCCTATTTTTGTAGGTCCCAAGCTATGAGTTTTTGCTTGGTTTGGGAGGGGGTTAAATGAGAAACATCCCCCATACATACATGGTTTTTTGTTTTTTTTTTTTTTTAAGATTTATTTATTATGCATACAGTATTCTGCCTGCATGGATGCCTGCAGGCCAGAAGAGGGCACCAGATCTCATTGCAGATGGTTGTGAGCCGCCCTGTGGTTGCTGGGAACTGAACTCAGGACCTCTGGAAGAGCAGACAGTGCTCTTAACCTCTGAGTCATGTCATCTCTCTAGCCTGCGTACATGTATTTTAACACTTGGTGATGCTATTTAGGGAGGTTTGGAACTCTAGATTATGCAGCCTTGTTGGAAGAAGCAAGCCACTGAAGGCAGGTGTTGAGGACTATAGCCTCCCATTTCTAGTTACCTCTCTGCTTCTTGCTTTTCTGATCTTCAGCTTTAACCCCAATATCTGTGTCTGGGTTTTTATTATTAAGACCAACTAGAATTCGTCCTACATAAATGTATGGTGGGACAAAGATAATAGTTCAGTAGGGAGTGCTAGGCTACGGTGCTTAAGGTTCTGGGTTCAATCTCCAGCAACACTAGGACATCAAAGCACATACATGTGCAAACACAAAGAGAAGGAGGGAGAGAGGGAGAGATAATAGTATGTCCCTGATACCAAATACAATGAATGGAAAAAAAAAAAAACAAGACAATACAATCTTATTAAATCAAATTTACTTACTAGACTGCCAAAGGAACTCCATTCTCACCAGCAATTACTGTAATTTAATTTATAAAATTACAGGTGATAATCTAGAATGGTCAGTAGAACTTCTTGGGAAAACCATAAGTCCTTATGTCTGGAACCAACACAAATATGTGGGGTTATAGGCCTTATCCCAAAAATAGGAAGGGAACTTGTTAATTTTTAGAGTTCATACAGATCCCACTCTAAGGTTCTTGCATTTATAATTTAGTCAGTAATTATACATCAGCATAAAGCTTAGCTAGTTTCTTACAAAACTCGATTCCAACCATTAATCACAATACTCACTACAACACTGATGTAGGTCAAAATACATTAATGGTTTTTTAGTTTGTATTTACACCAGCTGCTTGCGGGCAAATTATCATTTAATGACAGACACTGTTTCCTTGTAGCAAAATCAAAATTTAAATCCTAAGGTAACCCCCAAGCATTTTTATTATTAGGAACTGAAGAAGCACCTCATTTGTTTACTTTTGGAGCTGGGGATCGAAGCCAGAGCCTGGCATATGTTCAGCAAGCAGGCTCTGTCACTGTGCTCCATGCCCCAGCCCACCTAGTTTCCTTCTAATGCTACATTCAACTGTCGGGCAACACATTCAACTCTTTTTGTGTTGTTTGAGAGCTTAAAATAATGTGCCACAAGGAAGCTCCCCCTGCATATAAATACTACCTAATGCGCTTCGCCTCAATATTTCCTATTAAGGCTACAAATTAGTAGGGAAATAATAGTGCCGCCCACGGGCTCTCCGGCTTTTTTAATTCTGGAGTCTGACAACAGGCAGTGGGAGTGAATGAGCCAACGCTTGGACGCTTGGAATGCTGGCAAATGTTAAATAAAGCCAGTCCGCGGCGAAGAAAATTACTCCATTTGTGAATCGCAAGTGCGGCGCGCGGCCTCAAACGCCCCCTCTGGAGGCGCCCAACCGACCCCGCGACCTCAGGGACAAACAACCGCTCGGCCGCACCATCCCTGCAGGAAAAGCGCGGGGACAGCCTGCTCGTGCTCCGGATGGATGCTCGCACGCCTCCGCCTCACTCACACCCGAGTCCCCCTCCCGGCTCCCAGCGAGCCGGGGCCCGCGCGGCTTCCGCTTCCCAGGCTCAGCGTCGCACGCGGCCTGCGCAAGGAGGGAACCCCGGAGACCAGACTCCGCTGGCCCCGCCCACCAGGGCCACGTGATCGGCGGGTCCCCGCCCACCGCGCCCACGTGACCCCGTCGCCCGCCGGCCTCCGCGCGCGGCGTGTATCGCGGCCGGAGCCGCCATTGTTCCGCCGGGGGAGGACAGCGGGGCCTGGCGCTGGCGCCCCGACGCCGCTTAGCGGCCGCCTCTGGAGACACTCTGTCCCCGCCGCCCCCTGTCCTCCTGGCGGCGGCGGCGTGAGGCGTGAGGTCGGCTGCGGGGACTGGGGGCCCCGCGGCGGCGGCGGCGGCGGCGGCGGCTGCCAATCCCCGGCTCCGGCGTGAGGGGCGGCCGCGATGCGCTCGGCCTGAGGTGTCGCGGCCCCCGTCGCCTCCCACGACTCTTACAGCGGCGTCCGTGCGCCCCGGCGTCATCCCGCGAGTGTCTCTGACGGCAGGGAAGATGGCTGCACGGAGCTGGCAGGACGAGCTGGCCCAGCAGGCCGAGGAGGGCTCTGCCCGGCTGCGGGAGTTGCTCTCGGTCGGCCTAGGTTTCCTGCGCACCGAACTGGGCCTCGACCTGGGGCTGGAGCCGAAGCGGTACCCGGGCTGGGTGATCCTGGTGGGCACCGGCGCGCTCGGACTGCTGCTGCTCTTCCTGCTGGGCTACGGCTGGGCCGCGGCTTGCGCCGGCGCCCGCAAGAAGCGCAGGAGCCCGCCCCGCAAGCGGGAGGAGGCGGCGGCGGCGGCCCCGGGCCCCGAAGACCCAGCCCAGATGAAGAATCTCAGAAGCGACGAGCAGAAGAGGAAGAGCCGGAAGAAAGTGCCAGAAAAGCCCAAAGTGAGTAGGGGCGAGGAAGCCCGGTGGGCAATGGGGGGAGAGGCCAGGGCAACCGGTTAAGCGAGAGCTGAGGACGAAGTGATGGGAGGTGAACGCGTTCCTTGAGGAGTAAGGAGAGAGTGAGAGCCGCTGGGAAAGTCGGGTTTCCTGCATGGAAACTAACTCTAGGGGTGGGGATAAAAGTGCCCCAACTTCAAGCCACCATCGGGGATCCTTGGCCGTTCCAAACGCATACTCTTCCTAGCGGCCTCTACAAGTAGGCTGCATGTGGACGGTAATGGGACCTTACGGTGACGTTGGGAAGTTCTGGAAAGACTGCCTTGGGAGAGGGAGATGTCTATCTCTACGTCACGTTGAGACCTGAGACCGTACCTAGTGGAGGATATACGGTGACCTAAAATCTCTGGCTTAAAGAGGATTAAAAGTGTCCACATCGAGACATTCTTCCGTCTCAGTTGGAAGTGTTAAAGGGAAATGGTTGCCCTGTCATGGCCTGGTGAATGTGGTCAATTTTGGGGGGGGAGAGGGGGAGCTGGGCACGAGGGAACTGGCTAACTAATATTCCATTGAGATACACGGCCCCCTCAGCAAAAAAAAAAAAAAAAAAAAAAAGCTAAGGCAGGTTCAGAAAAGTAGTCTGTAGTACTGCCAGTCCACAGCGTGGGGTTTATTTTAAGTAAGGTAAAAGGGGTGACAAGTTAGAAAGCTGAAGTTGAGAGAGGGTTTCAAGGCCTAGTTTGCTGGAAATGAAAAAGGCATCCCATTTTTAACAGGCCTTGGTGTTTTACTTTTCTGTGTTGCCGTTTCTCCATAATACATGTAGTTTTTATATTTATCGGGGGAGATCTTGTGCCGTGGCACGCATGCGGAAGTCAGAGCAGAACTTGTTGGAATCGGTTCTCTCCTTCCACCACGTGGATCCAGGGCACTGAACTTGTCAGACTTTGTGGCAAATGCCTTTACCCGCTCAACTGTTTTACTAGCCTGTTTTAGTGGTGTTGAGACAGGGTTTCTCTATATAACAGCTCTGTCCTGTAACTCCCTTTGCAGACCAAGTTGGCTTGTACTGACAGAGATCTGCTGGCCTTCCCCCACCTCTGTGCTGGGATTAAAGACGTGGTTTTACATATTTTCAAAATATTTTACAGTTGATAATATAAAAGATGTGAAACGTTAGAAACACCCTTGTAGTGCCCCATGCGTTTAATCCCTGCACAAGGACGGGCAGGGGCGGGAGGATTTATGTGAGTTTGAGGCCAGCCTGATTTACATAGTGAGTTCCAGGGAGCCAAAGCCACATAAAGAAACCCTGTGCCCAAAAAAGAAAGAATGAACTAAATACCTGCAATTTTCGTATCATCTGAATGTGACTCTTAGCTTTTTTAGAATAATTCAGTAAGCCAGTACCAGGTTCTTACTATGTACAGATGTGTTCTGGTCTGTTTGATGGGTGATTGGATGTGTGCACATAGGAGTTAGAATAATCATGGTGGCTGTTGTGGGAAACAGATTCATAAATAGTGTATTCATGGACCCATAGTTGCTGAATAGAGGTTTGAACACATGTTGGTGTGATCTGGAGAGTGGAGACTAACTCCAGTTTGAGAAATGTATGAAAGTTGTTTAAGGAAGCTGGGTTTCACTTCAAAAGATAATAATAACAATACAAAGAAGAGGGCTGACAGTTCATATCATAGGCATTTGTGTTTTGCTTAAAGAGTAGAAAGACAGGATAGGAAAGTATCAGAGAAAACAGCCCACATAGAATATGCATAGTTAAAAGTTCTATAGACAGCATCAAGGTTTAAGTGAAGATCTGATTAAAGTAGAACATTTGGCTTCAGAGTGAAGGTGATCTTGAAACAAACCACATACACTCGTCCTCAGGACTGTGTGGATTGTGGCAGGCTGTGAAAATTTCAAAGCCTCTTGAGAACGTTTAGAATTTCAGATGGACTTGAGTGGAGAGACAGGTGCTCCAAGAGTCCATTTGAAGTGCATCATGATGGCAGATGACTCATCTGAAGGAGGGACACACTCCACTGTGAAAAATGGAAATCATACTTAAGATCTGGCCCATCCTCCTTTTCGTTTGTGTTAAGGAAGGGGAAATAGATCTTTAGGGGAGCTGGAATTGAGACTGGATCATTGGATGTGAATTGGGTGAAATGGGCAACTTTATCTGCCAAATAATAAAAATGTAATAAAGAAGTTATGCCCTTAAACTCAGAAGAAGTAATATTTTACATTCCAGCACAGGCACAAACTTAACTTTTCTTTAGTTTGTGACCCACAAAATTGGCTTCTTCTTTGATTATATGGCCTGATAACCCCACAGACTCACCCGTTAGAAAAATACTGCTTTTCAATGTTAAGTAATAACTTCATTATTTCTTGTATTGTGCTATGTTTTTATTTAGGAGAGGGGAAAAAAGCAAGACCTAGTTGAAAAGCAGGGAAAATGAGTATTCTGTGTCTTACTCTTGAAGGGGACACAAGTGAAAAGCTCAGTGTCTCCTTGGGGAGCTTTATGCTTGTTGTGGGAGATGTCTGTACACAACCCACTCCTCATGTGTGCTCTGCCTTCATGGATTAACCTAACCAAAGATCAAAACTTTATTTTTAGGGGCTGGTGATGTTGCTAAGTTGGTAGAGTGCTCACTTTGCTCGCATGAATCCCTGGGTTCAGTGGCCAGCACTGAATAAACTGGAGTCTTGGCATATGCCTACAATCTCAACATTCAGAGTATTGACAGGAGAATTAGACTTTCAAGGTCAAACCCTACAATTTAAGGAGCTTGAGGCCACCCTGAGATACATGAGAGGACCCCCCCCAAAGGAAAAAAAAAGAGCAATGGTTTTTAAAAACTGCAGCTGTACTGAATTAGGTTAAGTACAGACTTTTTTTGTCATTATTCCCTAACCTATATTGCATAATAACTGTATACATAATATTTATTTTGGACTAAGTATAATTAATCTAAAGATGATTTGAAGTGTGTGGGTGACATACCAATACTTTATTTTATTTTATGAGCTACTTGGTATTCATGAGAGTTCTGAAATCCCTCCCCAGTGGATACTGAGGAACTTTATCAAAACATTAACAAATACAGCCCCACTGTGGTCCCAGGGAGCACCAAATGCCTGGTCACAGTGGTTGCTTTTAGAGGTTGAATCAAATTAGTGGAAAAGCCTGAGAGATGGCAAAAGCCGGAGGAAAACAGTCTGTCGGCCCTAAATTTGAGTAAAGTGTTTAACCAAATCTGTTTGACTTATTGTGTGTCTAAATTGAAGATCTTACTAAAACCCTGAAGAGGTCTCCCTCCCTGGTATTTGCAGTAGGGTCAGTTTGAGTACTTCTGACAACTTGTGGATTCCTGACCTGGATCTCAGACTTTTTAAAGTTGAAGCTTTAGAACTAGATGGAGGGGATCTGCTTTCTTACACCTGACTGTCACCCAAGCTGAACTTGGAACTCCTGGGCAGGTGTCCCCACTGCCTGGCTTTTTAAATTAGTATTCATAACAAGTCACTCACTGAATAGACTATATAAAGGTCTCACTGTGTAGCTTTGGTTGTTCTGCCTCAATTCAGAGGTCCACCTGCCTCTCCTTCTGGAGAGCTAGAATTAAAAGTGTGTGCCACTCTACCCAGTTGACCTTTTTTCCAAGCTAGTTAAGACTGGTACATATTTGTAATGTCAACACTAAGACTGGATAATTAACTGTGAAATTAAGGCTAGCCTGGGCTACATGCTGGGGTCCAGGTCATTTTGGTGGTGTGGCACAGAAACAAAGACCTTTCTTGCCAGGCAGTGGTAGTGCACCTTTAATCCTGGGGTGCAAGCAGAGGCACGAGGATCTTGAGTTTGAGGTCAGCCTCAGCTATACAGCCAGACTGTCCAAAAACTTCTTAGTTGAGTCACTGGACTCTGTGATGTAAACTACTAGTTTCTATGAATGAGTATTCTATAGTTCAGGATATTGTGTCTACATAAAATTTTACTTCTATTGTTTCATCCCATTATTTAGTTTTTTTCTTAAATCATGCAACCCCTATTTTCAAAATTCATTGTTTGTGATATCTATATATCTATATATGTTCATGTGAACATATATGTGGGTATAGAAGCCGAAATCAATGTTGGATATCTTTACTCAATCCTTTCTGTCTTAAATATTTTATTATGTGTTTGAATGTTTTGTCTGCACGTGTGTGCACACGTGCATGCCTGGTGCCTATGAAGGCCAGAAGAGGGTGTTGGGTCCCTTGGGACTAGAGTTACAGATGGCTGTGGGCCTCCATCTTGGGTACTGGGAATTCAACCCCACTGAAAGTGTAGCAAGCACTCTAAACTGCTCCCCCTTCCTTCCTTCCTTCCTTCCTTCCTTCCTTCCTTCCTTCCTTCCTTTCCTCTTAATAAATTTTATTTTGATCACAGTCCTTGCCCTCTCTAACCTTTCAGATCATCTCCACAACCCTACTCAACCAAATTCTTTCTCTGCTCTCAAAAACAAAATAAGCTGGATGGTGGTAGCACATGTGTTTATTAATCACAGCACTCGGGAGTCAGAGACAGGCAGCTCTCTTAATCTCTTGATTTTGAGGACAGCCAGGTCTATACAGAAAAACCCTGTCTCAAAACATAGAACAAAACAAAACCACTAAGGCATACATACATACACACACACACACACACACACACACACACACACACACACCCACACACACACACACCAAAAGGTGCACAAAAAAATGATGAATCTGTTTTGTGCTGGCCAACTACTTCTAGGCGTGAGTCTTGCCCTGGAGTGTGGTTGATAGACTTGGGACCAGGGTTGCATGAATTCTCCCCCAGTTGTTACCCCATAACAATCATTCCACAGGGCACTAATTGGAACATATTGATTGTAGCATGAAAGGTGCCTTGCTAGGTAAGATCATCCATGTCCTTCCTCTCCCAGGGGCTACACAGCACCTTCCACACTATGAAAAGTCGGTCAGTGAGGGAGGAAATTTCCCAGTCAGTTCCAGATTGTCTTCTTTACGACTGTGTATGGACATACATGGTGAATGTACCTGATCTCATCTGACTTTTCCATGCTCTGCAACTGGTGTTCCACCTTGTTTTTTTGAATATGATAAGCACAGAAGTGGAGCTTATCATATTAGTTGGCCTGTCCATACCTCAGTGTAGGAGTTACAGATACAAGGAGCTTTCATGTGGGTGCTATGGAGCAAAACTCAGGTTCTCATGTCTGGTGCTTTAACAATTGGTTTAAACAATTGGGTTGTCACCCCATTGCCCCAACATTGATTGATTGGTTGGTTTGGTTTTTAGAGACAGGGTTTCCCTGTGTAGTTTTAGAGCCTGTCCTGGAACTAGCTCTTATAGACCAGGCTCGTCTCAAACTCAAGAGATCCGCCTGGCCCAATATTTATTTTTAAACCTTCGTTTTATTTGTAGAATAGCTATATTGAGCCTTTTAAATATTTTTTCAACCTATATATTCTTAATATATCAGTTTGATTTTTATCTTGTAATAACATTTGCTTTTAGGTGTGAATTGCAGGTCCTCTGTCTCTAAAACTGAGAGGAGGGGGCACTTTTCACTTGGTGGCTATTTTTGTTTTTGTTTTGGTTTTTTTTGTTTTGGTTTTTTTTGTTTTTTCTTTCCTTCATTCTTTTTCTCTTCTGTTGGCATTTAAAAGAATCATTCTTCTATGTTTTTACGTGATGTTCTGGTTTAAGTTCTTTTAATCTGAGTAATGATTTAGGAGGATGTAAGATCTTAGGTAAATGGTCTTTAACAGTTGTTGCTCTGAGTTTCAGTTAGAAGCACATAAGAAGAATTAACTTAATAAGAAAACTCATTTTAGTGGATATGTTATTTATATGTATTATGGTAGAAATGTTCATAAAGATTTACTGTAGTTGGTTTTGAGTGTTGCTAAATGAATAAACAGTGTTTTGTCTTGTATAATCTTGCACAGTGCTTGGCACTTAAAATAACAATATTGAATACATAATCCAGTAAAGATGCCCCAGTAAGATAAAGTCTTTATACAACTTATTTTTATTCTTCATACCAGGTGAATCGCTGCTTTCCTACCTGCTCATGCTAGTTGAATCTTTTGAAGGCACTTGTGATCATGTGACTTTAATCTTCATATCTTTCTGTAGTTTTTACATAACACATGGTGGTCCATGATTTGGCACTAAAGCCTCTTGGTAATCTAATTCTGCCTTTGCTAAGACCATGTCTTACTGTATAGCCCAGGAATCCGATTTGGCTGGGATCACAGGTTTGCATCACTGTGCTTAGCTTCTTTGTGTTGATTTTAGCAGCTTCTTTGTGTTGATTTTAGCTATCCTTTAAAGTCCGCTTCTTGGGAAATTGCATGTCTAGGTTCCAGTAAGCTTCCAATCAAAATATTTTCACCCTTTAGTCTACATCAATTTGTTTTATGTGTGTTATATAATTAACTCATTAACATTGACCTCATAATTGATGGTACTGGAATTTATATCTGAATGAATATATATATATATATATATATATCTATATTCAAAGCTCAATTTCGAACTTTTACACTTACTTGTGAATGCTAGACAGCACTTCAGCTCCATGGTTGGGGTCCACTTTAAACAGTGAAGTCACTAGCCAAAAGTGCAAAATAGTGGTTCAAAATAGACCTTAAAAAGGGATACTTGTGAGGGCGTTAGTGGCGTGTGCCCAGCACTCAGGAGGCAGAGGCAGGTGGATCTCCATGAGTTCGTGGCCAGCCTGGTCTACAAAGCAAGTTCCAGGACAGGCTCCAAAGCAATACAAAGAAGCCCTGTCTTAAAACAATGGGAAAAAAAAGGATGGGGGTGGGGGGAATACTTGTTTCTAATGATTCCAACTAAAATACAAGGCAGAATATTACATTGACCTTGGTTAAGAATGTACCTTAAGAGCAACTCATATCTTTTGCAGATCATGCATGCCCTCAGACTGCATGACTGCTGAAGTACCTCAGGTACTGATTCTGTGACCCAATTCTGTGGCTATAGTTCTTGTGAGTGGGTAAGAGACCTCCAGGATTTGTGAATACTAAGGATCAACTTTGTGTCAAACTCTACTTTGTCCTATTGAAGCCTCTTGCCCTTTCCTAGCTTTCTCTACTTCTATAAAATATAAGTCACCATCCATTTAGTTATTCAAATAAGTCTTGGAAATCATCCATAAAATCTGGGCACTCTAATCCTTTGGGAGGTGGTGGCTAGAGACTCAGGAGTTTGAGACCAGTCTGTATTTTCTGATACTTTGCCTGAAAAAAACAAACAAAATCATCCAAACCCAGTATCCATCAGCAAAGGGTCATCAGTTTTATCCACAAAAAGTTTACCCTGCCTTTTGGAACTGCAGCCTTTAAGCTCACCAGTTGCTGCAGTACTCTCCCATTGGCTGCTTCCACTAATTATTCAACACTATAGTAAGGAGTCTGAGTTTTTGTTTGTTTGTCTTTAGGTTTGTTGTTATTAATTTATGTGTGTGAGTGTTTTGCATGTATGGCTATGTTCCACATGTGTGTTTGGTGCCCAGGAAGATAAGAATAGGGAGTCGAATCCCCTGGAATTGGAGTTGTGAATAATTGTGAAGTACCATGTTGATGCTGGGAATTGAACCCTGATTCTCTACAAGAGCAGTAAATGCTATTAGCTCTGTGGGTTGCAATCCTTATGGGATTGAACAGCATTCCACCTAAGACCATTGACAAACACAGATCCTTACATTATGATTTATAAAAGTAGCAAAGTTATAGTTATGAAGCAGCAATGAGAATAATTTTATGGTTGGGGATCACCACAACGTGAGGTACTGTATTAAAAGGTTGAGAACCACTGTCTTAACTGCTGAACCATCTCTCCAGCCCCTCCCACCCCCCCCCCCTTTTTTTTTTTTTTTTTTTTTTTTGAGATTGCTCTCACACTTGGTGACTCATGCTCACCTCTAACTCAGGAACCTCCTGTCTGAGTGTCAGTTTGGTATTGGGTGTTCTGACTCTGGAGTGCTGTGATTGCAGGCATATGCCACCACACATAGCTCGTAAGGAGTCTTTTTGAAATAATAAATCACAGTCCTGCCTAAAACCAGCACTTTGTAGTTTTTGTGCTCAGAATCAAAACCTTTTTCCATAGCCTATATCACCCAGCACCTGCTTTATTTTCAAAGACAGCTGTTCGTTTCCTCTTATTTGCACTTTAAACTGCAGTGGTGGTGGTGTTTGCTTTGGTTCTTCACAAATGTTTTCATAGTTCCTTTTCTTTACATGAACAAATGTTAAAGCTTTTAGAACAGTCTTTCTCCTTTAGCCTTATCAGTCTTTAGATCTTACCTTAAAAATCATCTTAGAAAGCCAGGCATGGTGGCTAATGTCTGTATTCCCAACATTTAGGCAGTGGAGGCAGGAGGGTTAGTAAGTAGTTCAAGGCTGGTCTTGGCTCCACAACAAGTTTAAAGCCAATTGAGTTGACATTTATCAAAAAATAAAAATCACATCAGAAAGTTCTTTTCTGGACGCTGTATTTGAAATCATTATCCCCTTCAGTATTCTGTCTTAAAACTGATTGTGTCCTTTTAAAGGTCACCAGAATGTGTCCTGCTCATTTAATTTTCAAGGGTCTTTTCCAAAATTAGACTTGCCTACTAGAGTTCAAGGCTGCAACAAACCCTGTCTAACATGAGAGGCTTTGCTGATGGTTGCTGAATGAAGTGCCTAAAATAACAATTTGTAGTTTGTTTGGGTAACTTGATAGTGACATAAATAAATATATCATTTAATATAGTCCCAGTAGAACTGTGATTGTTCTTGGTTTTGTTTTAGTCTGTTAGTGGTTTGCTAGTATTGTTAAGTAAATTTGGATAGGGCTAGATTCAGTACATCCAGCACCCACTTGGCAGCTCACAACCATTCATAACTTCAGGTCCAGGGGCTCTGATTCCCCTGTCTGGCCTCCAATGACTTCTGTGTGCACACAGGCTTATATACATACACAGAATTTTTATGTTTCTTTTTGATACATACTAAGGATTGAGCCTGAGTCTCATGTGCCAGGGAAGTGCTCTACCACTAAAGCTACAGCTTTATCTTTGTTTAAAGCCTCTATTCCTCTAGCTTTAATTACTGAAAGACTAATAAGATGGGGCTGAAAAGATGACTTAACAGTTAAAATTGGACCCAAATTCACTTCCCAGCACATACTGTTCAACTCCATAGGATCAGAAGCCTCAGGCCTCCATGGGTACCTCCACATGCTTACACATACCTGTACACAAACATCTTAAAAGATAAAATCTTTCTAAAAGAATCATGGATTAAGAAACTTTTAAGTGATGTGTGTGATTTCATGAAAGAGCCTTGTGATTAATTGACATACTTAAGGCCATAGATCAGAGGAGTTTTCACAAGCAAAACAGTGTCCTAATTTGCAGGCTAAGAAGGTCATATTGTTTCTACTATACTTTTCTGATTTCCATGGCATCTTCCAGGGTATTAAATTGCATTCCTTAGACAAACCCACCTTTCCCGGTTAATTTATATCTTTATCGCTGTAGTTTTAGAATTAAAATTTCTACTAAAAAATAATTTTTAAAGGTATCTTAGTTCATAAGGTTTTTATTGCTATGAAGCGATAGCATGACCACAGCAACTCTTATAAAGGAAAACATTTAATTGGAGGTGGCTTATGGTTCAGAGGTTTAGTCTGTAATCATCGTAGTGGGTGGCTGCAGGCAGACATGCTGCTGGAGGAGCTAAGAGTTCTACATCCTGACCCTCAGACAGCAGGAAGTGAACTGCGACACACTTCCTCCAACAAGGCCACACCTCCTAATAATGCTACTCCCTATAGACCAAGTAGTCAAATACAAGAGTCTGTGAGAGCCATTCCTCCTCAAACCACCATAAAAAGGCTCCAGAATTTTGGTTCTATTTACTTGATTATATGACAAGACTTCATCTTTTTACTTCATATTGACAGAGGCTTAGGGTAGAAAAAACTATCAATAGCTATGTTCTTAGATACCAAGAACAAATAAACCCTCTAAAATTTGTTCTATTTTAACAGTATTGATCAGTGATCTACTTCTTGAGTGTAAGAATGCGTTGGAAATATGTTCAAGCAAAATAGGAAAATCTAAGTTTGGTGTGTTATCTAGAGAGGTTTTTTGTTTTTGTTTGTTCTTTTTTTACATTTCCTGTTTTCTGTCCAACTCTACTAATAATTTAAACTGATGCACAGAATGCTAAACTTCTAGACCACATCATCAGGAACTGGGCAAGAAGTACATGGACATAGGTATCTGCTGTGTCAATTGTGTTCCTTATTTCAGTTCACATTGGATGTCAGACCATAAATGGAACCTGTATTTCAGTTTTCAGAAGTCATCCATAGTATAATTTAGCCATGTGACAGGCATTGTCTTCCTATCCTGTAAACATAATCCTTAGCATCCATGATATAGTTAATCAGGAGATAGTTTGGAATCCCTGAAGAGTTGGACTTTGACTAGGATCTTCACCACTAATTGAAATAGCTCAGACTATATGGCAAGATTTGCAAATTGTGCTATAGATCATATTTATGATAATGTTCTATTGGTTGTGAAGAGTCTTTAAAATTGGAGTTGAATTTTAAAAATAAATAGGTAAATCACTATGGCTTGTGCTGCAATGTGTGTAGTTAATAAACTGCCCAACATTTGTTGGGCTGGGGGAATAGAAGTCTGTGTTTTTAAATTCCTAAGAAGTTAGCTGGAATTTGTATCAGATTTTTCACAATCAAAAGTCTTATCCATCGCTGGGCATTGGTGGCCCATGCCTTTAAGCCCTGCACTCAGGAGGCAGAGGCAAGCGGGTCTCTGAGTTCGAGACCAGCCTGGTCTACAAGAGCTAGTTCCAGGACAGACTCTAAAGGGGGTGAGGGGAGAAGAATACTGTTCCCTTTTTATTTCGGTGCGCGTGCTGTTGTGTAGTTGACTCCTTGTGCTAGGTTTTATTCTTTTTGTCATTGCTGTATTGTGCTTTTATGGTTTTTTAATCGAGTCTCACTCTACAGCCCTTGTTGGCCTAGAATTTGCTTGTAATACTGCTAGCCTCAATCCTGCCTCTGCCTCCCAAGAATTAGAATTACCAACATGTGCTGCTCCCTCACTCAGGTGTTTACAAACTTCTTGGAAGCAGGGATCATACTTTTCTTTGTTTCAAGGTTTCAGGGGTCTGCAAGACTGTTGTGTTTGCTTACTGGTGTTGGTTAAGTGAACACTAGTGAATGCCACATGATTTTCTTAGGGGTGGGGCCTCATTGAGTAACACTGGTTGGTCTGGAATTCTCTATGTAGCCAGGCTAGCCCTGATTTGAATCCAGCTACCTCTGTCTCATGAGTGCTGGGATTAAAGGTATGCACTGGACCAGTAATTTTGTTTGTTTTAAAGAAAGATAACATAAGAATATCGTCTCTTGAAGCAAGCTTATACAATTTTTAACCCTGGGGAAAATGTGTTTACCTATTAGTTGTAATTTATTAACTTCCTGAAAGAATTACTGTCTGGAGCATTGGGTCTGTTGGATGCATGTCCAGGACCTTTTGACCACCAGGTCTTAATTTATTTTGAGATTGCTAGTATAAAAATGGCCATAGGTACTTGACTGTGAAATTAGGGCACATGGGCATCATGCTTTTGAAGAGGAAAGGGTATGTGCTCCCATTTGAAATATTCTAGCAAGAGCCATAGAAGATGGGTACATGGTTTCTCATACTTAGAAATCAGGACTTTAGGATGAGATCAAGAAAAATGCTTAAAATCCATAGTGATTATAGCTAACTAGACAGCTCAGTGGGTAAAGGTGCTCACTGCTAACCCAATGAGCTGAGCTTGGTTCCTAGAACCTACATATCATAAGTAGAGAACCAACTACCAAAAGTTGTCTTCTAACTTCAGCATGCACTCGGTAGCACACACATGAAAAAAGTATTTTGAAATCACAGGGATTAACTGTAGCTGTTGCATCTTGTCCTAGTTAGGGTTTCTATTGCTGTAAGAGACAACCATGACCATGGCAACTTTTTTTTTTTTTTTTTTTTTTTTTCATGGCAACTCTTAAAAAGGAAACATTTAATTGGGATGGCTTACAGTTCAGAGGTTTAGTCCATTGTCATCATGGTGGGGATAGTGACTTGCAGGCAGAAATGGTGAAGATTTTTCAGTTATATAGGAAAGTGGGACAGGCTAGGTGCAGTGGCTCATGGCCTTTAATCCCAGCACTCCAGCAAAATCCAGCCTGATCTGTATAGAAAGAGTCAGCAAGAGTAACACAGTGAGACCTTGTCTTGGGGGAGGGGGAAGTAGAGGAGGAAGGAAGGAAAGGTCAACCACAGGAAATGAGAACAGTTAGGTTTGGCTAGAGAAGTCAGTTAACATGAACTGAAAAATGGTCTATGATAGTTGGGAGTAGTGACTTTTCCATATAGGCTTATTTTCTTGGGAGACTGAAGCAGGAAGTTTACTTAAACCCAAGAGTTAGAGGTCAATTTGAACAACTCAATGAGATAATTGTTTCTATTTTAAAAGAAAAGGGGGGAGAGGTCATGTGGTTATGGCACACACCTTTATTTAATCCCAACACTTGAATGCAGAAGCAAGCTGATTTCTGTGAGTTTGAGGCCAGAACAGATCAAGTTCTAGGGCAGGCAGGTGTATAAACCCATATTTTAAAAAAGAAAGGAGGTCAAACTGGTAGCATACACTTCAAACACTACACCTCAAAAGATAAAGATAGTGAGTTTGAGGGCAAGATAGTAAGATTTCACCTCAAAGACAAGAATTAAAAGAAGGCCTAGCATGCATATGAGAATATCAAATAAGACTGAGGTTGCAAAGTAGAACCAGCTGGTTCTGAGTACCTGATTTTGAAGTCCCTAAGTCTGCTTTGCTTTGTGAGGTTTCTTACCTTCCCATGAACTTAAAGAGCAGTCAAAACAGTGCAGAAGAAAGAAAAGCAGACCTCTAGAGTTAGGACACCAGGTTTTGGCTTTCACTGTCCTGTTTTAACAGGTTGCTTAATAACCAGCAGATTAAATGTTGATTAATTAGACATTTATTCGGCTAAGAAGACAGCTTTTGTTTTGACTTCCTGCCACAACTCTTTGGAAAACTTACAAATTGAGTTTTAAAATGTAAATTGCCTCTTTTTCCCAGTCTCATTTGCCTACTTTGGCATTTTGAGACAGGGTTTCTCAGTATTGCTTTGGAGCCTGTCCTGGAACTAGCTCTGTAGACCAGGCTGGCCTTGAACTCCCAGAGATCCACCTGCCTCTGCCTCCTGAGTGCTGGGACTAAAGGCATGCACCACCAACCCCTGGCTTGCCTGATATTTTTAAAGGTTTATTTTTATGTGTATGAGCGAAGTCGTGTGTGTGTGTGTGTGTGTGTGTGTGTGTGTGTGTGTGTGTGTGTGTGTGTGTGTGTGTGTGTGTCTGTCTGTCTGTCTGTGCGTGCCTGGAGAGGACAGAAGGAGGGTATCAGATCCCCTGGAATTGGAGTTATGGTGTGAGCCACCAAGTGGGTGATGAGAACCAAACCTCAGTTCTCTCCACAAGACCAGCATGTGCTCTTAATTACAGAGCTATCTCTTCAGCCAGCTCCTGCTTGATCTTTGGTTTTTGAAGACAAGATTTCTCTGTGTTAACTGTGGCTGCCCTGGAGCTCACTCTGTAGACCAGGGTGGCCTTGAACTCAGAGATCCGCCTACCTGCACCACCACCCGGTTTGCTGCTTGATTATTTTTTAAGATGTATATAAAGTTACTTTATAGATACTTTGGCTTTGGTTTCCCAAGACAGGGTTTCTCTGTGTAGCTCTTGAGGCTGTCCTAGAACTCACTCTGTAGACCAGACTGGCCTCGAACTCACAGAGATCCACCTTTGCCTCCCAAGTGCTAGGATTAAAGTTATGAGCCACAACTACCTGGCGACACTTTTAAGCTTTAAAAGAGAGAGGGGGGGGAGGGAGGGAGGGAGGGAGGGAGGGAGAGAGAGAGAGAGAGAGAGAGAGAGAGAGAGAGAGAGAGAGAGAGAGAGAGAGAGAGAGAGAGGAGAGAGAGAGAAAGTTAAAAAGGTAAAATCTAAGCATACCAGAATAGAACTAAACCAAAGGGAGGGTGGGGGGAAGACAAAGAAACATAGTTTCAACATTCTTTTTTTTTCTCCCTAGTACATAACTATACCATAATGGGCAGTTTGATAAAAGTCTATTCTGCAAATATTAGAAACAAATGTTTAGAAACTAGTACATTAATTTACTGACTTTAATGTGTCAAATATGGGAGGAATGTATAAGTGATAGGATTCTTTCTGATAGGATTCAGAAAGACTATATGGATAACATGGGCTCCTTTTAATGAAACTCCTCAGTCTATCCATTTCTGTTACTGGGGCTCAGAATTGTTTAAAAGGGGAGAGAACAGTAGGAATGATACTGATTACAAAGTGGATTTGGATTACAGACTTAATTCTGCCCATAAATACCTAAGTGTGGTTTAGAAATGTCAGGGAAGTTGAGTTAACAGTTTTGTTTGTTAGTGATTGTGGCAGTGTGTTGTATAATTAAAAGCAACATTGATTTGTATATCATCTTTGGCTGCTTTTTTGCTGCTATGGAAGATTTCAATAAAGACTGTACGGCCCATAAATCCTAAAATTATTTTCTATCTGGTCTGATACAGAAGATTTGCTGAGATGATTAGACAAACAGGTCACTGGTTAAGAACATGTACCACTCTTGCAGAGGACCTGAATTTGGTTCCCAGCATCCACATCAAGTAGGTTGCAGCCAGCTGTAACTCAAGCTCCAGAAGATCTGTCATCCTCTTCTGGTCCCCGCACTCACATGCATTTTCACACACTTACACATAATTTTAAAAAATGATGAATGGAAGAAGAACTTTTAAAAGTTTACTAACTCTTGAATAGAGCCAAACTCATCTTATTTCCTTCTTTTTTATTTTTTTCCTAGACAGGGTTTCTCTGTGTAGCACTGGCTGTCCTGGAACTCATGTCATGCTGTAGACCAGGCTGGCCTAGAACTCACAGAGATCCGCCTGCCTTTACCTCCTGAGTGCTGGTTTTAAAGGCGTGTGCCACCAGCGCCTGGCCAAACTCTTCTCATAAGGTGCAGAAATAAAATGTCAGAGGTGGTAAGATACTCGTGACATTACCCAGCTAATGATGATCACAGTGTAAATACATTTCAGAGCCAGCCCCTTGACACTACTTCTGTTCTGTTGCTTTTATTATTTATTATTATTATCTGTGTGTGATCAGAAAATTTGTGGTGCAGAATTTTGTTGTGAGTTCATTATAGGGAGGCTGGAGAGATGGCTCAGTAGTTAAGAACACTGGCTGCTCTTGGAAAGGACCCGTATTCAATTCCCAGCACCCACAAAGTGGCTCACAGCTATGTTATGGCTCCTGACCTCCCCAGGGACCAGACACACATGCAAGAGAAAACACTCATACACTAAAAGTAAATAAAAATACAAAATTTTTAAAATTAATCCATTATTTATATTACAAACATTCTTATTAGTCCACATCTATTGAGGGTTGGTTGATATAGCCATACAGAAGCAGCCTTGTTAATTTGGGTCAGGGAAAATTTGGATTGTTGTATGTGCCATTTCCCAGATATAAATCTTTGGTTTGGCCAGCCAGCCAGTTTGATGATACGGTGTTTTCTTGTTGCCTGTGCAGCCAAATGGTCGGACTATTGAAGTACCTGAGGATGAAATTGTTAGAACTCCCCGCAGTACAACAGCAAAGCAGCCACCAGAGACAGACAAGAAAAATGAAAAGGTAAGCTTGGGAACATATGACATTGTATGCAAAATTTTTAATAAAGTGACATAAAAAATCATGCTTTTGTGTTTGATAGGGTTGTGTATCTTTCATTTAAGGAAACTCCAAATAATATAACATATTGGATAGGTGGTTAAAGCTTTTTTTTTAAAAGAAGACTATGTCACCGAACATTTTAAAATATTATGGTGATGTTAGTAAATGTTCATTATGCCAAAAGTAATTTTATTACTTAAGAATTTTTTTTTGTTTGTTTGTTTGAGTGAGGTTCTGGCTTTATTGAGTGAGGTTCTGGCTTTATAGATTATTTCTTATACAAAAAGAGAATCATATTACTAATGTTGACATTGTACCTTGTAGTATTAAAAAAATGCTTAGCAAAATTGTTAAATGGTATTGTTTACATAGGTTTCCATTGTTAAGGAAACTGAATCATCTACCTATTAAGCAGTTAACTTTATTTAACAAAATAATTCTATGCTGAGATCATTATTTAAAAGGTTTGGATAAGGGCTAGCAACATGGCTCAATAGGTAAAGAAAGTCATTTTTGACCAAGACTGAAGACCTAAGTTTAATCCCCAGAATTACCATGTTAGTAGGAAAAAGTGATGACTCCAAATTGTTCTCTGACTTTCATAGGTTTGTGCGTGCTCACGCACTTACTTGTAGACCAGAAAAGGGTATTGGAACTAGTTGCCTACAAAGGATTGTCATCTGCACCTTGTGTGTACTTGGAACTGAGCTTAATTCCTCTTGAAGAGTAACTGTTGTTCTTAACCACTGAGCTGTCTCCAACCCTAAGAAGCATGGTTTTTGTACAGAGAGTAATTGTTTCTCAGGTTATAATATATATTGGCTACATTTCTTGCCAATTGAGTAAACCTTATAGATAAAATTTGGTCTAGAAAGGAAAAATCACACACATATTTTATATATGAAGAGCTAGAGTGAGCTTAGGTGTATAAAGCAGATTAAACTGCCTGCCATAGTTTTCTAGGTTGTTTGCTTTTTTGTTTGTTTGTTTGTTTGTTTTAATACATTCAATGTTTCTTTTTATGGCCCAGGTTAGCTAAAAATTTATGATGCTCCTGCCTCTACCTTCATAATGCTACCACATCTAGTAGTTTTTTTTTAGGTCTTTATTTTTATATAGAGGCCAGGGCTACATAGTGAGTGAGACCCTGGAGAGGGGGAGGAGGGAGAAAACTGACTTAATTAAAGATGAGTGGTACTTCAGTAATTAGAAGGTGGAAGCCATTTTTATACGGAGAGAATCAAATGAACATGGGTGTTATTCAAATAAAATAAATTAACATAGTCAGACATACTGGGGGGGGGGGAGCCTTAAGTCTGAGTGATCAAGATTAGAAGGGCATATGATTTTTCTTATTTATGTATATGTGAAACCAGGGAAATTCATGTGTCAGCAGCACTTATGATTAATGAATCCATTTTGCATCTAGGATTATAAAGATTTAAACTAAAGGGGAGAACCTGAAAATTGCTAATTAGAAAACCTTTTTACATTAGAAAATGTATAAAGGTTGGTTACTATTAGATTGTTAAGAGATGAAGTCAATGATTTCCACTGAAATTCTAATATAAGAACTAATAGTATTCAATGAGCAAAATATTTTCACATCACTTCATCCTATCAAGCAACAGTGAGGGGTGGTTTTATTTATTTTTAATAGCTGGTAAATAATACTTCTTCAGTTTCTCTAAGGCAGCATTTCTCAAAGTTTGGTAGTGAATCCTAAGGAAGGAGCCTTGGAGACCCTTTGTGTACCATTTGTACAGTGATGAAAGCATTTGCCTGTTTTTTACTGTGTTGATATTTGCACTGATGGTGCCAAAGCAGTGGGTGAATTACTGACTCTTTACCAGATTCTGAGCAACAGCACTGAACTGCTGGCTGCTCTTTGTCCTTACTGCTGTCAACTCCATTCTGGAAGAAGTTTGCTAGTTTCACTTAAGAATGGTTTATCAAGGATTCAATAGGAATAATTGTTAATCTTAATTCTTACTCTGTATTTGTGGGCTTTTTTTAATATATCCAATGTCCTGCCTGCATGTATGCCTACACACCAGAAGAGAGTACCAGATCTCATTACAGATGGTTGTGAGCCACCGTGTGGTTGCTGGGAATAGAGCTTAGGACCTCTGAAGAACTGCTAATGCTCTTAACCTCTGCGCCATCTCTCCAGCCCCTTTACTCTGTATTTGTTGCCACATTTATTTTGTGTTTATGCTTATGTGGGCACAAATGTGATCAAGATAACTAGCAGGGAGGAATTCGTTCTTTTGCTCTGCCTTGTGGGTTCTGGGGATTGAACTCAGGATGTCAGACTTGACATCAAGTACCTTTACCTGATGAGCCAGCCATCTTGCCTGTCCTAAATCTTAAAAGTACTTGAATTAACTATTCTGCATGGCGAAATGTGACTGTATCTGAAGAATGATTGTCTTAAGAAAAAACACTTGTACAGTGAGTGAGTTGTACAAGTTTTCCTGTTTCCCTTTGAAATAATGATTGATACACAGCATTGGCTTATCAGACTTGGGTATCTACAGGCATTTTCTCAGGAATAAACAAAGGGATCCCATCACAGCAAGGAAAATATTTTATTTTTCAAGGAAAAGTGTTTACTCCAAATGATGAAAGGACTTGTCAAATAAAAAAGACAAATTTTGAAGGTTTACGTCATGACATTAAAGAATTTCTGATGACATCACTTGTAGTATTGTAAACTTTTAAACAGAGCCCAAAATGGTAGGTGTAGTGGTTTGAATGTAATGGGCCCCATAGGTTCATAGGGAGCGGCACTATTAGGAAGTGGCCTTATTGGAGGAAGTGTGTCGTGGGGATGGGCTTTGAGGTCTCATATGCTCAAATTACATAGTTTACTTCTTGTTGCCTGCTAATCAAGAGATAGACCTCTCAGCTCCTTTTCCAGCACCATATCTGTGTCTGAACTGTAAGCTAGCCCCATTTAAATGTTTTCCTTTATAAGAGTTGCCATGGTCATGGTGTCTCTTCACAGCAATAGGAGCCCTAAGACAGTGGGACATGTTTTTCATCCCAGAATTCAGGAATTGGAAGCAGGATAATCAAGAATTCAAGGTCAGCTTCAACTGAGTTAAATAACCACTTCAATTTGACCAGCTTAGGCTACATGAGACCCTGTGTCGCTCCCCCTCCAAAAAAAAAAAAAAACTATGATGAAATATCTTAATATTAAACAAAATTTGAGTGACGTAGTGAACCAGTATTTTATAGTTGACCAGCACTTAGATTACAAAGTCATGTGTAGGCCAGGTATGGTGGTGTAGACCTTTAATCTCAGCACTGTAGAGGCAGACAGATGTCTGTGAGTTCCAGAAAAAGACATCAAGACATAAGCTATAGAAAAGCTATTGTTTACATGTCCGTCGTTCATTTAATCCATTCTCTTGGGAGTGATAGAGCATGTGTAATGTATGTATTTATGTGGACACATTTAACATAATATGGACACATTTCTTTCAATGGTACTAATATAGTCTGCATATTTTGTATCTGTTTTGTGTATGTGAAATGAGAAAAAACACGGAAAATTTAAGTAGGAGACTAAGAAAATGCTTAGTTGGCATGTTGATTTTTAGAATGCATCTGATAACTACGTGTCTGTTTCAGACACTGTTGGAGATGTTTAGTGCATTTATCATCTGAGCCTCTGTTTATCTCTGCTGTTAGGCTGAATTCTTCAAGTGTCCTTTTCTTCATCGCATATGTCAGTGCTGCCAGTGGAACACCTCCTGTTCTCTTGTC
Source organism: Cricetiscus sungorus (assembly GCA_030556225.1). Taxonomy (NCBI): domain Eukaryota; kingdom Metazoa; phylum Chordata; class Mammalia; order Rodentia; family Cricetidae; genus Cricetiscus; species Cricetiscus sungorus. The sequence continues at coordinate 30,900,743 of JANBXA010000366.1, read as the reverse complement.
TTTAAGAAGTTGTATTGAGGCCAGGCAGTGGTGGTGCATGCCTTTAATGCCAGTCCTTGAGAGGCAGAGGCAGGTGGGTCTCTGAGAGTTAAAGGACGGACAGCCAAGACAGAGAAGCCCTGCCTCAACCACCACCACCACCCCCCCAAAAAAGTGTGTTGCTAAGAAAACTGACTACTTGCACACAGAATCTTAAAGCAGTATTGGAAATCAGAGGGGTTAGTGACAGATGGCTGTACCAGGCTTTTTCTTTTAGGCTATCAACCAGCTCCCCAATCATGACTCAGAGACTTATTGTTTGAAGCCGCGTTTCTCAGCTAGCTTTTTAAAATTCATCTGTTTCTTTTTATCTACCTTTTGCCCTGGGGCTTACTTTTCTTATTTCTGTATACCTTATTTTCCCTGCGGCTCTGTGCCTATCTGTCTGGCTTCTGCCTGACTCCTTGCCCAGGGCATATTCCTTGTTCTTTCCTTCTTTTTTGTTTTTTTTGAGACATGATTTCTCTGTGTAACAGCCCTTGCTATTCTGGAACAAACTCTGTAGACCAGGCTCACTTTGAACTCAGACCCGCCTACCTCTGCCTCACCAATCTTGATATATTGTATGAGAAAAGAACCTATTTTCAATAAAAGGGGGGGAAGAAAAGAAGGTAGGTCTTCAAGATGAGAATTTCCCTAGTACCTGTTTACTTGTATATCTCTCCTATTAGATTTTGGCACAGCTTCTAAAATAACATGTGACATGTAGCAAATAGCTTATAAATCTTGGTTGTGTGGAGACCATTCAAGAAAAAGCCAGTTTGGGTGTGTTTTTTGTTTTTGTTTTCTCTGAGACAGGGTTTCTTTGTGTAGCCCTGGCTGTCCCAGAACTTACTCTGTAGACCAGGCTGGCCTCAAACTCAGAGATCTGCCTACCTGCCTCTGCCTTTCCTGTGCTGGGATTAAAGATGTGTGCCACCACAGTCAGGCTGGTTTTGTTTGTTAATGCTGTTTTTATTGAAATAGCAAACAATATTTGTACTAATTTTGGACTTGAATGATGTGATCAAGTACACGTGTAAATGTCAAATCACAGTAATAAGCATCTTCCATCTTTTTCAATTATTAGCTTCCTTCCAGTGAGAACCTTCAATCTTTTCCAGTATTGTTTTAAAATATATAATTAATTATTGTAGACTGTAGTTATTTTTCTATACTAGAGAACATTAGAACTATTGCCCCCCCAATTCTGTGTGCCTGCCATTCACCCTGTCATCTTTCCTTGCCCTTCCTAGAACTAACCTCTAATCGCCTTTATATTTCCATGTTACCAACTCTTAAAATATCACAGTTGGGTGAAAGCATGTAGTGTCTCTTTGATAGACCATGGATATATATCTAATCAGAAAGTTACTAGATTATGTAGTGGGTCTATTTTCACTTTTTGAGGACCCTCCGTAATGTTTTTGGTACTGGCTGTATCAGTCTACATCCCCATCAACAGTAGAATCCCCTTTGTTTTACAGCTCACCATCGCGTGTGTGTGTGTGTGTGTGTGTGTGTGTGTGTGTGTGTGTGTGTGTGTGTGTGTGTGTGTGTGTGTGTGTAGGCAGCCATGTGATAGCATTTGGGAGTTGATTCTCATACCCAATTGGAGTGGAGTCTTGCTTCTGCTGGCCTGCATACTCCAATCTGTCTCTATCTCCTTGTTCCCCAGAGTTGTTCTCGGATTACAGATATATGCCACATCATTACAAGGGTTCTGCAAGTTAAGATGTAAATTGTATCACTGGGTTTGCATTATAAGCACTTTTACCTGCTGCCCACCATCTTTTTGCAGTTCCCTGATGATTGGACTGTTGCTCATTACTTCATATATTTATTGCCCATATGTCTTTTCAGAAATGTCTGCTTAGATCATTTATCCATTTTTAAATAAAAATTTTGGGGGGGATTTTTACTGTTCTGTTGTTTGGACAAGATTTAATAATGTACCTGATTCCATGGTCAAATGTGTCAGTAGAATAGGTGGGAGTATAGGAACAAGAAAGCTAAACTATTGTGCCAAAGATTTCCTCTGGAGGTATTAGCTATAGTTGAGCTCCTTTAAAGTGTAAGGCAGTAGCTGTGACCTTAGGGGCACTGGCCTGTGAGGCTAAAGCAGGAAAATCACTAAAAGAAGCAGTTCAGGACAGAGTTCTTAGCATGAATTTACTGTGTACGCAAAGGAAGTATTTATCATAAAGCTTCATGTGCATATTCAGTCTAATGTGGATGTTCATTTTTAATTTAAAAAACCAACAGAAATAGTGGTAAAGTTAAGGCATATTTAATTTAGTCCAAGGTGATACTAACAAATCTTAGTATACTTGAGTGAGTATAATTCTATCCTTTGAGGAGAGTATGTGTGTACCAGTGAATTTAAGCATAGAAGGGCATGGATAAAGGTTTATTACAGAAGCATGGGTATCCAGGGCTAGACTGCTGAAGAAATGTCTCTCTTTCTCCATCAGAAACCATCATTGCTTATAATGCTTACATAATTAACTGCACATAATAACTCCTAGAAAGACAGAACCTAGTAAGTACCTCCTCACCTCATGATGGAATCTTGTGTAGGTCTAGTGTAGAAACTGGGTGTTAAAGAGTTAAAGAATGTAATGGTCATATTGTGCTTGGAAAGCAGCACTCCACCCCTTCTTCTGGCTCTTACATCTTTCCACTTCCTCTTAGTGTTCACTGAGCCCTGGAGAGAGTGACACAGGTGCTCCATGTGGAGCTGAGCATTTCAGTCTCTGAAGTAACCACTGACCAGAGCTATAGTGTGGCACTACTCTGCTGTCATAAACAAATATTTAAGAGGCACTTTGACAAGTACGTCGTGTCCATTTAGCAAAATTGTAGCAGCTGCCTCTAAGACCTATAACCTCATCCTCACCACAGCCTTTTTAATGTTTACATTAAACATTACAGGTGAATTTCCACCTGTGGAGCAGGCCTCAAACCCAATCACAGTGAATGGTACTCCCAGACCAATCATGCCATTATTGCATCAGTGGGGCTATCTTGCTTGGCAGATCAGAATAGCATGCTGGATCCACAGCTGAGTAAGACTATTGATGACAATTCTCCCCTAGTAGCCTGTGTAGCACATGTTAGCACTTGAAAGCAAGATAGCAGAGAAGGACACTTTTAGCTCATCCCCACCTTGATTTGTCTACTACATAAATAATTTTATGTTTAATTATTATTATTAAATGTGCTTTTGCAGTTAAATTAGTTGGAATAGCAGGTTATTTCTAAGTGTGGAGTCTGGGGTTAGAACTGGACTTTATTCCTAGTTTCATACTTAATAGCCCATGATCTTAGACATTTTCTGTCATCTCCTTATGACCCCAGTTTCCTTATCTTTAAAGGAGGGATGCCTACTATAGGTTCTGGAGACACAGACTATCTGTCATAGCAAACATTGCCACATGTGCGTGTTGAATACTCAAAATGCCACTAATCAGAATTGAGGTTAAGTATAACTTATATTCTGTTTCAGACAAGATTAGCCATGATTATACCAGATAACAAAGACTTAGATTACCCTGCTTTTCATACTGTGTCATTAAATTGTTAAAATACATTTTTAAATTATAGGTTACCATTGAGGTGATAGTATTTTAGATATATTGTAGTAGTTGTGTAGCCTTATATAATGTTAATATAGCAATGTAGCTTGAATAAAGTTTGATTGGAGCAGTCCATCAGTTCATTTTTATGTTATATAAGCCTGCTTTCATGATAAAAAATTGTGTTGTTGTCACAAAGCCACCAGGCCTTTAAAGCCTAAAACACTGATTCTCTGTGTTCTAACAGACTGAGTAAATATACTGATCCTGCCCTACACTGTAACAGATACTCAATGTGTTATCTTTTCTTTGGAATGGCTGTGACAGAAACAAAGAAGTAGTTGAATGAGGAGAGGGAGATGAGGAATATGGGCGAATGGATTCAAGGTTTCGATGTAAGACTAAAGAAAATTATGATGATAATTTTACTAGTATTTGGACATACAAAAGCCACTGAATTCTTTTAAAAATTGGGTTCTTTTAAAAAGTAGATATGAACAACCTGGTAAATATAATGAAGTACTATACTAAACATGAAACATGGTAATGAGAACACTCAAAAAGCCAAATGCACATCAGTTATGAAGAGAATAAAACAGCTTTTAAAAAATTTAGTGATTTTAAAAAAAATATACTCGGGCTGGAGAGATGGCTCAGAGGTTAAGACCTAAGTTCAATTCCCTACAACCACAAGGTGGCTCACAACCATTTATGATGAGATCTGGTGCCCTTTTCTGGCATGCAGGAGTACACGTAGGCAGAACATTATATACATAATAAATAAATATTTTTTAAAAATTGGGGGGGGCTGGAGAGATGGCTCAGTGTTTAAGAGCACTGACTATTCTTCCAAAGGACCCAGGTTCAATTCCCAGCACCCACATGGCAGCTAATAGCTGTCTATAACTCCAAGGTCTGACACCCTCACACAGACATACATGCAGGCAAAACACCAATACAAATAAAATAAAAATAAAAATAAAAATTTTTTAATTTACTCTCACGATAAACAGTTTTTAGTACATTTCAAAATTTATACCATTTAAGAATACAGTTGTCCCTCGATCTCTGTCTGGTACTGCCACTGGACCCCATGCAGATACCAATATCTACATTTTATTCCCTCATGTATTTTCAAAATGAAGTTAGTTGAAGCCATCGACGGGAAACTCACAAGCATATAAGTCGAACTCTATTTGTAAGTTGCTCATAGGTAGGAAAAGCACGAAGATAACATCAATTCAGTTCATTTAAACCATACTTACCATTTATTCATAATATAGATATCTTATTAAAATAAAGCCTATAACTTAAAGATGCTGTGCAGTAATGAGTGAATAGCTAATCTCAATAGGTACTCAAATGAGTGACTACAGAGTATGTTTAACCAGACTTTTAAGGCTGGTTGTGGTAGTGCACAGCTATTACCCATGTGTGCCTATGCTGTAATCCAGTATTCTGGAGGCTAGGAGTTTGAGGTCAGCCTTGGGGGGGGGAGTACTTAAAGGTGAGCTTATCTCAATAAAACAAAACACCAAAACCCTACTATATTGTTAATGTTGTTTCTTTTCTGGAGACACCTGTCTAAATACAGAAATCATGTGGAGCTTTTGGCAAGCTTTTGAAAGGACAATATAAAACTAGCAGGAAGGAATTGGAAGACTATTCCAGAATTTGTATCTTGTATTGGTATTTTTATCTTTATTTGAATTGTTAAGCATACACAGTCAGATTTTTTTTTCCACATTGCTTTGAAACTGACCAAATAAATACTCTGCTCTATACAATTGATATGTTGATTTGTTGTGCATAGGGTTTATCAGCAATGTACCTTACGCAATCAAACTATTATTTGGTTTATAATTTTTCTTCTGAAAATGGCAGTGGGTTTTAATTTTATTGCTCCTAGAACAGCATATTACAGTATCTTGTTTATACTATAATGTAGGACACATTGTGTGTAGTTCTGGAGCCAAACAGACTTTGGATTTTAACTTCATTTACTGATTTAATATGACCCAGTAGAGTCTGTGTAATGTTTAATATTTCTACCTCTGTTTTCTCATCCCTAAAATGGGGTAGTGTCTTCTGTATTTTTAGAAAATAAATAAGAAAACAACTGTAATTAGCACAAAGTAACCACTCAATAAATGATAACCTCTTATTGCCACTTAATATGCTGGTTTTTAAATCAAATTTAAATTTTTTTAGTTTTCAGCATCATACATTTCATTATGTATGTTACTGACTCCTACCTTTTCAAAAACATAGCAAAATAAGTAACATTCTATTTTACTATTTCAGTCAAAGAAAAATAAGAAGAAATCAAAGTCAGATGCTAAAGCAGTGCAAAACAGTTCACGCCATGATGGGAAGGAAGTTGATGAAGGTATTTGAGAAAGGGAAAAGCCTATAGAAAATATTTAATTTTTTAAATTGAGGTGTGTGGGATACAAGCTGCATTTGTTTCACTTAATCTTGTATGTAGCTCTTTTTAATTGCCATAAATTTTAACATAAAGATCTGTTTATGTTAGATATTGTTAAGAAACACTTTAGTTACCTAAATTATTGAAGCATCCAATGGTGCTTATCCTTAAAATTGATGTCTGCTCAATATTCTGACAGTTGAGAGGCCATTCATCTTGTCTTTGTTTCCTAAAGATATGGTTTGGAGTTTCCCATTTTTTCTTAAATTTACCATCCCTAGAAGGCTGTGTGCAAAATTCTTGAATAAGCCATTTATTATCTTGAATAAGCCATTTATTATCATCACACCCTAAACTCATGTATATAACACTCTCCTGTCACTTCTGCACAACAGGATAAAAAGATAAAGAGACAATTCTTTTCTAAACCTTACTCAAAAATTTTATTAAAAAACAAAAATAGGGGGTTTTTTTTGCCTAAAATAACATGAGATTAGAATAAATTCTTAGGGCGAATTAATATAATCAGCACTCTTGGTTTTTAGCTTAATATCTAAATTTATTATATCTGACCCATCCTATATTTTTTCCCTCAAAACTACAACTTTTTTGCTTTCCCCTTACTGAATAACATTTTTTTTCTCGGGCTATGTCAGGAGCCTGGGAAACTAAAATTAGTCACAGAGAGAAACGACAACAACGTAAACGTGATAAAGTGCTGACTGATTCTGGTTCATTGGATTCAACTATCCCTGGGATAGAAAATACCATCACAGTTTCCACCGAGCAACTTACAACTGCATCATTTCCTGTTGGTTCCAAGAAGAATAAAGGTATATTAGTGGAACATAAGAGTGGTACATCAAACTCCTTTAAGTCAGATGTACAAACTATGTCACAATCTATTTTGATCTGCTAACATCATTGTGCTGATATACCCTTCTTCATGAGAGTATTGTGAACCACATCCTGGTTTACCTCATAACAGCAGTGTTGTTAATATTGCCTAATGAATGGCTTATTAAATTAAAATTTGCCTTTCTGCCTTGAGTCACATTAGAAAATGTTGTTGCTTCCTTCCCTCGTGTGTGTTGCTTTGCCCCAGTCCTCTTACATCTCCATTTCTTACAGTAAGACATTGATTAAATGGAATATTTATCACCATTCTGCATGTTGGGCACTTTCATTCCAACATGAAATAAGCATGTTGTGATCAGTGCAGGTTCTGTCTGTCCACCCTAGTTTTTTGTTGTTGTTGTTGTTGTTGTTGTTTTAGTTTTTTTTTTTTTTGGTTTTGGTTTTTACAGTTTTAAGTATTGATAAAGATAGACCAGAACTTCAAAGATAATTAAGCCAATGTCCTTTCCTACCAAGAACTCAGCTTGCAGACTATCCGATGCTGATAGCTACCTTAAGGTGTCACTTTGCATTGCTAACATTTTGCCCTGAAGATAACAGTTTGCAAAGTGCTGCTGTTCACTAGCTACAAAGCACTGGTTTATTTCCTTTCTCTTTTGTTAGTGACCTCCCTGTTTTCTACCCCTGGTTGTTAGCAGATCACCTTCTTACTTTTTTTTTTTTTTTTTTTTTTGGGTTTGGTTTGGTTTTGGTTTTTTGGTTTGTTTTTGTTGTTGTTCTTTGCTTGCTAACTTACTGAAATTTACTGCCATAGTACAGCAATAAGTTCTCCTTATACATTCTGCTGTCAGATGATATCAATAGTTTTAGTATTTTTGTTGGTGATCTTTATTCTGATTTGGGCATGCCCACCTTGCTTGCACCTCATGTTTCTTAGGTGTTTTGAGTTAGTTTTGTTTGCTTTTGGTATTTTGTAATAATTATGCTTATTTTGTGCCAGAGAGTTGGAGTTTTATGTTAGAACATACAATTTTCATTTTTTTGTCATATTTCCTGTTATAATCCCAAATCTGGCAGTGTTCTTCTTAAGTTATGTGCTTGCTTCTGGGATTATTGAAAAGGCAGCTCATGTTGAGATGAGGAAAAGTTGAATCCAATTTCAGAGCTAGATTCTCCAATTCCTACTAAAAGAACCTTCAGAATTTAGAAGCATTGCAGAGTAACAGGCAGTGCTTATAATAACTTATAGGGCAGTTTTCCAGGAACCAACATTTTAACTGACTAAAAATGTGGTAACTAGAGACTCAGTTTCCTGTGGACATGTGAAATAAGTTTTCAATGTCAAAACTGGCACTTGAAGGAGCAATCTATTACAGATAACAATTGTATGTTCTTCCTGGTTTAATGTGCATAGTGACCTGTTCAGTATTAAATAAATTCTATTTCTATTTCAACTCAGGTGATTCTCATCTAAATGTTCAAGTTAGCAACTTTAAGTCTGGAAAAGGAGATTCTGCACTTCAGGGTGAGAGAAATTACGTGTAACTTAAACTGAAGGCTTGCCAAAATAGAAACTTGCATACATGAATGATGTGGCAGGAAAGAAAGGGGGTTAAAGTGACCTTTAATTTCTACATTAATGTGGTCATAGCTCAGAGATTTTGAAAAATGAGAATGGAAGCTCTCTCTCACACTCTGGTCCTAGCTCCTTTCCTTCCTGTATATAAAAACAAATGTGCAGTTTCTGATCTTGTTTGCATCATTTAAACCAATATAGAAGGATTTTCATTAGACATGAGTGTAATGTGGGCATATTTGGGATAAGAAGACTTTAGTCTGTATCTTAAGAAAATGTAGTTCTTGTAAATTTTTTGGCTATTTCCTTAATGGTATCAAATATTTTGTGATAAATAGTTTAAAGTTATTGGGTGCTTCATAAACAAAATTAACCTAATTCACTCATTTCTCATTTCTGGAGCAAGCAGAGTAGTATGCCAGCTTAAAGCAGAAGTGTCACAGAAAAAGAAAAGCACCTTCTCATTTGAAGCTTATTAACACTCCTTAATGCCCAAGCATCTCAATCCTGGCTACACGTCTAGGAAGCAAAAAAAAAAAAAGACTCTGTTCTTAAGGTCCTCATTTTAATTGGTCTGGGCCAATGCCATAGAGTCTGTTTAAATTGATGTGTAGTCATTAAACATAATATAATATACAAAAGTATATTTAAGGAAAGAACATGTAACTAAAAAGTCCTCATAGTGGGCGAGTATTCAGGATGTACTAGAGTATTTGTTTTCAGTCTGTCATTTTCATATTGAGAACATCACTAGTGTGCACGTTCCCTTTTAACCTTCTGTTGACTTTTAAATCAAGAAGCAATCTGTTAGTCAGGTATTGTGGTGCATGCTTGTAATCCCAACACTGTAGAAGCAGAGGTAGGAGAACCGTGAGACTAAAATAAGCTAAAGTGAGACCCTGTCTCAGAAACAAACTTTAAAAGGGATCTTTGGTAACCATGTCATAACTGTATAATGTATTTTTTATACTTAACCTACTGGAAGGACAGTAAGAAGGAAGAGAGGACTAAGTATAAGCCGAGTTATCATAGAAACTTGAAAGTGCCCTGTTTTTAACAAGAAATTATGTATCTGTTTTTAATCTTTACTTTCTTTTCTTAAGTTTCTTCAGGATTGAATGAAAATCTTACTGTCAATGGAGGAGGTTGGAATGAAAAGTCTGTAAAAATCTCCTCTCAGATGAGTGCAGGTGAGGAGAAGTGGAACTCTGTTCCTCCTGCTTCTGCAGGCAAGAGGAAAACAGAACCACCTGCTTGGACTCAAGACACCGCTGATTCTAATACCGATGGGAGAGACTGGGGAAGGAACTGGAGTGATCGCTCAGTGTTTTCTGGCATTGGTAAGAGCTCTCAGGGGAAAGATGTAATTCTTAAAATTGGTAATTCATCTTGGATTTTTCAGGGTTGGTGATAGAAAGCAAACTATCAATAGAAAAACATTCCTAAGCTGGGCATAATAATGCATGCCTGTGATCCCAGCACTTGGAAGGTAGAGGCTGGAGGACCAGGAGGTCAGCTTCAGCTGCATAATGAGTTAGAGGATAGCCTGGGCTACGTGCAAACCTGTCTTGCCAACACACAAAAAAAGAAATACTAGTCCTGCATGCAGAAGTAATAGGAATGATTAAGTGACCTTAGTCTTTCCATGGAACAGAGCAAGTGGAAACTAACACGAATGACTTTATTTACTCTCTATATAGTATTTTCATGTTCTCTGTCACATTCATTCCTTAGGATATGTGAGTAGATATGATAGATTTTAATAGTTTTACTGAGTGTAAATAAAAATAGTAAATACAAGTACTAGACAAGTTTACAGCATCTGTTTTATAGTCTGTAGAAAGTGTATTAAGTTATTTTTTCCCTGGGTTTTATGGCAGAAATTAGTAGTTCTCCTATTGAGAGACAGTGTGTTTTAAGCAACATGTACTTGCATGTTATAGGAAAAGAAATTTTCATTAAATATGGAAAATTGCAAATAGGTAAGGGGAAATGTGTTATCACACCATCCAGTTGGCAGCTGTAATTGTTTTTTGAATTTATGGATTTTTTTTTTTTCCTACTGGGTATAGTTTTTGGTTTTTAGATAACTAAATTGAATGTGTATTTTTTATGTTCCTTTCCCCATCCCCAGACTTGTAAGGAAAGTTTTACTTGCTTTTATGAGCAAGTTTACTTAATGGCCTTGTGTGCTGTGATATTTAAATATAACATAGTTTACTTAGCTATTTCTGTATTATTGGAGGCTGACTTTTTAAAAACTATTTTAGGTAATGTTTTGTTTAATGTATTTGTTTAGGATAGATAGATTCTTAAGAATGATTTGTATTGAGAGCAAACATGAATATGGTCATCGTGTTTTCTAATTTGATAAGCAAAAAATGCATAAATATTTTAGTTAATTTTTAAACCACTGATGCAATTGGAAATTTTTCCGTAAATTAAGTGATGATTTATGTTTCTTTTACCAGTTATCTATCCTTGATCTTTGCCATTAGTCCAATGGCCCTCTGCTGTTTTGTTGACATTTTAAAACTGAGTTATAATTCCTCATATAGTAAATTAATTTTTTCTTTCCTTTTGGGGCTTTGGTTTTGCCAGAGTCTCATTATATAGCTGTAGCTAGCCTAGAAAAATGTGTGTTGACAAGGCTAGCCTAAAACTTGTGGACAATTCTATCTCTGCCTCCTAAGTAAGTATTGGAAATACAATTGTGAGCCACCATGCCCCACTTGAACATGGAGATTTTTGTTATACTTATGGCAGGTATTTTTGATAATTTAGTTTTATTTGGGGATTATTGGATACTAGGAAGTTCATACCTTGCAGAAAAAAAAAAAAAAGAATAACACAACCTGTTGTTGTTTTACTCTCAGCTTTCCAGCCCTTTTTAAAGACTGATACCCTCAAGAAGCAAACTGCAGTTCATTCTCTAATACTGTTGTTGCAAATTTGCTCTCCTCTCCCAACTTTAATGTCCAAAAACTATGCAGAAATTCCAAATCTGTTTACAGAGATATCTCTAAATTCATACCATCATTTTCAACAGAGAAAGAAGAACAAATTGCTATACTAAAAGTATCATCTCATGCTTAGTAATAGGTCAGGTTTTATGGAATGATGTTGGGAACACTGACTGACCTTATAATATATTTCTAGTTTACAGAGCTATATAGTTTTACTGTTAGAACGTAGATTAGGTGATGTTTGCCTAGTGTTGTTGCAAATAAAGTTAAGCAGCCAAGTAGATGGATGAGCTTCCCTAGCTGGATTCAAGACTTTTTTTTTTTTTTTAAATTGAAAGAGAACTGCATTAAATTAAGCTTATTGATGAATGACCAATCACATGAGGAGGTATGTGTACTGAGAATACAGTCATGTCGAGTAACAAGGCACCTTAAAAAATGCATGCTAGTTGATTTGTCATTGTGTAGACGTGTGCTTAAACACCTAGAATGTCACTAGGTGAGAAATGTATGTAGCCTGTTACTGATCTAAGAGTTCTGTTTTCAGAGAAATATCTTGACAATAATAAAAAGGTAGCATGACGAAGTTAGAATGAGTATAGGCTTGTTCAGACCTATTTAGAGTTCATGAACATTTAGTTATGTAACTAAGATGTACCTCATATTTAAGTAATTGTGGAGATTGATTGTAATGAAGTCAGCTACCAAGTTTGGTGCCTCATCTAAAGTAGTTGCTTAATTTTGATAGTTAATGATATAGTTTATAGTGGAAAGAGTAGGCTTATAAAGTGACTTTAAGTTCCAGTGATAGCTAAGTAGTTTTCTAAGTATTGGCAAATCTTTTGCTAGCTCTAAAACAGCCTATCAGGGTTGGCGGAAGGATTAGAACTCCGTGTATAAGGGAACCACACACATAGTAGACACTTCTTAGTAAAATAATAGCTATTGCTATATTATTGGTTCTCGTTTTTTTTAAGATAAGCTTTAAATGTTGCTGTCATAGTTTTAAATCTGTACATCTTTGGAGTTTCATTGCAAATTGAAGGTTGCAAGTGACGTTCTTTATTTTGCCAGCTGCTTGGTCTAGTGTGGCTAGGGGGATGAGTGCCTCTCAACAGAACTCTGCTTCTTTTGCATCTCTCACACTTAACTCTGCTGTCTCTGGTATGTGAAAACAGTCTTTCATTTAGTTGAACAAAACATTTCTGTTTACTTTTAGCATTTGTTATTTGGAAAATTGATTAGCATCAAGTATTACTATCAACATAGTTAATATATGAAGTAGTAAAGGTCTTTACGTTGTAGGGGATAGTCAAGTCCTTACGTGCCAGTGACTTAGATTCTGTAGCCTACCTCTGGAGTTTATTTTCATAAATTCATAAATGCTCCTAGAAGGCCTTCACCTTTAGGCTAGGATAGTGGTTCTTAGCCTTCCTAATGCTGTTCTCATGATGTGGTAACCCCAACCATAAAGTTATTTTTGTTGCTACTTCATAACTGAATTTTACTACTATTATGAATGGTAATGTAAAATCCAATGGTCTTAGGTGACCCCTGTGACAGGGTCATTTGACACTAACATTCCCAAGGGGTCACAACTCACAGGTTGAAAACCACATGGTTAGGACCATGCTCTTGTTACTGGAGCACTCCACCAAACTTGTGGTTGAATTTGCCATATTCCTATTCCTTCTTCCTCATGAATTTATAAGTAAGCCTTTCCGATAATGTGGACACATATACACAATAATGTCTTAGGACCTGGTGACTCATAGTATCCACTACTATTGGTAGTGCTAATCCCACATCTCTTAAGTGATTAGGTCTTTTGTTAATCAGCAAAGGCTACCTATGCTAAACAAATATTATATGAGTGGGGGGACACCTTCTTTTATACTACTTGATTCACATAGCTTCCCATGGACTTCATTCACTAATGTTATTTCATGACATTTGGAACACTAGTCTAGCATGGGGGCCAGCAGACTCTTCCTCTAAAAGCAGTAGTAAGTAGTTGAGGTTTTATGGACCAAACTGTCTGTTACTGCTCTCAACTCAACTGTGCTGTGATGACAAAAAAGCAACCAGAGATAATAAATGGACAAATGAGTGCTTCTGACTTCAAAACACTATTCATTTGATTTTTTTTTTTTTTTTTCCTTTAACCACTTAAAAATTCTGGCTAGATAATGTTGGCACATACCAGCTCTCAGGAGGCAAAGGCAGGCAGATCTCTGAGTTCAAGGCCAACCTGGTCTACAGAATAAGTTTATGACAGAGAGGGTTAAAGAAAGCCTGTCTCAAGGGATAAAACCAAATATATATGAAATTTTTCTTAGTTCATGGGCCAATCAAAAGCAGTGATTGGACTTGGCCTACAAAAGAGTTTGGTAACTCTTGGTGTTATCAACCACATTTCTTTTCCAGGAGTGCAAGTTAATTGCTTCCTCCATTTGATGACTATACAGCATATATACATACAATCAGAGAAAGCAGTCCGGAGTTACTACAGATATGTTTATGGTTGTGTAGCTGAGTGGCTACTCTGCTAAATTTTACATTAAAATATATTGCTATTTTGAGAGTAATCATTAGTGAAATGCGAGCAAGCTTATAAGCAAGAAGAAATGTATAAATTAGTGAAGACTGAGGAAAAGACATGATTGTTAGTTTTATTTATACTAACAGAGACCTATGCTTTTTAACCATTTTTTTTCTATCAGTGGCTCTGAATCCAAAGTGAGTATGAGAGTCACCTAAGGTCTTCTGTGTATGTGTCTCTGTATACCTGATAGTAAGATGCTTTCATTTGTATTCTCAATTAGTAGAACAATGGGTTTGGCTTTACTTTCATGGACTATTATGCCCCAAAATATATCCAGATTTTTACATAAAGTTCTGGATATTGGGCCAGTGCTTTCATCTGGTTCCTTAGAGACCTTGGAACCCCCAACTCTCATTGCACCTATTCCATCTCCTCTCCCTCTAAGAAAACAACAGCCACACTTAGAATAAGAGTCTATTCTTTTAAATGTGCCTGAACTTAACTCTTCCAGCTTTGAACAACTCTTCTCTCTGATGTTTCTGTCTCACCTCTCTGGTTAATCCTCTTTCTTTAACTTTCTATGGCCTAAAAGTTCATTTTCTAATCATGTTTCTGAGTTCTCAGGATACCCTGAAGCATCTAGCATTAAGATTTTGTGTTTTACTACTTACCTTTAAGAAGAAAAATGGAGCTTTTTTTCAACATTTTGACATTTGCAGATAATGAAAGTCAGACTCTGATTGGTATGAGTGGTGGTGTTGAATTAGATCATTTATTATCATACTTAATTTAAAATTGCCCTCAATTTTACTTTTCCTTCTGTTGTGTCTAAGTTTTTCTTTTTAGGAGAAATAAGTCCATGTGCAAAGTGTAGAACTGTTGTTATGAAGCATCCTTAGGAAATTCCATTTTTAATTTTTTTGCATTCGTTTTTCATTTAAGGGTCTACTGCTGAGCCAGTTTCTCAGTCTACCACTTCTGATTATCAGTGGGATGTTAACCGTAACCAACCCTATATCGATGATGAATGGTCTGGGTTAAGTATGTCCTTTTAAATTTTTTCAGTTACTTTCCTCAGAATTTTCTTTCTAGCATCCTGAATTCATGCTGTATGTCTTAGTTTTAATCCTAATTTTTCCCCTTTAAATGTCATAATAATATAATTGAACACTAGCTGTACTACTTGGAACTTGACTCTGAATATCTATGGGATTAAAACTAACTCCATTATGACTGAGGCAGTCTGTTTTCCCACAGTTCTGTAGGTCTAATTTTTAATTTTTTCTGTTTTAAATGAATAATTCTATTTCTCTGGTTTTGTTTTAAAAGAAAGAATAGACTCTACAGCAGTGACTTTGAATTAATGTCTTGTGTGCACATTTTGTACTAGTAGACAACCACTTTCATAGCCCAATTTCCAATGGAGACATAAGTTTATAAAAAAGAATCATCTCAGTGGTGGCTCATGCCTTTAATCCCAGCACTTAGGAGGCAGAGGCAGGCAGATCTTTGAATTCAAGACAGTCAGGGCTACACAGAGAAACCCTTTCTTGAAAAAAGAAGAAAGGAAGATAAAATAAAGCTGGGTGTTGTGGCACCAGCATTCGTCAGGAGGCAGAGGCTCTGTGAGTTCCAGACTGGGCTACATGTAAGACCCTGCTTAAAAGAAATAAAAGTAAGATAAGGAAAAAGAAAATTGTCTTCATATTGAAAAAGCTTACCATCTTCATTTAAAATTAGAAACCTCTAAGGCATCCCCCCCACCCTCATCCATTTTTCAGAATTTATTCTTTCCTCTGAATTTTTATGTCACATTCTTTCCTATGTTGTATATATTCCATTATATTGGTCTTTGTTTTAGAAAAGAAAGTATGAGATTTAATGTTCTTGTGTCAAGTTTTTTATTTTTGAAATTATCTTCTGAATTTTTTAATATTTTGTTTAAGTTAAAAAACCTCCTGAAAGAGAAACTCGATTGTTTTTATATGTGCAGTACCTTTTTTATTGGGGTGGGGGGGGGGGCTGGAATCTGACTAAATAACCCTGGCTAGCCTAGAGTTCCCAGTGTTCCACCTACTGTGCTTCCCTGAGCACTGGGGTTGAAGGCATGCGCCATCATCCTGCTATTGCAGTTTGGTGTGACAGATGAGGAAAGCAGTGTGATAAAAGAAAACACAGACTGTCTGCCCAGGACTGGACTCAGCTGTTGACACATTGTCACCTCACTTAATACTTAAAACAGTTGTATTAAATAGATGCACTTTTCAGAAAAAGAAATTGAAGCAAAAAGAAGTCTCTCATTGTGCAGATTATCAGCTAGTTAAATGGAAGAGGATGGGAGAAGTCTCTTTTCACAGATACCAGCTACTTAAGTGGAAAAGGGTGGGAGTGAAACCTTGCTAGTCTTGCTCCACTTGTTCTCTGGGTGTGGTCCAGTCACAATGACACCGGTAGTCAGGGAGGCAAGCTTATAACACAGAGACTGAAGCAGAGTCCTGACAGGGTAAGGGAGGTTAGGTTAGAGGTAATTAGAGAAGCCCATGTCTGAAGATTAAGAAGATGGAGTTAGGACTGTTTGATTTTGTCCCATGTTGTGTTGGTGTATTTTTAGACATGGTCTCACTTTGCAGCCCAGTTGGCCTTAAACTCTCAATCCCAAGTTCTCAGATTACAGGTGTGCGCCACCATGCCCAACTAAGGGCACTTGTCTGGAAGATTTAGTTTTAGTCCTGGGTCTAGAATGCAGTATTTCATATGTTTTGAGTATCATCATTTGTTTTGAAATCTATATTGAACTGTAAAATAGAACAGAATCCATTCTGTCTACTTGGAATAGTTTTGAGAAAGCTCTACAGATTATAATGTATCAAGATGTATATTAAAGAAAAAATTCTGCTTTTGGGAAAAATAATCATCTCTGCAGTGCAGAACTCAAAAAGCAGCAGTGAGGGATCTGGGCTGCTGAGCGCTAAGACCACTGAGCCAGCAGCTATCGGCCAGCCACTAGACATTTTTCCTTACCTATATGAGGGCTTTCTAATACGAAAACCATGTTGGCTCAAAAAGAAAGCAAAATTACATATAAAAGTGTGTTGGTAAGATTCTAGATGCTTAAAAGCCAGCCGTGTTCTGGCAAGATGTCTTACTGGACAAGGACACTTGCCTCCAAGCCTTACCACCTGAGTTTGATCCCTAAAACCTACATGATAGCAGAGAACTGGTTCTTATTGTTGTCCTTTCATTTCTACATACATGTACACATATACAGACACACAAAGTGAATAAGTAAGTATTAATCTTATTGGGGGTGGTCCTGGTGGGCCTAGAGATTGCTCGGGTATTAAGAACACTTTCTGCTCATATAGGAGAACTGGGTTCAGTTCTGGCACCCTCATGATGGCTCCCAACCATCTGTACCTCCAGTTCCAAGGAATTTAAGTCTTTTCTGGTCTCCATGGGCATGGCACATAAGTTATATGCAGTGTGGGTAAACACACATCACATAAAATTAAAATATAGAAAAAATGGTGGCACACACTTTTAACCCCAGCATTTGGGAGGCAGAGGAAGGTGGATCTCTTGAGTTCGAGGCCAGTCTGGTCTATAAAATGAGTTTCAGGACTACACAGAGAAAGTATGTGTCAGAAAACAGAACAGAACAAATACTTAACATATACACACTAAGCTAGGAGGTGGGGGAGGGGGGAGTGAATGTAATCCCACTACTTGGGGAATAGAAGCTCTTGAAGAGACAGGAGGTTCAGGAGTTCAAGATCTTTCTTGACTACATTGAGTATTAAGTTTCAGGCTAATCTGAACTACCTGAGACCATATTGTGAGAGAAATTCTATTTTATTTATATATATCAAGAATACCATCTTCAAGTTTGCTATGCCATATTGATAGCCTTCTATATCCAAATTTATTTTTAATTTATTTTGTCTGAATTTTATTTTTGTATATATGTGTATCATCTTCAATGTGGTCTTGGTTTAGAACTTTTTGCTTTGTTTGTTTTGGGGGTATTATACTTGTTGAATTTAACTATCACTTCCGAATGCATAGGATGCACTGTATAGTATATTGTGATTGCTTTAATATCAGTTTTCCACAGATTAGGATCAACAACCCCTCAATAGCTGTCTCTCATAGTGGGGCAAACCTGGTGCTTACTCAGCCCATTTGGCAGGGTGCTCCAATAGCCCCAGTCTGCTGCATGGAATGTCCTTGGAGAGCTGCTAGTCTCTAATCCATAATGGTCTGCTGCGGGTGAGAGGACAAGAAGCAGCAGTAGCAATGGGGCAGATTAACAAGATGGAGGCAAGTGAGCAAAAGGCTACTCAGTGGAGGATTGAATCTGTGTTTAAACACTGGAGAGTGACTTCACTGTTTGGACATTTTCTGATAGAAATAACTGATCCCTTGTCAGGCAGGCATAGTGGCACTTACCTTTAACCCCAGCACTCAGGAGACAGAAAGGCAAGCAGATCTCTGAGAGTTTGAGTCCAGCCTGGTCTACAAAGTGAATTCCGGGACATCCAACACTACACACAGAGAAAGAAACGTGTCTCAAAAAGAAAAAAGAAATAGCTGATCTCCAGGTTGAGGCTAGCAATGCTATTCTTGAACCTACATACATTATTCCACAAGCAGATTACCCATATAATATAACTACATAAATATATACATACATATATACATACGTACGTACGTACAGCTCTGTATTAAAAGGCATTGACAGACCCGTAAGTTCTGTTTAATAAATGAGTAGAACTACACTATTGAGTCGTTCTCAAGAAAATTATGCTTTTGGATTTTTTTTTTTTTTTTTTTCCCAAGACAGGATTTCTCTGTGTAACAAAAACTCTGGCTATCCTGGAAACTTGCTCTGTAGACCAGGCTGGCCTCAATCTCAAAGAGATCCTCCTGCCTCTGCCTCCCAAGTGCTGGTACTAAAGACATGCACCATCACCACCCAGCAAGAAAATTATGTTTAAGAAGTTTATTAGGGATGGGTATATAACTCATTGGTAAAGAGCTTGCCTAGCATGCACAAAGCCATGTTCAAATACCATCACTACTAAAACAGAAACACTACATAGTTTATTAGTACATTAAATCTATGAACCTTAAGAATTGTTCATTGGAAATCTCTGGATAATAATGTTCAGATTTGGGTTACTAAATTATTAAGTAGTTTTTATTTGATCCTAGTTAATTAAAAAATTAATCTCCATTCAGTAAAGAGAAAAATAGATAGGGTTTATATATAGATTTGTGCTTCTGTTAATGTTTTTATGGAAATTGAACCAGAGAGTACAGTTGTTTCCCAGACTTGCATCATCCAGTATTAAACCAGATTTTTGTCCCTCCCCACACACCCTATAGTGTGTGTTAGTGTGCTGCATATTTAGTGTCTAAAAAGCTCTTTGTACTTGATAGTTTCTTTTCTGGCAGTCAGTCTCAGAGACATGGCTAATGGACAAGTTTCCAGAGCTTTCCATCAATGAGTTTTCTTAAACTCTTACAAATGTAAAGCTCTTACATTTGAAATCCTCTAACAATATCATTAACAAATATTTGGTTAAAAAAAAAAAAT
Source organism: Cricetiscus sungorus (assembly GCA_030556225.1). Taxonomy (NCBI): domain Eukaryota; kingdom Metazoa; phylum Chordata; class Mammalia; order Rodentia; family Cricetidae; genus Cricetiscus; species Cricetiscus sungorus. Next base: position 30,881,175 of record JANBXA010000366.1, on the reverse strand, counting down.
GAGCAGTTAGCTCCATGCATCTATTTGTGCTATAAAAATGACTACAAAGTCGGGCCTTGGAGGCGCACACTTTAATCCCAGCACTTGGGAGGCAGAAGCAGGCTGATCTCTGTTTTGAGGCTAGCCTGATCTACAGAGCTAGTTCCAGGACAGGTTCCAAAACAATACAGAGAAACCCTGTCTCAAAAAACCAATAAGAAAATATGACTACATTTCTATATTTAAGATGTATTAAATATATCAGAGCTGGAGTTTAACTCTTGTAGAACACTTGGGCAAGGCTCTGAATTGAATCCCTAGTATTAAAAACAATAAAAGTGTATCTCATGGAGATTTCTCAAAAATCTTATGGTTTTAACTGGTTTTAATGTCACCAATGATAGTAAAATCAGTAGCCATTTGTTGAGTGATTACTATATTGCTATGAACTGCTTCTATAAGTGCATCTTACATCATCCTGTCAGAACTGCATGAAGTTAGCATAGAGCCCCTTAAGATTAGGAAATTTAGCCTGGTGTGGTGGTGTATACCTTTAATCCCTGTCAGTGCAGCCTGGTCTATATAGCAATTTCCAGGACAGCCAAGGCTACATAGAGACCCTGTCCCAAGAAAGAAAAGCCAGGCAGGCTTGGTGGTTCATGCCATTTATCCTAGCATTAGAGGCACAAGTAGGTATATCTGAATTTAAGGCCAGCCTGATCTACAAAGTTCCAGGACAGCCAAGATATACACAGAGAATCCCTGTCTTGAAAAAAGGAAAAGAAAGATTGGATGGGGGATGTGGCTGAAGCAATGTTGTGTCACATTAAGTGATAAAGGGTTATTAATGGACATTTGTTAGATAATGTGGTTCTTAACCGCTGTACTAATGCTCTGAAGTACTGACTGGATATCATTTCCATCTGCTCGTGATACATGCATGATAATAAATTTTGAGACGGGAAAAGACTGCCTTTTCTGTAGCATACTTGACACTTGTAATCATTTGTACATTTTCTGCACTAGAAGTTCTACTTATTTTTTAACTTTTGGACCTACTTAAGGAACTACCTAATGAGTAGATAAACGTCTTCAATTCTGAGACTATATGCTTATTAATATGTGAGTTTCTCACATAAATTTGGGATCATATTGTGCAGAAGGGTTTTGTCTAGGCTTTTTTTGTTTTGTTTTGTTTTGTTTTGTTTTTCTTGCCAGCATTCTCAGATTATTTTTTGTCTTCTCAAATCTGTATTAAAACTTGTGAAGATTTGTGAAAATCTCTCCTGTAAAAAGTTGACCTGGGAAAATTAAAATAGCAGTAAACATAAAACATGGCAGATTTTCCCCCTAGATCCTAAAAATGTATGTCCAGGTCTTATTTGGCATTACCCTAGGAACAGGTCAGTGGGACAGATTAGAAATCCCAGAAGTATTAAAATGCATATTCAAAAAACTTAGTATTTGGTATTAGTAGCATTAAAACATTATGGGAACTTATTGGACTTATTTTAGTTAAACATTGCTAGGAAGACTTCCTGACTTTTTGGAGTAAAGTATAACCTCTTTCATCTTAAAACTTGGCTGTAAGTGGATGCTATAAGAATGTCTGTGGGAGTGAATAGTTTGTAGGAAGGAGAGGGAAGATTTAACTATGGGAAACCGTTAGCCAAGGAAAATTGAGGGTCAGTGTTTGATTCAGAGTATGCAAAGCCCTGCAAGTGACTTGGGTCCTTTTAGAGTCCTCAGATAGAGGAGGCACTTAACATTGGGAAACATTAAGAGGCTACAAGTTAACTATTAGAAGAAGAAGAAAGAAAGCAGTTACCTAGCTTGTCATGATTTAGTGACTTTGAAGAACCTAATCTTGAAGAGCTTATAAAGATGGGAGGAAGTGTGTTGTAAGGTGACAGGAGGGTATATATTTTTGGTACTATGATTAAAGCTTAATTCTGTGCCTCGGGAAATAAATTGGTTGCAAAAATATGACCAGACCTTAGTCCAAGTTAAAGATGGACAGTGGAAGAGTGCAGATTTAGAAGACTGACAAAAGGAAAATAACATAACTAATCAGTATATCTTGTGTGTCTAAAACTTCCAGTTAATCTTGTGCCTAGCAACGTTTGGAAAAAGGCTGTTATGTTTCTACTTTTTGCTAGCTCTTAAAATATGCTCAGAGGAAAGAAAGATAGTTTAGAATTACAGCTTAATTCAACAAAAAAGAATTTTTAGTGTTTGAATTTCAGCTTCTGGCAGAATGGCAGCTAACTAATTCATGGTGTTAACTTCTAGATGGTTTGTCTTCTGCTGACCCCAGCTCAGACTGGAATGCACCAGCAGAGGAGTGGGGGAACTGGGTAGATGAAGAAAGAGCTTCACTTCTGAAGTCCCAGGAACTAATTCCTAATGATCAAAGGGTAAGTATAAGAAACTAGGAGGTCATTATTTGTTAAGGAGGCTGAAGATTGCCAGGAAGTGTGATATACACCTCTAATTTCAGGAGGCAGGGGCAACCTGGTCTATAGAGTTCCAGAACAACCGGGACTGTTAGACAGAACAACAGAGACTGTTACCCTGTGTCAAGACACCATCTCTTTCCTCTCCCCTCCAGAGAGAGAGAGAGACTAAGGAAAATTCTAGGCCCCTGAGGCAGAGACAGTTGAATCTCAGGAAGGAGGAATTGTTGAGCAGCATAAGGAACAGCAGAGTTATTAGGGTCATGAAGCCTGAAGATTGTCAGTGTATTTCCTTCCTGGGAATTTAGGTGATTTTCATTACAAATTTTGGAATCTGGGTTAGGGGTGTGATTCTGTAAGAGATTGTATGCTTAGCATGTACAAGGCCCTGGGTTCAATACTCATCAAAAGAAAAAAAAAAATATTCAAGGAAACCTAAAAGCCGTATTTCAGGAAGTGGAGTGGTTAGAAGGTCAGGGACAAGGAATACAATCACTGGCTGCTCTTGACTGGATTTGATCAAGACGCCCATATGGTGGCTCACAGATGGTTATCTGTAACTCCAGTCCCAAGTTAGCCAACACCTCATGGACCATACACAGCATCTTCAGCACAGACAGGCATAACACCCATACACATAAGTAATTTTTTTTTAAGAGAAGTATTAGCAACTAAGGTTTTGGGGAAGAAGTAAGTAGGTGTTTATACACGCTAGTGTGGAGAGTGCTGAGGACATGGCTGGTAAAGTGCTGGTCACACAAGCATGAGGGCCTGAGTTAAATCCCCAGAACGCACATGAAGCCACACAGGTGTCACCAATCTTTAATTCCCATGCTCCTGTAGCCAGGTGGAAGGTGGAGACGAGAACCCCAGGAAACACTGAGCCGACACATAACATTGACAGTAAAAAGATTCTGTCCTGAGATGGAAAGCTCAAACCTGAAGTTGCCCTCTGACCTCCATGCCAGTGCCATGCTACAAACACAGATGTGCGCACATGTGTGTGTACATACACACCAAGGAGGAAAGTTGACTTGAGATGGATCATAATTAGCCTCTGCTTTAATATATCTGTGAGAAGGGTTTAGAATAAAGTTTGAAGTCTACTGAGATAGGGATGTTTGTGCTAGGCCATGGTAGAGCTCTAGCCTGGTATAGATATCAGTCCCTGGATTCAGTCTTTAACACTGCAAAAAGAGAAAAGGGATGAGTTAACTCAGCTATATTAAATTAAATATGAACAGATGCTCAAAAATACATTAAGCAGTAAGCAAGATCTGAATGATAACTGTTTCTATAAAATTTTATGTCTTTATCTAAATTTCTGCAAAATTAATGGACACAAATTTCAAGGCAGAGGTCCTTTACAGGCAGGTACCTTAAGAATGGGATCTGGGGATTGGGATGGTGGTGGCACACGCCTTTATTCCCAGTACTCAGGAGACAGAGGCAGGCCAATCTCTGTGAAAGAGAGTTCTAGGACAGTCTCCAAACATATTGAGAAACCCTGTCTCAATAAACCAAAAAAAATTTTTTTTAAAGGAGGCAGGGGGAGAGAATCTGGTATTTGAGAGTTGTTGGGCAATTTTGAGATGAATTCATCCAACCCAAACTGGCCTGATTCTCCTGTTCTGTGCAGTGGAAGATAAAGACCGAACACAGCGACTGAAGTCATTTTAGAGTGATTGTTGTGAGTGATATGAGCTTAACCAGTTGAGTTTTCAGTATTTTGCCTTTAACTTCAGGTTTCAGATGATGATAAAGAAAAAGGAGAGGGAGCTCTTCCAACTGGAAAATCTAAAAAGAAAAAGAAGAAAAAGAAGAAGCAAGGTGAAGATAACTCTCTCGCACAGGTAAAGTTCCTAACAGTGAGCATTCATTGTGATACACCCACTCTGGGTGGCACAGAAAGGTGATACACAGACACTTCCAATATGTAGAGATAATTGACAGCCTCTGAACCATCGGTAAAAGTGTGTTTGCCTGCATGTGTGTGTACCACATGTGTCCTGGTACCCACAGAGGTCAGAAGAGAAGGTCAGACCCTCTGGAACTGATGTTATAGGTGCTTATGAACCGTCAAGTGGATGACGGTCATCAAGACCAGTGGCCTTACAAGAGCAACAAGTGACTCTGGCCACTGAGCCTGTTCTCCCCTCCAGAGAGTTAAAATACATGAAAGTTGGCATGTGAAAATTTGGCCATGTTAGAGATTTGCTACATAATAATATAATAAAATTTTATTACTCCGGAACTGGAGAGGTGGCTCAGCACTTAAGAGCACTGACTTTTCTTCAGAGGTGCTGAGTTCAATTCCCAGCATCCACATGGTGGCTCACAACCATCTACATAATAGGATCTGATGCTTTCTTCTAGCATGCAGGTGTACATGCCAAGCACTCATACGTAAAATAAATAATTTTTAAAGGATTGTATTACGCTAAAAATATATCAAGGATTTACAACTTTAAAACTCAATCAACCCCCATTGTACTTTTTATTATGAAATGGTGAGGTGGGAAAGGCAACACAGGATCACACACTAAAGAACAAATTCTGGAGTTTGTGCACATATGCCTTTAGCTTCACCAGCATGTGGTTAGAATGGACCACTTCGTTTCCCTTTCTACCTGCCTTCTAATCCTCCTCTCCAGTGGTAACATCCCCCAAGAGCATCTTTCCTATTTCCTGCCTCTAAAACCAGCCGACACAACTGTTTGGCTCCCTCCATACTGCCAACTAATCATGACCTTACGTAGTCTTCAGAAAGCAATCCACCAAGATGAAGGCTGTCGTCAAGCACCTGTCACTTTGTGTCTATGGGCTCTCTGAACTACTGTGAGGTCAAGGATGATATAGCAGCTGTGCGGGCAGTGGTGGCGCACACCTTTAGTCCCAGCACTCAGGAGGCAGAGGCAGGAGGATCTCTGTGAGTTTGAGGCCAGCCTGGAGTTCCAGGACAGCTAGAACTGTTGCACAGAGAAACCCTGTCTTAAAACACTCTGTGTGTGTGTGTGTGTGTGTGTGTGAGAGAGAGAGAGAGAGAGAGAGAGAGAGAGAGAGAGAGAGAGAGAGAGAGAGAGAGAGAGAGAGAGAGAGAGAGAGAGAGAGAGAGCGCTCTAAAAGGCATTACTTTTCACAAGCCACTTGATTGGAAAGTGCAAGGGTGCCAATGTTTCCTGAATGGGTAAAGCCAACATGATGTTACAAAACATTACAAAGCAGAACTTTCCAGAGTCCCCAGTCGCTGACTATTCCTAGAGAACCATTTCTTTATAAATGAAATAGTCAAGAAGATAGGCAGGGACTTGGGAGGTGTCTCCTTTGATGAAGTTCCTGCTATACAACATAACACGTGACATGGTGGTGTGTGCCTATGCCCCCAGCCTCAGCAGGGAAGGACAGGGTCGGGACCATTGTCTAGCCAATGTCACCAAATTGATACGCTTTGGGTTTGGCTACATTCTGAACTTAAATTCACATCAGAATTATAAGTTGCTATTCAAACTTACTACTGTCATACTGCATTCCATAAAGCAACAATATTGGAAAGGAGCTTTTTAAATGGTCTGTCTGTCTGTCCCTGTACCACAGTATGTGTGTGGAGGTCAGAGGCCAACTTGTGGAAAGTTGGTTCTCTCCCGTATGTGGATGTTGGGGATCAGATTCAGGTTGTTGGGCTTGGTAGCAAATGCCCTCCCTTACCCACTGAGCCCTCTTTCAGCCAGGAAGTAAACTTTCCCAATCATCTCAGGTAGGTTTTAGAACAGTCACTAGAGTTTGGCATTCCCATACCATGACATGCAGTAAATTCTGTATGTTCTTTTCTGTTAGGAAACACCTCCTATCTTTTATTAGATGTGTGCTTAAGTGACAATACAATTTAGTTGGTCCCCTACTTAATATTGTAGTGCATATACTTCCTATATATGTGTAAGCATGTAATTGTGTGTGTGTGTGTGTGTGTGTGTGTGTGTGTGTGTGTGTGTGTGTGTGTGTGTGTGTGTGTGTGTTTTAAGGGAATAGGGTTTGAGAAAGGATTTCACTTTGTAGCCCAGGCTGGTCTAGAACTTGTAACATTTGTCCTGCTTTGACCTCCAGGTGTTGGGATTGCAGAATGAGCTCACCGTGCCTGTCTCAGACACCTCTTGAAGTGAATTTATTTTTTTAGGATGTCTTTAGCACAGCAGAGTGGATTTTAATCAGTAAAGGATGAAGAAATTTAATCTCACAGATAGCTTTCTTCTACAGGACACAGAAGAGCTAGAAAAGGACATCAGAGAAGAGCTTCCCATGAATACCTCCAAAGCCCATCCGAAACAGGAGAGAGCCTTTTCCCTGAAGACCACGAGCACTAGTGACCCAGCTGAAGTACTCGTCAAAAACAGCCAGGTGATTTTAAAAGAATAATAGTTTTTTGTTTTTTGTTTTTTCCTTAATTATTATATAATAATTAACATTTTGAAGTAGTGTGCAGTTAGACACCATTCTGAGCAGTGTGATAGAATGTCCTGCTGGGTAAAGCATTTCCCTCGGTTTGTCACTGAGTACTCATCAGTGCTATCAGATTGGTTGTTACACAGCATTAGTGCTTGTGTGCAGTAACCTTTTATTTTACATAGTAATAGCTACCAAGCACACAAGCCTGTTGCTGATTAAAGAGAAATTATATGTGTGCTTCTCCTTGCAGTGAAAAGATTTTCACCTTTTGAGTTAGAAAAAAAAACAAAGCCAGGTGTTGATGGCCTACATCTTTGATTCTAGCACTGGGGAGGCAGAGGCAGATAGATCTCTGAGTTCAAGTCCAGCCTGGTCTACAGAGCAAGTTCCAGGACAACCAAGGCTACACAAAGAAACTCTGGTTGAGGATTAGTGGCAGGGGGAGTGCTGAGATTTCTGAGATACACAGGAATATTGAAAAGAAAAAAGCAATGTATCAGAGTGGTGACATACTCAGGAGGCAGAGACAGGTAGTTTCTGAATTTATGGCCCGCCAAGGCTATAAGAAAAAGGGAAACAAAAAAACAAAAACAGAAGCATAGGTCTTGGTACTTTCAAGCCCCCACTGCTGATCTCCAGAGTCCCCCAATTGCTGTACTGTGCTTTTTCCTTCTGAACATCTAGATCTAAGAGAAAGTGCTTTTACCAGCTGCATTTGTACAAAGTACACACCTTAACATGACCAGTTCAGTTTTCCAACATTTGTTTTAAAATTTGATATAATTTTTTTGAAGTTTTGTTATTATTGTTTTGCTTCATTATTGTTTTAGATAAGGTTTCATATATCTCTGGCTGGCCTCAATCAAACTCACTGTCTTGCCAAAACTGGCATAAATTCCTGATCCTTCTGCCTCCGCATTTCATGTGCTGGGATTTTAGGTGTGTGCCTCTGTAGCTGGCATTGCTTTTTATGGAGATATTGGTGAGTCAGAAGAGACTAGTTTATGAAATGAGTAATCTCATTACTAGACTCAAGAGTCTGAAGATTTACACAGTTTCTTGAATCAGTAGGCCCCTTTCTTCCCACAGTCTGCTTGTGGAACACACAAGTTGCTGCTGTTTGCAGTATCCTGCTTGTTAGGAAGGAGGTTTGAGCAGACCAGCAAGAAGGATGTCTGTGTTCAAACCAGCCTAGGCCAGTCTGGGCCAATAGACTAGGACTAGTCTAATAAATAGATAGATAGATAGATAGATAGATAGATAGATAGATAGATAGATAGATAGATAGATAGATAGATAGATAGATAGATAGGCCAGTCTGGGCTAATAGACTAGAACTAGTCTAATAGATAGATAGATAGATAGATAGATAGATAGATAGATAGATAGATAGATAGATGCAATTCACTGTTTTTATCTTTTAACAGTTTTATCTTTTAACAGTTCAGAGTTAGTGGAAATTGATTAAACTTTTCTAAAGTGCTGTTTATAAACAAGAGATTCATTTTAACTTTTGTTGTTGTTTGAGGCAGGATTTCTCTGTTTCTGGAACTCTCTGTAGACTAAGCTGGCCTCAAACTCACAGAGATCTATCTGCCTACCTCTGCCTCCCTAGTGCTGTGATTAATGGTGTGCTCCACCAATGCCAGAAACTCTTCCACCCCTCACCCCCATGTAGCCATATAGTAATACTGCAAGCTGTAAATGGATAGCCCATTGGGGAGTGTATGGTGTTACCCATTCTGTCTGGTGGCCCAAGTTGGTAATGGTTATTTTTAAAAGCTTCCCCCAAAAAAATTAGCTCGTGATAATTTTAACTTGTATATATCTGTTTTATCTCAGTATATTCATAGTTTTTTTAGATGATGCCTTGTTTAGTTGTGCCACTAGATGGCAGAAGTCAGTTAAAGTGCTACCTAGAAACTAATTAATTTGAAACCATTTTAATTTTGCTTGCTGCTAGTCTCTGGATATTGCTATAATACTTAATATTATGTGGAATTTATACAAGATTCTGAGATTATTTTATTCCAAAATAGCCTGTCAAGACTCTTCCACCTGCTGTCTCTACCGAGCCATCTGTTACCTTATCAAAAGGTGACTCTGACAAGAGCTCTTCCCAAGTGCCACCGATGTTACAAGACACAGACAAACCCAAGTCAAATGCTAAGCAAAACAGTGTGCCTCCCTCGCAGAGTAAGTGCCTCGTTTGTCTTCCCGCACTTTTCTTACGTCTCGCAGAGGTTCTGATCTTAGGTGTCTGGTAGGATAGTAGAGCAAACCCTGCCTTCTGAAAATTAGTGGTTCCTTGAAACCTCCCAGAACTGAGTTGTGAGGCCCAGGCTGCTAAGATACCATGAGCAGTGGAGATAATGAGAAATTGGCTTGGCATGTCTGCTCTCTTGGCTCCTTGCCCTTTTCAAAGAGAGGCGGGAGGAGGAGAAGAAAGAAAAGAAACAGTTTCTGTGAGTTGACACCACTGAGTCTAAGCAGGTACAGTTAATACCTTAGCTTGGAAAAGAAGGGAAGCAGATAATAGCGAACTTGAAAATGTCCAAGACTGGAAAACTTAAAACATAAAATTTGAGCATATTATTGATCCATACTGACTATTCTCCTTAAAATTTTCTACCTCCTCTCTTTTTTTCTTTTAGCCAAGTCTGAATCTAACTGGGAATCTCCAAAACAAATAAAAAAGAAGAAAAAAGCCAGACGGGAAACGTGAATTTTTTTTTTTTTTTTTTTCCTGAATTGGACATGTGTTTACAAACACTGTCTTGAAGATTATGCTGTTTATGCAATAATTTGTGAACATGTACAGAGTTTTATATAAATTTAAACCAATTTTTAAAACAAAACTGAACACAACCACCATAAAATGGAATCAAAGGAAAGTTAATTTATGAGATTAAGAGGTCAACAGAACACATACTACAGTGCTGGAAGACACTTGGGAGAGTCTTTCCAATTGAGCAAGAATGATCTTAACTGAAGAATATTATCCTGGTTTTACAACAGTTCCCTGTTTACAACAGATTGTGCCCTGTCTCATCTGCAGCTGAGGAATAGTGGATTCTGATTAGAAGAAAGAAGGCCGCCTAGAAACCAGTGGGCAGCTCCTTGGATCTTATGCACGAACTTAGACTGTTGGATCTGTTTTAAGCTTAAATCAAAGTGCTTTGATCGAATGTGTAATCTGCCATATCTTTACATATTTGTTGTAGCAATTTGTATTAAAAGAATCACAAGTGCAAATAAAAAGTCATTTATCATTTGTTTAACTAAACTGTCTTGGTTTAGTTTGCAGTTCTTGATTAAAACATTGAAAAATGCAATTGACAAACCTATGGCTTACAAAGTTATTTTTGATAGTCTTACATTACTTGAATTATTCAAAGTAACAGTATATTTTAAATTAAGAAAGGTAAACTATAGTATTTGTTTGGTATGTTTAAGACTGAAACTAACAAATAATGCTCTTGTTGATGATTTGAAAACTTTCAGGCAAAATCCAACTTAATATTTTTCCTTTCCCTAACAATTTTTCCAGTGTCAACTCTTAGTTGCTAGTAATTTTTTCACTTTAAAAATGAAGTAACTCACCACTTTTTGAGCATACAATGGAGAATGGAAAAGTAGTCAGACAGCTTTAATTGACATTGTTGAGACCTCCAGTTATCAGGAATACATTTTTTTACTGCCTTAACCTGTAGTGCGTAGAATATGCATCAATTTCTTGAAGGGGATTCATGTTTTTATAAGAATTTTCATGTAACTATTGCAATTGTGGTCAAAAAAGGAACATTTTCTGCTTGAAATTGTGTTGATTTAAATGACGTGTGAACTGTCACCGTTTTCAGGCACTGTGTGATCTCTTAAGAAACTGGCAGGCTGCTCTGTAACTGTCAATAGTGCATGCTTGGCCATGTACCCTGTAAATAGCCTTTACCAAGGACCATAATTAACATCACTTAGTGAATTGTGATAAAGAAAAAAGCCATGACATTGATGTGAGTGGCTTGTTTTCATGTGGCGCCGGGAATGAACCTGTTTAAAAGCTATAACCAATGGTACTGATCTACCCATCAAATACTGTCTTTTTATTTGACTGTAGTTTAATAGTATTTTCAGCTGGGAAAGCTACAAGATGTAAAATGGTTTAGTCCTACTGAAGACTGGCCTTATTAACGGACAGCTTTCCTTGCCAGCGATTAACAACTTTTTTATCAGGTGTTAACATCTGTTTCAGGAACATGGCAGTGTGTTTACATGTCAGTTTTGTTTGGATGGCATTTCTAAATTAATTGACTTGTTTAAATAAATTCAGAAATGGATAGCATTGTTTTTATTTGCCTTCACTGTTGGGGTAAATAATAGCTGATAACCCAGGAATGGAGCCATCAGGTGTCTCTGTGAGCTTTATGTTCCCTCTGGGGCTGCCACATTGTGTCACAAGGAGAACTTGTAATTTCAGAGTGTGCCAAAAGGTCAGTGCTCAGAAGTTTAGTCGAACTCTAAACTCTACCTCACCTCACCGCTCCCTTTTCTTATAATTCCTTGAGCTAGTCAAACATGAAACTTTATTTCTTGTTTAAGTATCTCTGGATTCAATCACTTCCTGTAGGAAGCAGCACCTACACCAGGTAGAAACAATACCGTCTCTGTGAGGAGAGATGTGTCATGGAAGTAGACAAAACACAGTGGTACTCTGGGTGGGTCAGGGTGGAGATGGCCTCTGTGCCTTCCCTCTCTCTGGCTTATGAGCCAGGCCATTTTGTTTTTCAGGAGGCAGCTATGCAAGCAAAAATTATTTGAGTTCCATTTAAAGTGTCTATTGCTCATGACCTCTTTATAGATCTTTATGTGTCGGGGACTGTGATTTCTTGTCACTGAACAGAGGAACTGGTTTCTGTCATCAACTCAGAAAACACTGAAATCTAGGTAGTGCTGATTTATGGAGTGGCAGTAAAGAGGGAGGGCCCTGTTGCTTTGTGCTAGCTGGGGTGAGTGTCTCTAATGCCAGAGTTCTCCGACTGCATCCTCCCCATCTATTCCCTAAAGTGAGAAACAGTTGAGAGGGTGCAAAAAGAAAGTATTGAAATAAAATATCATTAGTGTACTTTACCGTGTTTGTGCATGTATTTTATTGGGATGGGGAGGTTGGAATAATTTATCCAAATCTAATGGTATCATTTCATGAGCTAATCCAGTTTGTATTTGAGTTAAAGATCCCAGAGGGTGGTAATTAATTGCAGAGTTTAGTTTTTCTTCATTAAAAACAGTCCTCTATTAATATAGTGTGAAATATCAAAATTTAGGATTTAGGTTCTAAGGTGTCTAATGGCTTAAGGGTTTCCTGTAAACTCATTGCACAAACTGGAATTGGAATTGCTTTCAAAAGACTTGGGGAATGAAAAGATGTCATGTGTAAGATGCACTGAGTGTTGTAAATAAAACAAACCATCTTTGTTTTGTTTAAATTGTTTGTTACATTCTCTGTGGGAAGGGACTTTGTCATTTTGTGGCCTAGTGAGAGATCTGGCCTTTTCTTCATGGGTTTTATTTGTTCTTTCTGTTAAGACCATGGTTTCAGGCTTTGCTACCAAGGAGTGAAATGAATAGTTTAGCCGCCACTCGGGAAGCAGAGGCAGGTGGATCTCTGAGAGTTTGAGGCCAGCATGGTCTACAGAGCAAGTTCCAGGACTACATAGTGAGGCCGAATCAGTGAGCTCCAGATTTAGAGAGACCCTGCCTTAAAAAGTATATGGAATTATCAAAGGCCACACCCGTTGTTGATGTCTGGCATACACATGTACATGCATGTGCCAGCATAAATATGTGTTAACCACAAAGGGTCTGGGAAACAGCCCAGGGCTAGTGTGACGGTACAGCAGTTGGGGACCTTCCATGTTACTTCCTATTGGTTGGGACAGCAGCTTTCAGGCACCTGAGCAACATGTAAAAAAACATTTCCTAGAGAATGTTCATCGGAATTACACTGGAAACTTGGTTTACAGAAAGAAGTTGCTTGATCCATCAGTCACACAGAATGGGGTGGTATTGACAGGGAATTAACAAATTGTTAGGCTATACTCTGCCTGCCCAGTTTTCTACTTAGTAGGTACTGAAGAATTTCCACCACTCCGTGACAGATTTGAGGGGGTTGGCTGAAGTAAGAGTGTGCTGCACAAGTACAAGGTCCTGGTCCTCAGCACCTTGGTAAAAAAAAAAGAAAAAAATCCAGGCATGGCTACATAACTCCAGACTGTGGGTGACTTACACACAGCAGGATCATGGGGCTTGCTGAAGGTAGCTTAGTTGCATGTTCAGTTAGAGATCCTTGTCTTAAGGGAATAAGGTGGCAAATAATAACAGTAGGACATCCAATCTCCCACTCTGGCCCTCCTGCACCATGTGACTGAAGTGAAACTCTTAAGACAGGCTGAAACAGTTACCACACACTGCAAGTGTAGCTTATAAGTTATAAATGCCTAGCCATGCAAAAGCATTAAAAATTAAAGACTACTATTGGCCAGGTGGTAGTGGTGCACATCTTTAATCCCAGCACTCAGGAGGCAGGGGCAGGCGGATCTTTGACCGTGAGGCCAACCTGGTTTACAAAGCGAGTTCCAACCCTATAGCAGCTCACTTCATGAGGTCCTGGTTCATAGTAAACCAAACACTTGTTCACCCCACTGTAAACTAAATAAAAACAAAATGCCCATGAAAATACAGCTCCAGAGAGAGAGAACCACCATCAGCCTGACAGCCTTCCCTCCAGCCCCAAATCCACATGGCATTCTGAAAATCGTTCTTTGATGTCTATCTACCTTGGAGCTGTGGCATGTGAATATCCACACACCGAAATAAAAAATAAAGATGCGTGTAGCTTCACATAAAAACATGTATGTGTGTGAGTGTTTGGCAACATGAGTGTGTACCATCCTGTGCAAGCCTGGTCAGAAGAGGTCATCAGATGCTCTGGAACTGGAGTTGCAGATGGTTGTGAGCCGCCAGGAACTGAACCCTGACCCTCCACCAGAGCAACAAGTGTTCTCAACCTCGGATGTTTAGAAAACTGTGAAAGCCAGCGTGGGTGGCTCAAGCCTGTTTGTGAAGTTCAAGATCATCTTTGACATAACAGAGAATCTGAGGCCAATATGAGGTCCTGTCTGAAAGCAAAAAATGAAAGAAAATGCAAATAAGTTTCTACATAATATGTGAATAAGGGAATAGTTTCTGTTGCCCAAATGCAACCTTTTAAAAGATTTATTTATCATGTATAGTGTTCTGTATAGTCTTCTGCCTGCATGTGTGCCTGCAGGCCAGAAGAGGACACCAGATCTCATTATAGATGACTCTGAGCCACCATGTGGTTGTTGGGAATTAAACTCAGGACCAGGAGCCAATGCTTTTAACATCTGAGCCATCTCTCCAGCCCTCCCTCAAATATGACCTTTAAAAGACAGATACAACTTCACTACAGAAAAATTAAAACGTGACAAGACCAAACAAAAGGAACCCTGAAAACAATGTCAAGGCCAGATGACTGCCGTCCTATGCTGTCTGTAGAGACAGGAAAAAGACCACCGCTGGGACAGACTGCGGAATCAATGATCCTGGAGTCAAAACAGGCAGCATGCAGTTGGAATTTGGCTCAATGGTAAAGAGCTTGCCCGGCCGCATAGGAGGGGCCAGGAGGTGGGGGTAAAAAAGTCACACACCCGGGCAACCTATGAACATACACGCCACTCTGCTGGAGTACTGCAGAGTATTTGTAAGCCTAATTTTTATATGAAGTATAAAAATGATTAAAACTGGAGAATGAGACCAAGACAAAAAGCAGGCAGTGATGATTTAAGGGGCACAGTCTGTGCGCGTTGAGGCAGGCGGAAGACAATGAAACTACAGTTGCTTCCAGGGAGGAAAGCCACGCCTCCTTCCAGACTCGAAGCCCGGATAGGGGGCGTTGTCCCTGCTATCGGTGGGCTTTAATGTTCGCACAGAGCAACCAAAACTTCAGACACCAAGGGGGAAGCTGTAACCGATGGCTCGGCGTTAAGATCGCTTGCCGCTTCTCTCTGTCTCTCTTCTGTCTCTGTGTCTCTCTCTCTCTTCTCTCCCTCTCACTCTCTCCCACTTCCCCTCTATAAAACAAAACCTTTTTTTAAGGCCTGGGGTGGCAGGGTACTATTGAAGACGAACTCAGTAGTGCTGACAGGGAGGATGAGAGGACAGTTTTTGGCAGCAGCTAGCCCGGCTGGTAAGCCCTGGGTGTCTGTCGTTAGGAATTACAAGGCAGGTTACAGGAATCTGGGCTGGTTTAAGCAGAGGACCTGGGTTCGGTTCCCAGCACCAGAATAAGCTGCTGACAACCTTCAACTGCAACTCCAGGGATCTGGCGCCCCTGCGATCCACTGGAGCTTGAACACACACACACACACACACACACACACACACACAGAGAGTCGGAAATATTTTAAAAAATAACATTTTTAAATATCTGGAAACACCACAAGGGGGCGCTTTGACCATGAGCAAGTTCTTGAGGCCAGTCAGTTCCAGTGCTACTTTTCACACAGCAGACCGCAAGCTACACATCACCCGGTAAGACTTGCACAGGCAACAAGGGCGAACACCTGCAAGCTCGTTCATTTCCTTGCCTGGGGTCTAGCGTGGTCCTTCGCCTGCATCGGTGTCTGCAGTGTTTCCCTTAGTTCCTCTCTCTCTGTTTCTTTGTACTTTTATTTCTCTCATATGGGCCTTCGTTTTTCTCTTGGCTTAATTTCTGACATCAGCCCCCGCCCCCGCCCCCGCCCCCGCCCCACATTTGTGTTAAGCTTCCTTCCTTCTTTTCCCTCTCTGATGGTGACTGTCACACCCACTCAAAATATAGTTCTTCCTATGTTATTTATGTGTATGCATGTGTGCCACAGCTGGGTGGGAACATTCAGGCCAGAAGAGGACACCGGGTCTCCTGCTGTTACAGGAGTTAATTCCTGGAGGTACAGGCACCTTCGAGTCACCCCGTGTGACGCCTTCCTAAACTTCCTAAACTGGGTCCTCAGGAAGAGCAGCAAGCACTTTCAAGTGACCAGCTGTCTCTCTATCCCCCCATATATATTAACTGGGTGTGGTGGTACAAGCTTGTAATACCAGCATCTGGGAAGTGGAGGTGATGGGGGAGGTCATGTGTTCAAAGTCATCCTTGGCTATTTACTGCATTTGAAGAGGTGAAAAATGCATTATTTAAATAAATAAATACACCAGACAGTGGTGACCCTGTCTCAAAAATATATACATGCATACACACATACATACATGTATGCATACATACATACATAAGCAAGATACTTAAAATAAGACCAACTTGAAAGTAAATCTAACTACTGTTGAAAATTAAGTGTTTTATTAAATGAATATGCTTAAGGAAAGGTCTAGAACATTCGATTCTGCCGCTGCTCATTAACTCTACTTGGGGGCCGGAGGACTTGTTCCAGCTGAAGCTTGGGCATGTCAGAGCAGTCTGGAAGCAGCCATTGCCTTTGGCATCTTTGGTTAGCTGATAAAACTGTGGGAAGCCATCAGGCCGTAACCTACCACAATTATTTAGGATACTTTTTTTATTTTGAAAGCAACCAGTATTTTTCCTGGTGAAATGGTTAGTGCTGTTGACTTTTCTTAGTTTACACCCTAAATTATTTCAAACAATACAATCAAAATCAGCATCTAAGGGGCTGAGGAGACGGCTTGGCCATTAAGGGCACTTGTTGCTCTTACAGAAGAACCACTGTTCTGTTGTCCACAGCCACATGGCAGTTCACCATCCTTAACTCCAGTTTCATGTATGAACTTCCTAAGAAATCAGGATTGGAGCCAGGTGGTGGCGGCGCACACCTTTAGTCCCAGCACTTGGGAGGCAGAGGCAGGTGGAGCTTTGTGAGTTTGAGACCAGCCTGGTCTGCAGAGAGAGTGCCAGGCAGGCTCCAAAACTACACAGAGAAACCCTGTCTCAAAAAATATAAACAAAAAAAATAAATAAATAAAAGAAAGAAAGAAAGGAAAAGAAAAGAAAAGAAAAGAAAGAAAGAAATTAGTATTGGAGCTGGGCAGTGGTGGTACACCTTTAATCTCAGTACTTGGGAGGCAGAGGCAGGCAGAACGATCTTTGAGAGTTCGAGGTCAGCCTAAGCTACAGATCAAGCTCAAGAACAGCCAAGGCTGTTGTGGTGGGGGGAAACAGGGAGGGAGGGAGGGAGGGAGGGAGGGAGGGAGGGAGGGAGGGAGGGAGGGAGGGAGGGAGGGAGGGAGGGAGGGAGGGAGGGAGGGAGGGAGGGAGGAATTCAGTATTGGGCTGGGCACATCTTTAATCTCAGCACTGCAGTAGCAGACATAGGTGGATCTCTGTTAAATTCCAGGCTAACTTGTTCTATGTAATAAATTCCAAGACAGCCAGAGCTATGGAGAGAACTCTGTCTCAGAGGGGCGGGGGGTGTTTAGGCCAGGTTTGGTGGTTCATGGCTACAATGCACTTTAGAGACAGAGATAGGATGACTGAGTTCTCAGCCAGCTTGGCCTACACAGCACATTCCAAGCCAGCCTGGACCACAGAGTAAGATCTTACTGCATACATTTCTACCTACTCCAAGTTCAAAGGAAATACTAGAGAATGTTACTAAACTATGTTCCCAGAAAGATAATTCAAATTATATTCAATGCATATGATTCCATTGTTCATTTCTATGGATCTATAAAACTTAAAAGGTAAGAGTGACCAAGTGACATTTTAAAAAGAGGAAATTGAATGATAATGAGGACATTTAAAACCTCCCGCTCTGCCCTCATGGGCAGCTCAGTTGAGATTTATTGAATGCTTACTGTAAAGTGAACAGAATTCAGACAGCTCTGAAGGAGAAAGGGAGGTGTGCCCAGGAGAGTCTGATCTGCCAGGAATTCTAAACATCTCTGTGGGAAAGCCTGTGTCTGGCTGGGTTTGGTGGTGCATGCCTGTAATCCCAGCACTGAGGCTGGGAAGCACAGGACAGGACAGGGAAAGGTGTGCACTAGACAGGACAGCAAGGGATGCATAGAGAGGACCAATATAAAACATCAACAATAGAATAACTCAGGACTAAGAACTTCCAGGCACGATGGCAGACTATAAGGAAACGCTGTGTAATCCAGTGAAGGAAAGATAAGGGGGGGGGGGAGTAAAATAAAATAAAATAAAAATAAATAAGCCTCTTACCCAAAGAAAAGGAGAGAGAGCTTTGAAAATCAAAAACAAAAAAAAAAAAAAAAAAAACAAGCAGTAGTACATTAGAAAGTTCAATAAAACATCAAGAAATTCAGACAGGAAGTAACCAGCATGTCTCTGCTTACAGTAACTCCCGGCTTCCTGTAGGTGTGGGAGCTCACACACTGCCTTTGAGAGTAGCATTTTGACTGTACTGTTTTGGGTTTTTAAAAGGTTTGTGTGGTTTTGTTTGCGTCCCTTCTTGTATTTGATTACAGGTTTTCTGGTTGAGCAGGTTTTTCTTCCCTTTCTGTTTTCTTTTTTGGTTTTTCTAATCTCTTGCTCATTTGCTCTCCATCCCTGGCATCCTTCTCCACTTCCCCTTTCTCTCTTCATTTATTTATTTTTTTTAATATTTTAAGATTAGTATCATTGCTTTTATCTTTTTAATTGATCACTGGCAATTGTGCAAAAGAACACATTGCAAGGCATATAGAATGTGCAGTATGACAGCGACATAATATCCTAAGAGAAGAAACAAAGGTGCCTACACCATGGTAACAGTATGGTACCTTCATCTTTCGGTTGCTGTGAAGAGACACCATGACCACAGCAATTCTCATAAAGAAAAGCATCTGACTGGGGCTGGCTTACAGTTCCGAGGTTTAGTCCGTTGTCGTCACCGTTGTCGTCACCGTAGGATCTCTTCATTTATTAACCTCCTTCTGCTCTGTTGTCCCAGATACCTCCTTCACATCGCACATTTAGCACTTAATTACACTAAATCATCCTCCAAGTCTCACTAGATGTCAGTTTCTGACATACAAGTGAGTATTAATTAACGTTAAGTTTCTCTCTCCACCCTCTCAGAAAGAACACCAAAAGTCGAGTTATAAATCCTGGTGGTCATAACTCCTCCTCTGAGGCTGCCAGCTCCCCAAGTCCCCACCCTGCCAAAGCTTATAATTGGGCATAAGCCCAATTGTGGAGAATGATGAGAGATGTTATTCTGTAAATATGTTTCTCATACTGGTTAATGAATAAAGCACTGTTGGCCAATAGGAAAGCAAGATAGGCAGGGCTAGGAGACCAGGAGGAAAGAGGAAGTGGTTAGGAGGAATCAGCATAGAGAGAGCAGCATGAGAGCTGTCGCTCCCCTGGTAAGATGACCAGGTGGAAATACTTAGATAAGTAGAAATGGGTTAATCATTAGACAGAGCTAGCCAGTAAGAAACTAGTACCTAGCCAACAGAATTATATCAAATACAGAGTCTCTGCGTATTATTGGGGGCTGGCAGCGGGACCAGGTGGGGAAAACATACTCCTTACAGGAGAATGAGTCATTGCCCCTCATCTGCAGGGTACTTAAGTCCCCTCCTTTGGAATGGGCATGCCTCCTTGCCCTGCCTCCATTTCTAGGGGTGGAGGTTCACCAGGGAGTGCTTTGCTTAAATAAACCTGGTCTTTTACTTTTTAATTCAGCTTGATCTGGCTTACTGCATCGGGGAGAGAACCCTGCAGAATCCTGTCAATGGTGTTCCTTCACAGCAACCGAAACTCTGAGACACAGACAAATAGAATGGAATGGAACAGAATGCTGAACAAAGATTTTATACAATTATTGTCACTAACCCTTTCCAAGAGGATCAAAACTATATACAATGTTGAGGAAAGGGACTGTGCTGGTAATTTTTTCGTCAACTTGAACCAATAGAGTCTTTGGAAAGGCGGGAACTTCAATTGAGACAATGCCCCCATAAGCATTTGTGGCATTTTCTTAATTAGCGATTGACTGCGGAGGGCCCAGCCTATTGTGGGCGGTGCCATCCCTGGGTTGGTGGTCCTGGGTCCTATAAGAAAGCAGGCTGAGCAAGCCATGGGGAGCAAGCCAGTAAACGGCGCCCTCCATGGCCTCTGCATCAGCTCCTGCCTCCAGGCTCCTGCCCTGTTTGAGTTCCTGCAGTAATGGATGCTTTTGGAAGAGTAAGCCAAATGAACCCTGTTCTCCCAGTTTGCTCTTGGTTATGTGTTTGATCTCATCAATAGTAACCCCAACTAGGACAGGAGGACACAGCCCCTTTAACACAGAGTGCTAGGCAAACCGGATATTCACAGAGATATGAGAACGGTTGGCATCTCACACACAGAAAGATCAACTCAAAAAGATCAAAGGCCTTAATGTAAAAAGCTGAAATGCTCAATCTGCTGGAGGAATGAGCAATATACTCCTAGCACCACAGGAAATAATCCCAAGAACTGGCAAATGGGATTATATGAAAGAGATTGCTGAATGAGGAGACACTCTTCGGAACGGGATAAATAAAGCCTGGCCGTTATTTGCCTCTATTTGTTACTTTTCTCATTGCTTTCACAAGAACATCTGACAAAGGCAGTTTAAGGAGGGAGGGAGCGTTTGCTGTGGCTCAGTCATGATGGAGAGACAGGGCTGAAAGAGCTTGGGGCAGCTGGTCTGGAGGCAGAGAGGGGAACGCTGACACTACCTTCCCGCTTCACTTAAGGGAGTCCCGAATCCTACAGGGAATTGAAATCCCGACTCTATAAAGAGATTTGGGGGCTGGAGCAATGGCTCAGCAATTACGAATACTGACTGGTCTTCTAGAGGACCCAGGTTTGATTCCCATCACCCACACGACAGCTTACAACCATCTGTGACTCTAGTTTAAAGGAATCTAATGTTCCCTTTGGGCCTCCCTGGGTACCAGGAGCAAATGGTACACAGACATGTGTTCAGGCAAAAACATCCACACACGTAAAATAATAAAAAAAATAAATTTAAAGAGCAATACAAAAGTTAAATACAGGGACTGGAGAGTGGTTGCTCTTCCAGAGGACCAGAGTTCAGTTCCCTGCACCCATAACTATAGCTCTGGGGTACTCAATACCCTCTTCTGACCTCCTCTAATACCCTCTTACATGGGACAGACAAATACACACATATATAAAAATAAATATGTCTGAAAAAATTAAGCACCCCCCCATCATCCAATCAGCAAATGGGCTAGAAAATTGAATACTTATTATTATTATTATTATTATTATTATTATTATTATTATTGCTTTTCAAGACAGGGTTTTTCTGTATAACAGCCCTAGCTCTCCTGGAACTCACTCTACACACCGGACTGGCCTCGAACTCATAGAGATCCGCCTGCCTCTGCCTCCTGAGTGCTGGTATTGAAGGCATGCACCACCATTGCCCAGCTACAGCACCATATTTTTGGGGATGGCTAAATATATGACAGGATAGATGCTGGTTCCATCATAAAGTGTGTATCTATAGAGTAAGCCATGCTATCCACACTCAGGACACCAATCCCTTGGGCCACCCAGGCTGGCTAGGGATGAACCAACAATTAAAATTAATAAAAGTTTAAAAATGTGGGCCCTAAATCTATACAAAGAAAGGGAACTCCTAATGGCAAAGGAAAATTTAACTCCTTAAATTACGAGTGCCAGCCATGGCTGGTGCCCAAGCCCCCTCTCAGAGAAGAGGAAGTGACTGGCCACCACTTAGGTCAACAGGCCTATGTCTGCTAATCGCTGGTCATAAAGGCCCCCTGATGGTAGTAAAGATCCCTCAGCCCAGGAGATAACTGACAGACCCTGTGACCCTGCAACTCTGCAACCCCATGCCCTGTGTTATCTTACTCACATGTATCTTGCTTAACATATATAGTTACTGCTCTACTCTGTACTTTGTATGACCTTAAGTAGCCATGGAAACTCTGGAATTTGTGGCCTTCAACCTCATGGTCTTCCCCGTTAAAAGCTTCCCTTTATGGCTGGTTGGCATCTCATTCCCCCACCATGACGTGAGATCCAAGCTGACCCACTTGAACAATAAAGAGAAACCTTTGTGTTTGCATGGGAATTGTCTGGCTCCTTGGGTTGGCCTGGGGCTCTGCGAACCTGACTTTACAAAGGAATTACTTTCTAACCCATGGTGCCCTGAGCTTGCAGCAATCCACCCGTCCCTGTGAGTTCTGGGGCGATAGGAATGTGACTCCACACCTGACTAAAGAAGTTGGGCGTAAATGAAGAGTTGGATATTGCTTTTGGCTTGCTCGGTTTTCACAAAAGGTGTTGTCAAGAAGGAAAGATGGTGAAGCCTGAGCAGCAGCTACAGAAACGAATGGGAATGTGTACCACCCCCACATCCTCCGGGCAAAGCAGCCACATAAGTGCTAAGTGCCTGCGTGGGGACTGTGCACCATCTCCTCCAGGCAAAGAAGCTACAGAAACTATTTGGATTTTTTGTTGGGACTCAGCAGTCTGCTGACCCCGCCTCTAATGATGGGCGGGTGGCCCATGGCGGGATGGCCATGTCATCACTACGTCAGGCTTTACCTGGCTGTTCAAGCCTTTACCTGGCTTCGCAGGGGACCCAGTTACGCATGTGCAAGCCCCCCTTTTAAAGCAAGCTCGCCAAGCGCACCGCCCTCTCTCCCTGTCTTCCTCCCTCCCTCCGTCCCTCCCTCCCTCCTTCTCTCTCTCTCTCTCTCTCTCTCTGGGGCCCCTTCTCTCTTTCTTTGACCCCTCCCTCTCTCCCTGCGCCCCCCCTTTCAGTTGGCCACCAGCTACCCCCCTTCTTCTCCCCTCTCAATAAACTCCACGTGGTTGCTGAGTCTAGTGTTTGTGTTTCTTAGGCAATAGCGGCTGCAAAAGAACAACATTTTTTTTTTTTTTTTTTTTTTTGGTGTGGAGGACTTGCCTCTTCTCATTTTATTTTATTTTATTTTTTCCAGTCATTTGTTTAGATCAGAATGGACTCCAAATGTTAACACAGTTCGTTTTTAAAAGAGCAATTTGTTACCCCACCCCCAACCATGGGTTAAAACCGGGAAGGATGCTAAAATAAACATCATGAACAAAATGACCTCACTCTGTCAAAGTTCTTCTCCGGAGTGTGTTAAGTCCTGCGTGGCTAGAGACGTGGCATAGGGATTGCGTTACCAATCTGAAATGGTTGACTTACTAGACAAAAATTCCCTTGTAAAAACTTCCCAAGGATTTGTTTAGGTTAATATAATCAAACCTAAACTTCCGTTTCAATAAGGAAGCAGGATTTAAATGGGTTCTTTGTTTCTGTCTATTATTTAAATGACAGCACCTGCTTCAGACGGTAAAAACAAACCAAACAGCAGTCCCTCCCTGTACCTGAGGGCCTCCGAGAGAGCAGGAGGGAGACAGTGTGGTCCAGATTGCACAGCCTTCTGAACCCTCACAATTCCCTGCTTTCCCAAAAGCCCCTTGAGAGAGAGAGAGAGAGAGAGAGAGAGAGAGAGAGAGAGAGAGAGAGAGAGAGAGTAATATGGAGAGATTACCTACATTTGGCTAATATTTTTATTTATTTATTTTAGTTTTTCTTTTATTTTTCAAGACAAGGTTTCTCTGTGTATCTCTGGCTGTCCTGGAACTCCCTTTGTAGACCAGGCTGGCCTCGAACTATCAGAGATGTGCCTGTTTCTGCTTCCCAAATGCTGGGATTAAATGTGTGCCCCGTTATACCCAGTGCTTGGAATAAAGACAGGAACCTCTTCTTTAATTACAAGTAGAACCCTTATTTTGCAAGGACTTAATACAGGACAAACAGGAACTTCTTTTTAACTATCTTCACTGCAAACGGAACTTTTAACTTGCCAGGAATATTGTCCTGGTTTTGGTCTCACAAAATACCATTCAGGCCATAAAACTCTGCATGTAGACAGCACCACCTTCGAAAACTAAAACAAAGGCCTAATCCATCCAAGTCCATACAGTTCTGTGACAGTCTCTAAATGTCCTAACCTTGTTTTCTATAGGTCTGCTTCTGGCTAACTGTTCTTATTAACTAAAGAATATCAACTTGGAACAGGGTTTTTGTGCTTAAAGCTCACCCAGAGAAAGGTTTTGTGCTATACTGGGATCCCAGTATAGCTGCTGATGGCCTAAGAAAGACTTTCTATTTGCTTAAACCTGTGTGGGCGGAGTCTTCTTGGTGGATACCCCACAACACCTGGTAGCATTACAGGGCCCAGACCCACCCCTCTCCGTCTCCCAGCTTTTGGGTGTGTGACAACGTAGTAAAAATGCACAAAGGGGCTGTGCTTGGTGACTCCACCTGCCATCACAGCACTAGGGAGAGCCGAGGCAGGCAGACTGCTAGAGTTCACAGCAAGCTCCGCCCACAGTAGTAAATTCCAGCCCAGCCTGAGTTACAGCGTGAGACCCTGTCTCCAGTAGTAAATTCCAGCCCAGCCTGAGTTACAGCGTGAGACCCTGTCTCCAAAATCAATCACACCCCAACCAAGAACGTACGTTACGTTTCACCATCTTTGAACTTTCTGCCATTTTAAATACACACGCCAACGACATTAAGGATAATCACATAGTTGTACAATCACATTCAACGATCCAGTTGAAGTTACATCACTCTAAACAGGAACCCTGTATCTAGTGATGATTTCCCCACCCCCTCCATCCTTCCTACTGGCTCCTCCCTCCGGACTCTGGGACCAGGTACTTCCCGCTTCTGTACTTGTCAAGTCTGACACCTTCCACCTTCCAACACACACAAAATGGTAGTGCTGGTGACATTGTCCTAAACAGAAGGACTTTGGCCTGGTAAATAGAAGGATTGTTACTGGGTAAACAAGCGTAAATATCTCTGTTTGGTAGAAGAGCAGATCTCCTAATGTGGGAAGGTGCCTCCTGGATTATCTACCTTAATCCTCCAGAACCTCTGTTAATCTTCCCCCCTAAATTCAACTACCTAGTGAAAAGTTTCTGCACCCCATAAGCCTCTCTACCGATGGAGAAATCCAAATCAGACCAAATCAAACCAAATTAGAAAAAGCCCACGTTTGATGGACAAAACACTCCCGGGCGATTTTCTGGCCCTCTAGAGAGGAGATGGGAAAAAAATAACAAACAAAAACAAAAACAAAAAAACAAAAACCTGTTTTCTGAGGGACAGTTTAAATACCCTGTGGGAGTGGTCTTGAGCACCTCTGGGAGAGGGGGCCATCATTAGGCCAGGCTGAGATGAGGCAGGATTTGGAGGAAGATGGAGGAGGGGGCTTGGGTGGAACTTAACACCACAACATTCCAGACCCTATGCCGCCAGGGTATGTGGATGCCAGGGGCTTCGGCGAAGTCTCTGCCAGAGCACCTAGGTTAACGGTGCCTAGTTCTGGGTTAGCCAGGCAGCCAGTGCCAACTCAGATTCCCCACACTGCTGGCTGTCAAATAAAATGTGTGCTTTTCCTCCATTTTGCTCCTTTTCTTCCCAACCCCCACCCTAACTCTGAGAGTTGACCATGACTGTGGCTGTTTGACCCAAAATAAATAATAAAGAAATATTCCTCTCTGGTTTGGTAGTTTCTCTGTGCCATCACTTATACTCCACATAGGTGGATCATAAAATACTTTCTCTGAGTTGGTTTTTCTTTTCCTTTCTTTCTTTTTTCTTTTTTTCTTTTCTTTTCTTTTCTTTTTTTTTTTTTTTTTTTTTTTTTTTTGAGACAGTGTTTCTCTGTGTGACAGCCCTAGCTGTCCTGGAACTCAATTTGTAGATCAGGCTGGCCTTGAACTCACTGAAATCCACCTGTCTCTGCCTCTCAAGTTCTGGGACTAAAGGTGTGTGCCACCGCTACCCAGAAATACTCATTCTTTTTATATCTGCTTATTTCTTTTAGCATAATATTTTCTGGGTTTGTCCATACCATAGGTGTGCTATGAATCTTATGCTCTTATTGTGAGATGAATCTCTATTCTGAGATGAATAACTGAGCCAAGCTACTAAACCTTCATACAGAGTTCCTTTGGCCTCAGGCGTTAGCTCAGAGCAAGGCCACACTGTCTCTGAACAGAACCTGAAAGAGTTAACATAATTAAGCCTGGCTGTCATCTATTTTAGGTCATCCTGACACCTCAGTAGAGAACTACATTCTTGAATGAGTAGACTCAGACAGATTGACCTGTGCTGACCCAAACCTGCTTAACCTAGATAGCCAGTCTCAAGTAGACAACCCACAGTATAAATTCAGAGCAGACTAATGAGATGTCTGTCTCACCATCGAGAGAGGATCCTTGAACAGGTGTCCACCTGACAAAACCCAGAAGCATCCCTTTTTTTCCTTCAAGACAGGGTTTCCATGTATAGCCTTGGCTGTCCTGGAACTCGGTCTGTAGACCAGGCTAGCCTTGAATTCTTGAACTCATGGAGATCCACCTGCCTCTTTGCTTAAATTTAAGGCATGCACCACCGACACTAGGCTTAAAACTTTCCTTTCTACCTACACGAGGCTTGTTCTCTCCTTTGGGAGCTCCCCCAGCTGCTGGAATTGGGGTGGGGAGTGTCTTCGGTAGAGTGGACTCAGGGAATAAACAGGTCCCATGGCTTCCAAGGGGTTGGGAATTTTGAATAATTCTTCTCTGCATTGAAGAAGGAAGCAGTCATTATCCCCTGATATCATGCATAGGAGGAACTAGTGTTATCACCCAGACACACCTCAGACCCACCCCTTGAGAACCTGGCATAGTGTGTCCCCCTCTGCACATGCCAAGCAGTACCCTGGCTCTACACAGGTGCAAAGGTCCCTTTAAGAGACAAGCTCTGCCGACTCCCACTCTCCCTCTTTCTGCCATTTCTCTGAGGAGGCTTCTGTCTCTCTTTCTCTCTTCCCTGTCTTTCTCCCCTTTCCCACTCCCTTCCCTTCCCCCAATGAAGCCTCCTAAGCATCCTCTGTCTGCCTAGTGTGGTTTCCTGCCATGGAATCTGCCAAGGTCCCCCTTGAGTTGAGTATTATAATGATTAGTCTGGTCTTGGGTGAATTCACATCGTTAACTCCTACAAGGTAAGAGCCTGGTTAAAAAAAAAAAAAAAAAAAAAAAAAGCAGCTGGAGTGCTGGAGAGATGGCTTAAAGATTAAGAGCACTCACTGGCTTCTAAAGGACCAGAGTTCAACCCCAGCAACCACATGGTGGCTCACAACCATCTATTATGGGATCTGATGCCCCCTTCTGGCCTGCAGGCATATATGCAGATAGAGCACTCAGACATTAAAAGATAAAATAATACGTTTTAGAAGATTTATTTACTGTGTGTATAGTATTCTATCTGCATGTGAGCCTGCAGGCAAGGAGAGGGCACCACATCTCATTACAGATGGTTGTGAGCCACCATTTGGTTGTTGGGAATTGAACTCAGGACCTCTGGAAGAGCAGCCAGTGCTCTTAACCTCTCTCTGAGACAGCTCTCCAGCCCGATAAAATATTTTTCAAAAGCAGTTGGAGAAGGGGCTTAGCCAGCTGTGAAAGGAAACTCAGAATTTTCAGCCAAGGTGGCAGAGACGGCTTTGTAAAGCACTTCACCATAGGAGCCCAGTCCTGATTTACATTCTCTGGCTGAAAGACCTAGGATGGGTTCTATTTCCCTGACTCTACTCCAACCAGTACAAATGTAGCTGATTGCAATCCAGAGCTTTAAGCACTGATGAATGCGTATTAATATCACTATTAATCAGGACCTGTTGTTTTATTGTTAGTCACATGACCCACCACTAATGACTCCATCTGCTCATCTTTCTCTCTTCCCCCTTGGAGGCAGGGATTGCATCTCACACACTTTGTCTCCCAGCTTCCAATCCAGCCCTGACCCAGCCCAACGTTTGCTTTAACAACTCTGTGATCAATCACGAGGCCTTGGAGAGTACATCAATCTGATTCTTTCGAGTTTGGCTGCAGTTCAGGCTGGAGCCCTCCACAGTCCCGACCCTGGCTGGGACAGGACAGGGTTTCTCTGTGTAGCCCTGGCTGTCCTGGAACTCTGTAGACCAGATTGGCCTGGAAGTCAGAGATCCGCCTGCCTCTGCCTCCAAAGAGCTGGGATTAAAGGTGTGTGCTGTCTCTGCCACCACCACCAGGCTCAAAATTTGAGCATTAACACGGGCTACTGAGTCCTGTTGAATGGAACCTTCTGGCCTCCCTCAGACTGTTTACTCTGCTGGCCATGGTGTTTGCAGAGTCCTAGCCTCTTATTGAAAGATCCTTCTCCGCTGTGGACTTTGCCCCTCTACCTTCGAACGTCAGACATTGCGTTAGGTGTTTCTACAGCGGTCGGCTTGCCAGCTGTGGCCCTGGCCCATCCACTCTAGTTCTTCTTCCCAATGGCAAGTCAACCTGCAGATCTGAGCTGTAGTCACTGTAGCTGTCCTGGCAGGAATCAGACTATTGAAACAATGGTCCCTTTCAAATTGGAATTTCCCCAGGAATCTCATGCTGGGGGAAGGAAGAGGCTTGAGACTGGTGCCAGGCAGAGGAGGAACTTGTCTCCTTGAGAGAGATTTCATCCAACTTGTCAGGCCACTTTACCGAGAGGGGAGTGGACAAAGCTGGGCGAAGCCACACCTTGCCTGCTTAATCACACTGCACTTGCCTTCTGCTTAAACCTAACCGCCATAGCAGGCCCCCAAAGACGGATTTGGCGCGCTACTGGGCCTCTTTATCCCTCTTGCCAATATGGACACAATGAATAAATTTCCTTCTTATGCTTCTCACTGGTATCTGTCGGTTTAATTGTCCTGTCGAGGACTGGTGGTCAAAAGTAGCTTGTTAGGGCTGCTAGAGACTGGGTTCTGGCCCTGGCAACCCCAGTAACTTCTGCACCTCTGGGGAGCCCTCCATGATCTGCAAGGCTTTGATATGGCCTTCCAAGGTAAGCTGCGTTCAAAACACACAAGTGCCTATCCTGCTACTATGCCTTTTGTGTGTATCTCTCTGTGCCCCTCCTCAATGGTATTAGTGGCTATCTCTTGCTGTGATATGGTAGCCACACTCAGTTCCAAGGACAGTCATTCCCAGATACAAAGAGAAAGGTGCACAGGCACTGGTCAGTTTGCTGTTTCACTCTAAGTTGGGATTTGAGAGAGCACCAGCAGGCTAGTTTTTTTTTTTAAGGTCCTTTTATGTGCATGGGGGCGGGTCACTCACAAGGTTAATAGCGAAAACAAACAAATGGCCACAAAACAAAACACAAGTAGCTGCAAGTGTGTTTACAGGGGTGAGATAATTGGTGGCTAGAAAATTACAATGAAATAGCAAGAATTTTGGTCAGGTGGTCATGATGCATGCCTTTAATCCAAGCAGAGCAGAAGGATTTCTGTGATTCGAGGCCAGCCTGGTTTACAGTATGAGTGCCAGGGCTGTTACACAGAGAAACCCAGTCTTGAAAAAAAAAAAAAGAATTCTATACAACGAAAAACGATAGAATATACATCATGTAAGCAGGGAGTGTCATACATCATGGGGTGGGTAGTCAGTTCAGGGTAGGTTCAAAAACATATTTTGCAAGACACATGAGGATTAGGAAGCAAAGTCCCCACTCCCGCCCCCCACAGGATTCCTCCACATAGCCCTGACTGGCCTGAAATTTACATGAAGACCAGGCTGGCCTCGAACTCAGAGCTGCACCTGCCCCTGGCCCCCTGGAGTGCTGGGATTAAAGGTGTCTGCCACCAAGCCTGTCTCAGTTCTATTGCATTCCAATAAGATCATTCCAAAGATACTGCAGCTGTTTGGTTTACTAAGCTTCCCCTGTGCACATCTTTCTGCAGCTAGCTTCTAGTCTATATTTTAAAAATCTATAGCAATTTGGCAACCATGACTTCATATCGTGAATAAAGTAAATTTCCTGAAATATAAAATTCACTTGAATCAATATGCCATTTGCTTAATAAATCTGAAATTCTGGTGGGAAAAGAGAGAAGTAGCTATGGTAATTTACCAAGTCTGTGAATGTTCAACGTCTTTCAATTCAGTATTCCTCATCCTGTATTTCTAGTCCTTTTTTTTTTTTTTTTTTTTTTTTTGAGCACTAACCCACATCCAGTTACAAGTGGCCGTGGACACAATTATATGCTAAATTATTTTGTAACCCCAAGGCTGGAACTCATACCTTCTTGCATGCTAAGATAATACTCTGGCAGAGGAAAGCCTCAGCCCATAATGATCCCAAAGAGACAATTATCTCTAATGTTACGAAGTAAAGAAACAAACACTGAGCTTTTCCAATTCCTCCCACGATAATATGGCTCAAGGACCTGCATTTGGTATTTCTGGGGACAGAACCCAGGTTTAAACTATACACCAAGAATGTGATAGATACGTATGCCTTTGTGAAACTAACCAATCTTATTTAACATGTACTCAAATTTCAGTCGGACCTGTTTTATTTCTTGTTCCAAGTCTGAAATGAAAAACTTTGACACGGACTTATAATCTCACTTATCCCAGATTCTTAGCTATCACTGTGGTCAGAGGCTAAACCTTGGATGCGAGCCTCCAAGACAAAACACCAGCTGGAAGGAAGTACACCCCACCCCTCCCCAATCATCTGGGCTCATCAACGCCGTGTGTTGTCTTTCACAGACCTCCGGCGGTAATTGTTTCTTCAGAGCTTCAGTCATTATTAAAAATGCTACCGAAGCTCAGCGAGGATGCCCTTGACACACATCCTATTTTCTGGGAAAAGACTGCTACCAGAGTAATTGAGCTGGGAAGCGGAGACAAATTGCTCTCAGCGGGTTCCGCAGTGGCTCAAAGTACCGCAGTTGACTAGAATCGTACTACATGCCATGGCATTTCCCTTCCTCCAGTTTGCAAGATAACTACGGTCCTAGCACGGCACCCACCTACTATCTGCAAGCTAGACCCGAGGCAAACACAGCTGGAATGAAGCTGAACCCCAAGCAAAGTTGCACCACTGCCGGGAGGAGCCGGAGAAACACCCCGGGAGCAGCCCAGAGGGTCCAGCAACCACGCACCTAAATAGATGCAAGCGCGATGCTCCCGGCGGCCGGCCGCAGCTGGCTGGAGCCAGCGGTGACATCACGGGCCCCCGCAGGCCACGTGACCCAGGCCTCGCCTCCCCCGCCCCCTCGCGTCGCCGCGGTCTTCGAGCTCAGTGTCCCGCCGCAGCCGCCACTCGGATCTCTCGGGGCAGCGCGGAGCCAGGGCCCGGGCGAGCGGGCAGGGCGAGCGGACCCGGCGTCGGAGCGGCTAAGGACGGAGCCGAGAGCAGCCGACCGGGCCAGCGGCGCCGGGACCGAAGGCTTCGGACCTCGTCTCTCGCAAACTTGTGCGCGCGTCGGAGCGATGAAGATGGTCGCGCCCTGGACGCGGTTCTACTCGCACAGCTGCTGCCTGTGCTGCCATGTCCGCACCGGCACCATCCTGCTGGGCGTCTGGTACCTGGTGAGCGCGGCCGGGCGACCAGGGGGGGGGGTCACCCCGCGCGCGGGCCGTGCACCCAAGTCCCTTCCCGGGTCGGCCTCGGCCTGGGGAGGTGGGGTGCGGGGCGGGGGGGGGCGCCGGCGATCATCCGCCTAAAGTTGTATTATTAGAAAGTTAATTCTCGGGGAGAGGCGAGCTGCAGTGGCTGGGGCCGGGGAGGGGCGCGGGGCCCTGCGGGATGCGCTCGCTGCAAGCATGTCCACCGCCTTGAGTTCGCGTCCCAGCAGAAACGGTTGGAGAGCGCTCGCCCCTCTTGCGTGGCTTTTCCCAGCACATGCTTGTCTTTAAATTAAAGCCTTTTACATCGGGAAGGCTCCGCCGTGTGACTGCGTCCCTGTCGGCCTGGAGAAGCCATCTTACACCCACTCAGGTTCCTGCCCGTGGACAGGTGATCCCTCTAAGCCGGTACGGCGGGCAGATGCAGTATTTTTTAAGAAATGGCCTTTCATGTTGGCGCTCTTTAAGGTCTCATTTGTGTAGCGCCCAAGCGGTGGTTCTCTTGGGCAGCTAGCTGGGAAGCCTGATGATGGATCCTTGCCCTGTGGCGCTGCCCTTGGTTGATGGTTGGCAGCCCTGGACTGCACCAATCAGCCTTGAGTCGATTCCTCTGCATTTTGGATTTTGTGACATCATTTGTGGAAGTTAGATAAGAGCCACTTGGCAGTGACTATAACACTGCAAGACGACGAAGTGCCTCGGAAAGTGGTAGTTAAGTGGTACGCATAACTTTTTAGCGAGGATGCATTCTTATCTCCCTGAGCACGAGTCGCTTTTTTTTTCTTTTTTTCTCTCTCTTAGTGGCTCGTATTTAATATTTGATAGCTTTTAAAAACGTACAGTATATCAAATTGTAAACTGCTCTGTGCCCCCCCCTTTAAAGCAAAGTTTTCCCCTCCCATGTGATGCTATTGTGCTATTTATAGTCTCGAGTTTCCTTTAGTTGGGCTCGTTATGGCCACATAATAGAAATTTTTAGCCTTAAAAGCTTTTGCAACAGTTCGGTGATATGTGTGGGTTCTGGCTGTGCAGTGTGGATGCAGACTGAACTCGAGCGCATTGGCTCAACCCTGACTTTTCTCGAAGCCAAGGAATTTTACAGACATTTACAGTCATACGTTGGAGTATAGAGTAAGCAGCCTCCAATAGTACTTTTGCGGATGGCCAGTGCAGACAGTCGTTTGCAGATGTCTGTGTCTTCCTTGGAAGCGTTCAGATGTGCAGGCTTGCAAGTGCTTGGGTGGATGTCATTTGTAAAATCTAGGCCATTGCATTAGGCAAATGTACTTCATGATCTACCGGGGAGATAAATCTACTTGAGCCCTGTTGTTGGCAGGCATCCAGCCAGGCTGCATTGGTGATAAAAGCTGAGTTCTCCACAGGCTTCCTCTCTTGGAGGAGCCTCCTCTTGTGGGGTGTGTGCGTTGGGAAATGAGGCCTTTTGTAAGATAGCTTCCAGGTAGACGGGAAGCCAGGGCTTAGTTCTCACCATGCTTATACAAGAATCTTTTTTATTTCACAAGACGATTGAAAATTTCTTCAGCGGTTGAGTTCCCTTATTGCTTTAAATAAAATCTGGTTAGCTAAAACCTTAATTTCCATTTTAAAAGGCTAAGGTTGGAGTCTAAGGCCTGAGGAAAAACTGGACACCCCTCCTTCCCTGAACACCCCCCTCTCTCTAGCCATTTGGTCCGGTGTCAGGAGAGTTTTCTGGAAAAGGGTAAGAGTGGGTGAGTGTTCAGGTAAGAGTCCTGTGTAGACTTCACCAAATAAAGTGATTCATGTTTTCTAACTATTTCTTACCTTGCTGTTTTAACTAGCTAGGCTCTGCATTCTCTGTACTGGGCTAGTTAAGCCAAATTTAAATATTCCTGGTGAAAACAGAAGTTAAGAGCTTGCGGTTTATTTACAGGTCTTGGATACAACTCAAGTGATAGTTGGCTCCTTTCTCTTCCCCCCTTTAAACCTTTAAAAAGTTGTGGTTTTGCCTTGACTAGATCAGAGTTTCCAGAAATAAACATTGATTCGACTATTGGCGTTTCCTTTTTTCAGTAGATTGTCATTCCCATACAGTGAGGTTCAGTTGTTATTTGTACAGTTCCTTGACAGTTGTGTATCCCTGTATGACTAAAGAAGGTTTTTTTGTTTTTGTTTTTGTTTTCTCCTTTCCACCTGGTCCCATTCAGCCTGTCACCACTGGGGAGCGGCCACTATGCAGACAGGTTTTACTTTGTGCCTTGTATTCTGTTCCTTTGTATTAGCATACCTCTTAGCTCCCTCCTGTTGGAATGCGTGAATGGCTTATGTTTTGTTACTGAACATTATTCTATGAATACACCACACCTTATTTGTCTGTGTGCCAGGGATCGAGCAGTTTATAGTTTGGAGCTATTATTATAAATACATATTCGGCTGCTTTGAACATTTTTTTCCCCCCAAGTCAGGGTTTCTCTGTGTAACAGTCCTGGCTGTCCTAGAACTCATTTTGTAGATCAGGCTGGCCTCGAACTCACTGAGCTCCACCTGCCTCTGCCTCTGCCTCCCCAGTGCTGGGATTAAAGGCATGCCTTGCCTTGCTGCTGCCACCCCCACCACCTCATGACCCCCCAATCCTCCAGCTTACTCTGGACATTCTTAAGCAAGGTTTAGATGTGTTTGTATCTGCATTGGGTAGATACTATTGAGTAGAACCGTCACCCCACACCCCCTACCCTTCCTCCATTTATTTATTATTTGTTTGTTTGCTTGTTTGTTTGAGACAGGGTTTCTCCATGTAACATCCCTGGCTGTCTCTGGACCTCACTTTGTAGACCAGGCTGGCTTTGAACTCATCATCACCAGGCTTTTTTTTTTTTTTTGTAACTTATTTTTTGAGGCAGGGTCTTTTTATGTAGTCATGGTTGTCCTAGAACTTGCTATATAGACTAGGTTGGCCTCAAAATCATAGAGATCTTGGCTGACCAGTGGCTGTTCTATTTGGTAAGCGTGGATGGCTTCAATGACCTGAAATCTCACCTTTCCTTCCAATCCAGAGTCTTCCAGTGATCCATATGCAGGCTCTGCTGTTTCCTGGGTGCTCTCCTATTTCTCTCATGGCTTTCAAACCTTGTGATTAAATTGGTATTTACTGTGAATGAGTGGATATGCCATACACATACTCTCACACGGCGTAAGATAGCAGCACAGGGAAGATTAAAATGACCGGGTGTTTCAGATGGCCGGGAAGGCAGATCAGGGCGTTAAACCTCCAGCAGGGTCTTTCCAGGCAGATCTCGCTTGCTGACTGTGTAACGTAGGTGGTGGATTTATGTTAGATCTCTGTTGCTATGTAGCTTTTAACCATCTGATTTGAATCAATTTGGATAGTTTTATTTCCTTAAACACAGGGCCTCTTATTGATGCTACTCCTCTCTAAGGATCAAGGGCAGCTCTGTAAAATAGAAGCTGGTGGGGTTGTTGAGTGATTGTGTGTGTGTGTGTGTGTGTGTGTGTGTGTAATATATATGTATATGTATGTGTGTGTATGTATATATATATGTACATACATATGTACATATATATGTATATGTATATCTATGTTTCCCCATTATAAGTAAAGTTTTACTAATGGTTACTGGTTGTTAGAACATTTTTTAAAACATTTTATTTATTTTATATGTATGTGCATTTTATCTGCATGTATATCTGAGTACCACATGAATGCCTGAAGCCGGCAGAGGTCAGAAGGGGGTGTCTGTCCCTTGCAACTTGAGTTACAGATGGTTTGGAGCCTCTAGGTTAGGAATTTAACCCAGGTCCTCCACAGAGAGCAGCCTGTGCTCTTAACTGCTGAGCCAGTTCCCCAGCCCTTGCTAAGATATTTTAAAGACATTTATTAAAAAGTAAAATGAAACATTGCCATCAAAGCTGTTTATTAATATAAAATTCCCATGACCCCTGTAAGTGAATCTAACAGAATATCAAGTATTAACTTGATCAAAGTGGGTTTTACCTTACAAAGTATGGTATGTTTAACTGTATTTCACATGGGGGCACACACCTGTAATTCTAACAGAGAGGCGGGAGGATTGCTGGGTACATAGTAAGACCCTGTGGAAAAACAAAAACAAACCCCCTGTAATTTGTTTTGTCAACTTTCAGTGTCCACGGTGTAGGAGGGGGAGGCCAGAATTCTCCCTTCCCATCCCTATCCCTTTTGCAGGTGCTTTTCTATTTTTAAGACGTTGTGTGTGTGCATGCATGTATGCACTTTGCATGTGCATGGGTGCTGGGAACTGAGCCCCCTTCTTCTGAAAGAGCAGTAAGTTCTCTTCACTGCTGGGATGTCTCTTCAGTATTTTGGGACAGGTGTCATGTGTCCCAGGCTGGCCTGGAACTTCCTCTGTAGCCCAGGATGGTCTTGAACTCCTGACTCTCCTGTTTCCGTCTCCCAAATGAAGATACAGTTGAGCATCACTGGGCTAGCTGGGTGCTTTTTTTTTTTTTTTTTTGTTCACACAGGGCCAATGTTGGGGGTTGACTGATTCTCAAGCCCAAGCAGTTTAACTCACTTTCTGTTCCCGCTTCCTTGGCTTTCTAGAACTTTTGGAACATTGGGAATTGTTTAAGAGCTATGAACTGGTGCCCCCCCCCCACTTTTGGGGGGCTGGGTTTCTTTGTGTTAACAGTCCTGGCTGTCCTGGAACTTAGTCTTTAGACCAGGCTGGCCTCGAACTCACAGAGATCTGCCTGCCGAGTGTTAGGATTAAAGGCTTGAACTGCTTCTTACTTTACCTAAAGCAAAGATTACATTGTAGTCATCAACAAGAACTTGAGGGGAGTTGGAGAGGTGACAGGGGTTAGGACTGAGCCACAGTTGTAGAGGACTCGACCTCATCTGATCTCCACAGGCACTCGCTTTCAGTTGCGTATAACCACACACACACACACACACACACACACGTGATTAAAATAAATCGGGGCTGGAGAGATGACATTTGTAGAGGACCTGGGTTTAGTTCCCAGTATCCACATGGTAGCTCACAGCCGTCTGTGTGACTCCAGTTCTAGTTATACACAGAAAATAAACCTTAAATTTTTTTTTTCTGTAAAGTAAACTCAAACAGTTTAAAGCCAAATTTGAGGCAAGCTTTAATTAATACTGGCCAGGGGGATGGGCTGTGGCCAGGTGCATACCCAGGGATGGTAAGGGCTCACGAAGAAAAACCCATAATCCATTGCACTCCCCATCATGTCCAATCAAGGGCAAGCATGCATCCTGACATATCTCCTGCCTACGTTCCTCCCGCCCACATGTGATGGTCAGACTCGTTTAGGGCAGTTCTGGGGACTGAGCCTGGGTTGTCAGGTCTGGCAGTGGCACACACTTTTACCCACCGAGCCACCTTGCTATGTGCAAACCCCACCCCCACCACTTAAAAAAAGTGGAGGTGGGATAGTGACACACAGCTTTAATCCCAGGCAGGCGGCTCTCTGTGAGCTCAAGTCCAACCAAGGCTGTTACACAGTGAAATCCCGTCTCAAAGAGGAGCTGGGGAATTTGTTCATCGGTGTCTACTGCTACTAGAGGTGATCTGAGTTCACTTCTCTCTCTCTCTCTCTCTCTCTCTCTCTCTCTCTCTCTCTCTCTCTCTCCCTCTCTCCTCCAATGTATAGTCTTTTTTTAATTATAAATTTTTATTTAAATTACAAAGAACCTTATTTTACATACCAATCCCAGTTCCCTCTCCCTCCCATACACCCCACCAATTCCCCACCCCATCCACCATCCACTCCCCAGGGAGGGGGTGTTACGAGTAGATTTTTCCTGCTGCCGCTGCCGGTCTGGTCCCACTCTTTGTTCCTCCCCGCCGGCCTCCCGGTTCCGCCACCCCTTGAGCCTCAATAACATTCAGAGACTCTGTATTTGATACAATCCTATTGGGCAGTTACTATTATTGTTTATGGGCTAGCTCTGTCTTAATGATCAACCCATTTCTACTTATCTAAGTATTTTCACATGGTCATCTTATCCGAGCACGGCAGGCCGGCATCTTGCTTTCTCCACACTCTACCTGCTGACTCTTCCTCACTACTTCCTCTTTCCTTCTTGTCTCCTAGTCCCTCCTATCTTGCTTTCCCATTGGCCACAGTGCTTTATTTATTAACCAGTATGAGAAACATATTTACAGAATAACATCTCCCATCAAGGGGGATCATCAAAATCTGCACACATCATTTGGGGCAGGCCCTTCCCCGAGTATCTAGGCTGAGAGTGTCCCTCCATGGGTAATGGGCTCCCAAAGTCCAGTTGTATACTAGGGATAAACACTGGCCCCATAGACATCCCAGGCCTCCTAACTAACACCCACATTCAGGGGGCCTGGTTCAGTCCTTTCTCAGCATTCAGGTTAAGCAGTTTACATTTTCGGGGAACTCCAGCTCTGGGCATTAGATATCTTCCAGCATCTTCGGGTACCTTTATACTCAGGTGCACTTTACCTAAGTGAGCACATACACATAATTAAAGATAAACCATAGGAAATAAGGTGGAGGGCAATGAGGAAGAGTCCCAGCTCCAGCCTTTGGACACATTTATGGGGTGCACACACAGTAATATTTAAAAAAAAAATTAAACCTTGAGATGAAGATTGCAAGGTCCTGATAGCAGCTGCCGGGAGGGAGAAAGGGGAGAGAAAGTCATGTCTTTACGTCAGGCATGGAGGCCAGAGAAAGACCAGAGTGTCAGGGAGAGCATGCTAGGCTTTTGGCTGATATCCACAAGAGACGTGAAAAAGAAAAGACTCATTCAGTTGCTGGCTTCAGATCCGAGTTCAGGGCACCTGTTCCCAGACGCTTGTGCCAAGATGAGGGTTGCACCCGGGACAGGTGGTTAGTGGTGGAATAGAGACAGCCCATTAAAAAGCACAGAGGAGGCTAGGTGTGGTCCTGGGAGCCTTTAATCCCAGCTCTTGGGAGGCAGAGATAGGAACTCTGAGTTTGAGAGAGACCTGCCCGATCTGCTTACTAAGTTCCAAGCCAGCCAAGGCTGTACAGCAAGACTCATTCTCAAAATAATTAATACAGGAAAAGCACTTATGGGAATAGGAGTGGGCCAGCGAGCCCAGGGACAAAGCCCAGAGACAGAGGCACAGAAAGTGTGTGTGTGTGTGTGTGTGTGTGTGTGTGTGTGTGTGTGTGTGTGTGTGGTATATGAGTGTGTGCATGTGCATGTGTACGTGTGTGTGTGTGTGTGTGGTGTATGAGTGTGTGCATGTGCATGTGTACGTGTGTGTGTGTGGGGTGTATAAGTGTGTGTGTGTGTGTGTGGTATATGAGTGTGTGCATGTGTACGTGTGTGTGTGTGTGGTGTATGAGTGTGTGCATGTGCATGTGTACGTGTGTGTGTGTGTGTGGGGTGTATAAGTGTGTGTGTGTGTAGTATATGAGTGTGTGCATGTGCATGTGTACGTGTGTGTGTGTGTGTGTGGTGTATGAGTGTGTGCATGTGCATGTGTACGTGTGGGGGGGTGTATGAGTGTGTGTGTGTGGTGTATAAGGGTGTGTGTGTGTGTGGTGTATGAGTGTGTGCATGTGCATGTGTACGTGTGTGTGTGGGGTGTATACGTGTGTGTTTGTGTATGTGGTGTATGAGTGTGTGCATGTGCATGTGTACGTGTGTGTGTGTGGTGTATGAGTGTGTGCATGTGCATGTGTACATGTGTGTGCGGGGTGTATAAGTGTGTGTTTGTGTGTGTGGTGTATGAGTGTGTGCATGTGCATGTGTACGTGTGGGGGGGTGTATGAGTGTGTGTGTGTGGTGTATAAGTGTGTGTGTGTGTGTGGTGTATGAGTGTGTGCATGTGCATGTGTACGTGTGTGTGGGGGGTGTATACGTGTGTGTTTGTGTGTGTGGTGTATGAGTGTGTGCATGTGCATGTGTACGTGTGTGTGTGTGGTGTATGAGTGTGTGCATGTGCATGTGTACGTGTGTGTGTGGTGTATGAGTGTGGGCATGTGCATGTGTACGTGTGTGTGTGTGTGGTGTATAAGTGTGTGTGTGTGTGTGTGGTGTATGAGTGTGTGCATGTGCATGTGTACGTGTGTGTGTGTGGTGTATGAGTGTGTGCATGTGCATGTGTACGTGTGTGTGTGGGGTGTATAAGTGTGTGTTTGTGTGTGTGGTGTATGAGTGTGTGCATGTGCATGTGTACGTGTGGGGGGGTGTATGAGTGTGTGTGTGTGGTATATGAGTGTGTGCATGTGTACGTGTGTGTGTGGTGTATGAGTGTGTGCATGTGCATGTGTACGTGTTTGTGTGGTGTATGAGTGTGTGCATGTGTACGTGTGTGTGTGGTGTATGAGTGTGTGCATGTGTACATGTACGTGTGCGTGCGAGTGTGTGTGTGTGTGTGTGTGTGTGTGTGTGTGTGTGTGTGTGTGTGTGTGTGTGTGTTCCAGGCACATAGGTAAGGGTTTCTTTTCAGGAATATGGACACCTTCCTATACCATCAGTTGCCTGTCAGTCATCAGCCTCCTGTACATCCTCAGGAAGATGTAGTGTCTCATGAAGCATTTCCTTTTCATGACAGGGTGTCGACAGGCCCAGGCTTGTAGTAGCTGGCTGGAGAGAGAGTAAGTGTGGGTACTGCTTCTGCAAACGACCCTAGTTCAGTTCCCAGTATTGGTGGCTCACAATGACCTGTAAGTTCAGCTCCGGGGAATCCATCTCCGTAGCATCAGATCCACATATATGGTACATAATTTAAAAATAATAATGAAAAGTACGTTTTCCAAAGAGTGCAGTTGGCATGTGTCTCCTGGATCACCCCCACCCCCACCAAGCCGTGGAGCAGGGAGAGTGTGCTACAGATGACCA
Source organism: Cricetiscus sungorus (assembly GCA_030556225.1). Classification (NCBI taxonomy): domain Eukaryota; kingdom Metazoa; phylum Chordata; class Mammalia; order Rodentia; family Cricetidae; genus Cricetiscus; species Cricetiscus sungorus. Next base: position 30,840,917 of record JANBXA010000366.1, on the reverse strand, counting down.
AAGCTGACCGTTGATTGCACTGTTCTTTGGGCAGAAACAGTTGTTTAGAGGGTAAGCAGATGGGCACATGGTGTCCATTTGACAAGAGAACTTCAGTAACTTCCGTGTGAGATTCTGTGACCTCCCAGACACTGGCTTCTCTGTTCTGTGGAGCAGGCATCAGGTCCAGGCAGGGGTTGGTTACTTCTGTAATAAATAGATTTGCCTCTGCTTAGATTGTTGGTGGCAGTTCTATCCCAGGAGTCTTCTCAGGCAGGTGGTGTTTTTGTTTGTTTGTTTGTTTGTTTGTTTTGTTTTTTTTAAGTCTTTGGGTCTAGCCCTGTGAGCAGCAGCAGAGATGGTAGTTCACTTGTATTATGTTAGGAACCCCGGAGGCTTCTTACTGATAACCTGTAGCAGGCAGCCTGTATCTGCCGCTTGGATTATTCCCCTAATAACCGTGGTTTCGGGAAATTACTTTGATGTAGATTCTCGTGTAGCCCAGGCTGTTTTCAGACTTGCTTTGTAGTCTGTGTTGTCTGTGGATTCCGGATGCTCCTGCCTCTGCTTCCCAAGTGCCGTGATTACAGACGTGTGCCATCATACCCCTCCTTCTCTCTCACATTGTTCCTAAATGATTTGTTTTTGTTTTATGTGCACTGATATCTGTGTGAGGGTGTCAGATCCCCGGGACATGAGTTATAGACAGTTGAGAGCTGCCACATGGGTATTGGGAGTTGAACCTGAAATCTTCTCATAGAGCAGACAGGGAGTGTGTTTAGCCACTGGGCTATCTCTCCACTCACCACCCCCACCCCTCTGGTAGCTGACTTGGAACTGGCTATGTAAATGAGACTGGCCTTGAACTCAGCAGAAGTCCCTCAACATCGTCCTCTGCCCCCTCCCGCACCTCCCCCCCCCAGTTGTGTAATTAAAGGATGGTGCCACCACAACTGGCTCTTACAACCTTTTCTTAATAAACACCAAGTCCACTTGATATTGGCTCACCATGGAATCCCGTCTCCACCCAAGGAATTTCTGGGAAAAATAAAAAACTTTTGCTGCAAGGAGCTGTGTCCCCAGGTCTGCTGTTAGGCCAGCCTGCTCTCCACCCGAATTCTCATTTCTTAGTTTTGAGGGTGACCCTGTTATGTAACAGTTGCTCAGAAATTGAGCATTCCATCCACCCTGCCTGGATGCCCTTTAAACAACTGAAAATAGCTTCGAGAACTCCCTGAAACTGACTGGATTCATTAAGCCCCTCCCTCCTGTTGTTAGCAATAAAGGCAGAGTCCCTCTCAGAGGAGTTACCTGAACAGCAGAGAGACTCTGAGACCAGACCAGCTGCCTGGGAGAAGCAGAAACCAGCTGACCTCCTCCAAGACTCAGTTGGCACTGCAGGCTGCAGTGTTCAAGTTTCCGAGCTCTTGAGAGCTGTCAACCATGCTGGATGAATGGGCTTTGGTGATACAGCTGTCTTTGAGTCATATTTGCACCTGTAAGTAACCCCAATAATAAAACTCAGGGCTCACCAAGTTGGACTTTGATGGTGGTATCTGTACTTTGGTCTTTCGTGGGCTCCCTAGCTGGGTAGGGAATGCAACATAAGTTTTATTACACAACGTAACCGACAGGCGCCCAACAGAACCGAGTAGGAGTTGGGAAGGAGTGAGTGTACGATCCTGACCATGGGGAGCAAGGCATACCATTGAGGCTGCGCAGCCTGAGTGGGGCGAAAATTCCAACACACCTGTCTTTCCTGTATGGTGCATGTCAGGGCGCCTTTGTGCTATGAGAAGGTTGCGTAGTTCTTGGCTGTGGGTAGTGAGACACGGTTAAGGTGGAGCCATTGGGATGAGGAGTATCTGTGGGAGGAATCTTAGGATGTCAGCGTTCATCAGTGATGTATGGGGTGGCATGTCTGATTGATGGGTAGGCTCTACCATGTGAAGAGCAGCCAGTGCTCTTAACCTCTGAGCCATCTCTCCAGTCCTCCCCACCCCCTAAGTATTTTTAAAAAGTGTTACAGGGGCTAGAGAGATGGCTCAGAAGTTAAGAGCACTGACTGCTCTTCCAGAGGACCCAGGTTCAATTCTCAGCACCCACATGACAGCTAACAGCTGTCTATAACTCCAGTTCCAGGGGATCTGACACCTTCACACCAATGCACATAAAATGAATTTAAATAAATTATTTTTTAAAAAAAAATATGACAAAACAGTGTAACTCCTAAGAAGTGTTAGGGTTATTTATAAGACCAAGACACAAGTGAAGGTAATATTAATAGCAATGTTAATTAATATTATATTAATAGCAACTATAGCACAAGAACATAACTGAGTGAATCAGCCATAAAAGGTCATTACTATATATCTCAGAAAACTGTTCATGGTTTGGGACAATATTTAGCTAGCTGGTCTCCTTCCGTCCTTCCCTCACCTTCTTTCCATATTTCTTGGGGCTTCATTCTATACCAGGCTGATCTTGAACTTGTGTTGTAATCCTGCCTCAGCTTCCTGAGTGCTGAGATTAGAGATATAAGCCATCACATCCAACATAATTTTTTTTAATAACAGAACAAATTAAGGTTGTTTAGGCCTAGAAGGAATGTTGTTGCTTATTATTTTATTTTTATACTTATAATTTTGGTTGTGAGCCCATTAATGGCTGAGACATCTCTCCAGCCCATTATTTTATTTTTTAAAAGATGTATTTATTATGTACAGTGTTTTACCTGCATGTATTCCTGCACGCCAGAAGAGGGCACTAGATATCATTATAGGTGGTTGTGAGTCATCATGTGGTTGCTGGGAATTGAACTCAGGACCTCTGGAAGAACAGCCAGTGCCCTTAACCACTGAGCCATCCCTCCAGTCCTGCTTACTATTTTATTTTCATTCATTTAAGTGTAGAAGATAATGTGCAGTTTATTCCAAGAAAAAAATAAGGCTCTCAAGGGTGAATAGACAATGGCCAGAGACCGTTGTCTGTCCAGATTTTTTTCTTCTTTCTCCCTTAGTGGGCTTGTTCACAGCTGTGTGTTTGGGGGCTGTGCTAAGGCCCAGGCAAAACAGATAATGGTGGTGGGAAATAATCTGACTCTTGCCCACATAGCTAGAGTAGTCAAATAGAAAAAGTGTTAATTAGTAATTAATATAGCTCAGTGGCTGAGGCTGGAGGGAGGGCCCAGACTGTGAGGACACAAATCGCTGTGGAATACAGCTGTGATGGGTCCTAAGAGGATGTGTGGTGCCATGCTGAATCACAATGGAGGCTTTGGCCCAGCCCAGGCAATGAGATCAGCTGGCTCAACCCCAGCATTCCAGGGAGTTATGAAACCCCAACTCAGGAAAAATGGCAGCTGTCGTGTCTTCAGGGCAGCTAGGTTCAGTTCCCAGGATCCCAGGCTCACAGTCACCCTGAACTCCAGTTCCAGGGGACCCTACACCCTCCTGTAGGCATCAGGCATGCACACGGCGAACATACATACATGCAGACAAAACATTCATATACCTAAAATTTCTAAAAATAATGGGAGGAGGTGGGGTTGAGGTGGCAGTGTCTGAGGAGGTGGCAGTGTCTGAGGAGGTGGCAGTGTCTGAGGAGGTGGGGTTGAGGTGGCAGTGTCTGAGGAGGTGGGGTTGAGGTGGCAGTGTCTGAGGAGGTGGGGTTGAGGTGGCAGTGTCTGAGGAGGTGGGGTTGAGGTGGCAGTGTCTGAGGAGGTGGCAGTGTCTGAGGAGGTGGGGTTGAGGTGGCAGTGTCTGAGGAGGTGGGGTTGAGGTGGCAGTGTCTGAGGAGGTGGGGTTGAGGTGGCAGTGTCTGAGGAGGTGGGGTTGAGGTGGCAGTGTCTGAGGAGGTGGCAGTGTCTGAGGATGTGGGGTTGAGGTGGCAGTGTCTGAGGAGGTGGGGTTGAGGTGACAGTGTCTGAGGAGGTGGGGTTGAGGTGGCAGTGTCTGAGGAGGTGGGGTTGAGGTGACAGTGTCTGAGGAGGTGGGGTTGAGGTGGCAGTGTCTGAGGAGGTGGGGTTGAGGTGGCAGTGTCTGAGGAGGTGGGGTTGAGGTGGCAGTGTCTGAGGAGGTGGCAGTGTCTGAGGAGGTGGGGTTGAGGTGGCAGTGTCTGAGGAGGTGGCAGTGTCTGAGGAGGTGGGGTTGAGGTGACAGTGTCTGAGGAGGTGGCAGTGTCTGAGGAGGTGGCAGTGTCTGAGGAGGTGGGGTGGAGGTGGCAGTGTCTGAGGAGGTGGGGTTGAGGTGGCAGTGTCTGAGGAGGTGGGGTTGAGGTGACAGTGTCTGAGGAGGTGGGGTTGAGGTGACAGTGTCTGAGGAGGTGGCAGTATCTGAGGAGGTGGGGTTGAGGTGACAGTGTCTGAGGAGGTGGCAGTGTCTGAGGAGATGGGGTTGAGATGACAGTGTCTGAGGAGATGGGGTTGAGGTGGCAGTGTCTGAGGAGGTGGGGTTGAGGTGGCAGTGTCTGAGGATGTGGGGTTGAGGTGGCAGTGTCTGTCTGACAGTAGTTGAACGTGGATTTGTTTGTCACTGTTTCTCTCTGCACTGCCACAATCAGATAGAGCCCTTAGGTATTTTTAGCTTTGAGCCATATTGTATTATTTGGCTGATTTGATCAAGAAATTTTACCTTGTATGTGTGTCAAAGATAGGGATTAATATCTTTCTTCCTGTTGATTATGAGCCCTTTAATTCCAGTTATTCCTGCCTTGCAACCTTTAGAGGCTGGCTCCTCCCTTCCTTTCTTCCTCCCTTCCTTCCTCCCTCGCTCCCTCCCTCCCTTCCTTCCTTACTTCCTTCCTTCCTTCCTTCCTTTCTTCCTCCCTCTCCTCCCTCCCTCCCCTCCTCCTTCCTTCCTTCCTTTCTTCCTCCCTCCCCTCCCTCCCTCCCTTCCTCCTTTCTTCCTTCCTTTCTTCCTCCCTCCCTCCCCTCCCTTCCTCCCTTCCTCCTTCCTTCCTTCCTTTCTTCCTTCCTCCCTCCCCTCCCTTCCTCCCTCCCTCCCCTCCCATTCTCCTTCCTTCCTTCCTTTCTTCCTCCCTCCCCTTCCTTCCTCCCTCCCTCCCTCCTTCCTTCCTTCCTTCCTTCCTTTCTTCCTCCCTCCCTGCTTGCCTTCCTCCCTTCCTTCCGTTGGGATTAAAGGTGTGCACCACTACCACCATCCAGCTTTAGTGCATGTGTTTTTCTTTTTTAAGTTTCACTAAACATTGTTTAGAATCGTCTGGTTTTGCATCTTTTCGCAATAATAATTGTAATACATTGTTTCCCCTGCGTGTATTTAAGTGCACTGAGCACATGTGTGATACTTTCAGACACCAAAGGAACTGTGTCCCCTGAAACTACAGTGACAGATAGTTATACCGGTGCTGGGAACCAAGCTCCAGTCTGAGCCCTCTTTCCATCTCTATTTTATTTTTATTCTATACTTTTTTTCACAAGTAGGAATATTAACAGCCAATGCAGGAAATACGGGGCCCGGGAGCACTCTCCCTGCGTCTGTAGCATCAGGAAACTTGGCTTTAAAAATGTCTTTACTTGGTCTTCATCCTTGAAATGTGGTGGTGTATCCACCAGAGATGACTGCTCTGACAATAGCGTTTAAGCCGACAGGAAGGCTTTGTTTGTCAGCCAATGACTTTCCTGGGTGTTCAGGGTCCCACTGTAGGGCCGAGCCTTTCTCAGGGTGAGCTTTTAAGCACAGAACCCATGTTCTGGGTTGACGAACTTCAGTCAACAAGAAGCAGAATTGTGGAAGCAAAGAGCCAGGTCAGGACATTTAGAGACTGCCCCAGACCTGTAGAGAGCAGAGAGCCTTGTGCACAGGCAAACGCTGGAGAGGCTGGGAAAGTTTAACACACAGCTCTCCTTAAAGGAACGGATGACGTGGTTTTATGGCCTGGCGGTCCCTTGCTGTCTGGTGGGACAGGCTCTGTCTTATCCCAGAATTTCTGTTTTGCATATCCAAGCGAGACCTTTCCCCCTAAGTCTCGAGCATTGTTGTCAGCCTGTAAACCCACCCTTGTAAGTGAGGTCACCTGTACTTTACAACAGCCTAAGTGACAACCGTGTTATCTTAGGGCCAGGCCAATCCTGACACCTGCGGGTGTTATATTTATCTCACTCCAACGCCCTACACGAAAATCTTGGGTGTAATCTGAGTCCACAGTACCCATCTTTGTGAAAGAAGCCCAGATAGACTTTGTAAGGACATGTCTTACATTGCTGTGCACCTGCGGCTGAGTTAATTGTTATCTGGATAGTTTTTCAAAAATTATACTGTGCTTAAATATGGCTAAAGTAAAATGATCTGGGCCAGGCGCTACAAGTCCTAGTCCAGCACGGGTTTCAGGTTCCATTCTTGTCTCTCTGTGGATCGTTTCCTGCCCCCCTGCCTGCTGTAAAGCCTTTGGGGGAATCGCCACACAGAACCCTATGGACTTTGATGGATTAGACCTCAGTGTTAGTCTTGGCAGGTGGTGCTGTCTGCATGCTGAGTTTCACAGCCTGAGTAGACTTCTGTCATGGAGTCAGCCGTGCTAAGGTCTGGGGCCCTGTGACATTCCCCACTTAGAGACTAAGTCAAATCATGGACTCCTCTTGATTTAGTTTAAGATGCAGGACTTCCCTGTTAATCCAATCAGAATGAGAATTAGAGGCAGGGCCAGTGCTGATAGCAGAGTAGTTAGCCAGGGGGGACCAAGAGAACAGAGACTGGCACCAATTACTTTTCCCGGTGGTTACTCCTGGTCAGTTGGCATAGAAGCAACACATTTCTCCCAAAGCCGTGCATAGTTTCCTTTATCTCAGGAGAAGTCTTAAGTCCAGTTTTGTAGGACCATTGTTGCAAGGGAATCTAACTGTCCTTTCAATTCTCTAGCTGAAACTTGTAATGCCTCTATGTCTTGATCAACCTATCTATTTAGCTTGGAAAGCATCAGAAGAGGCACATTTAGTCAAACCGTTGGAACATGCCCCCCAAGACGTCTCAAAGGTCCAGAAATGTTGTTATCCATATGAACGAACTCACAAGGCAGAATAGCAGGCTCCTGACGTTGATTTGGACACAGTGAGTTTTGACTGTCTGGACAGTGCCTATTCACTGTGCGGTAGGGGGTCAGGGGTCTTAAGTATAACCAGCAACCCTGGCTGGTTTCTGGCCGGGAGCCCCTTTTGTCTAGTCTCACTTCAGACTGGGAGCTCATCACCGCCCCCACCCCTCTTGGTGCTGGCCTAGAGAGGGCTTGCTATTTTCACAAACTCTGGTATCCAGAGGCAGCAATATTCAGCTCCACCTAGGAATGCTTGAACCTGTCTCACCGGAAGGATGGCAGCAATCCTACTCCAAGACAAGCGCCTTCTTCTGTCCCCCTTCATCTGTTAGCTAAGAGAGGTAGCCTGTGATGTACAAAGTTGGTCTTCCTTGATTGACATTCTCTAGCCCAAGGCCCTTTTATAGCCTGTTTTCCCAGGAAACCTCTGAAGGAAGGGCAGGAAGTCTGCATTTAGTGTCTTTACATCACGAGGCAACCTGGTCCAGGTATGTTGCCCATTGCAACCTCATTTAATAAAAGCAAAGATGGGTTGACTCACTTCTACCAGCGGGAGGCTGAAGAACACACCTTCCAGGTTCAAGATACTGTACACCTGTGTCTCTGGAAGAATCAGACTCAGGAGAATCAGAGGTCCCAGGCGCCTTCATAGGCAGGAGAGGTGTGTTCCAGGGTGACTGGCCGGGCACCAGGATGCCTCTCTCTTCAAGCCAGGCAGTATGGACTGCAATTTTCCCTTTTGTTTCCAGTGTCATTGCATATTGCATACCTGGACGGAGGTAGATGAACTGGGTGGTGCTGAGTCAGTCCTGGGGGAGTTGACATTAGAGTTGGCCCATACCCCTGGAACTTTTGTTGTCAATCTGAGAGATAGTCCAATTGTACTGGTCAGAGGCAAGACTTTCAGCTAGGGGATATTCTTCTGATAGATGGTAAGACACCAAATTTTGCTGGGTGTCTGTCTGTAAGCCTAACTATGTTTGTTACCAGAGTTTGACAGTGGCTTTCAGTTTATGCAAAAGATCTTGTCCCGATCAGTTCTCTGCTGTTCTCACCCTTTGCGAGGCTCCCTCCAGCATTAAGTTAAAAAGGAATTTATTTTTGTTTTGTGTGCATTGATGGTTTGCCTGAATGTATGTCTGTGTGAGGGTGTCAGATCTTGGAGTTACAGATAGCTTTTAGCTGCCATGTGGGTGCTGGGAATTGAACCTGGGTTCTCTGGGAGAACAGTCAGTGCTCTTGAGCACTGAGACATCTCTCTAGCCCCTTACTTTTAAAATATTTATTTATTTATCGCTTTTTTTGAGACAGGGTTTCTCTATGGTTTTGGTGGCTGTCCTGGAATTAGCTTTTGTAGACCAGGCTGGACTCAAACTCACAAAGATCCACCTGCCTCTGTCTCCCGAGTCCTGGGATGATTAAAGGCATGTGCCACCACCACCTGGCAATTTTTAAATGTTTATAACTTATAAAAAAGCATCTGGAGCCGGGTGGTGGTGGTGCACGCCTTCAATCCCAGCACTTGGGAGGCAGGGGCAGGCAGATGGATCTCTGTGAGTTCGAGGCCAGTCTGGCCTACAGAGCAAGTTCCAGGACTGTTACACAAAGAAACCCTGTCTGTGTGTGTGTGTGGGGGGGTAATAATAATCTGGGTCTGACTGGGTGACAGAGAATCTTTTCGGTAACTGTTTTGTTTTTAGTCTTTCTAAAAAGAACCTGGTGAAAACTGCTTCAAGTCTTAGACACAAAGGAAAATCTGTTCTGTCCAGGCTGTGTTCAAGGCAGTGTTTTTACACCTTTTTCAGAGAACGATAGGTTTTTATGGATCATTGGTTAAAAGGGCGACATGAATCATAAAGGAGAAAGGAGTAGAACTTTTTCTTTTCCTTCAGGCTCAGCCCGGGGAACTTTCCCCTTTCCCTGGGCCTGGTTAGAGCAGGCGTGGAGCAGAGCGAGCAGAGGAAACGCACCCTTGGGAATTATTTCCCCTCCCCGTGTGCTTTCCACTTAGATGGCTGAGGGCCCTGGGTGAGAAGTCCAGCCTCTCCCCACCTGCACACAGAACCCAACCCCAGCCATGAGCAGGAGCCAAGCAAACACTCGTGCTCCTGGAGTGGGGTGGGTGCAGAGAGCCAGAAGTCTGTGGGTCCCCAGTGGGATAGGGCACAGGTCCAAAGCCAGGGAGTTCTCACACCTGAGAAAGACCCTGGTAGGTACAGGGAAACAACACTGACAAAAACACATAGAAATACACACAGAGACACAGTAAATACAATCAGGGCTGGCCACTGCACATTCAGACAGCGACGTCCATGGATCCCAGACACTGGGCCGACAGCCACTTCTGACCTCTCCTATGTGTCCAAACAGAGGGTGCCTGAACCAGACTTTCTAATTTGTTTCCTTTTGGGGTGGAGGTGACAGACCCCTCTGAAGATCAGGCATCGATTCATCAAACAGAGCCCTGGGGACCTGGAGCATTTCAGGCTGTGCTCTTCCGAGCTCCAAGAGGCTCTGAGACCTTGGTGTCTCGGTCTGGTCTCTGGGATCTTGGTGGGACTTCCAGAACTGTTGTGGGGTATTCATCAGAGAAGACTGCTCAGAAATGGCTTCAAGTCATAGGAAGTCTTTATTTGTCAGCCAACCACTGCACTGGGTGTTCGGGATCCCATCTCAGCACAGCGTCTTTCTCAGGGTGAGTTTTAAGCACAAAAACCATGTTTTGGGTTTACAGACTTTAGTTAACAAGAACAGTTATCCAGAAGCAGAGCTGCAGAAGCCAAAAAGCAAGGTTAGGACTTCAGAGACTTTCCCAGAAGTACGGGCTTTGATGTTTTGGTTCTGCAGGTGGTGCTGTCTGCATGCTGAGTTTCGCGGCCTGACTGGTACTTTCATCATGGAGTCAGCCCTGCTAAGGTCTGGGCCCTGTTACGTAAAGACTTCTCCTGGACAGTTAACTGAGCACAGAGGCACTGAAACTGGCCATGGCCTCCTCCACCTCTGACTTGCTTCAGAGAGCTTTCTTTCAGTTTAACCGCGGTTTCAGATAGGTCTTCCTAGTGTGGCTCTTGTAGCATTCTGATGGCAATACGCTCCTAGGTAGGCAGAAGCTGCCCGTCTGCAGGCCACACTTTGGTTAGCAATGCTTCAGTGCACATGCATTTTTTTTTTTTTTTAAATGCAAAACCCCTTCCTTCGACAGTGCCCAGGCTGTCCTCCACCTTGCTGTCTTCCAGTACTGAAATGACTGGTTCGCCCCACCACACTGCACGGAGCTTTCCTCATGATCTTGCCTGTGTCAGTAACTTATTCTTATTTTGCAGTTGTGGGGATTGAACTCAGGGCCTCACAAATGCCACTGAGACATTCTGTCATTGAGCCATACCCCAGCCTTGCCCTTGTAGTTAAAATTTTGACTGTTAGGATCTGGGAATGGAGAATGTGGTAGAGTGCGTGCTGGGCATATGCAAAGGTTCATTCCCCATGCGTTAATTTCTTTTCCTTTACTCTGGTAAAGGAAATCCCAGACAAAACAAGGAGGAAGGAAAAGTTGGTTTGGGTTCAAAGTTCAAGAGCTCAGATCATTGTTTGTGATGGAAGTTAAGGTGGCTTTTAAAATTTCCCTAGTCAGGATCAGGATAATTCCTGGCAGGCGTCCCCACAGGCTAGCCTGATGTAGGCAATCACAGGTGTGTTTATCTTCTAGGTGGTTCTGGATCCTGTCAAGATCACAGTGTTAACCATCACACCCCAGTCCTGCCCGAACAACCCTGCTGCTTGCTTACTTTTATTCCTTTCTGCAGATACTGAACAAGGCGGGATCTTGGGCGGCAGACATGCTTGTTCCGCAGGTGCTGGGGAGCCGGCCGAACTCTGGTCATCCGTACCCTTGTGTGGCAAGCACTGCTCAGCGAGCCATCTCCTGACCTGTCAGATTTCAGGTGTAGAGATTGTATTGCCAGTTAGGACATTTTAACTGCAGCACAATATAACAACAGCGATTCCAAATGGGATGAAACTTTTTTTCTTTTTTCTTTTTTTCTTTTTTTTTTTTTTTTTTTTTTTGAGACAGGGTTTTTCTGTATTGCTTTGGAGCCTGTCCTGGAAATAGCTCTTGTAGACCAGGCTGGTCTCAAACTCACAGAGATCCGCCTGCCTCTGCCTCCCGAGTGCTGAGATTAAAGGAGTGTGCCACCACCTCCTGGCTCAGGTGAAAACACTTATAATTAGTTATGGTTGCCATCTTCTGTTTACCGAGCAAGGGAACTCTGTGTATGGTTTTCTCTTGGAGCTTTAGCAAACAGCCACAGAACGGAAGCATCCTTTATAGGATAAAGAGTAAATACCCAATGATTGTAGTCTTTAAAGTGTATTATTATTATCCAAGTTCTTGCAAAAGGATGTTAGCGGCTCCCAGATGCTGTGGGAGCAGTGTGTTTGAACACAAGCCCCCCTGTGCAGCACCAAAAGGTCATGCGTGTGCACGTGTGTTTGTGTTTGGAAGAGGCTCCTTTTATTCTGTGGCTGCCTTGCATTCACTGTAGAGCTGAAACTAGCCCTTACTGCAGAAATCCCAAGAGTGAGACAGTGTACCTACTTATTCTCTACTTTGTCCTTCCTGGTGTATACCCCAGCTCCAGCCTCTTAGTGCTGGTACCTTTAAAACTGAAGCTCCTAGATACCTATTGCTCTCAGTCTTGACTGGGCCAGGCCTGCCTCATCACTCTATAGAATCATGTTATGTGATATAAATGTGATGGCTTTCTTCTTTTCAAGGCATAGATCTCATAAGATTGCTTCACACGTTCTTCTTGCCCTTCCTGGAAGTTGGCGGGGGGGGGGCGCATCATTTGCTTCTACCCACTACCTAGTACATACGTACATATATACATGCACACACACACAAACACATAGAGACACACAGACACAACCACATACAGACACACCCACATGTACACACACATACACATATACACACATACACACACACAGAGTTGTTCTTTTTTTGTTTGTTTTTTTTTTTTTTTTTAGAGTATTTCTATGTGTAGCCCTAACTGTCCTGGAACTCACTCTGTAGCCCAGGCTGGTCTTGAACTTAGAATCTACCTGCCTCTACCTCTTTAATGCTGGGATTAAAGGTGTTTGACACCACCACCTGGCTAAAAATATGTTTTTTAATTTAAAAGATTTATTTTTTATTATATGCATGGATGATTTGCCTACACACATATGTGTGTACCGCGTGAATTCCTGGTGCCTGCAGGGGGCTTTGGATGCCCTGGATTGGAGTTACAGTTGGTAGGTTCTGGGAACTGAACCTGGGTCCTCTGCAGGAATAACTGCACCATCCCTCCAGCCCCTATACAGTATATTTCTCATGAGTTGCATGGTTCTGCCCCTCCCCAAAAGCATGCACCATCATACCCAGTTGGTCCTGCATTTTGAGTGTATATAAAGATGTCTCAGCCTAAGAATTATGAGCAGAACCCAACCAAATCCATTCATAGAAATTGGTTGGGACCGATGTTGCTGCCTTGGCAGATTTGGCTTTAGTTTTGCCGTGAGTGGTGGCCAATGGCTGGCTGGCACACTCCCTAGGAAAACATCCTCATAGAAGGAGAGCTGGACGAGGTAAGAGAACAGGGTGTTCTGGCCTCCTGTGGTCAATGGGCCAAAGACTCTTACTGGAAACCATTTGCAGCTTTGCGGATACAGAATGTGTAGGTATTGACAGGAACCTGAGCTCATGACCACTTGGACAGATGAAACTGCGAAGTCATCTGAAGTGTGTGTAGGAGGGCATTGGTGACTTAGTTTACCACTGGGGAAGCTCTGTCAGTAGGATAATGCCATGGGCCATGCCATGGGCAGGACCCAAACAGCCTGGTTGAGGGCCTGCAATAAAACCTCTACATTTTAAACACTCTCCAGTTGGCATGGGGGGGGGCTGGTGAATACAGCTGTCACTTGTTCCTGGAGCTTTTCCATAATTTGAGGTGTCTCCCCTCAACCCCCACACCACCACCACACACACAGTGTTTCTCTGTGTAGCCCTGGCTGCCCTGGAATGTGCCCTATAGACCAATCTGGCCTCGAAATCATAGACCCCCCCTGCCTCTGCCGCCCAAGTGCTGGGACTAAAGGCGGTGGCCTCACCATGCCCCCGATTTATTGAGGGTCTGGCTCGGGGCAGCTGGTAGTTGCTGGCATGTCGTTTTGAGATCTGTCACATGACTTAAGGCTGAAAGTACTTTGGGTCTCTGGAGGATGTACAAGGGCCTAACACACCTCTTAAGTAATCGGTACCCACCTCACTGGAAGAGACACAGCCCAAACACAAGCGAGGTAACTGAAAGAGCTAGGTAGGATGACTTCTGCATTGAGAGTAGCTATGGCCGTAGTGTAGCCTGCTCCTGGCAAGGCTTACCACTATCGTGGTTCTACTTTGTGTTGGTATCTCGTTCTTGGTCAGAACTGACGATCGAGTGGCATCTGCCGTCTCTTTAGGAAGTTCTTACGCTGTGTTCTTTGCGGCTTTAGCTTGTATCTGGCCACTTCCATCTGACGGTGGTTAACAGTCTCCATGGGGAGCAAGATGTATCCCCGCCTCTGTGTAGACCCAGGTTCTCGTGGATGCTCTTCTATTCATTCCCTCCTCGGAGCAAAGTTCCTGCCCAGCTGTTGGGTTTGTTGTTTTGTTTTAACGTAACACGGAGAAGAAAAGTCAGATTCTCTTAGGAACATCTCACCCCTCAAAGAGAAGAAGTACGGGTTTAAGTCACGTGAACAAAAAAGAGCCCCGCCTTCCATGAACCTCCTGTGAGACTGGTTAACTGCACATCACCTTAATGATGTGGGAGGCAAGAATGTTGTGTGTCCAGAGCCATCTTTAGCTGCCTTGATAGCTGTTTATTACCCACCTCTGTATGTGACCTGACATCTCTGACTATTAGGTAGTCCTCTGTAATGTACGAACGAACCCCAGGCCAAAGCTTGTAGCTGAGAGTCCCCAGTTTTCTCTGCCACCCACCTGATGTTTCCACCAGTGTAAGTGTCAGCACTTAGTTTTTGTTACTGGTCTGTCACTCTACGATTTAATGAAACTATCCCACAGTGGAACACGGAAATTGGATTCATTCATATTTGGCTCCAGAATAAACTATCTCTTAGCCCTTTGAGGTGAGAGTTGTGGGTTTTTTGTTTTGTTTTGTTTTGACATGATAATCATTTGGATATGCAAGAGGCTTACTACTTTTCCTTTACACACACACACACACACACACACACACACACACACACACACACACACACACACACAGCTTGGTGGTGCTGGACGCCTTTAATCCCAGGACTCGGGAGGTAGGTGGATCTCTGTGAATTCCAGCCATGCCTGCATAGTAAGACCTTATCTCCCCAAAATCATTTTAAAAAATATTTCTCTCTTTGTGGTGTGTGTACCTTTGTGTATGAGTTTGTGATACTGTATGTAAATATGTCAGAGGACAACTCAGCAGTCAGCTCTTTCCTGCCAGGGATCAAATCAGGTCATGAGGTCTTAGTGCAGGGACCTCTCTACCTGCTGAGCCATCTCTCCAACCCCAACTGTTGATCGTTATCTGAATTACTGCACAACACAGGGACACTTGCAGCAAAGAAGGAGCCTGCCGGGCCTGGGCGGAGCCTGCGATACAGAGAAAGGATGAATGAATTGTAAAGCAGTAGGGCATACTAAGGAGAGGGGTGGACACACCAAGCCAATAGAACTATCATGAAACCCCTGAGGAGAGTCAAGAGACCATGAGGGGGGAGCAGAAACCCTTAAAGCTGTCAGAACTCTGTGGGGGAGTTGGAAACAGGGCAGGGATGGGCGGCAGCACTGAGTAAGCAGAGGGTTAGAAGGCAGGTAGGGCGGCTGGCAGCATGATTACCTGACATGGTGTCATGCAGGGACCTGTATCAGCTAAAGCCATGTCACCTTCCCAGCCACCATTGCTGGTAGTGACAAGGTGCTGCCTCCCCCAGGCTTGAAGTCAGGCTTGCATCTGGTCACTTACTGTGTCTCTAAGGACTCTGGCCCTGAGGCACTTCCCCAAACACCTAAGATCACTCCAGAAAACAGAGATGTGAGAGTTAGACATAAAGTGGCTAAAACCTAATATAAGTCAGCCGAGGGCTCAGAGCAAGGTCTCCTCAATGAGAAGGCTCTGACCATGTCGTATCTGCCCTGCCTTGTGAATGAATGAACTATTTAGAAGAAAGCCCCAAACTCCTGTCCTAGCCTTCAGGATTCCCCACCAGCTGGTAAACAGTCCCCCGCCGAAGGCTCTCACCCTGGTGTCCGGAATTACTGTGCCTTTACTAAGGTCACTGCATCCTGTCTCCCCAGCAGCCACATCTGCCTTAGCATCTCTTTGGGGACTGTCACCCTCACCGTAGTCCAGACATATTAATCAAAATAATTAATGCTTGTGCAAGCTAAAACATAAAACTGACTAGAGGAAGTGCAAATCAAAAATAATTGTCGTACAGCGTCTGGGAAATACTGCTAAGCTCTGCAAAAAGACAAATGCTGTAAGGGTACCCCACCCCCGTCGCCAGCATCAATGTAACTGTGGAGTTTGTCTTTAAAAATACTGAGCTATGGCACCAAGAGGTATTTTGGAGGCATGAATCTATTCTTGGTCTGGCCGTTATTTGTTTGTTTGTTTGTTTGTTTCCAGACAAGGTTTCTCTGTGTATCCCTGGCTGTTCTGAAACTCACTCTGTGGATCAAGCTGGCTTAGCACTCTGGAGGGGTAGGGACAGTGAATTGGAGGCCAGTCTGAGCTATGTGAGATCCTTTTTCAACCCCACAAGCCACTAACCTCATGCTTGTAGTATCTATTTTATCATGTATGTGTTCAGGAATTGCTGTTCTCATCAGACTTCATCTGCCAATTTGGAAAATAGAGGAAGAAAAGAAAAAAAAAATGTCCATGTCCTCCAACAATCCTAAAATAATCTCTTGAGGTTGTCTAACAACTCTGCAGTGGGTGTTTACTGTAGAGTATTAGGTTCTTCCAGACCGAAGGGTATGCCTGTAGTTCATGCTACTAAATGGCCTTTTCTCTCCATTTTGAGAAGAGTAAAACAGAGTAAAACAGAGCACTCTTGTGTTTCTGAACTTGTGTGTGGAATGTAGGAGATGAGACATGGTGAACTCAGAGATAATGAAGTCGCACGTGTCAGCGGAAGGCGTGAAGCTAGGTTTTGTCGCGTGCCTACCTCGACCAGCAAGGAAACACGACTCTTCTTCAAGCAGTTTATTCAAGAACCTTGTACATCAGCTTCCGCCTCTCCCAGTCCCAATCGGGGATGTGAAAGCCTCCAGACTGCCTCTACCAGGGGCTATGTCACGGGCTTAAATACTGATTTACAGCACAGCGGAAAACAATCAAGGGTCAAGCGTGCAAGTTCTCGGGCTTAGCTCCTCCCCAGCAGACGTGTGTTAGCAAATCAGGAAGAGAACCGAGAGCTACTCTGGGGCAAATGTTCCAGCCAACAGCTTCAGGCTTGCTCGAGGCGCCTCGGGGCCCATGCAGTGCCCTACAAGATTAAGTTCCTGACAGACCCCCTCTCTGCAGTCTTAACTTTCTGACTTGAGCACTGTCTTTAACCTTCGAGCCTCATCTTTCTCTGCATAATAGGGGTCGTTTTGCAGTGCTCTAATTAACTTGAGAGGGTTTGTAGGGCTGCAATCCACATAAACTCTTAATGTTGCTTTGGAGTGTTGTTCCCTTTGCTTTTTGGTTTTCCCGGACAGGGTCTCTGTGTAGCCCTGGCTGCCCTGGAACTCGCTCTGTAGAACAGGTCCGTCTTGAACTCACAGAGATCCGACTGCCTCTGCCTCCCCAGTGCTGGGATTAAAGATGTGCACCGCCACTGCCTGGCCAGTGTTGTCCCCTTTAATCACAATGTGTGGTCCTGATTTTTAAGATATACTCAGGGAAGGATGCTAGAGAGGTGGAGGCATTGGTTAAGGTCATTTTCATGTGGGTTGGGATCGAAGCCCCACTGATTTTAGTGTCCTCAGTGAGAGACTGGGGGTAGGGGATGTCGTTGGTTCTTTCCCAGCCTCTGGCCTCTGTGTCTGTCTTGTACCATCTCCCCATACTCTTCAAGGGTTGTGTATTAGTTATAAAATTCCATGGCCAAGGCAACTTGAGGAAGAGAGGTTATTTAGGCTTATGGGTGCAGAGGGCTAAACCGTCATGGCGGGAAAGCATGGCGTATTTGCAAGCACTAGCTGACGGAGAGCGAATGGCTTCGACCTTTTAACATTCACTGCCATCCATGGCATGCTTTTCCAGGCAGAGCCAGAAATCCTGACCCTCCACAGACAGTGCTGCTACTGAGGACTGACTGTTCAAATACTGAAGGCTAGAAGGGACATTTGACACTCAAATCACCATAGGTCCTTCCATGTGGGTTTTGGGGATTGAACTCATACTGGTATTATCAGGTTTGATGACAAGTGCCTTTACCCTCCGAGCCATCTGGCCTGTCCTCCATTGTTGTCTTTCAGTGGCTTCTAGAGGTCTGACAGCGCTGAGCCTTCTCCCCAGCTTAGCTGCCTTCCGAGTTGTGTTGTCCGGTGCCCTCCTCCTGGGGGGCTTTGCACGCTCCCTCAGCTGCAGACAAGAAGCACGTGAGTGGTCTGATTCGCTGGCCAAGCATCTCACCTCCCTTCCTTCTTCCTGCAGATCATCAACTCCGTGGTCCTGCTGGTTCTGCTGAGCGCCCTGGCAGATCCCGACCAGTATCACTTCTCAAGTGCTGAACTAGGAGGGGAATTCGAGTTCATGGATGATGCCAGTAAGTACCTCCGATGACAGCTGGCGATATTTTTGGGGTTTCTTGGGACAAGGAGTCTGACTGTCTGCCTTTCCTGTTAAATTACAAATATTGATTCAAGGGCCGACTTGAGCTGCTATTTTAATGTTATTTTCTCTCCATCATTGCAAATCAAATCAGCAAATACTTAGTGCTGCCCATGCTCGGTCTCGGTCCTTAATGACTGCCAGATGGGTAGGTGTACACGTCTTACGTGAGTATCCTTTTCCTCCATTTTTATGGAGTCTCATGTATTATATATAGTCCACACATTCTCTGTGACCCAAGGACGACCTTGATGTCCCTTCTGTTCCTGCCTCTACTCCAGGTGCTCTGATACATGGGCTACTATGCCACGTTAGAATTTATACATTTTTAAAACTACATCTTTCTCAGCCAGGCAGTGGTGGCGCACGCCTTTAATCCCAGCACTTGGGAGGCAGAGGTAGGCTCTGTGAGTTCAAAGCCAGCCTACACAGAGAAACCAGTCTTGAAAAACAAAACCAAAAAAAAAAAAAAACCAAAAACAAAATAAAAACAAACAAAACTATATCTTTCTCATAGACTTTTGAGGCAGGATTTCACATGGCTTAGGCTGACCTGGAACTTTTTTTTTTTTTTTTTAAGATTTATTTATTTATCATATATACAGTGTTCTCCCTACACACCAGAAGAGGGCACCAGATCTCATTGTAGATGGTTGTGAGCCACCATGTGGGTGCTGGGAATTGAACTCAGGACCTCTGTCAGAGCAGCCAGTGCTCTTAACCTCTCAGCCATCTCTCCAGCTCCCAACCTGGAACTTTATATTTAGCAAAATCTGACCTTGGGCTCCTCCTGACCCTTCTGTCTCTGTCTCCTGATGCTGGGCTTATAGACATATACTGCCACACTGAGCTTTGTCATACACTTGTGTTTTTTGCCAAGGAGAGTTAATAAATAGCAGGAAAGAAGGTGAAAAGGCGTATACATCGCTGGATATTCTGATGCCACCAGATGTTGCCTTCTTCCCAAGAGGTGACTGTTGCTGGTTAGTTGCTAAGATTGAAGTCCCTCTCTGCCCAGGAATGGATTTGGGCATGAGGCTGAGTGGGAAGGAATGGCCAGCCCAGGGATACCTGTAGCAGAGACCTTGTATATTCCATCCTGCTGGGCCTTGGCTAAGTGACAGGTAGTGCCATGCATGACCTGGAACAGGAGGTTGGGCAAGTTGATTTATTATCAGCTCAGTAGAACTTTATATTAGTGTAAGGAAGTGTGGCTGGAAGGCAAAATGACGTGGGGAGGATGGCTCAGCTGCAAGGATTTAGTTTTGAGGAACAAGTGCTGTAGCTTTTTTTTAAAAAGTGTTTTTTTAGATGTGTATGGTTGTTTTGCTTGCATGTATATTTGTGTACCACACGTGCCAGGAGGTCGGAGGGCATCAGATCCCCTGGAACTGCAGTTGCAGATGGTTGTGAGCCGGCATGTGGGTGCTGGGAATCAAGCCCAGGGCATCTGGGTGAGCAGAAGTGCTCCTAGCTGCTGGGCCATCTCCCCATCCCCCAAGTGTTGTGGAGTTCGTTTTCAGAGTGAAACGAGTTAAGTGGATGCATGAACTGGTGCCTATGGTGGGGAAGCTCCCTCTTGCTTCTGTGTGGCTTTGTGCATGGCCAGGGGCCTGGTCTTAGAGACATTTCTCTGTAGGGAGGAAAGCGCTGGGGATGGGAGAGTGGCTGGGCTTGGACGGAGGTTGGTGAGAGGGGGTGATCAAGGCTGAAATCGCTTCAACTTGGCTAGATGAGTCCTGTGTCCACAGCGGTGAGAAAAGCTGGTGATGAAGTTAGAAACACCACCTAGGGCGAACACTACATTTTGGCATTAGATGTGTAGGCTCTGAAGACAGAAGAGCTCAGACTGAATGCCGGTTACGCTGAGGGAGCTGTGTGCTCACTCTGAGCTCATTTCTAACCTTGGTTTGCTTTAGTCCTGACTGAAATGGGAGGAATTAATTTAATTGTATTTAACAGACAGGGTTGTGAAAGCGCCTAGGATGTAGTGTTAGGTGAAACGCGCCCTTGCTGGGTACGTGGAAGACAGATCGGCTGTGATTGAAGCCTGTGAATTAGTATAAGTTGAGACATAGGAATGAGGAGAGGTCTGGGTTGAGAACAGTTCTGAAGGGCTCAGACTCCAAGAGCTCAGGAGGAGGAGCCAGAGGGCAGTCAAGCTCCATCCATACCCAGCTTTTACCACTATCGTTCGATCTCAGTGGTTATCTGTCCAGGTGCCTGTTGACCCTAGAAGATGGGAGGCAGAAGGATCAGAGGTTCAGGGCTACTCTTAGCCACATAATAAGTTCAAGGCCGGCTTTGAGCTGTAAAAGACCCTATTTCCAAAAAAGAATAAAATAAAATAAACAAATACATTAGTAATTGCGTTTGGAGACAAGCCTGGAAACCAGACTCTCTGGTAGAATGCTTGCCTGATGAGTGTGCATGAGTCTTGTTTCTGTCCTTAGTACTCCTCAGGGTCGGTGGGGAGGGACATTGACTTTGTAGGTCAGACCTTTAAGTATTTAAACCAGGAATCGATGGAGTTAAATAGGCCTTGAGGTTTGGTTCAGTCAGCTGTGTACTTTTAATTGGAAATTCTCAAGTTAATAGAGCTATTTTTGTTATTGGAGAGATGGCCTAGGGTTGAAAGTCTTGTCTCTTACAGAGGATCTGGATTGGCTTTCCAACATACATGTGGTGGTTTATACCCAGCAGTGTAACTGAAAGCAGGGTTTAAATGAGTCCACCAGACCCAAGATAGGTGATAAATAGGTGTTTATTAGGGAAGCACTTACACAGATGAGAGCAAATAACCTCCATGGTCTTCCTGCTCCAGAAGATGCAGTCTCTGCCCTTCTGATGCTCTCCTCAACCCCAGAGAGCTCCAGCCAGTCCCCCTCCTCTGCCTTATAATGGGTCACGGCTGAACCTGAAACCACACCCAAAGGGTGTGGCCACCATGACAAGTTCACTGGCAAGACAAGATGCCACTACAGGTAACTCTAGTTCCAGCGGATTTGATGCCCTCTTCTGGCCTCTGTGGGCCCTGCACACACATGTATGAATGTATACATGCAGGCAGAACACCCACAAACATAAAACCAATCTCTTTTAAAAGGATCCATGTGTGTACATGTTTACATACATGTACCTTTACATAGATATATGGGGGAGTGGCATCTTCTGTAACCAACAGTGTTGCCTAGGACAACCATGAGCTTCTGATCACCGTGATCGCGTGCTCCAGGCCTATACCACCATGCGTTCTGGAGATGAGATCTAGGACCTTGCGAATGCTAGCGAACACTCTACCACATGAGCCATAACCCAGCTCGTGTTGCTGCCTGAGTGCTGGCAGGTCTTTATGGGTTTCTTTCTGGTTTTTGTTTTTCAAGGCAGGGTTTCTCAGTGTAGCTCTGGCTGTCCTGAAACTCGCTCTGTAGACCAGGCTGGCCTTGAACTCACAGAGATCTGCCTGCCTCTGCCTCTCAAGTGATGGGATTAAAGCCATGTGCCACTACTGCCCAATATATAGTATTTATGGGATATATTTACTTTTTCAGATTTTTTTATATCAAAGAAAATTCTCTAGATACTTATTAAGGGTGTGAAAGACTTTAATTCCAGAGGAACTCCAAAGCTGGGCGTGGTGGTACAGGCCTACAATCCCATGGGGATGCTGAGGCAGGAGGGGTATGTCTTTCAGGCCAACTATGGCAGATTAGTCATGAGCCAGCCTTTTGGTGCACACACTCTCAGAATGTCCTGCAACCCCAAGCCCTCACGTTATACTCTGTTCAGTAAAAATAGCATCTGCCTCAGCTGGGAGGAGCAAAACACTTAAACCATCAAGTGTAGCTAGTGCACTGCCTTCAGGGTTAGGACTTGGAGTGGCTGCACAGTATGCTAAAGATACAGGCTTTCTGGATAAAGAAGTGTCCAGCCAGTACCTCCAGCACCATTCCAGGTCAACAATGTACAGTAAGAATGTGTGAACGTGCCGTTCCCTAGTAGCCATATTATGTAAAGCAACATAAGGCCAAGATTAACTGTGATGATTATAATCAGTATAAATGCCATTAATGAGGTATTTTACACTCTCTGAACAGAGTCTGAAAGCTGAGTGTGTGTGTGTGTGTGTGTGTGTGTGTGTGTGTGTGTGTGTGCGCGCGCAATGTGTGTCTTACAGAGCCTTTGGCTGTAGGTGCCCGTACCTATGTGCTGCCTCTAGAGGGGCGTTCCTCACCCAGATGGTGGTGGTAGCAAGCAGTGTAGTACTCTTGCCTGGAGAGAAACCAGAAATCACCAGAAGTAGTTGGAATAAGATGGATAATTCTGTATGTGGGAAGGTACAGTGATGTGATGGAGGATGTCATTCTGTATATATGTTTCTCTTGTTGGTTGATGAATAAAACACTGTTTGGCCAATAGAGGCAGGAAGATGGGTGGGACTAGGAGACAAGGCAAATCCTGGGAAAGGTAGGCAGGGAGAGCCCACCAGAGTCAGTCGCCATGTAGCTACAGGGAAGATAGGATGGGCCAGCATTCTCTGGTAAGATAAGATCATGTTGGAATACTTAGATTAATAGAAATGGGTTAATAATTAAGACAGAGCTAGCCAATAAGAAGCCCTACCCATTGGCCAACAGTTTAATAATTAATGCAGTGTCTCTGTGTGTATTTGGAGCTGAGAAGGGTGGCGGGACCTGGCGGGACAAGAAACACCACAACAGTGGCTGAAGCATGGGAGGGCTGTACCAGCTGGAACGCTCAGGGGAGGTTTCTTTTGCCTGGGAATTCTGATCATACGAGAGATGCAGTTTAATGATGTTTGAACATGGTTAGGTGATGGTGACGGCCCGAGCGATGAAGTGAGGTGAGAGGAAGAGTCACTTGAGAATAAATTGGGACATTAGGGTCTTGAAAAGAAACTGAGGTTAGTAATCTTAAGTGAATGAGTAAGGTATGGAAAAGTCTCACAAGCATGAGTGAATAAAACACAAATAGACACCTGTATGACTATAGGTCGTACAGACTGAGTTAACAAATGTCTCTATAGTCAGTGGACTAGAAGGCCAACTCCGCTTGCTATCTGTAACCAGTATCTCTGCCCTTTTGCGACCACGCAGCCGCTCAGGGTTAGGGAGAACGTCTGGGCACTTGTTAGCGCTGATGGTTGAGTCAGAATAAAGGTTTCGCCTGTACTTGATTTGTGAGCAAAAAGACTTTGAAGAGAAACACAGTGTGTTCAGTAGTGGATCTAATTGTGTGCCCCCCCTTTGACCTTTTGCCAGATATGTGCATTGCTATTGCAATCTCTCTCCTCATGATCCTGATATGTGCGATGGCCACTTACGGAGCGTACAAGGTGAGTGGTTCTAATGTTCCTAGTGCTGCAGCCCTTTAACACAGTGGCCTGTGTTGGGGTGGCCCCAACCATAACATTATTTTCACTACTGCTACTGTTGCTAGTGTTATGAATCATAGATACAAATGTCTGTGTTTTCCAGTCACCTTAGGTGACTCCTATGAAGGGGGCTTTGACCCCCAAAGGGATCTTTGGGGTTGAGAACTGCTCTATGAGAGTAATCTGTGGGACTGCTTGTTCGGAGTACGGGGTTTTCATAGTTTTCTGCAAGAATCTTTAGAAATCTCTAATACCTTCTGGTATTAGGAAAACTGGTAAAACACACAGTACCGTGAACACTCACCGTTTTGTTTTGACTGCCCCATCTTGGTATGCCAGTTGCCATGATGGCCTGGCTTAATGACTGCCAGTTCCAGACCCTTCGGATTGGTGAACTCAAAGTCCTGTTAGATCCAGCACGTGACCATTCTGTTTTCTCATGTCTAGCAACACGCTGCCTGGATCATCCCGTTCTTCTGTTACCAGATCTTCGATTTTGCCCTGAATACCTTGGTTGCCATCACCATTCTGGTCTATCCAAACTCCATTCAGGAGTACATACGACAGCTGGTAGGTGGCCCGCTCTCCCTCCTTCCCACGGCCTCTTGTCCTGAGGGGCCTGAGTGAGTGGAGGTCAGAGTATCATCGGGACAGAGTATCATCGGGACATATGTTAAGTAGATTTTGAACTTGCACTCTTGAGTGGCCGGTCAGATCGCTGAGTGTTTTCTTAAGGGCAGGAGTTCTGATTACTAGGGTGTTTTGGGGATGCTGTATGCATTGTAACCTCCCAGAACCTGCAGGAGATAAAGACAGGAAGGAAAGGGAATGTGACATTACCCTGATGGCTACTGCGGACGAATCGGAATACAGTGAGACGTGGTTATCTGAGAATGCTGCAGGCTAGCCCAAGCCAGAGTCCTATAAAACAGTGAATATATAAGTGTGTGTGCCTTCTCATAGTGTGTGCTCTTGAGTTTTTTAGTGTGCTAATTCGTTGTCTTTGCTTACAAAACAAACCTGTGAAAGACTCTGCTGTCTAGAAGGCTGTGCCGTTAGCAGAGGCACTGCTGTCAGGTTTCTCCTCCTTGTCCTGCACACACCCTTTAGAATATCCAGAACTTGATGGAAACCAAGAAGACGCCACCCAGTCACCACACTGGAAGTGTACCAAGTACCAGACGCTGACTGTGCACTCCAGGGTGCAGAGGGAGGGCTGATGAGAGGCGCTTCATGGCTGGCCCCTGACCCCTCCTTTGACTTCTGTTCTTTGTCGGGGGCAGATAGGTTGAAGAAAGAAAGAGTCACTGCAGAATGACAGCAGGAGCAGGGAGCCAGCTTCTGATAAATGCTGCAAAAGCCCCTTTTTTTCTTTTTTCTTTTTTTCCATTCGTTTTTCCATATGGGGTTTTTTGGTGTAACCTTGCCTGTCCTGGAACTTGTGTAGACCACGCTGACCTGAAACTCAAAGAGGCCCCTCTCCCCCTCCCCTGCCTCCTGAGTGCTGTACAGAAGCCTGTTTTATTGTTAAACCAAAAACACCTTTAGCAAACTAACATACCAAAACTTTTATCTGCCTGGAGTTGTTTGGGAACCGTTACTTATGCAATTCTCTGCCATATGAGACCTCCTGGTCCTTAGCTCACTGCTTGATGCTGTTTCATGGGTAGAGGTGGGAGAAAATTTAGTGTCTGCCCTTGTGGTGATATTTTGGTTATGATCTAATAAAGCTTGCCTGAAGATCAGAGTGCAAAGCTAGCCACAGCCAGAGAGACCAGGCAGTGGTGGTGGACACCTTTAATCCCAGCACTCCGGAGATAGAAGCAAATCCCTGAGCTGCATGAGAGTCTAAAAGAAACAGCGCTCACACCTTTAATCTCAGCACTCAGGAGGTGGAGACAGGAGTGATTTGGCTGGGTGGAGAGAGAAATATGAGGTGGGAGGAGACGGGAACTCATGGCAATCTCAATGAGTCTGAAAAGCAGTGCAATTTGAGATTTGGTGAGTCTTGGTAGAGGTGAGAACTCTCTAGTGGCTTGGCTGCTTTGTTTATCTGATCTTCAGCATTAACCCCAATATGTATCTCTGGGTTTTTATTATTTGTGCTGTATGTCCTAAATAATAATCATCTGCTCTCAGGTGAGCACCCTGGGTTGCTACCTGTGGAATCTTTCTTGAAAAATGAAGGAGATTTACTAATGAGATTCCCCCCCCCTTTCAGCCTCCCAGCTTTCCCTACAGAGACGATATAATGTCCGTGAATCCTACATGTCTGGTCCTTATTATTCTTCTGTTTATCAGCATTGTTTTGACATTTAAGGTAAGCATGAATATTCTCTGTATGTACTAAATGTTAAATGTACTCGCAAATTCTAAAGAAATGACAAAATAACCTGTCGCCTCTTGTAAACGTTACAGTTTACTCTGTTGTCTGTGTGAGAGAGAAATCCTAACCCTGAATTGTTCAGGCCAGTCAAGGAGAGATGGATCAGTGGTTAGGAGTACTTGCTGTTCTTCAGGAGGCCTCAAGCTGTGTCCGCAGCACCTACATGGTGGCTCACAGCCATCCATAACTCTAGTTCCAGGGGATCTGATCCCCGTTCTGATGTCTGAGCCACCAGGCATGGACACGGTGGGCAGATATACACATGGCAAAACATCCATACACATAAAATAAAAATTTAAAAAAAATGTATCTGGGAACAAATTAAGGTTACACGTTACATAGTATATAATACTGCAATCTGCATTATGATGATGTTCCGCATGTTTTTAGTGGTAACATCACAGGAGTTAGATGCAAGTATCTGAATAAACATCGCACATACACAGTTTTTATTGCAATGCAATTTATGCCACCAAGTTCAACCATTTTAATGAATGTGGGCGGATGTGGCGGTTTAGTGGGTAAAGGTCCTTCCTTGCTGGTGACTGATCTGAGTTCAGCTCCAGGAACCCACAGAGAACAATAAAAACAACCAGCTCCCAAGTGTCATCCTCTGATCACATGTACAATGTCGTATGCACATGCTTGTGGGTATTCGTACACACTCACACGTACACACACTCTAAATAAGTAAATGTTATTAAAAGAAATGCAGGTTAGTGCTTTCTGGTGCACTGTAGGAGTGTGCAGCTATAGCTCCAAGGCTGTCATACTATATAAGTATGGTGTTTTCTGTTTGTTTGTTTTTGTTTTTTGAGACAGGGTTTCTCTGCGTAGCCCCTGCTGTCCTGGAACTCACTGTGTAGACCAGACTGGTCTCGAACTCACAGATATGTTCCTGCCTCTGCTCCCGAGTGCTGAGATTAAAGGTGTGTGCCATCAGTCCTTTATAGTTACCCCTGGGGAACCACTGTGTTCTTTTTCTGTCTCTGGATTGATGTGCTGTCGACACTTCCATCAGTACAGTCACGCTGTGTGTCGGTCTTTGTGGATGCCTTTTTTTTCTCCTAGGTTGGTACCCTAGTTTGCTTTCTGTTACTGTGATAAAAACCCATGATCAAAAGCAACTTGGAGGAGGGAAGTGTTGATTTTTCCTGCATTCCTGGGTCACGTCCATTGAGGGAAGCCAAGGCAGGAACTGGGGCAGCTATCATGTAAGAACACTGCTCACTGGCTTTCTCCGTTGCTTACTCAGCTTCCTATTTTCATACATCCCAAGATTCAAGGTGACACCACCCACAGTGGCTTGGACCCTCCACATCTGTCATTACTTAAGAAAACATCTGGCAGGATAGTCTCGGTGTGCCCTGATTGTGTCAGGCTGACGACACTCAGCGGGACAGTTGAGTGTGCCCTGATTGTGTCAGGCTGACGACACTCAGCGGGATGGTCGCATTGTGCTCTGCGGCATGACGTGCCACGTATGCATCCAGCACACGGCAGGCATTCAGTTGCTTCCACTTTGGCTAGAGTGAACAAAGCATTTCTTCACGGTCCCGCATAAAGTGTGAGTGGACATGAGTTTCCAGTCCTTCGGACAGACATTCATGTCCCTGGGGTAGGATTGCTGGGTCCATACTGTTTGACATCTTTAATAGCAGTGTGTGACATTCCTGTTTTCTTTCTCTGTCTAACTTTTTTTTTTTTTTTTAAGTCAAAGAATTTTAAAATTTAGGGAGGCATTTCGAAATAATCAACTCTGGTCCAGTTAAAGATGATTGACGCAAGAGCACAGAGAAAATCCCTGATCTAACATCTCTCACGAATCATTTCTAGCATATTGATCTTTTGTGTGTTAATCTTAAGTACCTCTGGATACCATAATAGGCTGGAGAGATGGCTCAGTGGTTAAGAGCACTGGCTGTTTCTCCAAAGTACCCAGATTCAAATCCCAGCACCCACATAGGTGCTCACTCCTGTCTATAACTACAATTCCAGGGGATATGACACCCTCACACAGACAGACACGCAGGGAAAACACCAGTGGACATAAAATAATAATCAATACATCATTAAAAAATTAAAACCAAAACCTCCCAAAAGAAAATGGTGTAATAAAATCAGACAACCCTGTGGAATAAAAACGGTCAAGTAGTGTGTGCCTGTAATAACAGGAAGTCATGGTACCAAGTGGAGGGGCTTGAGGTTAGCCTGGGCTACACAGCAAGTTTGGTTCATCTCTTGGCAAAGAATAAGTAGTATAGTGAGTGGTAAGTAGGTTAATAAATTTGACCAATGTCTGTAGCCATTGTTCCTTTTAACAGCCCTCTTCTAGGATGAGCCCCTCCCATCCCTAACCTCATCCACTACCCAAGTATGGATACAGTCCTCTGGTGTGCTGTGATGCAAGGCTGTGCCAGTGCACCCCTTGCCAGAAAGCTACCATACCCAACTTCTGCATTAGGTTTAGTACCGTGATCATGTGTATATAAATAAAGGCTTTATGATGTTACTTTGTGTTGTTTTAAATGATCTTCGGTTCGAAAATTAAAAACCCAGTGACTGTTGCTTGCAGGGTTACTTGATAAGCTGTGTTTGGAGCTGCTACCGATACATCAACGGCAGGAACTCCTCTGATGTCCTGGTTTACGTTACCAGCAATGACACCACGGTAGGTGTGATGTTGCCAAAGGTGAGACCTCCCCTACCCTCTACTGGATGATGTGGCTAATGATTTTAGTGTTTGCTACTTCCTGCTATATTTGAGGTGTGTGTGTATGTTTCTTCAAGACAGAGTTGCTCTGTGTAATAGTCCTGGCTGCCCTAGAACTCACTCTGTAGACCAGGCTGGCCTTGAACTCACAGAGATCTGCCTGCCTCTGCCTCTCAGGTGTTGGGATTAAATGAGTGTGCCAGCACTGCCTGGCTAAGACATGTTTACATTTGTTTGGCCTACCAGGTTGTATTGTTTTTTTTTTTGTCAGTGTGACAGATACCTGAAGTGACTTACAGGGACAGGAGTTCTTGTGGTTATTTTTTAGGCATGTGATTTAGTCATGTGATTGATTGGATTTGTTCCATTACCATGGGCTCGTGATGGACAGGAAGAATATCATCACAGCAGACCCTGTGGTGCCAGGGCTTCCAGTGACCTACTTCCCTCTAAGCAAACCCCACTTCCAAAGTTCCAATCAGCTCCCAGTGATGCCATCAGCATCATGAAACCGTCAGTAGGGTTACTAATAGGTGCATCCACTGGTCAGGTCAGAGTCCTTGTTGTCCAGTTTTTTTCAGGGCTTGGATCCACTAGCCGGGTACCAAGCCTTTAACTCATGAGTCTTGGTGGGGATGGAATCCACAGTGCTTCACATGTAGACCATGACGTAGATAATAATTTCTGGGCCTGGAAAACAGTAACGGAAAAACAACCAACCAACGAAATGAAACGGTCTGGCGAGATGGCTCAGAAGTTAAGAGCTGCTATCCCATTGGGTCCTTGTTCATTTCCCAGCGTGACACGGTGCCTCTCAACCCTCCAGTTCCAGATCTCTCTCGGGCACCAGCCATGCACACGGTACACAGAAATACATGCAGCCAAAACACTAGTACACATAAATGTTGACTGTCCACCAAAGCAGCAAACACTGGAAGAACGGAAGTTATTCCAGTGAAAGCTACACGTGTCCTGATAAATTGTGTAAATGATCCTACGTGAGCCTTCCTGTTCCGCACCCATTGTGTATCTTCAGGAAGGGAGATCACAAGCTTCTGCTAATCACACATCACGGTTCATAGCACTGGTGCTCAGGTTAGGCCATCCCTGGCCGGTTGGAGCCCCATCCAGAGCTCTTCAGGGTTCTTGCTCTCCAGTATGACATAGGCTCATGTGTTTCCTACACCAGATCTATGGTCTGCCATTTCTCCAAGGAGCTGTTCCTTTTTGGTGGCAAATGGTATCTGGAGGACATAATGTGGACTGAGGGTTGGAGTAGTCCATAATTTTAAAGGTTTCTCTTTTTTTTGGCAAGAACTAAGGGTTTTAATGCTGGCATTCTGATTTAAAAACCAAACATGCAGATCGATGCCTGCCCCAGAGACCCTCTAGAAGGTTTTAGCGGTCTCGTTTTCCATGGCACATAACAATGTAAGTTTCTCCTTTGCTCATGTCAGTATTGGGCATCCGCATCAACATAATAATATGTCATGCCTGGCTTTCACTTCATATTAAATATTGGGCCAGATGGCTCTTCTCCCAGGCTAAATAAATTCATGTTGACCTTTGTGGAAAGATACTGGGGCTCTTGTTGGTAAGTAAACATGCTTCATCTTCTTTTCTAAGACAGAGCA
The DNA here is from genome assembly GCA_030556225.1 of Cricetiscus sungorus. Lineage (NCBI taxonomy): Eukaryota > Metazoa > Chordata > Mammalia > Rodentia > Cricetidae > Cricetiscus > Cricetiscus sungorus. Next base: position 30,810,844 of record JANBXA010000366.1, on the reverse strand, counting down.
CATGCTGTGGTTTGCCCAGGGGGAGGACAAAAAAGAGTTCTAGATAACGGACATCATTCCCAGGGTCACTCTGCCTCCATTTCCAGCCAGACCATGCTGGGGATTCCTGGGGCAGAGGATCCCAAGCACCATGCTTTGAGGTCTGAGTGATTTCTTCAGGCCATGGGGCTAAATACCTAACTCTTCATTGCCCTAAGTAGTCATGTATGCCCGGCTTGACAGCAGCCTGCTAGTATGTTTCCCCTGAGAGGAATAGAGTTTAAAATATCCCAAGGTGCCCCTTTTGCGTCACCGCAGCTGCCAGGCCCCAGCACTGTTAGTGCCTCAGGGAGATGGGCCCTCCCCTCTAGAGCCCCATGTTGGAGAAATCACGTGGTAGATACATTATGTAACATCACATTCTCTTCCTAATGCCATGAAAATGTGCTCACTGGAGGAAGACGACACATTAAAATGATAAACATGTATATTGTAGAAATGTTCTTCACATTAAACATTAGCAAATTGAAGTTCTTAAGAGCTTAATATACATAGAGTATTAGTGAATTATTAGTGAAATAAATCATTAGTTTCACTAATAATCCTAAAACTCAGGTCATAGCAGTATTTTGCCAAGCGTATGGAACCCAACTCCCATGGGACTAGGGTCCTCTAAATCAGTAAGATTAATATTTAACTAAAAAAAGTGTCTGAAATTTTAATTGATTCCGGATAAAAGCATTATGGTCTTGGAAATGTAAGGGAGGGTCTTAGTCATTTTAAGGATAAACCTCATGGAGTCGGTTATGCTATGCCAATGTAGGTGTGGGTTCAGATCACCTTATGAGCTTATTATTGTCCTTCCAAGTATATGAGGCTTTCTCTTGAATCTGCTTTTCAAATAGAGTTAAAAGAAAAAGCTCCCGTGGAGGGCAGACCATCTCCCTGTAACCATTTCCCAGGAGATTCTCTGATATACTGAAGGTCAGCTAAGGCCACCTTGGGCCACTGGAGTGCTCTGAAGAGCTTGGCAGTGGGAGTGACATTATGGTAGTCCCTGGAACTTTCTGTACTCGTCCACAGCTCCCGCTGGTTTTCCTTCCCTTCCCCTTTTCCTTTTCCTCCAGCTACTAGTCTGTGTTTTCTTTACTTAGCATAAATTAGTCATGGTTAGAGGCAAGTTCTCTATGACCAGGTTCTGTCATTTTTCCTAAACGTAGAGGGAGGGAAGAGGGAGTTGATGGAGGGGGCAGCCAGGACGATCCTTAGTTGGACTTAAGGGTAATTCATCACCAAGAACGAGACAGTCGCAGCATAAAACACAAACAAGTCTTTGTCTTGCTGCAGAAAAGTCATAACTAATTGGCTGGATAAGTGAGCGTGCTTCGGATGTGTGTTAGTCAGATTCCTGAACAAGGGCCTGGGAAGCAGCAAGAGTCTTCAAGTGTGGAACAAGAGGAGTAAAAACTCCACTGTGCTTAGAGGTTTAGAAACATTTCCCATAATCTGTTGGTTTTGAGACTTCTGGTCTTTGGAATGTTATGATGTAAAAGGGAGGTCTTATTTCCAGTGACTTTTATTTTATTTTACTTTAAAGATTTTATTTATCATGTATACAGTGTTCTGCCTTCATATACGTCTGCAGGCCAGAAGAGGGCACCAGATCTCACTACAGATGGCTGTGAGCCACCATGTGGTCGCTGGGAATTGAACTCAGGACCTCTCTGGAAGAGCAGCCTGTGCTCTTAAACACTGAGCCATCTCTCCTGCCCTCCAGTGACAGTTTTAAGTGACTCTTTCCTCCACTAAGTAGTTTGTGTGACTGTTTAGCCCCCACCCCCACCTCTCACCCTTTTAATTTTGTGTTAATCATATTAGAGTTATTTCTCTTGATGTCCAAGTATTTCATCCGCCTTGCAGTAAAGGAATCTGGCTTCATCGTCAGTGTTAACAGACCAAAATAGAAATGGAATGGCGGTCCCTCTTCACCATCCTTGTCAGTATTCAGGCATCTGTACTGGCCATCTCTTGGAGCTCTGACAGGATACGCCCTCAGCTGTAGCCACTAAGAGCGTCCCTTGTGCTTATTAAAAGGGTCCTGTCCACTTCCTCTCTCTCTCTCTCTCTCTCTCTCTCTCTCTCTCTCTCTCTCTCTCTCTCTCTCTCTCTCTCTCTCTCTCTCTCGGTCTCTCTCTGTCTGTTCCTCTCTCTCTATCTTTATCTTTCTCTCCCTCCCTTTCCTCTCTCCTGCTGCTCCTGTCCCTGGATGAGGCTGGTCTCCCCCCTTCCCTTTTCCTCTTTTTGTGATCCCTTTCCTTAATAAAGAACCCCTCTGCTTGAACCCTGTCATGGTATCTTTTGAGCACTGTTTCTCTTAAATTACAGCCATCCCGCCTTTCAGCCAGGACCAAGTTCAGTATCATTCAGATAAGATGATGCTGAGCCTTGAGAGCTCAGCCTACTTCATCCAGAGAACATTCAAAAGTAGCAAGAGATGTCACGTGCCATGTCAGGACTATTTCACAGTCAGCATGGAACAGTGAAAACTGTCTGTCACCAGCTTCGGTGGAGGAAGAAATTCTTCCGGCTGATGGACTTCCTGTTACAAGTGGAAGCCAGTGGAGTATTTCCAAGAGAAGACTGTCAGTGTTGAAATGCTGACTCACAGGGAGACTTTGGTACAGGCTTGATAATGAACATCGAGAATACCAAAGTGTGAAGGTTTTATTTAGACAGAACATAATTGTGCCTCCCTGGAAAGAAAATGTCGCCTTCGGTTTGTGAGCATTTTGGAGAAGTCTAGCCTGAATGTTTCCTTTTATGAGGAAGAAGAGAAACAAAGCTGCATGTGCTGGCTGCTTTAGTTTCCTCAACAGTCCCACTGTATAAGATTTCACCAAAGACGGTGATAGTTATTCCTCATTGGAAGGCGATAGTTAGGGCCCCGTCATTCCTCAGGGGAAGGTAATGCCCGACTGTCCTCCTACAGTTATGTTTCTCGTGCCGTTCCTGGGTTCCTCCAGCCATAGGTCATCCTAGCTGATGCAAACATAGTCAGGTGTGCTGGAGGCTCAGGCCACAGCCACATGTGCAGAGCCTGCCTTCCCAACTGCGTCTCCCAGCCTTTCTCCCTACCCCAATTGTATACTCACCTTTCCATGAGTAAAGAGTGTTCTCTCTGCTGGCTAGTCACTGCCTTCTGGCCTTTGGGGGAGGCCTTTCTTGATGTCCAGTCTGCACTAGTACTCCCTGTTCTTGGTGGTTCCTTCGTGTTTTGCCTGCTCTGCCCCTCCACAGACAGCACAGCGTGTTACTGGGCTTGTGTTGCAGATGTGAGTGCCCTGAGCGCTCCAGTGATTAAGGTACAGATCTGTCAGATAGAAGAGTGGCTGGATCCTTTGTGGGGAGCCCTACAGGTACCTCCTTGCCAAAGAGTAATTTAGACCCAGCATCTCAGGTGCTTCTGTCCTTTGCCTAATCAGTGGTTTTTATGATGCCGGGATACTGTTGACTGCCCCCTTGTGGAAACAAGGACGGCAGAGCTGCCAGGACCAGCTGCTTCTGGGACACGGTATCAGGAGCCTTGCTGTGCTGGAACTCTACAATTGCCTGTCAGTGATTGGAGCTAGACTTTGCCAGTTATCTGTCACTTGCTTGCCTGTGAGCCATGCCAGCCAAATGCACCATACAAACGAAGGTGACCGGGGCTCTAGTGTCCTTTTCCCCATGTCTCTGACTAGGAAATAGAGGCAGCAGCAGTAGCAGAGGTAGGATGTGTTAGTGCTTCTCCTGGACATGGCTTCTGGTCTTGTGGCTAGCCTGGAGAAGTCTGAGCAGGGCACCCTTACACATCCTGGCTTTGCCTTGCTGACAGTAGATGATGGGCTCTGCCCTGCAACAGGAAAGGGTACTGTCAACTCAGCAGTTCCAGCCACACCTTCTTAATCAAGTCCTCATCCCTCCATCCCTCGTTAATAACATTACTGTGGTTTCTGATTTCCGGTTGAGTTCAAACAATCCAGACAACTGTGTGTGGGCCAGCTTAACTTCCGCACTGGGGAAACTTCAGAGACGGACTAAATGATGTGTACTGTTCATACCTCCAGAGTCTCACTGTCGAGTGGATACTAGGTCCCACTCTTGAGTGAGGTAATGACTACAGCCTATGGGAGTTTCGAGTGGAAAAGACAAAAATAGCAACATATGTTAGAGAGGGGTGGGAGTGTTCTGTGTGAGGTAAGAGGGGCAGGTGTGACAGAAACAGAAGGGTTTTTAGCAATGGTATCCCTCCAGGAGCCTATGGGACAAGCATACTTTAATAACATGTATGAATATATACTTTAAGTCTAAACGCATCGAGAGTAGAAAATGCACAGTGTGGTTTTTGCCTGTTACTCTATTCTCTTTCCGAGCAGTGGATAACCTTGAGCAGTTCTGGTTTTGTGCTTGAAATGTTTCTCTGTCAGTCAGCACTTACTCTTTAGTTCTGTCTAGCTTCTACAGATCATGCCAAGCAGGGTGATTAGGTATCTCATAGGCATCTGCTCTTCAGATCTTTACAGGAGTAAAACCCAAGAGTACAAAATGTGCTCAAGGATATGATGATAAAAATGAGACTTGAGTGTGGTTACGGTCCCCACCGTCACTTGAGGTCAGTACTGAGCGGGCCTGCCCTCCTGTGCGCACACACTTGGGAGAACCTTTGTCGCCTCCTTAATCCTTTGCGCACGTGCGCGCGCGCGCGTGCACACACACACACACACACACACACACACACACACACACACACGCGCGCGCTGGCGCACGTTGCGCACGCGCGCCATCTGGCTGTGCAGGCACAGGTAGAAAGAGGCAGGAAAATCATAGAACCCACAAAGTCCCTCCCCGGGTGCTGTTTTAAGGTTTCAGAGTCTCCCATGATATATATCACCAGTTATTGAGAAGCTGGATTGAGTACTGTGGTGTGGGATATCCTTCGTATGCAGCGAATATGTATGCTGCGAATATATGTTGCTTTTACTGGTTGATGAATAAAGCTGATTTGGCCAGTGGCCTAGCAGAATAGAGCCAGGTGGAAAATCCAAACAGAGTTATGGAGAGAGAGAAGGTGAGTCAGGGAGACACCATGTAGCCACATGTGAAGCAAGATGTGAGGTAACAAGGCATGAGCGTTGTGGTAAAATAAAGGATAATAAAAATGGGTTAATTTAATTGTAAGAGCTAGTCGGTAATATGCCTGAGCCATTGGCCTAACAATTATAATTAATATTAAGCCTCAGAATGATTATTTATTAAGTGGCTATGGAGATTGGTGGGCAGGAGAGAAACTGGTCCAATGGGACTGGGAGAGACAGAGAAAAACTTTTTTGAAAAACTTTCAATTATAGTACTGGTCACAGGGAGGGCTTGACTGCATGAGTGCTCACTTAAAGCCTAGCCTCAGGGTCAGGGACTGTATGCCTACTTTAAACATGGGCTCTCCTTTCCAGGTGCTTTTGCCTCCGTACGATGACGCCACTGCTGTGACCGGTACTGCCAAGGAGCCGCCACCACCATACGTGTCTGCCTGAGCCGAGTGTGGGAATCGAGGAGCAGCAGTCTAAGTCTGCAGCTGCCTGCATGATCGGTTGACGGATTAATCGATCGGTCCTTCCGTGATGTCACTCCTGGGACGAGCTCTTTGAGCCTGTTTGCTGATAAAATACCACATTTTACAATGTAGATGTTAAGTTTGAAGCCTCTGTTGTTAGAAACATCCTCTGTAGCTAGAACACCAGGGTAGCTGTAGATTATTTTGGTGGGGTTGGGGTGTAATGAGCTCCCTTAGTTCTGTCCCAGAACTGTAGATAGCCTTTTCAGAGGCTGGTTTGTAGCCACAGTGAGCACTCGGTCACACTGTTTCTGTCCATCCCTTCTGACTCTCTTGAAAGCATAAAACAAAAATTAGGTAATACTTAAACCATTCCAGTATATAGAACAAACCCTAATACAAATAATATTAATTGCTCTAATCAGGTAGTTAGGAGCCCTTACATGTGTGATATAAGAATTTCCCTATTATCCCCAAATGCAGTGATACTCTGAATTTGCTGGTCAAGGATTTACTCTGTGCTGAAGACAGACCCGTAAGTAACACCAGCCGGTGAGGGCAGGAACACGCTGCCCAGGGTGTCTGTTGTTCTGGGATGGCTTGTTTGGCATCAGAGCACGCACTTTGCCTCTGCATCTTGCCCCAGCAAATCTCTTGCTGCATCAAGTGGAACTGCCCGTGTGTGTTTGCCTAGAAGTATGGAAAAGGGTTTTCACCCTCCCTCCTTGCAGGAGACATCCTACTTGGGTTTTTGTTTTTGTTTTTTTAAGTAATCATCTGTTGAAAAATATGTCAAGTGGTCTTCAGAAAGATGAGGAGGGTCACTCCCTTGTGGAATGTTCTAAACTGAATTGGGAAAGACATTTATTTATGTCTCTGTCTCTGAAATGCAACAGCTCATCTGTTTGTTCATCCCTGAATGTGCTGTACATAGAGGCTTCGCAATAAAAGTTTGTCTGCATCCAGGAAGACAGCCTTGGTTCTAATGATTGTGCCCAGCCACCTGCCCTGGCCCCGGGGCTACACAGATGCACACAGCGCAGTCATTTTTCACAGATGTTTCTAATACTTACATCAGGTCGGTTGGACCAACAATGCCCAGCATTCACTGTCATTAGCCTGCACACTTCAGGTATCTAGCAGTGGTGTGTGTGACACGTTAGTGTCCACAGTACCCATAACCCACCATTAATTAATTAATTAATTAATTAATTAATTAATTAATTAATTAAGAGATGTGGTTTTGCTTCCTAAAAGCTTAACATGGAGCTTGCTGTGTGGGTCAGGTAGTCTGGCTTCCAACTCATAATCTTTCTGCTTTTGTATCCCTAATGCTGGGGTCACTGGCATATTCCACCACACTTGGTCACCAAGCACTTTCGATAAGCAGTATTTCTGTGTCCCACGTGTGATGTTGGTGTTGTCACCTTGACAGGATTTAGAATTGCCTGGGAGATGAACCTGTAGGCATGCTGTGGGGCTGACTGGGGAAGACCCGCTTATTGTGGATGGGACCATTCTCTGGGCAGCAAATTCTGGACCCCATACAAGTGGAGCATTGAAGTTGAACATCAGCATACATTGCTTTCTTCTGACTGGACATAATTTGACTAGTTTCCTGCTGCCTTTCCTGCTACGATGGGAGTATGAACCAGAACCAGAATGTACCCTTCCCGATGAAGGGTATTTTATCTCAGGTGCAGGAAAGAAAAAGGCACAAGGGATGGGGGAAATAAGCATGAAAGATGAGGGGGCAGGGTTTTATCCCGGAGAATCAGCCTTACCTCCATTTTTTTTTTAATTAGAACTCTGAATTAATCCTGAGACATTCTATCCCTTGAAGCTTCGTGTCTGTAAGATTCACAAAAGTTACACACATTAAGCCTTCAGAGTAGGAAGGGTTATGATCCAGGTGGAGGGTACGTAAGGAAACCACAGGTGTGTGCTTGTTTCGCTTGGCCTAATGGGTTTTGCCAATGACACATGGTGAAATGGACAGGCACGCTTGCCTTTGGAGTGTGTGGGGGGCTGTTGGAAAGGAATACAGACTGGTACATACTGGCCCATACCGCATCTTGATAGGCAGTAACCAGGAGGGGCCATACCTAGACCCTCCTGTCCTGTGATCGCTGAATGGGGATCCTTTACGTTTCTCATCTTCACCCTCAAATCTTTGATTAAGGATGCAACTTCAAACTCAGCCTCTCAAAGTTCAGCTTGAGTCAGCCCGCGCAGGAGGGAACTTTAGGCCCTGTGCTAAGGCTGCAGGGAAGGAGTAATTTAGCGAGTTTGCTGAGGAGTGGTTTGTCAAGAGCTTTCATTAGAACCAGCTGCTCAGCCTGCTGGAGGGCGAATGGGCAGTCAGGGGGAGGCTTAGGCCAATGGATCCCCCACCTCCTCTCCTGTCTCCCTCCTTAAACACAGCAGCACCTCCGCAGGGTCTGCCCGTGCCCCTCCCTCCCCCGCAGTGCTCAGGAAGACAAACACTCTCACCTTTCTTGTCTTTCACTTTTTAAAGAAAATACTCTCATCTCCAACATTTGTTTAGTTTTACTTAACCAAACCTCGTCCCGAGTCATGTTTCTCCGCCCTTAATAACAATAGTCCTTAATAATCATCTCAGGAGACAGTCTTCAAGGCTGTTGCCATTGAATTGGCTTTCTCCATAGAGAGATACTGCATTTGAAATATTCATCATTTTGGGGGTGGGGGGGAATCCTGCAGTGCAGACCGAGCTCCACGACAGAAGAAAGCTAATGAGACTGAAAACATTTCTTTTTTTAAGTTATTTTTTTTTTTAAAGATGTGTTAAATTTTTTTGCAGCCAGTGTGGCAGCTGACTTAAATACTGCATTGTCATGCTGCAGGCCCATAAGCAGGCCTAGGTTCTGGAGGGGAGAAGGCAGATGTCTTTGCCAAGCTCCTGGAAGAGCAGCTCTCGCAGAAGAACTTGACAGCATCGGCAAAGCCATCTCAGGGCTCCCTGCCTCCAACCCTAACAACAACCAAAAATAGTGCCTGGGACTGTGTGCGACGGTCTTGGCAGCTCCTACATATGTGTTCTGAAAGGGAAGGAAAAGGCAGACTGCAGGGATATCTCCACACCCATGGAATTCACTTCAAGTGTTTTTGCACAGTGCTAAACGGCTCATGGTGTATGGACACCAGCCAGATCTACACCCGCCTCCCCAGCAGCCCCTGCCTGCCTTCTGCAGAAGAGAGCACCATGACAGCAGAGAGAGGCTGTTGCTTAGCCGCCTAGAACGTGGGTGTTACCTCAAAGTGAAGCTTTGAGCCCTCTAGGCCAGGTAGAGGACCCCAATTAGCAAGGAGAGCTGCTGCCTCAAGGTCAAGGGTTTGGCTTCAACAGTGCAGTGGACCCACTTGCTTTATCCTATCCAATACTTGCACGCGGTTTGCAGGAAAGTCATTAGCAGCACAGTTCTTGTCTTAGCACGGGAATCTCTCAGTATAACGGACTGAGATCATTAACCGCCAAAAGGTTTGCTTTGGCTCTTTGTTTTGGGGTTTTCCGTACATGATCATCTGGGCCTGTGGCAAGGCAACACACTCTGGTGCTGCAGAACCCTTACCTCATTGTGAGGATGTGAGGAGAAAGGCTAAACTTCCGCCATCCTTTTCAAGGGCACGTGGGACCCAAAGCCCTCCAGCCAGACCCCTGCTAGAGATAGTTTTCTTCAGCATTATGTTTTAAAAATCAAGCATCATGGGCATCAGGGAACGTAGCATACTTGTGGATTTTGTTGCATTCAAAACTTTTTGTTTTTCGAGACAGGGTTCCTCTGTGTAGCCTGCATTTGATATTTTTATTGTGTGTGCAGCTGGAAAGATGGATAAGAGGTAAAGAGCATGTACTGACCTTGCAGAAGACCTGAGTTCAAATCTAGCACCCATGTTAGGCAACTCACAATTGCCTGTAACTCCAGCTAGCTCTGGAGGACCCTGCACCCATGACCTCATGCATCCAAAATAATGTGCACACACACACACCACCACCACCACCACCACCATAGTTAAAAATTAAACCTTTAACCATACACATGCTCACTACAATGCATGGGTGGAGATCAGAGGACTACTTTTGGGAGTCATTTCTTTGGACCATTTGGATCTAGGGGTTGGACTTGGGTGATGATGGCAAGGACTGAGCCATCTTGTTGGCCCTGGAATTTAATAAAATTAAATAGAAAAGCCAATGACTCATTTGTTGGGTCTCACCTTGAAAGTGACTTCCTTGTTGAAGTCTCAGAAGCAGTAACCCAGAGGCACATGTTCTGCGGTGCCTATAACAGACCCTGTGTCCCCCATCAAGAGCACGTGGTACTCTCTGGCCATCCCTGATTTCCTTGTCTGTGAGTCCCCCGGTTGGGTATGTGTTGCGCTTTTTTTTTCCCCTCTCAGTGCCCAGCTCACATCTGGCAAATAGAAGGCCCTCAAAAAAGTATTTACTAGAATGAAAATAAGCACATGAGGAAAATTAAAGCCAGCTGCAATCCCACTCCCTGGTAATCGCCACAGATTCTTAGCTCAGCAGAGCTTGAATGCCACAAGGAAAAGTTCTCACAGAGGAGCCCGTGAGGAGGATGGGGGGGTATGCATTCTGCTCTTAACCACTGAGCCATCTCTCCAGCCCTCTTATGGAGCATACTAAGGGAAGGGTCGCTCAGGCAGACCCACTGAAGTCACAGCTGGAGGAATGTTTACTGTGTGTGCCTATGTGTGCATGGCGAGCGTGTGTGCATGCCTGTGTTGACTTTTAGAAGAGAATCAAACGAAGGTCATAAGGAAAGAACATAAACCCATTAATTAAAGATTGCTCTCTGAAGAACGTTCGAAGGACTGCTAAGGTGAGAGCCTAGCTAATACTCTGCTTAAACTTGAGATAAAAACAAAACAAAAAACCCCAGCTCTTACTATTCTTGTGACACATCCCTTATGTGTGAACTTAATTCATGCATCTCTGAATGGAAAGGTTCTAGATGTGGCTTCTTTGTCTCCAGGACTTTCTCCCTTTCCTTGTCACTGTAGCATTAAAGCAGTGGGTGACAAAATCTGAACCCTGAGACCTTAGGTGCCCAGGGGGAATTCAGAAGAGAGCATGCAGCTCAAATACATTTTTACACACTTCAAAGTGAGAGACTGGGCTAGTGTTTGTACTTTGTACTTTGTGATTGCCTCCCCGGGATTCCAGAAGGCAGGTAATGGGGATTTCTTCATGTCAGGTCCCTGTGTCCTTGTACAGAAATCTCCACCAGCAGATAATCTGGGGTAAAGCATTTGCCTAGTTCACAAGGCCCCGAGTTCAATACCTAGGTACTCTTTGGGATCATTGATCTTGTGTCCCAAAGCCTTGCCAAACTCTCACATTGGACCTTATGGTTCCGCGTCTGCGCCTTGGCATTTCTACTTAGCAGGCTCTCTGCAAAGGGATCTGGCTTTGCTTTTTTCACTCCATTCAGGTGCCTTTTGTTTCTAGAATAGTGAGTGACAGTGGTGAGAAAGTGTCTCACTCCCAGTCCTGGATTTTTGTGATAACCTTTATTAAATTAAGGAAGTTCCTTCCTCTTTTTAAAAGATAAATTTATTATGTATAAACTGTTCTGCCTACATGCCAGAAGAGGGCGCCAGATCTCATTATAGATGGTTGTGAGCCACCACATGGTTGCTGGGAATTGAACTCAGGATCTCTGGGAGAGCAGTTAGTTCTCTTAACCTCTTCAGCCCCGAGGAAGTTCCTTTGTATTTCACCTTTGTGGGGTGTTTTTTCTTGGGGTTTAGTCTTTTGTTAGATATGTTTTCTGCTTCTGTGGAGAAGATTGTGTGGGCTTTGTCCTTTGGCCTGTTGGTATGTTACGTTATATTTAAACTTTGTCCTGACAAGCTTTCTATCCCTATGAAACAGCCTTGCTTGGTACCTCCTTGCTAAGCCTGATCAGGAAGGCTGAGCTGTTATAGCAGATTTGCTCTAAGAAAAACCAACCACCCACCCACCCAACCAACCAACCAACCAAACACAAAAACTCATCTGGGGCTAGGGAGAGAGTTCAGCAGTTAAGAGCACTGGCTGCTCTCGCAGAAGACTAGAATTCTGTTGCATCCACACGGTGGCTCATAACCATCTGAACTCTAGTTCAAGGAGACCCAACACACCCTCTTCTGGTCTTAGAAGGTACCAGGCATGCATGTGGGAGGGTGTGTGTGTGTGTGTGTGTGTGTAGGCAAAACACTCAAGCACATGAAATAAGTGAATCTTAAAAAACAAACAAACAAACAAACCATTTCAACTCTTCCAGAATTTGATAATTGCATCTTCTTCTGTTGCTTTTTGGAGACTTCACTATCAATGAAGTCATTCACTTTGTGGCACTGCAGATGTTTTCTCCATCTGGTGATGTACATGTGGCTCTCGGCAGGCAATCACATTATTCTTTCCATTAACTGTTTGTATTGTTTCTCCTTCTGTTGGACTCTGGTACTAACCATGTCACAGTTGCTTTCATGGGCAAAGGAGGATGTGGGAGAGTCCTCACAGTTGCTTTCATGGGCAAAGGAGAATGTGGGAGAGTCCTCACATCTGCTACTTGGTATTCTCCCATTGGGTTCGCCAGTGCTGGGTGGTGTGTGTGTGTGTGTGCGTGTGTGTGTGTGTGTGTGTGTGTGTGTGTGCGTGTGTGTGTGCATGTGTGTGTGTGTCTGTGTCTGTGTGTGTGTCTGTGTGTGTGTCTGTGTCTGTGTGTGTGTCTGTGTGTGTGTCTGTGTCTGTGTGTGTGTCTGTGTGTGTGTCTGTGTCTGTGTGTGTGTCTGTGTGTGTGTCTGTGTCTGTGTGTGTGTCTGTGTGTGTGTCTGTGTCTGTGTGTGTGTGTCTGTCTGTGTCTGTGTGTGTGTGTCTGTGTGTGTGTCTGTGTGTGTGTCTGTGTGTGTCTGTCTGTGTGTGTGTGTGTGTGTTATAGGACAGATGGATATAGTCACTACCCAAGTGTCTCACAACCTGATTTAACACCAGGCAGCCAGTGCATAGACTCAGTAATGCCTTTGAGAGAAGAGAGGTATATGCCACTTCTTTGTAGGTTTTGGATGAAAAGACAGCAATGTGTTTCCAAGTGATGTTTCTGTTACTTACGGGCTCCCCTGCACCCTCTTGTCTCATTCTACTGTTTGTTTCCACGAATACCGCAAGCTAAACTCCAGGTTAAAGCTGAGAAGACCCCTCCAAGCATGGCATAGGGCAAGTTTTGTAAAGAAGTAAAAAGGTTGCCTTCATCCTCAGGATCTGGGTTATTTCAGGACTCCATAAAAACATCTGTATCCATGGGAGCTGGAGAGATGGCTCAGAGCTTAAGATTTCATAGTGCTCTTGCAGGGGACTGGAGTTTGGTTTCCAGTACCCACACTGTAGAGCTCACAGCTGTCTATAGCTTCAGCTTCAGGAATCCAGTGCCCTCTTCTGGCCTCCTGACACTGCACTTGTGCACAAACCCACACATAAGCACACAATACATATAGACAATTAAAAATTAAAACTCAATCTCCCCCCAAACACACACACACACACACACACACACACTGGAATCTATAGGCTGGGGAGATGGTTCAGTTGGCCAAGTGCAAACATGAGGAACTAAGTCAGATCCTCAAAAGCCACAACAACAAACCCTGGAATGATGGCAGGTGCTTGCATTCCCAGCACTGGGGAAGTGGGGACAGTGGATCCCTGGAGCTAGCAGGCTGGCCAGGCTGTCCTAAGCAGTATGTTCCTGTCCACGTGAGGCCCTGTCTCAGAAACCAAGGTAATCAGCCCCTGAGGTGTGACAGCCAGGGCTGTCCTCTGACCTCTATGTGCATAACCACACATTTAAATACTTCCAAACACACACACACACACTCTCTCTCTCTCTCTCTCTCTCTCTCTCTCTCTCTCTCTCTCTCTCTCTCTCTCTCTCCACACACACACACACATGCAAGCACACACTCTGAACCATCTTTGAAATGTGTTTTATTTTTTTCAACAAGGCTTTGACTTGTATTTTTTTTTTGTCCCTATCATCTTGTCTTTCTAAGGTGGGTAGATATTTATACAGAAATCTTTCACACTGGGTGTGGTGGTACAGGACTTTAATCTCAGCAGGAGAAGAGGCAGGCTATGAATTTGAGGCCAGTGAGGTTTACATAGTCAGTTCCAGTCCAGCAACAGGGAGACACTGTTAAAAAAAAAAAGGGGGGGTTAGGGTGGAGAGATGACTCCGCAATTAAGAGCACTGGCTGCTCTTGCAGAGGTCTTGGGTAATACCTACAGGGTAGCTTACCAACACCCATAGCTCCAGCCTCAGGGGATCTAACGCCATCTTCCGATCTTCAGGGGCTCTAGGCATGCATGTGGTGTATACAGATATTCAGGATGTTAAGTTCCAAACCTACGACAAACAGCTGAGGTGCCTATCTATCATATCAAAGCAGACATGGCTGCCAGGTTCTCCCTCCCAGCATCTCTGTCCAGCTACCCTACTCTACCCCAAACTCTCCAGCCCAGGGCTGGGCCACCCTTCTCCCAGAAGCTCCTCCCTGTATAAGGCAGACATTTGGGTTACCTGACCCTTCCTTTTTGTACCTTTGGCCCCCTGGCTGCTGCACCTGCTCCCCTCCCTCCCCCTTCCCCACGTGCCCCAGCTCAGCCTGGTTATGTCCAGTTTGGACTCGCCCAGATGTCCCTGTTCCTGCCTCTACCTATGCTCTCCTTTTAATCTACAGTACACTTTCTTCTCCACCATACCTAGGAGCAGCCATGTTCTCTCCTTTTTCTTTTCTTTTTTTCCATTTGCATGTGTGCCCCCCGACACACACACAACTTGAAAAAACTCTACATTTGAGGCCCTTCATAAGTTTGAGGCTGATGTGAAATGACGCACTCCCTCCAATCCCAAATAGACCCTGTGTTAGGTTGCTTTCTATTTCTGGGATAAAACACTCATCAAAAGCAACTTTAGGAACAAAGGGTTTGTTTGGCCTATATAACCTTGGTCCCAGTCCATTGACGGAAGTCAAGACAGGAACCTGGAGACAGGAACTGAAGCAGAGACATGCAGGAATAGTAACTACTACATTTCTCCATGACTTATTTCTTTTACTTACTTGTTTTTATTTTTCAGGATAGGACCTCTCTGTGTATCCCTGGCTGTCCTGGAACCTGCTCTCTGTAGACCATGCTGTCCTCAAACTCAAAGACCCACCTGTCTCTGCCTCCCAAGTGCTGGGACTAAAGGTGGGCACTTATGCCCCAATCAGCTTGCTTTTTAAAATATAACCCAGGACTATCTGCCCAGGGGTGGCATCACCCCACAGTAGGCAGGGTCCTCCCATATCAATCATTAATCAAGAAAAATTTCCCCGTAAATTTGCCTACAGGCCAGTCTTATGGAGGCATTTTCTCAATTCCTCCTCCCCAGATGAATCTTGCTTCTATCAAGTTGACAAAGCACTGGCGGGTGCAGACCCTTGTTGGAGTCAGAGAATGGCCAGTGGATTTGCAGCCAGGGTCTGATCAAATGGTCATCTCACGAGCTTCCAGGTCCTCAGATCCTACTGCCTTCAAGTCTTGTTTGTTCATGTGGGTGACCACGTAAGCTTCTTCTGAATACACTTTCCTGCACACCCACAGTGGAGCCTCGGGCTGAAAAGGCAGATTTGGGCCTTTCCTCTAATAGCCCTTCTCATTGGCTTGTGTCTATCCCCTTGCCCTGCACTCGAGGTACCAGAGAGGTAAAGCATTGTTCTGACTATATATCTCAGGACACTGAACTTGCATCCGAGTCACCATTTTATCTATCTATCTATCTATCTATCTATCTATCTATCTATTATTATTATTATTTATTATTTATTTATGTATGTATTTATCTATTATTTGAAGGCCTGAAGAGCATCTCACCAGGCAGAACCACTCCTCTGACCCCTTTGCCTTTCTCGCCCTCCGCCCTGCTCCACCCAGAGATTTCCTGTTCTGAAGAATCTCCATAGAACTCCCTGGAGGGTGGGGAACACCCATTTTAGCTGGCACAAACCTGAGAGTGGGGGTCGTTATTAAATCAGAGCTTCCTTAAAAAATAGGAAGGGTTTCCAGATAGCTATTGTTTCTCTGGTAAATGACTGGATCCTCTCTTGGAACAGAGAGGCACACATTTTTAAATATAAGTTTCCATAATTTGTAACTCGGCCTTTCCAACTCCTCAGGGGTTTTCACTGGCTCCAACTCAGGAGAAATTTTCTTCAGTGGGATCGGAGACCAAACCCTTCCTGAAGACTTTGCTGTGTTTTCTGGTCTCCATCTTCTCCCTCCCAAAGACCAAAAGGAAAACATTTCTAGCCTCTGCAGACTGCCAGCAGCACCCTGTGGGCCTAAGGTTCAGGTGAGGAGCACAGGAGGGTGAGTCCCTGCTTATTTCTTGGCAGTAAGACCAGAGCGTGTCAACCCTTTGTTTCATGTTCTTATTGTTTTATTTTTGACTACCTCATCACACCTTTATCTCCTGGGTGCTGGGACTGAAGGTGTGCACCACCACCACTGCCCATGGCTGTGATTTTAATCACCCACTCCTGGAGCTTTTGGGAGGAATAGGTCTTACACATGGCACTTATTTGTATTCTAGGGACTTCTTCTCATCGAATAGGAATTGATGGGTACTTAGAAAACACAGGCAGCCAAAAGCAGGGATATATCCTGAGGACTTGAATGTAGTTAGTTCTGATTCTCCCTGATGGTTTGCTAAAACCCGGATGGGGTGTGTTGGCTTAGCAGTTGGGCTTTAGATTTGGGTTTTTTTTTGTTTTTGTTTTTGTTTTGGGGGGGGGGGATGCCCCGGCCTAATGTAGAGTCCTGTCCTCCCAGTGGTGGTAGAGTGGAGGAGTCAGCTCAGTTCCCTGCTACTGATCAAGCCTGTTTTCTGTGTCTCCCACAAGGAGGGCCGCTGGATCAGGTGAGGTTTCCCTACTAAACAAAGTTACAGAAATCTTGCCCATAATTTCTTTAAGTCCTGTCTGAACTAGACTTTGCTCCTTCAGGGGAGGAATCTCGCTTCTTCATTTTGGCATCCTCTTCTCCCTCCCCAGGGGCTGGTCCAAGGCCAGTGGATACTGTTAATATGAATTGGCGCTGGTGGGGCAGTCCTAGACTGCCAAGACAAGCTCCTGGCACTTGTCACCAGTGGGCTTCAGTTCTCACCACTTCTTTCGTCATCGCGGTCGATGGATGCCTCCTGCAGAAAACAGTCCCCAATTCAGGTTATAGGACTCCTGCTATGCCTCTTGTTACCAGGAACCCCCACGCGCGACCAACAAGCTCCTAAAGCCCCCAATTGCGCCTACCTCTGGAGACCCATCCATCCCACTAGGGCTGGGAACGCACAGGCAGAGTGAGGTTGGCAGGAGGCAGGGAGAGCGGCCACCGTCCCGGGCTGGGGGCTGTCTGCAGGGTGGGGCAGCTTCTGGCCGCCGCCTCTCCCCGCCTTCCCCATCCCCAAAGAGGACACCCCTCCTTCCGCCCTCCCGCCCGCCCGCTCCCCACCCTCGCGCGGTACCGCCTCCCCGCGCCGCCCTCGCGCAGAGCCTCGCGGGCAGCCAGGGAGCGCAGGGAGCGCTCTGGGATGGGACTTGAAGGCGGCGGCTCAGCACACGGCGTCGGCGCGGGCTTCTTCGTCGCGTCCCGGGAGCGGTGCTCCGGGAGCGCTGCGGTCCTCGGCGGGGCGAGGCGGCGGACGACGGAGACAGACACACGCGGCTGCGCCCCTGCCTCGCTTTCCCGGTGCCGGCCGTAGTGGCTGCAGGTGAGCGCGGCGCGCTGCCCCGGGCACGGACAGACCGACCCACTGACCGACAGACGCACGCGGCACGATCCGGGAGCCGCTGTTCACTGCGGAGGAGAGCGGGGAGGGAGAGGGAGGTGGCGCTGCCGGGTCCCCTCTGCCGGGAGAAGTCCCGCCACGCCGGGCCAGGCGCGGGACGCACGGCGCGGCCGCGGCCCCCGAGTGCCCCGCGAGGGCGCTGTGCTGCGCC
Source organism: Cricetiscus sungorus (assembly GCA_030556225.1). Lineage (NCBI taxonomy): Eukaryota > Metazoa > Chordata > Mammalia > Rodentia > Cricetidae > Cricetiscus > Cricetiscus sungorus. The sequence continues at coordinate 30,793,212 of JANBXA010000366.1, read as the reverse complement.
GCAGGGACACCCAGACCCGCTCGCTCCACACCCACGAGGGAATGGGGACTTGTTGAGCGGTTTTGTGGTGACAGCCCTATCTACCAGGTAGAAAATGACTCGGTTTCCCCTGTAGACTGGTGTCTCAAGGCCAGGGTCATCTGGATTTCCATTGCATTCTCTGTAACTGCTCCGACTTGCTTATATTTCGGAAGAGGGATAGGAAGAGGGAATTTTGTGGTAGTTGCTGGAAACCCGGAGGACAGTTTGGGGAGAGGGCAGAAAATTATGGAGACAACCCCTGGTTAGGTCTCCAGGAGTAGGTGTATTGGGAGATTCTCAGCTCCTGCTTCTGCTACCCCGAACAAACCCAATTACTAGCCAACAGGGATAACTATGGCACTCCCACACTGCACATGCCGAGTTCGCGTCCAGTTAGAACCTCTGAGGAATGGACAAGGAAGAGGCTACTGAGCCCCGGTGAAGAACAGATACTCGGGAACCAGTAGGCCTCGTTCCGACTCCAGTTACGAAGTTTAAAGGCTGGAGTACTTGGAGAGAACCAACAACTGTTGGGGGGGGGATTAAATGATATTCGACAGAAGTCCAGAGAGTAGTTCTAGAGGTCTCATATGGTCAGGGAGCTCTGCCACCCACCCGCCTTTCATGAAAAGGGGAGAAGCCCCTTGATGCACTAAGATGGCAGATAGTTTATAGTTAATGGAGTTTTTGTACCAAAATCCATTCTAGGACCATTCCCTCTGTCTGCTTTCAAAGAAACAGTTTCACAAAGCCAGTGAAGATCCCAAGGTGGGTTTGTGTCCTGGAAGGTTCCCCCTATACCTCTGAAGTTTGTTCTCTTATAAATCCCACTGAAGGCTAATGTCTTCTGTTTCCCTCCTGTTCCTACTTTTATTCCAGTTGATAGAATTTAGCCTCGGGCCCCCAAACCACCAGCCAGCTCTTTTCTATAAACCCGGGTTTTGGAGGTTCTGGCTCTGGAATTCAGACCCAGGCAATCAGAAGCCACCACGTCTGAGGTTGGTTACCAGAGGTATCATAGCATAACTGAAGTCTGAGATAACCTTGGACAACTGGCAGGCCCTAAAGTACTAGCTAAGGCTTTCCATCTCTGACAGCAGAAGGGTAGGTGAAAACTGGGCACGGCGGTGCATGTCTATAATTCCAGCACTTGAAATAAAGAGAGGTGTGTTGGGGGGGATCAGAAGTTCAAGGTCATCTTTGTTATAATGAGTTCAAAGCCAACCTGGACTACATGAGACCCTTTCTCAAAAAGAAGGATGAAGAAGAGGAGAAGGAGGAGGGGGAGGAGGAGGGGAAGGAGGAGGAGGAGGAGGGGGAGGAGGAGGAGGAGGAGGAGGAGGAGGAGGAGGGGGAGGAGGAGGAGGAGGAGGAGGAAGAGGAGGAGGAGGAGGAGGAGGAAGAAGAAGAAGAAGAAGAAGAAGAAGAAGAAGAAGAAGAAGAAGAAGAATTAAAATGAGACTCAAAATTGTAGGACAAGCAAAGGGACATTGCTCCTTGAAAGACAGGGAAGGAAAGGAACACGAACCACTGGAGAATGTGAAAAAAGAAAAAAATCAGTTTGCCTAGAAGCAGCTCTCATAGGTAACTAAGAGAAGGTATGGGGGATACAGGGAGGGAAGGAGAGATGGAGAGAGGGCATCTCTCATGGAAAGCTGGCTGAGTGGGCTGTGACTAAGGAGAGCTGGGATTGGTAGAGCTCCATGGAGAAGTAGGGACAGCCAGTGCAGCAAGCACCTCTCTAGGAGTTCCCCTGGGATTTGCTTGCTGGTTCTGTACCACGTGCAGCCTCCTTTCCTGGGATCCTTGGTTCTCAGGGGGAAGCTTAGCGGATCTCCCCTGTTTAATGTGAATGTGGGTGATGCACAAGACTGTAGGGATGGCTGGTACCCCAGAGAGTTGTGCACTGCAGTGTTGCTAGGAAACAGTGCCAGACGCTCTTCCAAGAGTCCAGTGGGCCCTTAGAGCTCCAGCCCATGAGGTCACCTTTGAATTCTGCAATATAGTTAAGCAGCCAGACTCACCACAGCCTGAAGGTGACTTAGTGGTGGGGCTGGGCTAAGCCCTTAGCCATGTTCCGTAGTGAAATGACAGTGACCTGGACAGATGAGGCGAACTACTCAAAACACCGTTCTTGACATCTGAAGGGCCTGGGTTCCATTGCCAGCTCCTCATCTGTAAATGTTTCCTCATCTGTAAATCAGGAGTAGGAAAACTGACCTAGCTGGCACACGTGGAATGCTTAACACAGTGACTGACTGAGCAAATGCTTGATGACCTCTGTCATTTATCAATACCTTGTCCTCGGTTAGATCACTCATCAAACAGGTGAGATGCCACCCTGGGTTATGTCCTAGGTTCTGAGGGCCAAACGTAGTTAATGTGAGTTTGTCCAGTACTCTAGGTTGCCGAGTGAGTTGGTTGAAACTGAAAATTTCACAAAATAGCTGTGCATACAAAAAAGTCAGTGACTAAGCAGGTTTGAAGTTCTAAGGCCACTGGCAGAGAAGTCACTGTCTGCCCGTAGCTGTGTCCACCAGGATGCTCACTGCCACTTAAGGTTGCTGGAGTTCCCCGTGGCTGCTGTCACGTCACCACAGATGTGATGGTTTCACACTAATTCATTATCTTGCGGCCCCAGAGCTCTGAGTCAGAAATGGGTCTCAAAGGGGCTAAGTGCAATTGTCAGCAAGGCGCCTTCTTAATGTTGGTTCCAGGGAAACATGGCCCGTCCTGTTCTCTGGCTTCTAGGGCTGACTGCATGCTTTGCCTCCTGGTCCCGCCTTCGATTTTCAAAAGCAGGAACGCATCTTCCAGTCTCTTGGTCCTGTTTCCCTCTCTGCCCCTGTCTCTCTCACCTCCCCCGTTGGTCTAACCCCTACTTACCTCTTTCCATCTGCCCCTTCCTTTCTTGTTGCCCTTCTGTCATTACTGTCTCTCAGATTCTTGTAATTATGTTGAGCCCGAGAGGAAAATGACCTCACTTCACCATCTTAAACCCTTGAACCATCCATTCAAGCTAAGTCCCTTTTTGAGCCCTGGGCTTCTTAAACTCAGACTAGAAGTTGCTACTTCTGTCTTTGTGTATGTTCTCAATCCTTTGACCAACCACAACTTTTGTTATGTATTTGTTTGTTTTTTGAGACAGGGTTTGCCCTGTGTAGCCTTGGCTGTCTTGGAACTTACTCTGTAGACCAAGCTGGTCTTGAACTCATATCGATCCACCTGTCTTTGCCTCCTGAGTGCTGGGATCCAAGGCATGTATTGCCACCACCTGGCTCAAAGATTAGTTTCTGGAAGTAAACTTTTTATGATGTGAACATATATAAAGTGCACAAATCCAGGGTGTTCCTGCGTCCTGTGAACATGTGTATCAACAACAATCTGATTTACCCACAGAATAATCCCAGCACCCAGACCGCCTCATACCCACGTGTGTGTGCTGTCCTTTCATCTAGACACCACACTGAAGTCTAGGACAATAGAGTAGCTCTATATTTTATCTCATTCATTATTAATAACTTATCATGGGTGTTGCATATCATGTTATATACAACGCAGTGTGTCCTCCCTCCTGCCACAGAATATCTCATCATGTTACATTTTATCTGTTAAGGGCTGTGTAAGTTGTTTCCGCTCACATTTTATTTTGAAAGGGTGATAACCTACTCAGTACCTCAGCTGTCCTAAACTCCATTCCAGCGAAAATGAAGACACCGTGTGGAGGTACGAGTCTGCCACGGAGAGTTAATGCCAAAGTTGCTGGTGTCCATGGGGAGTTGCTACAGTAAGCCTTGCAACACAGGGCCAGGTTATCGGGTTTCAAATGCTGAAGCAGAGCAGTCTAGATTTGATTCTTTGGGATGTGAGAGCAGTGTTTGTTGTACAGGAGCGTGGTAATCCTGATACTATATCAGCAAGATGGAAGATAGTACTCTTGCGTGTGATAGACTTGGAAACAACCCATTCATTAGGATTAGGTTCAGCTGCAAAATGCAGAAAAGGCCAAAATAGCAGGCATTGGAGCTTTTTCTGTTTCTGTGGGTTTTTTTTTTTGCCCCCCCCCACCATTGTTGTTTTGAGTTTTTTCAAGACAAGGTTTCTCTGTGCCTTTGCTATCTTGGAACTTACTTTATGGACCAGGCTGGTCTCATACTCATACAAAAAACTTGCCTCTGCTTCCTGAGTGCTGGTATTAAAGGCTTGTTCTACTACCGCCTGGCTAAAATAGCAGGCATTTAAAGAGGGAGATTGCTTATGTCTTGAGTGTCTGAGTGTCTGGAGGCCGGAAGTCTCAAGCCGTTGTGGGGTCAGAGACTTATCCTCTTTATTTCTTTTACTGGGCATGACTTCCAATTCTGTGAAGACTTAGGGTTCAAGATAATTGTTCAGTCCCCAAAGAGGATGCTCTCATCAGGAGTTGAGAAAGAATGAACAGGAAGCTCACCATGCTCCTCCCAGTGATAAGCACACCTTTCAGAGATCCCAGGTGTCAGGTGTGCCTCTGGTCTTCTGACCCACTTAGGGACCCGGCAGGGCAAAGGCAGAATCAGAGTCGCCAGGTGGCATCTCATGTGGTTACTTGGAAAGTGGGAGTTCTGCAACTAGAGAAATGGAGTGGAAAAGAGATCTGGGATTGACTGGCAATGTCTGCCAAGGCCTTTGCAGTTTTGGTGTGAGGACATGTCAGATCTGTGACTGTGGGGGACAGACAGGAAGACATAGGCATAGGAGACAAACTGTAGCAGAAATCCAGACTCAGTGAGAGACCAAAGAAGGGAGACACAGGTAATGTATTAATTGCCATGTGTATCAAAATGTCGTGATGGATTTCCCCAAAATGTGATGACTTGCAAGAGAAGGAAATTAACTTACATGTGAGTCCTTGAAGCCCAGTGTAGTTCAGGGAAGGTGTGTTAGTAAAAAATGACCCCAACTGTGGTCATTTTGGGTGCATACAGAAATCACCTGGGGGGGGGGAATCAACTGTGGAAAAAAATGCCAAACATTTCCATTAGAATTCAATAATTAGTCTTGAGTGTGCAACATCGTGATGGCAGGAGTTGAATAATGCTTTGTAAAAGGGATTTTAAAATATGCATGTGGTGTGTGTGTGTGTATGTGTGTGTGTGTGTGTGTGTGTGTGTGCATGCGAGCATGTGTATGTGTATACATACACACCAATGGACAACCCAGAAGAAGACATCAGATCCCCTGGAGCTGGAGTAACCTGTGCAGCCAGCATAAGTTCTGGAACTAAACTTGGGTTCTCTGGAGGAGCAGAAAGTGCTCTTAACTCCTGAGTTATCATTGGGCCCCCCAGGGATGATTTTACAAGAGCAACACAATGTGTAGCTAAGTTGTCTAGAGTATGAATTCAGAACATACTGAAAATATGACTGCCTTTATGGTCTATAAGTTAGGACTGTTGGCCTGGGATAACATTTCTAGTGACATATAACATATGGATTCTAAACTGGCTGTGTCCCAAACAATCCAGAAGTGAAGACATTCAGAGCCTCATTATATATCATCTATGTGAGTCATGTGGCATTCGGAAACATTGTTTCATGAAGCAGAGAACTTTGTTTCAAAGAATATTTTTCATCAGCTGGGCAGTGGTGGCTCACGCCTTTAATCCCAGCACTCAGGAGGCAGAGGCAGGCAGGTCTCTGTGAGTTTGAGGCCAGCCTGGTCTACAGAGTGAGTTCCAGGACAGCCAGGACAACACTAGAACAAAGAATATTTTTCACCAAAAAGGGCTATTTTACAATTGAAAGTGTTTTCAATATTTTCTGTGAACTGACACATTACTATAAGAATTTTGATAGTTCATCTTGAGCCTTTAAGAAATGTATGTTTAGGTTGGTGAAGACATTGCATGTAAGAAAGGTGATTGGACTGAAGTGTAAATTGCGTGACTCAGTGGGCCACAGCTCCCACCACAAGACTCTAATTCTTTTTGTTGTTTTTTTCTTTTAAATTTGGTATCAACTCAGGAGGGTTGCAAGGGCAGATTCAAGGGGAGAGGGAGCTCAGTGAGATCGGAGTGCACGGTGTGAAATCCACAAAGAATCAATAGAAGTAAAAGCAAATTAAAAAGAAAGAAAGAAATTGCATATGAGGGGCTGGAATTGCACATGAGAGAGCTCAGTGGTTAAGAGAACTTGATCCTGCAGAAGAGTTTGCTTCCCAGCATCCATGTGGTGGCACAGCACACAACCACTTGTAACTGTAGCCCAAGGGGATTCAACTGTGAGTACACGTGTGTGTCCTAACCCCCTGGGCTTTAATTGACCCTCTGCTGACTTCTGAGGGTTCTATATGCACATGATGCTCATACATACATGGGAGCAAAACATTCACACACGTGAAATAGGATAAATAAATCTGTTTTAAAATGTTATTTTAAAGTGAAATTGCTCATGGGGGTCCTGCCATCATGAGAAACTTCTATTAGGGTTATCTACCTTTGGGCAAATGCAATGAATAAACACATGGGCTTGAGCAACCCGTTTGCTTTGCATTTATTGACCTTTTATTGACTACGCTTTGGTCCAACACATTGATTACCTACAAACTTCTTTACAAAACTTGCAACCCAGATTGTGGGGGACACAGGTGACAGGGTGTCATCTGAAAGGATAGCTTATCTCTAGGCAGGAAGAGATTCGCAGTAGCAAGAAGAGTGAATGACAAGCCCATTTGTGATGTGTGGAAGTCAGTCAATCCCTATGAGTCAAACACGGAGGGCTGAATACCATCTTGATTAGTGTAGAAGGTGGGCACCAAGGGCCATGGTTCCCTTCTACCACATGGGTCTTGGGGGTAGAACTCAGATCGGCAGGTTTGGCGGCAAGCGCCTTTACCCGATGAGCCATCTCCACAGCCCCCCACTTCCTTTTCTTATGTGAGTGGGGATTATCACTGTCTGTAGACTTCTTCACTCCACTCCATGTAGTAGGGCTCTCTGGGGCTTGTTTAGGGAGAAACATCACTTTCAAGTCATGCCTCTTACTGATGGTCAATTAAAGCCAGCGGGTTAGGACACACACGTGTACTCACAGGAATGTCAAGGGCCAGGTCTCTCAGCTCAAACACTCCTGACTCCGGAGGGACCCACTTTCCCCGTGGGTCAGAATGGTGACTAGAAGAACGGCAGCTCGCAGGGCAGCCTTCTTTCTCTGCCCCAGCCTCTTGGTAAGGCTACATGAAAGAACCCATTGTCTCACAGACAGGGTTAAAACGGCTAAAACAAAAGTCCAAGTGCTTGTATTATTTCAAAACATTCTTTCTGTGCTCCCCCATGCGTCACTGGGGCTGCTCAGACCGCACGGACCTCTATTTCTCACACAACGGTTCTCATTTACTCAGACTTGAAAGGACTGTCCTCAAGAGCCATGTTCCGTTTAGAGATGATGCATGCTCTACAGATGCCAACAGCTATAAATGCCAAACCGAGAAGCCACCATTGACCCGAGGACATACATGAGCTTATTGTGTAAAAAAAAAAAAAAAGTCTGTGTTGTCTGATACTAATAATACCATTATTATGTATTTATACAGTATCCTTTTTGCTTTTTTATTAGCATGTGTTAATTATGTATAGTAATGGGTTCATTAGGACTTTTCAGTCACATATTCAATGTATTTGTACTACATTCGTCCCCATTACTTTCTTATTCCCCTCCCACTTATCCCCTTCTTCCTAGCTAATTCCTCTTCTACTGGAATGTCTTAAATCTTTAATGGATTTAAAGACGTGGAGATGGAGGGCTGCCTTGTAGGGTCAGTTGATTCTTCCCAACCAGATCTCGAGGCTTGAAAAGCAAGCACCTGTATTTCCTGATCCATCTCACTGGCCTTCGTGTCTTTGTGTGGTTCTCTCCCTCTCCCTCTCCCTCTCCCTCTCCCTCTCCCTCTCCCTCTCCCTCTCCCTCTCCCTCTCCCTCTCCCTCTCCCTCTCCCTCTCCCTCTCCCTCTCCCTCTCCTCTCCCTCTCCCTCTCCCTCTCCCTCTCCCTCTCCCTCTCCCTCTCCCTCTCCCTCTCCCTCTCCCTCTCCCTCTCCCTCTCCCTCTCCCTCTCCCTCTCCCTCTCCCTCTCCCTCTCCCTCTCCCTCTCCCTCTCCCTCTCCCTCTCCTCCCTCCCCTCTCCCTCTCCCTCTCCCTCTCCCTCTCCCTCTCCCTCTCCCTCTCCCTCTCCCTCTCCCTCTCCCTCTCCCTCTCCCTCTCCCTCTCCCTCTCCCTCTCCTCCCTCTCCCTCTCCCTCTCCTCCCTCTCCCTCTCCCTCTCCCTCTCCCTCTCCCTCTCCCTCTCCTCCCTCTCCCTCTCCCTCTCCCTCTCCCTCTCCCTCTCCCTCTCCCTCTCCCTCTCCCTCTCCCTCTCCCTCTCCCTCTCCCTCTCCCTCTCCCTCTCCCTCTCCCTCTCCCTCTCCCTCTCCCTCTCCCTCTCCCTCTCTCTCTCTCTCTCTCTCTCTCTCTCTTTCTCTCTGTGTTGTGTGTTCTGATCTTTACAGGGAACATGGGAAGCTCACAATAACTGTACCACTGGAGAAAACATCTCTCCCTCTCCCAGCAACCATTTGCTGTCCAGAGATCCTCAGAGAGGGGCAGGGCCTGGGAGCCTGTCTCCCCGCCCTGGGGGAATATTGACAGGCCCACCAAACCTTGTGCTGAGAGTTCACGCCTGCCACAGGAGTGTTATACCCAGAAGACCGAGTTCCTCCAGCTCTTTGATGCCGCTCCTTTATTTTTTGTAATGGGTTTTTGAAGTTTAATTTACAATACACCCCTGCTTCTGCAGCGACTCATGAGCCTCCTGCACAAAACTGTATTTCGTACACAAGGCAGTTGGGATTGGGCACCACACTTCTCTTGACCTCGTAGTTGTGGCTTTCTGTAATGGCCTCTGTTGCAAAGAGATGTTTCTTTGATAAGGGCTGAGAACTATACTTATCTGTGGGTATAAGGATACAAATTTAGAGTATAGTTAGGAATTGTACTGGTGTAGGAAAGTTGTGTTTAAGCCATTTTAATCTTAGAGCAGCACCCGGCATGGAAGTGCACACCTTTAATCCCAGCACTAGGGAGGCAGAGGCAGGAGGACATCTTTGTGAGTTGGAGGCCGGCCAGAGTTAATAGGAAACCGTGTTCATAAATAAATAAATAAATAAATAAATAAATAAATAAATAAATAAATAAATAAATAAATAAATAAATTCTAGCTGGGCAGTGGTGGTGCACACCTTTAATCCCAGCACTAGGGAGGCAGGCAGATCTCTGTGAGTTCGAGGCCAGCCTGGTCCACAGAGTGGGTACTGGGACAGGCTCCAAAGCTACAGAGAAACCCTGTCTCAAAATATAAAAAAATCTAAAAATCATAGAGCAGCATGTATGCATAATTGGCTCAAATGCTCAATAGTAAGACTAAGAGCAGAACAGCTGCTAGTGTGGCTCAGTGGGTACAGGGACTTGCCCTGAGCCTGATAACTTGAATTCAGTTCATATGCTTTATTTATGGAGCAAAACAGATTGAATTGGAGGACATTCTACTACATGGAATAAATCAGACACATAAAGATGAAATAGTAGTCAATTACTCAAAGATGCTGCTGCACATTCAGAGTATCATATCGAACCGTGTGATTAATATCAAGAATTTATGAAAGCAAGTAATAGATTTTAAGATGAGGAAAAGAGGAACCGACCGGAGAGATTGCTTGGCAGTTAACAGCCCTGGCAGAGGACCAAGGTTCAGTTCCCAGCATCCACATGGAGACTTACAGCCCAGTGCCGCAGATCTGATGCCCTCTTCTGGACTGTACAGGCATTGCAGTCATGTGGTGCAGACATACATGCCAGCAAAACACCCATGCACATAAAATAATTTAAAAAAAAGAAAAGAAAAAAAGGCAAGATAAGCTAAGATTTCTTCCTTTTTCTTTTCAGAAGGAATCTCAGAGTTGAAGCTATAGAGTGGCCAGTCCAACTAGCAGACTGTACAGTATTTAAATGGGGGAAGACGGACAAGAGTTATCTGTCATAAATAAGCCTTGATAAGCCACAAGACTTTAGGTAAATTGCTTTTTGAGTTACAGTGACAATTCAATCACTTAGTATTCACCAGGTCTTTAGCCCAGGCCTAGCACATAGTAAGTACTAAATAGGCAGTCTATTTTTTTTTCAAAGATTTGTTTATTTATTATGTATACAGTGTTCTACCTGCATGTACACCTGTAGGCCAAAAGAGGACACCAGATCTCATTACAGATGGTTGTGAGGCCCCCGTGTGGTTGCTGGGAATTGAACTCAGGTCCTCTAGAAGAACAGGCAGTACTCTTAACCTCTGAGCCATCTCTCCAGCCCAGACAGTCTCTATTTTTAACATGGTTCTGATGCTAAGTAGCAAGTGGGCTGGCTTTAGCAGTTAGCAGGCCTGAGTTTATCAGCAGGCCAATTCCTAAAAGCAATTTGAGGAACTGTTATTCAGTTATTCAGGGTTGGGAGAGTTGTTTGTTTTTGTTCTTGGAATTGATCTTTTTGGGGGGGTCAGTTTGGTTTTCTGCTAATTGATGCTATTCGTGACCTTGGGCAAGCTAGTTAACCTCACGGAGACTCTGGGAATGTAGAAAGAATGTTAGCTAATGACACGAGTGAACAGCACTTAGATGTGACTGGTACAGAGACCTACTCTAGCACAGTCCCAGCCTTCGAAGCTGAGGCAGGAGGGTGACAAGTTCAAGGCCAACCTGGACTACATAGCAACACTCTTGTCAAAATGAAAAAGGGTGTAACAGGCCAGGGATGGGGACACAATTGCCTCTGTCATAACACCCATGTCAGTTCCACAATGATTGCTAGGGACACTATGTCTATTAACTTGTACAATCTGCCACTGGTAGGCAGAAAGAGCATTTATTACACAGAATCCTCAAACCCCTTGCCCCCTTTTTCAAATCCAGGTTGTAGGACGTGCCTATGCTTACTTGATGATAAATTAAATTGATAAAAGCCTTCAAGATAGATTGGTGACCCAAGGTGCTGGTGGACTTTCCCATGGTTTCTGCCAGCTCAAGAGTTCTCCAGACGTCAGGTGGTGGTGGTGCACAGCCTTAATCCCAGCACTCAGGAGGCAGAGGCAGGTGGATCTCTATAAGTTCTAGGCCAGCCTGGTCTACAGAGATAGTTCCAGGACAGCCAGGACTATACAAAGAAACCCTGTCTCCAAGCACTCCATATATATATCCCAGAGGACCTGGCCAACTTGTATGGCATCCTCAAGTTTAGAAGGGGCAAATAAACAAGTGGTGTTTGTTTGGGGCATGAAAAATCAGGGCAGTGGGCACCCTGATGTAAGGGACACCCAGAAACCTCACTTGCCCTTCTTGTATTGTATTACAGCCACACCCCTGCCCCCCTAGAAGATGGAGAAGATGCTGGTGGCCTGCTTGCTAATACTTGGGCATTTCCTCCTTCTGCCGGCTGGAGCCAGAGATCGTCCCCAAGCCAGGTTCCCATCCAGAGGCCGCCATGTCCGGATGCATCCCCAGACTGCACTGCTGGGTAAGTGAGGGGCGCCCATAGCATCAGGCAGTGGTGTGGGTCAGGGAGGGTCCTGCCAGAGCATCCAGGCTGGGGAGACTCCTGCCTCTGGGTCGTCTGCTGGCTGTGCTGGAGGCTGGAGGGGGGCAGGAGCCCCACTGGTGATTGGCACATCTGGACTGTGGATGGGAAGTATCCAGATTTCAAATTACAATTCAACTTCTTCTATTTTAAAGCTTGGGTTTAATGTGAGCTCTTGACTTTGCTCCAACAGGACAAAGAGTTTTCTTTTGGCTGGGGGAGGGGTGGTGGCGCATGCCTTTTGATCTGAGCACTCAGGAGGCAGAGGCAGGTGGATCTCTGTGAATTCCAGGACAGGCTCCAAAGCTACAGGGAAACCCTGTTGAAACAAAGAAACCAGAACCAAATCAAACCAACCAACCAATCAAACAAACAAACAAAAAACCCCAACAAACAAAAAAGAGTTTCCTTCTGAAAATGCCCCCGATGGGCTTGCCTGGACAGGGGTGTTATGAGGAGAAAAGTGTGTTAAAGTTGTCCGGATAAATCCATCCATATTCAGGTGTTGTAGCGAAAAGCAGGCAGAGGCAGAGGCGGAGGCGGAGGCACGCGCAATGGAATGCAGCAGCTCCCGATTCCTTCCATCTAGTGAACGTGCTTTCTCTAGAAAGAAAACGCCACAAACATAACCGAATACCCACACATTGTCTGGTCTGACAAGCAGCTGGCCAGCTGTAGAGAGACCTTGTTTGTACTCTGACAAATAAAGCTTGCCTGAAGATCAGAGGGCGGAGCTTGCCTCTAGTTAGCCATAGAGGTCTGGAGGTCTGGACAGACGGACAGGAAGTGACATGGCTGGTGCAGAGAGGAAGTGTAAGGCAGAGCCGAAGGGAGCGCTCCCTTTGCGGCTGAGAAGTTGGTTGAGGTAAGAGCCGGTGGTGTCTTGCTCCTCTGTCTCTCTGATCCATCAGCATTTACCCCAATGCCAGGCTTCGGGTTGTTGTTATTCTGACTAATTTAGAACTCGTGCAGCAGCCAATATAGTGAGAACATATTTTGGCGTGGACCTGCTTCTGTTTCTTGCTGGGTGAGGCTCAGCTCCCTTGCCTGTAAAATGGACATAGAAACGTTGGCCTTGGAGCGTTTTCCACGGAGTAAATGATGTGTTTCCAGTAAATTCTAAGAATACGGTAAACGTTGGCTTTAGCACTGGTCTGCATGACAATTTTTGAAAACACTTCACGTTCATGGCTTGTGGGCAGCTGTTAGAGCCTGGGCCTTTCAGACAGATGTGGAGGGGAGGCAACGGACACCACAAGTTACAGCCAGGGACCAAAAGACTGGAGAGCTCTGTTCAGTGGGGCAGAACCTGTTCTGAAGTTGACAGATCAGTGACCCGGTCTTTAGTCTCCTGAGAGCCCCTGGTCCATAAACACAAGGCTTCTGCATACATTAAAAAAAAACGGGAAATATTTAGCACATTGGCACAAGGGTTTTAAAAAAAAAAGCCATTTCAAGATATTGATGTGATTAACAATTATATGTGTTTAAATATATATAAATGAGTGTATCCTGATGCATCCTATGTCACTACCTGTGACTGCATAGTTGGGTTTATTTTACTTTTTTATAATGTTAGGGATGGAACCCACAGCCTTTCATATACTAGGAAGCATGGCATCACAGAACCCTGCCTGAAGCCTCACAAGGAGTTTTCATAAGGATGGTTTGGGGATGAGCATATGCCTTTCCTTTTCTAATCTTGGCTCCAAGTCTGTCTTTCTGTCTCTCATATGCACACACTCATAAGTCCCTGAATTGGTATTGCTAAAATTTCTGAGCCAAGAGGTAGACACCTATTTTGCCAAAAGCATTGGTCCCCATGTGATGGTTTGAATGAGAATGGCCCCCACGGGCTCATACATTTGCCATTTGGTCCCTAGTTGGTGAACTGTTTGAGAAGGATCAGAAGGATTAGGAGGTGTGTCCTTGTTGCAGGGGGTGTGTCACTGGGGGAGGGGGTGTGTCGTCACCGGGAGAGGGCTTTGAGGTTTCAAAGGCCAACACCATTCCCGTGAACACATGTAAGCTCCCAGCTACTGCGCCAATGCGATCTCAAACTCAATGCTGGCCTCAAACTCCAGAGATCTTGCCTGTGTCTATCTGCTAAGTGCTGGGACTAAAGGCATGTGCCAACAGGCCCAGCCTACTTAAGTTTTTGTTTGAACTTTTTAGGTTTATTATTATTGTTATTATTTGTTTTTTCAAGATAGGGTTTCTCCATGTGACCCTGGTTGTTTCTGGAACTCAATCTCATTGACCAGGCTGACCTTGAACTCACAGACATCTGCTTGTGCTGGGATAAAGGCATGACCCATCATGCACTGCCCATGAGCATGATATCCCAAGCTTTTTGACCTCAGGAGTCTTCATCACACACCCAGGAATAAATAGAGAATCTAAGAGAGCTTCTTGTGGGCTAGAAATATCACAAGTTACCACACCATGAACTAAATTGAGGAACTTAGTCAACAAAAAACAATAATAAATCCATACTATGTTGACATAAGCTATTTTATTAAAATGTACTTTGTCAAGCCTGGCAGTGGGGCCGCACACCTTTAGTTCCAGCACTCGGAAGGTAGAGGCAGGCAGATCTCTGAGTTCAAGGCCAGCCTGGTGTACAGAATGAGCTCCAGGATAGCCAGGGCTACACAGAGAAACTCTGTCTTGAAACCCTGCCTCCCCCCCCCCCAAAAAAGTGTTTTTGTCAATAAAAAAAAAGTTAGTGAAAACTATTTATGTCTTAAATTTTTGGTGTCTGCTTTAATATAATGCTTTTCATTAGTTCAGTCTGTGATGATTTTGGATTTAATACAGCCTTGGACCTTCTAGACCACCTGAACCCTCCTGGGTGGGCACAAGTCAGGGTCTAACTAGCCAACTGACTTGCATTCAGAGCAATGCTCTAGGCCAATAGGAGGATACTTATTCTCCAGCCTAAGTCCCTTCCAGGCCATGATGCTGGTAGGTAGCATTTGTGCTGTTCCCAGAGCCCCTAGGCCCAAAGGCACATGTTCCCTTGCGGGTCCCTCCCGAAGCTTCTCAAGGTAACTAACACTAGCTGGAAGACACATAGTCCTACCCATAGTTATCGTCACATCATCTGTGCACATTTGTTTTCTTATATACATCACTGTCCTGTCGGGGTGGTGTTTGTGTGTGTACATGTGCACGAGTGGGGTGGGGGAGGTGCTATTTCCAGGGCAACCAGCGCAGGATAACAGCCTTTGTGGAAACCCTCACTGTTCTTGCTTAATTGCTCACATATTCTTGATGTCTTCGTTCCTGAGAGGGAGTGCAAAGCAGTCTCTTAATGGCCTTTTTCTGTGGATATTCTGCTGCCAGTTTGCTTTCCTAATTTCGTCTCTCTCCGGGTATTGTAGAAGGGTTCATTCCTTTCTACACTTGCAGCCTTGCTCACTTGGCTTCTAATAACTAACCCTGACATCCTTTCCTTTCCCAGTATCTGCAGCAGTGCCACCCACGTAGAGTTCTTGTTTGTTTCACAAGGGCACCTTGAGACAATGTGGCAGTAGATTCAGAAGTGAGCAACAAAGACTAAAATGGATGCTGGCTCCTTAGTGTGGACTGGGCATGCGGGAGCAGAGCCACCATTGTCTTCCCACAGTGTCAGGAAAGTTACAGAGGTGTTCCAGGGCACAAGGTAACAGAACTTAGGGACACTTCTTCATAAATGTTGTTCTACTACTTACAGTTCAGCTAATGAAGAAAATCTATATTGGTCAGGGTTCTCTAGAGTAACACAGAATTATAGAACGACACACTCTCTCTGTCTCTCCATGTAAAGGGTATTTATTAGGATGACTTACAGGCTGTGGTCCACCTAATCCAGCAACGGCTGACTGTGAACAGAATGTCAAAAAATTCAGAAGTTGTTCAGTCCACAGGCTGGATGTCTCAGCTGGTCTTCCGTTTGCACTAGAATCCAGAAGAAGTGGGTTTGGATTTGCCAGGAATGGATTTGCCAGCAAGGTGAGGTTAGGCTGGCAAAAAGCAAAAGCTTCCTTCTTCCATGTCTACCCACCTCAAGACCCAAATTAAAGGCATGTTTTTTTCCCCAGCCCAAAATTTCTGGATTGGGGCTGGAGAGATGGCTCAGTGGTTAAGAGCACACAGGTTTAATTCTCAGCACCCACATGGCAGCTCACAACTATCTATTACTCCAGTTATAGACAGATCCAGGGGATCTGACAACTCTCACATAGACATACATGCAGGCAAAACACCAATGCACATGAAAATAAATCATTAAAAAGTTGTATTATAAAAAAAAAAAAAGGCAGTGGCATCGTACACTTTCGGTCTCAACACTCAGGAGGCAGAGGCTGGCATATCTCTTTTAAGTTTGAGGTCAGCCTGGTCTGTAAAGTAAGTTCCAGGACAGTCAGAGCTGTTACACAGAGAAACTTGGTCTTGGAAAACCAAAACACACACACACACATACACACACACCCCAAAAAAACTGTCAAACAAAAAGATCTGGATTAAAGGTGTGTCCTACCTCAAAGGTCTGGATTAGAAGTAGATCTTCCCATTTCAAATAAAGCAAAAATCCCCCACAGGTGTGCCCTCCATTTTTGGATTTTATTTCCAGGAAAATGAGAATACCCTACTCTTTTACCAATGAGGGTTTCACAGAGCTTGATAATTATTGACATTTTCAACCACTGGCTTCCAATAATGAAGCAGGATATCCACAGCCTCAAACAATACCCCTAATTGACATTTGGTGTCCCCTGCTGAGGAAGGGAAGCAGGTGCCAGCAGCCACGAGGGTTCTTGGCACTTGTGGAGACTTCATTAAAGCTACGCATCCCTCATCCTTTGAGGCTATTTTGGGAGGCTACAATTTTTATTTTCAAGTTTCCCCAAGATTTCTGGTTTTCATTTTCTTCTACCTGGAGTATCTTTCTTCAGCCAAGACCTATGTGCTGGATAGTTTTAGGTCAACTTGACACAAACTAAAGTCATCTGAGAGGAGGAAACCTCAATTAAGAAAATGCTTCCATAAGATCAAGCTGTAGGCAAACCTGTAGTACATTTTTTTTTTTTAAATTAGTGGTTGATAGGGGGGAGCCCAGCCCATGTGGGTGGTGCTATCTCTGGATTGGTGGTCCTGGGTTCTATAAGAAAGCAGGCTGAGCAAGTCATGAGGAGCAAGCCAGTAAGCAGCACCCTCCGTGGCCTCTGCATTAGCTCATGCCTCCAAGTTTCTGCTCTATTTGAGTTCCTATCCTGACTTTCTTTGATGATGAACAGTAAATCAATCTATAAGTGTAAGCCAAATAAAGCCTTTCCTCCCCGGCCTGCTTTTGGTCATGGTATTTCATCACAGTAATATAAATCCTAATCTGTTATCAACTACAATCAAGTCAAATGCCAACTCCCACCTCTCCCAACCAGGCACCTTCAGTGGGTCACTCACATTGTGAGTTGCCTGCCAATGAGTCCACTCTGATTGCCTTATATTCTTTTCCTTCCTTCCTTCCTTCCTTCCTTCCTTCCTTCCTTCCTTCCTTCCCTCCTTCCCTCTCTCCCTCCCTCCCTCCCTCCTTCCTTCCTTCTTTCCTTTCTTTCTCTGTTTGTTTGAGACAGGGTTTCTCTGCATTCCTTTGGAGCCTGTCTTGACACTAGCTCTTGTAGACCAGGCTGAACTCAAACTCACAGAGATCCACCTGCCTCTGCCTCCCGAGTGCTGGGATTAAAGACGTGCACCACCAACGTTTGTTGACTACCTTATGTTCTAAGGGCTAGCAGTGGTTCCTACCTCCGAGAGATTGGCATGCCAGTTATTTTTGTACTTGCTTAATGTTTAGCACCAGGCTGTGACTCACTTGGAAAGAGGGCTGAGTATTGTGCATGGATCACAGCACATGGAGGGCGGCTGATTTTCGAACCCCTGAGACAGACACTGTTTTGTTTCATCTTTGGGGGAAAACACTGCTTGTTATGTGAGTCTTGTTATGTGCTTCTGAGTGATGAGGAAGCAGACAAAGTCTCTGAGAGGTTAAGCAATTTATCAACTTGTCAAAACTTTGCAAACCACACAGAAACCATGCCCAGCCTTATGAAAGGGATGTGTGGCTTTGTAGTGCATGCACTCAGAGAAAGGAGAGATGTGTGTCCTATGCTATGACACGTTGATTTCAGCCCAGGCTGATTCTTCCCTGGGGACTTTTATAGAGGCCATGAGACATCAGTGCATTTGTCTGTGCAGCCACCACAGGTCATGCTGAGAGAGGTCTCACCTCCAGCCTTGGCACTGGTCCTGTCCACAGAGCAGAATATTATATTATTATCTGATAGCTGATTTTGGCATTTGGATCAGTATTTTTTATTTGCTTATTTGTTAATTTATTCACTCATTTCCTTAGCGGTAGTGGTGATCAGACCCTTTGTACATGCAAGGTTGATGTTCTGTGTAGGCGCTGAGCCACATCTCTACTACGGGATGATTCCAGGTTGGGTATTTTCTCTCTCTCCCAGCCCTGATTGCTGTCTTGATTTGACTACTTTTCCTTTAGGCAAATGGTTTTCTTCTCTGAGACTCAGAGGTCAGTGGATCCCTCGGGTTTCTACTTTCTAGGGAATGTGATGTCATTAATTCTTTCTGTCCACACTCATCTATGATGTGTGGAATCCTCTGCTGTCTTTCATTCTCTCCAGGTAAGAGTGAAAATGAACTCCCACATTCTAGAAGACAAGGGAGAAGTTTGGGGTAGGAAGAGTTGGGGGGAAGTTTAAGGAGGTATCGTCAGTGATAGGAAGGATCGGGCGCATCCGAAGCCCCTGGGAGGCTTGTGGGAAAACAGGTTATTTAGTCCCATACCTAGAAGGTCTCATTTAGCTTGTTTTGCAAGCTTAAACAGCTGTATTTCTTTTCTTTTTTTAAAAAATATTTATTTGTATTTTATTTACATTGATGTTTTGCCTGAATGTGTGAGGTTGTCGGATCCCCCAGAGCAGGAATTATAGAGCTGTGAGCTGCTGTATGGGTGCTGGGAATCAAACCCAGATCTCTGGAGGGACAGCCAGTGCTCTTAACCTCTGAGCCATCTCTCCAGCCCCCAACAGCTGTATTTCTGAAGGCTGTAGTGTAAGAGCCTTTACAGAAGCATAGTCTTTGTGGTAGGGTGGAAACGGGCAAGAGGAAGGCCTTGGGAGGCACTACAGGAAAAATTGCAGCTAGCTGGAGAATTAACTAACTTCAGGCTGGATCCACGCTAGCATTTCCCTACCCAGGGAGAAGTTGGCAGAGGGAGGGCCCATGCCTGTGTGGGGAGCCAGCTCTTCCAGAGCCAACACAGCGGGGAGTACGGGGTCTCTCCGAACGTATTTGGCTGGAATGTAGCTTTATCATTAGAACTGGCCATAAAAATGAAGGTGAAAGTTTAGCGCTTATGAGACTGTTTTGAGCATAGGAAAGTTTTTTTGAAGTAAAAGCCTCCCCTGTAGTTTAAATGCACATCCAGCAGAATCAGCAGTCTTGTGGACCCGAGAGAGGGAGTCGTTGCTGTAGAGGAATGTTGTTCTTTATCAAGCACACCTTTCCTGCCGGGCTAACACATAAACCAGCCTCTGCTATCATTCATTTTTAATAAACTGTGTAAAATGAATTCCTCTCTCCTATCTTGTGATTAATGCTTGGGGAGCCCTAGAAAGTGCAGTATCTGATTATTTCTAATAAGCCACGGATGTAAAAGCTTTCATAGCCAACAGATATGTCAGTTTTCCTTCTGGTCCCTATTAAGGTCTTTTTTCATCTCTTTCCTCTTTTTTTTTTTTTTTTAAACAGCCTTCTTTTATCATCCCTCCTCTTGATGCCTTCCTCAGTTTGTATGAGCTGAGCCTTTGAGAAGAAGGGTATTTCATTCAAACTCCTAAGAACTACCTGGAGGCCAGAGGTGGAATTTGGTGTTTCCTCTGCCTAAATGGTTCTTTTCCTATGATCCTAGATCCTCTGTTCCATCCACCTGAATTGGGCTCATCTTTTAGGTCCCAGTGGAAGCATTCCTAATCTGGGTCAAGATTTAGAGCCGTGACTGCATTCCCACAGCGTGTTGTCCACATCTCACCAGTACTCTTTGCCTGCAGAGTTCCTGCATTGTTCATTGTTACATCAACAGCTCAGCGGTGAGGAAGGAGTAAATGAAGTCCCAGATGGGCAAAGAGGAGTCTGGAGAGAGGCCACTGGGCTTACCAAGGTTTCCAAAGGCAGGAAATACAGAGAGCAGCTGAAATAGCCGAAGGCCTGGAGCTTGGAAACTTGTTGGGTGTGGTCTGTGTGAGTGTGTGTGTGTGTGTATGTGCGTGTGCATGTATGAAAGCATATGTGTGCTTAAGTGTGTGTGCAGTAGTGCATGTGTGTGCTTAAATGTGTGTGTATGAGCATATGTGTGCTTAAGTGTGTGTTTGTGTGTGCTCGAGCATATGTGTGCTTGAGATGAGAGAGAGAGAGAGAGAGAGAGAGAGAGAGAGAGAGAGAGAGAGAGAGAGAGAGAGAGAACGAAAGTAGAGGCCAGAGATCAAAGTTGGGTAGCTTTATCAATCACTCTTCACCTTTTTGAGACAGGGTCTGTCTTGATTTGTAATAAAATACCACGACCAATAGCAACTTGGGGAGGAAAGGGTTTATTTCAGCTCACGTTTCCACATGACAGTTCATCATCAAAGGCAGTCAGGGCAGGAACTAAAAGCACCTTGGGACCACCTGCCCAGTGCTGGCACCACCCACAATAGGCTGGGCCCTCCCACATTGATCACTAATTAAGAACAGGGTTGCCTACAGCCTGATCTCATGGAGGTGCAGTCTCAAATGAAGTTCCCTCCTCAGATCACTCTAGCTTATATCACACTGACAAAAGCGAGCAGCACAGGGTCTCTCACGGAGCTCAGCTCACCCGTCTGGCTGTACTGATGTATTGGTTACTGTGCTGTCTGCCCACAGCACTGGGCTTCAGAAGTGCATGCAGCTTTTCACATGGCTTCTGGGGGCCAGACTCAGGTCCTCAAGATTTCACGAGGAGCCTCCTTGGCTCCTGTTGTGTTCTGGAACGGTTTCACTGTTCAGCCTCTCATGCTGACATCACAGGAGTGTCCAACCATGCTCAGATCTAGCTGCTTTTTTTTTTTTTCCCTTTGCTTGGGCTCATTGTTTTTCTCTCCCTCCTTCCCTTCCTCCCTCCCTCTTTCCTTCCCTCCCTTTTTCCCTCCCTCCCTCTCTCCCTCCCTCTCTTCTTCCCTCCCTTCCTCCTTTTTACCTCTTTCACTCCGTGTAACAAGTCAGGATCATTTGCAAATTGGCAAGGTGATTTCAGTGTCTTTCTTCAAGTAACCGTTGAAAATACTAAAAGGATGTTTGTTAGAATTTGTGTTATCTTATGCGCATCGTTGCACATCTGTAATCTGTATCATTTGCTCTGTTCACCGTGACTCTCCCATTCATGCTGCTCCCTCTGTTCCCAACATAGTCCCCCTGCTCTCATCTCTCATAACAACTGTTTCCCTACTTCCTCCCTGGCCCCTGTCACCCTCCCTCTCCACCTCTTCCTCCTTTCTCCCCCTTTACTGTCTTTTCTTACACACACACATGCATAAACTTAAATCTTAGATTTTGTGCATATGAGGGAAAATGTGGTTGGTCTGTCATTTCACTTTAAAAAAACTCCATTTCTGCTTTCCAATGAATGTCGTAATTTCATTCTAGTCAAAAAGTTTTATTCATTCTTTTGAGAATTTTATACAATGTATTTTGATAATGTTCACCCCATTCCTCCCTTTAATTCCTTTTAGGTCACCCCCACTTCTCACCTTTCCTTTGTGCTCTCTCTTTTTAAACAATCCATGGAATTCAATTTATGGTGCCCATGTAGCATAATTTCTTTCTTAAAGCAATATTCCATATTCTTTCAAAATGTTTATATAAATAAAATCATACCTAAATATTTAATGAATAGCACTGAAAAATGTGAAAAGAGCTTATTTTATTAAATGTTACACAAAAAGTTGGTCTATGAGTATTTACTGTGTTCTTGACAAAGAATAGTCTGGAAACGAGTGGCGTGTCAGTTTGTTAGAGCTTTCAGAAGAGTGGACCACAGCCTGGGGATTTAAAGCAACGCAAATGCATTGTCTCATAATTCGGAAGCCTGGAGGTCTGAGGTTAAGGCGTTGGTAGTCTGGTTTCCTCTGAGCCCCCTGACCTGCACCTGTGGGTAGTTGTCTCCCTCCTGTGTCTTTACGTGGCCTCTTTCCATGTATTTTTCTGTAGCTAATTTCTCCCTTTAAACACATTAGCAGTCACATTCATGACCCCTGTTTTGAGTTAATAACTCTATCTATCCTCTATCTTTCTATTATCCATCTATCCATCCATCCATCCATCCATCCATCCATCCATCCATCCATCTATCTATATCTACCATCTATTTTAAAGAGCTCTCACTTTTGTAGTCCAGGCTGGCCTGGAAGTCACTACACAGTCCAGACTGGCTTCAGATTTGGGATGTTCCTCTTGTCAAAGTTTCCAGAGTACCAGGGGTGCAAGTGTGAACCATCACAGTCAACTATTAATAACTTTTTCTGTTTTGTTTCCTGAGATAAGATTTCATACAGTCCAGGCTGGCCTCAAACACTATATAGCTGAGGATGACCCTGAACTTTAACCCTTCCACTTCTGTTCTAGTTCTGGGACACACCTAGCTCTTAGTAGCCTCTTGAGGCCAATGGCAGTGGGACCAAGATCTAACTGAAATGCATAAGCTGACTTTGAGAAGCCCATTCTCTATGGAGAGATACCTTGCTCAGCCTAGATACGGTGTGTGTGTGCACGAGCACCTTGGCCCTGCCTCAATGAGGTAAGGGGACAGACTTAGTTGACTTCCTAAGGGAGGCCTTATCCTCTATGAGGAGCAGATAGGAGATGGGTTGTGGGGGAAGAAGGGGAGAGTGTGAGGAGAAGAGGGAGGGGGAACTGGGATTGGAATGTTAAAAAAATATAAAGTAAGTAAATATATAGAGATCTTTTTTAAAGATATGGTTAACTTCTGAAGTATTGGGGGTTAGAATTTCAACATATAAATTCTTAAAGTGTTCAGTTTGTCTCCTGGAAAGCCACCGTGCTTCCAAGTGTCCTGGTTTGTGGAAGAAATATATGTCAGGATGTCTTTTGACTTCCTGAACAGCTTGCTGTTTCTTTCTGACTCATCTGATGTGATAGACGGCTTCTGACATCCCCCAAACAGTTCAGACTTCAGCGGAGTGGTACTTATCAATGTCCAGTTGCAGCTTTGAGTCATTAAAGCAGGCCCAACCTCCCATCCAGTTGTCCAGCCAACATCCTGGGGCTGCAGATGGGAAGCAGGATAATGTAACCAGGCGGTGAAATCTATTCCAGTAAGGTTTTTTTGTTTTGTTTTGTTTTGTTTTTTGTTTTGTTTTGTTTTTTCAAGATCCAAAAATGAGAACCTCAAGTTAAGGGAAGCCTTTGTTCTATACATCCAAGGGGGCAAGGACAGATGAAAGACAGGCACTGTGAGTGTGTTGGCATCTCAGAGTTTGGCAGGACTAGGGAGGGAGGAAGGAGAAGGTCTCTTAAGCCCAACAGCCAGCAACTAAGTCCAAACATCAAAGGAGAATCTGGGTGACCAAGTATACCAAGAGCTAAGCTTGAGAAGGGCTGAGGGAAGCAAGACAAATGTTGGCTTTGGATAGTTTGCACTCAGAGCCAGTAGGGGCCTATGGAAAGACATGATGTGTGGGCACTGGGCCATGAGAAGCCAAGGGAAACCCTCCAAATCAGGTTGAACCACAAGGGCTCCGTCTAAAGAGTGTGTGTGTGTGTGTGTGTGCCTGTGTGTGTGTAAACCTCCGGTTTTAGGCAACTTTTGCTATGTTTTGTTGAGTGCACTCAGTTATTCTTAGTTGGCATGGCATGTGAGCCCTGTGTTGGACATGCCTGATAGATGCTGGTGTTCTGGTGACGTCCTCTGTGACTGTCCCAGCCTCTTAAAGCAGTGTTTCCTCTTCCAATCAGACTTTTTGTCTTCAAAATGAGGAAATCCATCAATTTTATATAGCTTGTTAGCTATATACACTATTACCTTTTGTTGTTTCATTAATTTTCCTTCATCCAATAAACATCATGATAACCAATAGTGTGCAAGCATTGTTCTGGATGTCAAGAATGCTGCAGCATCCTGCTAGGGTCATACCCAGCTCACCATCTGTCCTGCTTTACAGTTTGGTAATTCCACAGCTTCAGGTGCCAAGACTTGAATAGTCTTTTGGGAAAAATTTTCACAAGATCAGTAAAAAAAAAAAAACGTTCTTTAACAAGTGATAAATTTACTTATAAAAGCACCTGGGATTGGGGACTGGAGAGATGGCTCAGAGGTTAAGAGCATTGACTGCTCTTCCAGAGGTCCTGAGTTCAATTCCCAGCAACCACATGGTGCCTCACAGCCATATATAATGAGATCTGATATCCTCTTCTTGTGTGCAAGCTTGTGTGCAGATATAACACTGTATACATAATAAATAGATCTTAAAAAAAAAAAAAAACACCACCACCATCAAGACAAACAAAAAACAAAAGCCACCTGTGATCGATGGCTTTCTGTTAGAGGAATTCACTTGACAACTACTGAATTTCTTTAAAGGCTACTCACTAATTTGACTTTTGTGCTTATCTTTGGCTCTCTTCTGGTAGTTTCCTTAAAAGCTGCCGCATTCGTCTGCACTGTCAAGTTTATCGGCGTAAACTGCACTCCCAGCACCAGGCCATGTTTTAATAAGTGACTCGGTGTCCTTTAATAAAATGTGCCCAGGGTTTTGTTTTCAGAGGTCAGAAAACTTTTAGCTGTCCATCCTGAAGAAACATTGAGCTCTCAGGATAGACTTGTGTCTTATATACAGGACGTGAGCTCTTGGCTTTCCCTGTGACACTTGGCTTTGATGGTAGAGATTTAGGAAACAATTTCTCACCTTACCTTTCTTGTCTCTTTGGCCCCAGCTTCTCAGAAGTGCTAGTCCTGGGCCACTGCCGAGCCCACTGAATGTGCCTACATTCCAGTGAGGGGATCGCCCACCTTCCATAGCAAAATTGGGACAGACTTTCAGTGGTGGAGGGTCCAGCCTACTGGGGGCCCAGCTGCCTGCAGGGTTTTCTGCAATCTCTCACAACAAGAGATTCTGAGCTTCCTTGGATATTATAGTCCTGTGGTAGTGGGAAGTCCCTGGCTGGTCCATCCTGCTGGAAAAGGGGAGTTTGAGGTGCCATAAGCTTGTTGTCTAGGCACATCGGAGGGCATTTTCTGACAACCCTGCAATGTAACATGTGAGGAGACCATACCAGCTGGCCCACTGCCCTAGTGCATGAGTGAAGGCATGCAATTTCGTTCCAAAGAGTACCACCCATGCACTCCCCATGCTGCTGGAATCCACAACATAGGAGCATTGTATCAACTGCATCCCAGAGCAGTGGGTATGTTTAGAGTGCATTTCTCCAGATGGGGCTGAGATAGAGTTCAGTGTTTGCCTAACATGCATGCACTGGGCTTGGGCTGGGTCCCCTGTAATACAGAAAGTGGGAAGCAAAGGAAGGAGAGGGAGGGGGAGATAGGAAAGAAGGGAGTAAAGTTTCCTTCAAATACCAGGAAGATGAGATGAGAACACTCTATTTGTTCCACATGGAAGACTATTTCTCATAGACACTGATGCCAAAAAGAATATGTACTTTGTAGGGCGAGGGTGTGTGTGTGTGGGAGGTGACAGGCTCTCTGCAAGCACACTAAGTGAGCCCCACCACTGAGCTAGCATCCCCAGTCCAAGTCGAGGACTTCTTTGACATACTCTTGACTTGTTAGTCTTCACCTGAAGATGCCAAATACTCTAGAGAAGATTTGGAGTGTCGGCAGATGCCTCGCTGGGCCAGGGATTTGGAACATTTTGAGTCTGTCCCAGCTGAAGAAAGGTTTTGGTCTCTTTTGGTGTCAGCATATTAATGGAGGTGCCCTGCTCTTGGGTTGAACAAGAGACTCCAAAGGATGTGCCAAAGCCGTTTGCAGCCATCTCATTTTCTATGCGCTGTCTTACTCAACGCTTTTCCTTCGCCTATTGGCATCTATCTTGGTTTGATAATGTGATGGGAATGTCATTAGGTTTCCTGATACCGACTCAGTCTTTGCATTATTGGGGGTCAATCTTAGTTGGTCGTGATGTGCTTTTTAATAATTTACTACAATTCTTTTCGGAGTTTTAAATAATCTACATGGGTAGATCTTTCTTCAAGTGCACTTCTGTACTTTGACTCACATATGAGATTGGCTAATTATTGCATATCACTTTCTCCCTCTTCTACTATCTGGTTTTGATACCACAGTGTAGTTAGTTTCATGAAAATACATGGTTTTTTATAAAACAGGGATTATTTATCCCTTAAAATGTTTGAGAACATGCACTGGAATTGATGTGTTTTGTACAAGGGGATATCTTTGAAACTAACCCAATTTTCATTAAAAGCTGTCAGTCTGTGTTTAGTTTTATAGTTTAGTTTGGAAATTGGTGTTTTCCTTAGGAATTGTCATGTTTGTCTACATTCTCAAATGTGTTGCTACCTACCAATCACAGTTCATGGCTCTAAGCTATGTTTTAATAGGCGACACAACATTTTTTTTTAAAAGTACCCAGTGTTTTCTTTTCGTGGATCATAAAATTTTTCATAAAAATACAAAGCAACATTGAGCCCTGGGGATGTGTGTTAGATGAGAAGTCACTATTGACTCTTGTGTTCCTCTGACCATGCCTGCCACTTTGGAAACGGATTTACAGTTCTAAGCACTGCTTGTCTTATCTCTCTTGTCCTCACCAAGTCCTCGACAGTTAGATTTTATAATGGTACCTAATTTACAGATAAGAAAATTATGATCTGAGATGTCATCTTAGTCACTTTTCCATTGCTGTGACAAGACACTGTTGCCAACACTTTTAGACAGGAAACTTTCAACTGTGTTTATGGTTTCAAAGGGCTAGAGTTCATGATGGTGGAGGCAAGAACAGCTGAGAGCTCACTCATCCACAAGGAGGAGGTGGAGAGAGCTACCTGGGAATGGTGCAAGTTTTTTGAAACTTCAAAAGCCACCCCCAGTGACATATCTCCTCCAACAAGTTCTACACCTCATATTTCCCAAATAGTTCCACCAACTGGGACCAAGTATTTAAGTCTATAAACCTATAAGGGCCATTCAAAGCACCCCAGACGTCTAATCATCCTTGCTGAACAGATGTAACCAGAACCCATTTCCTTATCATGCCATTTTATTTTATTTTTATTTTTTGTTTTTTTGAGATAGGCTTTCTCTGTGGCTTTGGAGGCTGTCCTAGAACTAGCTCTTGTAGACCAGGCTGGTCTCAAACTCACGGAGATCTGCCTCCCGAGCGCTGGAGATCATGCCATTTTAGTCAGAAGAGACCATATTCTGGGCTAAGATTCTTAACCCAAGCTCCTGCTGTGGAGTGGGCCTTAAGTACAATCTGGAAGCAATTGGTTGCAATCTGATAGCTGTGTCATTATTTCACCCACAAGCATATCTTGCCTGGCATGTTGTTATTGTAACATGCAGCTTTACAACCAAGCAGGACTTATGAATCTCTCCCCTCAGCCTTCAGGCACTGCAAGAGCTATCTAACAGTAGAGGCTTTCAAGCTCAGTTCTGATTTATTTCTTTATGTCTTACAGCCATAGCAACAGGGTCTTAACCATCTAGCTCTAGTTTACAAGCTACAGGCAGCAGCAATAGCATTTCCTGGCCAACACCCAACAGAGAGCTAACCTACACTGGCACTGGGATAGTCAATAGCATTATTGCTCCTGGGCGTTCTTTTCCTCTATGCATGGAAAGTCTAAGCCTGCCGAGTGCTGCTGTTCCCACATCTGTAAAACACTCAAGGGATAACTTTAAATAATAAAACCTTTATACAACAGTGGGTGGGGTTTTTGAGTGCCTATCGCAATTCACTCCAAGTAAGTGCCTGTTAGTTTGGGAATTTAATGGTTAGCAGATACACAAACAAACAAACAAGCTAAACATTAACAAGGTCTAACACAGCATGAAAAGGCCACAGCACTCATCTCAGCTGTTTCGTCAAAAGAGAAATGCTGGGTGCTGGGTGCAGTGTTGCAGACCCAATGCCCTCTTATTTGGCTCTCTAGAATACTCAGCCATTCTCCGTGAACTGTTTATGCCCTCATCTTGGGGCATGGCTAAGGAGTTGCCACATATCACCCCAACCTGGCTGGCTAGACAGAGCTGGCATGTGCTGTTTTGTTCTCCTTATAGGCAAATGGGAGGAGAGCTGTGTTCTTGCCTGCTGTACCCATTGCTTGAGCTGGCTTCTCAGTTCTGACAGGGTCCAGGCTAGCGCATGCGTGCTGCCTATCCATCAGCCACACCCAGATGCTGAAAGGGCCCAAGGCTGAACAGTCTCTTCCCTGATACACTTTCCTGCTGGGAAGAAATGTATGCAGCTTCCTGTGGAGGGCAACACCTGGGGCAAGCTTAGTCATTCCAGTTGAACTGTTTTATCGTGTAGACTTCTGTTGAATTTCTTCTTGGGCTCTAAACCCTTCCAGAGACTCACAGGCATTGAATCTCAGCTCCTGGGCACCCCCTGCCCCGCAGTGAGGACTTCTGCTTCATATATATATTGCCACATTTGTGTTTGAGCAGCCTGCTTTGCCTTACTCTTATCTCCTCTGTATTGCTTTACCACTTTAAGAATATGATTTACATGGAAACATTTGAATCTGCCTGAGCGCTTCTGTCTCCTAAACACGGTGTTCCATATTTCCCTCAAGTCACCAAAGCCAGATGAGCTCCTTTCTGGACTCCCCCATGAAAACAGCTCTCCCAGGCTCAGTGAACTGGGCGTCACACGTATCCAGCCCCCAGGCCATACCTGGCCTCCCTGTTTCACTCTCTGATAATCCCGGGGCCCCCAGTCAATGAGGACCAAGCGTTCCTAAGGCCACAAGCTGGTCCACTGGAGATTTATTTCCCTTGTTTTGCTTCATGTTCTGAAGCCTTTGTCAAAGGAAGGGACAGGTCATTCAAAGGTAGTTTAAAGACGAGACTATCTCACTTGGCTTTTAAAGAATCGTGCTAGCTGTGGGATCAGGGTTAGGATGTAAAGGGCTCAGGTGAGCTGTGATGAGTAGGTAAATAGCAGTTGCAGAAAACTGGGAATCAGTCTGCCTCAAGGCCCTGCAATACCACTGTCAGGCATACACCCAAAGGATGCTCACCCACACCCAAGGACACTTGCTCAGCTATGTTCACAGCAGCTTTATATTTACACAGTGGAGTACTACTCGGCGGTAAAAAACAAAAAAACCAATGACTTTTGAAATTTGCAGGCAAATGGATGCAACTAGAAAAAGCCATCCTGAGTGATGTAACCCTGACTCAGAAAGACAAATATAATATGTACTTGCTCATAAGTGGATACTAGACATAAAGCAAAGGACAACCAGCCTACAAGCCACAACCCCAGAGACTCTAGGTCACAAAGAGGACCCTAAAGAGAGACATACATGCATTCAGCTAGGAAAGGGAAAAAGACAGGCTCTCCTGAGTAAATTGGGAGCATGGGGGGAAAGGGGTAGCAGAGGGTGGAAGGGGAGAGGGGAGGGGGGGAAGGGGAGTGGAGGAATATGTATAGCTCAATAAAAGAAAAAAGAAAAAAAGCAGTTGCAGGTGGGCAACATTAATGTATATGAAGTGCAATGGATTATGTTCTTGTACAGGTGTGTGCGTGCGTGTTTGCTCCTCCAGTATAATCCAGATGCATTCGGATCCTCAGTCTACCACTTCCTACCCCCGTGGTTCTGGGCAAAGACCTCCTTAGAGTTGCAGCTTCCCATCTGAATTGGAGGCTGCATGAGGAGTACTGAGCTAGTGCATTCTGTTGGTCTGTAGCCACTGCTCTGTAAGTATCAGCTACCATAGGCTAGAAGCATGTAAAAAGGGCCAAAGAATAGTTCTTACTTAATTTTTTGGGGGGCGGACGTGTTTGAGACAGGGATTCTCTGTATGGTTTTGGAGGCTGTCCTGGAACTGGCCTCAAACTCACAGAGATCCACCTGCCTCTGCCTCCCGAGTGCTGGGATCAAACACGTGCAAAACCACCGCCCGGCCTACTTTATTTCTTTTAATTAAAACTATAGCACACTGGAGCTAAGAAAGAACCAAGACATACCATGTCATCCAACACTCTCATCTCACAGGTAAGAAGGGTAAAAGGTAGAGTTAGAAAGTGACACAATAAAAAAATGATATTGCTAGTATCTGTCCCCTCACTGTACTTAGCATGCAGGTCTCTGGATAGTCAGTGTGGCTGCCTCTTGCATACATCACTGCCACAGAACCTTCAGGAGTTGCTAGATGAGAATGCTAATGACAGATTAGGATTCTGATTGCTACCTATAGCAAAATTGTCATGATTCTCACGCCGTGTCCAGTACCATTCTAAGTCCTTAGCACATAGTCGCTCATTCAGCCCACATGACAACCCCATCTTATTGTCTGCATCTTGCAGGAAAGCCAACAACTTCTCCTGGTGGAGAAATGTGGTTTGGGGACAGGGGCAGGCTAGGAGTCAGGAGGCTGCCCCATCCCAACACAGCACGGCCTGCCTTCTTCATTGGAAGAGTAGAAACATCGCAAGTCCCCCTTTCAGTTTTAAAATGTACAGGTCCTAAGTGCTTGATGATTCTGAGTCTTGAAGAAAAACCATTTCAGCTCATTAACTTGCTGTCTTCTTTATTAATCAGTCCTCGTTAATGATCAGCTGCAAGAAAGGCTCTTTGAAAAACAACCTAGAAACCAAAGGCACGAAATGTATGTGGTGCGATTCCCAGCGTGTTATTTCTGGCTTCCATGGCAACCCTAACATTGGGCGGCAATCTTGGTGGAGTCAAGGGCAGCAGCTGGAGACAGAGCATTCGCTAAAGCGTTGTAAGCAGCGAGGAACAAATCGCTTGCCCAATGCTTTTCCTTTTGAGTAATTACTGTCCCAGTGTTTAGGCCGTTTAAACTGAAGCCAAGTTAAGTAGGAATGGAGGAAGCAAAGCATGATACCGAAGTGGAAAGAAGACAATTTTCAAACAAGTTAGAGAGTGAATTCAGAGAGTTGGGGGGGGGGGTCACTGTAGAGCGGTGTAAAGGATGGCTGCACTGAAGTGTTAGGTGACCAGAAGGTTAGTTTCCACAAAGCCTGGGGAGGTTGAGTTCTAACAGTACCGAGCATGCTAAATCGTATTATTTTGCCCCAACAAATTGGAACCCTCATCTGGAGTACTGTGTGGATGGACAAGGCATTAGGCAGAGAGGTAACTATTGAGAAAGCGTGAGGGCCAGTTCAGGGAAACAGACTGTAATAGGTACCAAGCAGAAAGAGAATCAGTATCCAAAGTTAACTGCTTGCATGATTATTAAAGAAACGGGTTGTGGAGTTCTCCACAAACACACACCAGGGACCCTGTAGACTATTGTCACCGTAATCTACCAGGATGTTGGTGAGCTGACCTTGGAACACCATGTCTGCCACTGTAGCTCACTGCCTTCTGCAGTCTTGAAGGCCAGCATATCATCCTTCATGACAGTGTCTAATAGGGGTTTAGCTCATTCTTTATCCAAAACCCTTGCTGCAACGGAGTCTGGGAATTGTAGTTTTTCCATTCTGTAATACTTGTAACTGGGGACGGGGTGTTGTTTATGCTGTCAGTTGACATTCAGTCAGTATTGCATTTGCAGTTTGGAACCAGGAAGAGCATTAGCTGAGCAGGCCTCACAGTCAGAGGAGTTTAAAAGAATTTCTCTGTTTTTTTTTTTTTTTTTTTTCTTTTTTTTCTTACATTAGCTTCTTCATAGAGAAGTGAGAATTCAAACCTGAGACAGGGTTGAGGACCTAAATGAAGGAATACATACTTGCAATACAGTTGCAAGTTGGGGACAGGCTGGTGTGACGGGTTGGATCAGACATGAAGAAGTCTGGGCTAAGTGTGTGTCTGAAAGGAGGAAGGAACATGGCTCCTCTTTGGCTCCTTAATAACGGCTGCATGAGACCCTCCCAACACAGCCCTGTCAATCTGCCTTTTTAGGATCCAGTCCTACCACACCTGTTTCTGTTACCTGTGTGCTTGGATACCTCACTCTTGTCTGACTCTAAGCCTGTGGTCATACTGCCTGTCCTAAATGTCCACAATCCCTGGCCTAGCCCACTGTATCAGACCATACAATCATAATGCAATATCACGCTGTTCAAGAAGCCCCCTGCCCTCAACTCTGTATGGTGCTCTGTTCCAGGCTGTAGTTGTTCATGCCTTTTGTAAACCTTCCAAAGCCGCCTTCTCTGTGAGACATCTTGGTGAGACTGTAATATGATGTCTTTAGAACCTGGAACAAACAGGGAGTCCCTGCATTTGTATATAATTCAGCCAGATAGAAATGAGAAAGTATCTCACTTGCTGCTTCAGAGATGCATTCCCTGTCATAGAACTCAGCTGTACTCCAGGAAAAAGACACCAGGACCCCATGCCGTGAGGCTGGCACCTGGGGCCTCCCCCTCCTGGCTCTAAGGGCATAGGGGCCCTGCCTTCCATCCACAGGCCTCTTGCCCTGCTCCTGGCTTCCATTTGCTGAACTCTCAGAAAGATGAGGCAGCTACTCAAGTCCTTAAGCGTGAAGCCCCTGTGGGTCTGCACCAGTTTGCTTTGGACAACCACCTGTGCTGTTTCATGCTTTACAGGAAGCAAGAGCCACGTGGCTCTTTCCAGAAACTGTATGCCTTGCATCCAGTCTCAGATAATGTGTGCAAGTGTGTGTGGGCCAAAGTGTTTATAATAATAGTTTTTTTTTTTTTAATTCTGTCAGCTCACATTTTTTCCCCAAAGGATTAAACCCATTGAGTATGTAAGGATCTGTTTATATTCTCTTTATCAATCGCAGGAGAGTTTGTTTGTGTAGCAAACTCTGGGAGGGTGTGCCCGGCATTTCTTAGTGAGGTTTGAAAAACTGCTTTACCTTGCAAGGAAATTTCAGTCCACTGGAAACTGTTTTCTCCAGGGCTAAACCAGGGCAGCCTTCAGGGCAGCCTTTTCTTTGGCTCTCTTGTAAAGAAACCCATCCAGGGTTCTGGAAACTACAGTTGTTGAACTTCATGTGATGCCTCCTTTTAGCTCCTGTAATAGCTACCAGCGGAGACTGGTGTGATGTGGCATTTTTTTTTTCTTTCCATTTTTCTGGCTTCTTGCTGCATATTCCCTGAGGGCCTTAGAGAACTGTGCCCCTGGAAGAATTTATGACATCAATGGGAACGACTGACATTTGAGCTGGTGTTGACTGGGACCCCTCAGGGGACCCTGACCTGTTACTCTACTTTATTGAGCAGTATTGCTACCTATGCCAAGATGCCCACTCATTAGAATCTTTGTAAAATCACAGAAAAAGAAACATGTATGCTTTACAAGGACACTTCTGTGTGTGCCTCCTGGTTGGGGAGAATTCATCCAATGGGATCTGTCTCAGTACATTTGTCTGTCTGTACATGGCTTTCTGAGTTAAAGAGCGAACAGAGCAAACCTGACAATTGCAAAGCCTCAACTTCTGCCTTTGACCTGGGATTCCACTTACAGGTGTTAGGAGGAATGTACAGGTGGACATTTAGACAGTGTCAGGTTCAACAGCATCTGCTGCTTTTTACCCAGCAAGATACTCAGAGCAGAGACAAGAAAACCGGAGTGTCTGGCAGAACAGGGAGCCTAGCCACTGACTTCTCCTTCCCTTCAGTCTTCCCCCTTTTATTTTTACCGAGCAGTCCTCTTAGACTGTGCAGGGACAGATGGCCATGAGCATGACATCCATCTTGACATACACTGTGACTTTTTTATTCTCAGCGGTGGGCCAGGAGAGACTGTGTGCGCTCTGTGCTTGTGTTGGGTTCGGGAAACACTCCCTGAGTCAGCCAGATGTCAGCTCTCTGGGGACCGTTTGTGATTAGGAAGAGGTTCTTGTGGTGAAGCTTGAGTGACAGTTCACCTCACCCGGACTCGCTCTGCGCCATC
The DNA here is from genome assembly GCA_030556225.1 of Cricetiscus sungorus. Taxonomy (NCBI): domain Eukaryota; kingdom Metazoa; phylum Chordata; class Mammalia; order Rodentia; family Cricetidae; genus Cricetiscus; species Cricetiscus sungorus. The sequence goes on along the minus strand of JANBXA010000366.1, from coordinate 30,759,428 downwards.
TGACTGCTTGCCTGCAGGGTAAGCACTGTGAGCCTCCGGAGGCCAGGGGCTGTGTCTTAGAATGCAGACATCCCCGCCGTGCCTGGTGCTTTCTTTTGCCCAAGATGCCTTCAGTCCGCCACTCCCTGTGTTCTCATCTGAGCCAGGCTCTCAGGAGATGGAGATGGACGCAGTCCAGCCATGAGGTCAAGGTGCCTGCTTTGTTGGGCTCCTGGGCCAGCAAACATGGTGTCAGTACAGTAAGTGTCACTCCTTAACTACCACCACCACCCAGTAGTGAGAGCACCTTTTTTTTTTTTTTTTGCACTGTGGGGAGCATGGCAGGTGTGAAGTTGGGATTTGAAAGGCAAGTGTCTTCAGTTGTATTTTGTCTTCTCGTTTTCTCGTTCTCCATCTAGTCTAACACACACGTTATTTAGCGTGTTACCTGGTAACTAGGAGGGTAAGGTGCCTCGCCTGTGGGACATTTTTCTGTTGAAACTACATGGTGGGTCACCCACTATGGGACAGTGGCTAGAAATGCAAGTAGCAGGGTCAGGCTGGTGGGGTTTGGTTCCTTTCCACCATCTCCACCAGCCCCGTGTCCAGGGACTCGCCGTGGTCCTCTAAGTCTCGTCTTCCCCCTCCCCCATGTCCCACTCACTCTGTGACAATGGGTCTGCCTTCTTTATCGTCCGATTCTAACTGAAAACTGTGGCAGGGAGTCACCATGTTTCCAAGACCACTCCTGGTGTGAGGAGAGGGTTGCTGGGCCACAGGCATGGAGTGCTCTGCTGCCTGCCCTTCTTCTAGGCTCTTGGCAGACAGCCTCTCACGCCCACACGTTCCTAGGAACAGAGTTCTCAGGCTTGTGCCCAAGAACAACCTGGAACAAGTGCAGATTCCTCATCCGGAAAAAATCTGACTCATTAAGCTTAGGACTCAGCATTTTAAGTACATTTGTCTCTGATGTCATCAGACCACTGTGGATCCCTGCTATGGCTGTCCCTCATTGTATGTCCAGTTCAGCTTCTCCATTCGTCCAAGCTCATGGAGGCCTATATAATGTCTCCTTTTTGCTTCCTTTCTGCTCCTTATACCTCCATGGACACACCAAAGGGAATAAGCAAAGATTTAGCTAAGATCCTCCAGGTACCTGGAACTTTGCTGAGTCCCAGGATTCGTAGGAGACAATCATGTGATTTACATAGCTTCATGCATAAAACATGGGGGAGAGGGTGTTCAGCTGGAGGGGAAGGTGTTCAAAATAAGAGACCCCAGGGCTGAGGGCATCTGTAGCAGAGGGAGTAGTGTGCAGAGACCACAAACAGGCCGCCAGACATTGTGCAATAGAGGCCTGAAGGCAGGGAGTGATGGGATACTCGAGGACACTAAAGTTCCTGTATTCAGCCTCTTGCACGCATCAATCAGTGACCTTGGGATGGTGTAAACAACAGTGACCTTGTCAGTGACCTTGGGATGATGTGCAAACATCAGTGATCTCGTCATTGACCTTGCGATGATGCAAATATCAGTGGCCTTGTCAGTGACCTTGGGAAGGTAGCTTTGGTAAACAGCTCCCAGAGGCTTACTTGTCCCTGGAACCTCTCAGCTGCCAGACCAACTGTTGTAACTGTCCCATATGCCCATCCCTGGGAAGTTCTGACATAAAGAGAAGATTGAGGTTCCTTGTGTCAGGAGGGCTATTGATGAGGTGGTTAAGGTACTAAAGTTGGGAGGAGTCTAATTGGTGTTGATTGGATTCCTATAGCTAAAATTTGGTGTTAAAGCCTGGGAGCTGGAGCTCTGAATCGAGGCCATGGTGCAGAGGCTTAGCTTTTTCCTGCCATCCTGGTCCTGATTTTAACCTGTGACCAGCGGTGATGTGGAAGTCTCTCTCCCAGGCGCTCTCGTAAGTTGAATTTTGAACCCCATGGAAAGTGTGCAGTACTGACTTCAGCTAGGTTCCATCCAGTTAGATGTGACTCATTATTCTAGAAATACCCCATGATCTCGACTCTGTTACTTCATTTACCCATGGTTCCTCCCCACGCTGTGCCTAGAGAGAAGCACAAGGCCTGTGTCTCCCCCTGAATCTGGACAAGTATTTGGAAAGTATTACTGAGGAGGGAAGGGTTCGCCAGTGAGTCCAAGAGATGCCCTGGAACCAACAGCTGAGAGTGTTGTCCTAAGACCTCATAGCCAGGGTTGGGCAGGCTATTCCCAGGGTACATTTGGAAGATGTGAATGGACGCCACTGGTTCAGAGAAAGCCATTGCTCATTGTCTTTGAACAGTGTCTAATGTGAGTTAATGCAGCAGCTGGCCCCTGACTAACAAGAGAGCTGGAGAGACAAGGCCTGGCCACGGTCCATGGCGCTCTAATAAAGTGCCGAAAGTGCGGGAATTACAGTGACACTGGGGACAAGAGTCAAAGATAACTCAAATGATTTCTGTAAGGACTGCAAGTCAGTCACAGCCTCGAGGCACACGGGGCAGAGCCGCACGTGGCACGTGGCACATGGCATGTAGCGTGGGGTGGAGAGCATCGCAGCTTTGCTTGCATGGGCGTCTTCACTCTAGCCCCGCCCCTTCTCATCTCTTCCGTGTTCCGTAGAAAGTCTTTGTGAGCTCCTTTCCCTCTGTTTCTCTATAATGCTCAAGTCACATTGTAAATTGTGTTTCATCGTCCTGAGGTAATTCAGAGTCCTCTGGCTCGCTCTAGGACTAGAGCAGTTGTAGCTGTTAGCTCACCGTCCCTGGCTCCAGCATTACTCTTGGCACCATACCGATGAGCTCAGTACTCAAACGCACGGCCCTTCAATGGCTGGGCTGTCCTGAGCTCAGCTATTAGCTTCTTTTATCTCCACCCATGCCTATAGTGACCGCTCTCCTAGCCTCAGCTCACTCCTACACTTCAGCTCAACAGTCTGAGGTCGTACCTGGACTCTCCGTCGGGTGATCTTGCCGCCCATGCCGCTCCTTCGCCCTTCACTTTCCCTATTGGCTGCTTTCCCGATTTAATACCAGAGGAAACCACTGGCTCACTCATCAGCCTTTGTCCCCTCCTGATTCTCACAGTAACCCTGCTGCATCCAGCTTTTGCCCGGCATCCCCCAGGTTGGTGGAGTAGCTGAATGTGGTTGCAGTGAAACACCCAAACATGTTTACTGGTCACTCATCATGGTTTCTATCTTCAAGCCAGCCTTCGGGCTGTTCAAAATCACACCCCAGTTTCTAATTTGGTCAGAGCCCCAGAAACTATTACAGTTTTTTCACTTGTATCATTAAAATCTTCAGTTCTCTTAGTTAGTGCCCACAAACCATCTGCCCGAGGGACTTTTCTGGGAACTGATATGAAGCCTCTGGTCCCTGAGATCCATTCTCTTTCCCAGCTACATTCCCCCTAGTCCTCACCTCACTCGTGTCATCCTTCAGTCTCCTCTAAGTTCTTACACCTGCGGAACCCTCCCTCCGTAAGCCTTGTCAAGTGGCTGCAGATGTAAAGCCCTGGGCTCCTGCTGTTCTCTCTCTCTCTCTCTCTCTCTCTCTCTCTCTCTCTCTCTCTCTCTCTCTCTCTCTCTCTCTCTCTCTCTCCCTACCTCCCTCCCTCCGTCCTTCCCTCCCCCCCCCTCTCTCTCTCACACACACACACCTTGGTGCTCAGGCCCTCGTTCCAGGAGAGGAAAGAACTGAGCCCAGAGAGCAGGTTCAGTCCTGGTGCACTTGAGGGTTCTGGGACTGGGAGGTGAAATGGATGGGCTGAGCTTAGCTTGGTGCTTAGCGTGTAAGCCCTTGCCACTCACACTAGCTGAGTCAGACAGGGTCCAGACTTGACTTCTCTGCTTCCTAGGCCGGAAGGAGACTATGAGCAGGTTCCTGACTCTGGAGTCATGCCCTCATCTGCAGAGTGCAAAGAGAAACGACCCAGTCCCTAAGGTGACTAGGGAATAAATAGACTAGCATGTGTAAAACATTGCAAACAAGGCTGGACAGCTCAGTATGATCTACAACTCACTGTGATATTCTCTTTCAATCTCAAAATACATTTTTTGAGGTGTTCCTGTCCCATTTTACAGAAGTAAAGACTGGGGGTTAGGCTAGGGAGATGGCTCAGCCGGTAAAGGGCTTGTGTGAGCATGTAGTCGCAAGTTCATGCCTAAAGGTGGGCATGGTGCCATGCACTTTCAATCCAGTGCTGGGGTGCAGGGATGAGTAGATTGCTGGGCTCACTGGCCAGCAAGTCTAGCTCTTGGGTGTCAGGAATAGGTAGATCTCTGAGCTTGCTGGCCAGCAAGTATAGTTCTGGGGTGTGGCAGGGACAGGTAGATTGCTGGGCTCACTGGCTTACTTGGTAAGAGAGACACTGTCTCAAAACAGCACAGCACAGACAAACATGAAGGTAGGTGGTGCTGAGGAAAGACAGCCATGTACGTGGCTCCCACACGTACAAGCATACACACACACACACACACACACACAGACACACACATACACACACACACACACACACACAAGCATGTACACACACACACACACACACACACACAGGCGCGCAAGTGCGCATACACACATTCATGCACCCACAAACACACACATGCACATACACACATACGCATGCGCACATGCACAAATGCACGCATATATTCATAACAGTCTGAGGGATGCTCTGGACTATTTGGGCATAAAGTGCCAGAGCGTGCGCTTGTGTTGAGATAGTAGGCCTTAACTGCTATTTCCCTGAGAATCTGAGTCTTCTCCAGATGAGATTACTCTTTTATAGAGACTCACATCCCTCCCCATGCCAGGCACATGGCACCAAATGTTTACCATGCTTCAAATTGACCTCAGCCAGAGTCAGACAAAGCCGCAGCCCAACAAGAGGAGATAGTTGTGAGATTGCACAGTCACCCTGCAGGGGAGAGACATTCTGAAAGTTCTCCTGGCTCAGAGTTCCCTCTGAAAGGGCAACAGAGGCCATTTGCTCAGAGCCAGGGTTCTGAGTCAAGATGACAGGACTGGAGGTGCTGTTGACAGAGTCCAGACCGTTGCTTTATGGCGGGAGGGGATGACATTTTATTATGTGCTCACGAAACCTCATCCAAGTGTGGCTGGACTCCTGTTGTGAGGGGCCAAGAGGAAGATCACTGTGTGCCTTTCTCCCTGGGCCAGGGAGAAGTGTCCCTCCTCAGGACCAGTGGTTAACACGAGGGGATCCCTCTCAGCTGGCTGTTGTGGAGAAGCTACAGGTTTTTCACAAAAAGTGTTCTCAAGCGTTTGCAAAGCTCATGTTGTCATGATAGCTGTATTGAGGATGTTTTAAGGTAACCTTGAAATGGTAGGAATGGTACCATTATTATTCCAGACTGACTGGAATGAGCTGACACCCCTCAGAGGGAGGGCCGTTTCCATAAGCCTCAGTTTCCCCTTCTGTAAAGTGGCTCTGCTTGGGGTCCCTTGGCTTGTGTTTTATTAGTCTGAAAGCTGTGAACCACCGAGAACCAAAATGATGTCACTCCAACAGGTCCACACCTGTTCTGGAACCCTTCTGGTTTTGAGGTCGCCATTGCTTCCTTGCCCTGTCTGCCCTGCATCAACCTCTGCCCCGGAAGCCGCCTTTTCCTCCTGAGATCCACTTAATTATACAGATGTTGATGGATGGAATACGCACTGTATTTCCAACCACCGGGCTCCCGAGTCCCACCTTGCAGAACTCACAGTGAGTCAGGACTATTCCCAGAGATGTATTTCCTAGACTGCTCATTCTCAGACCATGATCTCTAGACCAATAGCAGCAAAGTCCCCATTGTTAGGAAGTTGAGTTTCTGTAGCCTCTCCAAACTTACTGAGTCAGCAGCTCTAGGGATGCGGGCTCATCAGCCTCGTCTTTTAAGATATCTGCAGGGAATTGGGGTACACACTCAAGCCTGAGAACCACTGAACTAGCCCTCTAGGGACATTCTGAACTGGTCTGAGGCCTTCAGGGTAGAACATGATTTCAGCTCAGAGCTACAGCTCTCTTGGACCCTCTAACCACAGTTTGGACCATTGTAGTATTTTTGTCAGATGTCGGGAGCATTGTGTGAACTACCATTTGCTTTGATGGGAACTGACCCAGTTCAGCACACAGTTCCGCATGGACCTTCCAGGATTTTCTTCAAACTGTGATGCTCGGTGGCACGGCGATGCCATGAGTAAGACTCACAATACAAATGTCAGTCTGAGCAAAAGCCCTTGTTAGCAAATGTCTGGAGGAGAAGAGAGCTTTCTGAGATTTAGTCCTCTGTGGGGTCTCCTCCCTGTGGCTCTCTGTGGTGAGGTCACAGCCACATTCCCCCATCTCCCCAGCACGTACAGACCATGGGGCCGTTGCCCCAGAAATAAATCAGACTGGCTTGGAGTGGGTAAGGAGATGTGGCTTCTGGAGTGGGGGCTGCCCTGGTCCATCCTGACAGCGTCTAGCTCCAGCCTAGGGACAGATACTCAGCCCTGGGCCTCCTCATGAAGATGAGGGGCAAAGGTGCCTCTCAGGCAGACTCAGCCTTTGGGACTCAAGGCTTTTCTGGTGTTCAGTCCCCTGCTTTCTTTGGGTGAGTGTGCGCAGATGCCTATATCTAGTGCCAAATGAACAGCTCTAAGCTGTAGCCCTGCTTTTTTGCCCAGCCTTGAGCTGAGTGTGAGGCCTGAGGAAGGAGGGTGGACAGGGGATTGTCTACGATGCTTGCATATGCAGCTATTACCTGTTGGCATCATGTTCACAGCTGCCCTGAGAGGTGGGTATTAGTGTTCTCCCTGTGTTTTCTCTTTTTCCAAATTATGCAAGACTCACAAACTCACAAACCTCCAGCATCTCATCTGGGCAATGGGTACAATTCTAGCACTCTTCTCAGTAGCTTGTTCTGAGAGTGAAATTGGGTCGATGATGAAATCACTCCGAAAAAAGAGTTTAGAACACCTTGTGAATGTCAGGTTTCTGTTGGGTTCCTTCCTGGGTCTAAAGGCAGTTTGTGGGGCCTCTGTTTGGAGAAGCTCACCTTATACATACGCACCTGGGTTCCAGTATTGGGCTCCGATGTTGTATGGGGATATGGTATATGTGGCTTCCTCGAAGGCTACTGGCGTTGAGGGCACCCCCTCTTCTTAAACCGTTGGACTTGCATGGCTGTAATGAGCTGGCGTGCATGCCGGCTCTGCGTGACGAGTCACCTGGTATTCTGGCCTGGACAGGATGACGTCATAGGACTTCCCACTTCCCGTTTGTTTTTATGACTGGCTTCACCGTCTCATTTTTGGCCCCCTCTCTCATTCTTGCAGCTGTGGTGGTCAGGATTTAGGGCAAGCACTTGGGATTTTTTTCTAATCCCTTTCAAATCCTGCTTGAGCTGCAAAGTCCAGGAAGGGTATGGGGAAAGGAGCAGGGGAGGGTTACCCTGCTTAAAGGCAGCGTTATTGGGCTGTTCTTTCTTCTGAGCTAAGGAAACAGCTGTGGCTTGTGACTTTATGAAGGAAGTCTGTGGCTGGGGAGATGGCTGTGTTGGTGAAAGGCTTGCTGCGAAAGCGTGAAAACCTGTTTGGGTTTCCAGCACCCACATAAAAAGCCGGGCATGGCCACACATTTCTGTAACCCTGTGGCGAAGAGGACGGGTGGATCTCTGGAGTTGGCTGGCCAGCCGGTCTAGTCAATGGATAAACAGTCTGTCCAATTGGTTCATTGAGAGACCCTGCCTCAAAAAGTAAGGTGTAGGGAGAGCGACAGAGAAGGGCCTGCCTCTGGCCTCCACTCACACCTGCGTGCTCAAACCCAAACACATGCCCACCGTAAAAATAAAAACACAATGGTTGTTTTGACTCAGGGTTCTGTGAGTCAGCAATGCCTTTCCTGCTGTTAGACACCCAAAGAGGCATAAAGCATTTCTGATAAACAAATGTGTATGTAGATTGTGTCTCTCTTCTGGCCTCTGGCTCTGTTTGTTTGTTTTTTCCAAGACATGGTTTCTCTGTGTATCCCTGGCTGTCCTAGAACTTATTCTGTAGACCAGGCTGGCTTCGAACACACAGAGATCCGCCTGCCTCTGCCTCCCAAGTGTTGGGATTAAAGGCGTGCACCACCACCACCACCACCACCCGTCTCTGGCTCAGTCACTGCTCCAAGGATGTATTCTGATTCCTAGCAAAGGTCTGACCCCTGGACACCACAGATGTGTCAAGCTTCTGTCTCCTCATATGGGCATGCTGTCTTCGCAGCAGGGCTTAAATCTAGACACAAACCACATCCAAACAGTAGCAGGTTGTCACTCACGTGGCTCAGAAATCCCACAGTGGATTGGGTCATGTGCCTGGAACCTCTGCCACACCCAGACTCTACTGAACCTTCCTTTCCAGGCTGAGGATTTAACTCAGGGTCTCGTACATGCTAGGCACATGCCCTATCACCAAGCTATATCCCCAAATTCTGGTTCAGTTGATTTACAGGAGATGTTACATAACATGGGAAGACAGCATGCCCATCTGTGACCTGACCTGTGTCCAGATTTCTGAGTCTGGATTGAAAGGCCTTTTAGAGTTGGCTTCAGAATATTCTCAACTAATCCTGTCCGGCAGTTCCCAGGATTCCCAGTGTTCCAAAGACATTTACTATGCTGTTACCTGCTACTGCCACGTTCACCTTGGCCAGGGCTTTGTTCGTGAGCTCCTCTCCATGCATCTTTCCAGCCAAATGTTCTGTAGTCACAAGGTAGCCCAGGTCTCATCTGTCCTCGGTTCTTGATGCCCTAGTATACTCTCTCTCTCTAATTCCCTTTGGGAAAAAGGATGTGTTATTTTTTATTTTATGTGTGATTTGACTGCATGCATGCCTGTGTACCATGTGCATACATTGGCCCTCAGAGGCCAGAAGGATGCATCAGATCCCCCTGGGATTAGAATTACAAACAGTTGTTAGCCGCCATGTGAGTGTTGGGAATTAAACCCAGGTCTTGTGCAAGAGCAGCCTGTTCTCCTCACTGCTGAGCCATCTCTCCAGCTCCACTGCAGTTTTAGTCTCTTGTTAGAAACTCAGTTTAACATCTTCATCTTTTACTGCCCTCTGAGCTCCATCTTCCAAGATGGAGATTGCAAGTCATTCAACATTGGGCCCTCTTAAGCATTTACCAGTCTTTGTGATGCCCTGTCAAACTTAGGAACTGTGTCACAAATAGTAAAATAATTTTGACTCTGATAAAGGGTTTGACTGAAACTGCATTGGTCACTTTGTAGATTTATGTTGCAAAAGGAAATTCTGTGTGTCATGGTCATCCAGTGTGCACAGATATGCCTGAGAACCCCCCTGGTAAGAATAAAGCTGAATTTTGGAGGCTCTAAAGGTAACCCCAAGTCCCAGGATTTTACACAGGAGCCCATCTGCATGGGGTTCTTACCTCTTGTCACTGTTTTTGGTCAGCTTGGCACAAAGGTACACATACCTGGGAAAAGAGAGACTCAGTTGAGGAGTTGTCTCCATCAGATTGGCCCGTGGGCATGTCTGTGGGGACGTTTTCTTGAAAGCTGACGACATAGGAGGGACCAGCCGGCTGTGGAAGTTCCTGGGCAATACAGCCCAAGCTGGCTAAGAGAAGTAGCCGAGGAAGCCAGGAGATGCAAGCCAATAGGTAACATTCCCCCACAGTCTCTGCCTTGGCTTTCCTTGGTGTTGAACTATAACCTGTAAACCAAATATCCTCATGGTACTTTTGGGCCAGTGTTTTATTACAGAAAAGAAAATCTGAACACTTCTGCTCTGATACTTGTGACCTCTGCTTTTTACCCCAGAGAGCTCCTGTGAGAACAAGCAGGCGGATCTGGTGTTCATCATCGACAGCTCCCGAAGCGTCAACACCCATGACTATGCGAAGGTCAAGGAGTTCATCCTGGATATCCTGCAGTTCTTGGATATTGGTCCTGATGTTACCCGGGTAGGTCTGCTCCAGTACGGCAGTACAGTCAAGAACGAGTTCTCCCTGAAGACCTTCAAGAGGAAGTCTGAGGTGGAGAGGGCTGTGAAGAGGATGAGGCATCTGGCCACAGGCACCATGACAGGGCTGGCCATCCAGTATGCCCTCAACATTGCCTTCTCAGAAGTAGAGGGGGCCCGGCCCTTGCGGGAGAATGTACCACGGGTCATAATGATTGTGACCGACGGGAGGCCTCAGGACTCAGTGGCGGAGGTGGCTGCAAAGGCCCGTGACACAGGCATCCTGATCTTTGCCATTGGTGTGGGTCAGGTGGACCTGAACACGCTGAATGCCATCGGGAGTGAGCCCCACAAGGACCACGTCTTCCTGGTGGCCAACTTCAGCCAGATTGAGTCTCTGACCTCAGTGTTCCAGAACAAGTTGTGCAGTAAGTCCTGTGCCTCTGTGCAACATTTTCCTCTAAGGCCTCATTCTGTGCTCATGGCCGTGGGCTAAGAGAAATGCATCATTCCTCGGTGGGTCACCCTATGGCCAAAGGGACACATGTTAAGCAGATAATGACACAAATACAAAAGTAGCCTCAATTGTTAAGAGTGTAATGGAGGAAGAATTCAGGCCATGGCTGGATAGAAAAACCCCAGGGCCTTATCTAGGCCATGGTATTATAAAGACCTAGAAGAAAGGACGTATGTGTTTGTGTGTGTGTGTGTGTGTGTGTGTGTGTGTGTGTGTGTGCGCGCGCGCGTGCACATGTGTGTTTATATGTGTGGGGGAGTGGGGGGTTGGGTACATGCATATATGTGGAAACTGGAGGACTATTTACAGGAGTTGGCTCTCTCTACCTTATGGGTCCCTGGATTTTAAACTCAGATCATCAGGCTTGGTGACAGGTCCCTTTATTTGACAGCCCCAAAGGACATTTAAACACACAGGCCAGAATGAGCAAGGCTGGAGTGAAGGATTCCTCCCACACGTTTAGCTGACACGTTGGCATTCCCGAAATTGGAACTTGTGAGCTGGAGCAGGGATAGGAGCAGAAGGCAGAAATCATAAGAGCGTCCCCGTGGATTGTGTGGGAGACCAAGGGATCTTTGCTGCGTGATGGTGTGAGCAGTGGATGCTTTGTTAGCCGGCGAGGAGACAGTGCGTTGGAAGAACTGAGATACAGGCTTTGGGACAGGACCAACTGCAAAGCTTTGTGATATAGTACCCGGGGGAAAAGGACACAAGATGTACTTTAAAACATTTTAAAACTCTTTTGACACCAAGTCTCAGTAACCCAGACTGGTTTCAAACTCTCTATATAGTGGAGATTGACCTTGAATGTTTTTTTTCCTCTTGCTTCTGCCTCTCACACTCCAGGATTACAGGCATGTGGCAGCATGATGTCTGGTTTGTGTGGGGCTGGGGCTGAAGCCCAGAGCTTTGTACCTGCTGGACAGGTACTCTTCTGACCGAGCTGGGGCTCATCCCCAGACCCAGAAATAGGTGTGTCTTAAAAAAAAAAAAATCCCTTTACAAGAACTAACTTCAAAAAGCAAGCAAAGACTCCATATCCTCTTGACTCCAGTGTCAAATGATTTACTTAAGAAATCAATGCCATGAAGGGAAAATAACCTTCTCCTGAGCAATGTCAGTTGGAAACCATTCAGAAGTGCCATTTCCCTGGCGCCACAGAGAGGCCGCATTGTTGTGATGCACTTTGGCGGGCATCGACTGGAAAACTTTAATCAGGAGAACACGCTGCAAACATTCTAAAGGGTTATGGCTTTCAGTGACTTCAGCAGGATTTATGTCCCCCCTTTCCTGGAAATATTAAAAAAAAGAAAGAAAGAAAGAAAGCAATTGGTTCTGTAACACTCTTGACAGCTCCTTCGCATGGACTGGACCGCTTTAATAGAGGAGTGCTTTTCCCAGCAATCTGCTTTCGTCAGCAAATGGAAAGATGATAGGATAAGATTGAAGAGCTTAGCAGCACCAGCGACCCCTGTGCGGCTGAATGTGGATTTGAGCTCAGAGAACCTTTCTCTGTGGGCTGTAAGGCCATTCAGCAAAATTAAAAGGCAGTTTGTGTGCCCCCCCCCCCCCGTCATCTTTGCTTAATCAGGAAGCTTGAAGAAAACACTGGGTTATCTTCATTCCTTTGTGTGACCTGAGAAATGAACCCCCTGGGACTCCTTGCATCCACTTTGCTGAAATACAGCCGAGCTCCCGACCCTGTGCTCCCAGGCTCTGCCAAGCAGCTCCATCAACTGTCTTGAAAGGTTGAGGAGGCCCCAGAGCCTCTTTATCAACCACACGCTAAAGACCACAGTAAGTAATGTAGCTTAAGCACTTTCCCTCCTGTGTTCTCATTTGATGCTGGTGAACACCAGGGAGGCAGGACCCACGTCACCGCCCTCCCTTCTTGCAGATTGGCAAGTTTGCCGGTTCCAGGGTTCCTGCTGGTTTCACTCCTGCATAGCCTAGGAATTACAGACTCCTCCTCTGTTAGGGTGAACCACTTACTGAGGAGTCTCTACAGGGAAAGAGGCTCAGCCATTGGCATTCAGCTGATGAGGGTAAAATTGGGAAGGGACACCTGCGTAGGACCCGGACAGGACTGGCTGTGTGATGCTCGGTGAGCACTCTGGGCTCCTTCAGCCTCAGTTACCTCATCTGCAAGGTGGGGATTCCACATGCAGGTGGATGTGAGACTCCAGTCAATAGGCATGTACCGTTACAATCTGATAAACTCAGGACCCACATGGGAGGCGACGGCTTCACTGCTGGTCTCAGTCAGTCTGGCAGTCAGACAATGGCCATGAGCATCTTCAGAAATGCAGACAACAGCTCCAGGTTCCGGAAGTCTCCTTTGCCCTTGAAGCATTGAAGGACACCCTGACAATCATAGCCACCCACATCCTGTTGGGTACATTCTCTACATTGTCCCATTTAAACTGTGCTACCAGACAGGTATTCTTGTTATGCCCACTCACAAAAGTTGTAACTGAGGCTTGGAAAAAACAGGCGATTCAAATGAGATTCAGCACCCAAGTGCTCCTCGATCTCCGTGCACAAGCCCCAGGATTGGTGGGAAGATGCTCTCATATCTACGCTCCCTCATAGAACAGTGGGGTGGTGGACACACAGTGTCTTCATACCTAGGAGAGCCATCTGGACCAAGAAGCTCGTTCCAAAGAGTGCCCGGGTCTGCCTGGGAGCTCCTGGAAAGCCTGTAAAACAATAAGATTAATTGCTAGCATTTATCGTTATCAATATGTGCACGAGGCTAGAAATGGTGGCACACCCCTGTAGTCCATGCACTCGAGACTGAGGGCAAGGGATGGCTGAGAGGGTAGAGACCTTGGCATGGAAGTCTGATACCATGAGTTCCGTCCCCACAACTCATACTCACCACAAAGCTGGAGGCAGTGGTGAGATGAGGGGCAGTGATTGGAAAACGGGCAATAAGTTCCAGAGCCAGCTGGTCTACACAGAGGCACAGTAGGGACAAGCTGTAAGGTGAGAGCCCACTCATGAAATATGTCCCTCTACCTGTGTGCACGCTGTGTGTGTGTGAGACAGAAAGTGACTGAGACAGACAGACAGACAGACACACACACACACACACACAGACACACAGAGCGTGAGTGAGCACTCAGACGCAGGAAAAATGAAAAGGTAAATGATGTTTTTAAAGACACTGAAATAGGATCTAAGAGTTTGAAGTTAGCCCAGGCTAGGCCAACCTGAGTTACAAACAGGAAGCTATCTCAAAGGCATGGATATGTGTGCCGGAGTGCTTTTTTTTTTTTTTTTAAGCTCTTAGCACATGCAAATCCATTTTATTCGAACACCAAACATGAGAAGTAAGTGCTCTTATGAAATCAGAGACTCAACTGTCTTGCCCAGAGCAGTGAAAGGGAGCGGGTTTTATTTAAAACAAAGCACGAAAGCCAGTCGTGGTTCTTAAGCTGATTTCACTGCCCCAGTAAGGGGCCATTACTCACAGTTGAAAAGTGGAGCTGAAGTGACAGGCTTGGGGAATGGCAGCCACTGTGTGTGACAGAATATTGGAGGGAGAGCTAGTGGCACCCTCTGGGAGGCAGGACTTGAAAGAGAGGTGGACTGATGGCAGAGCTGGCTGTGTCCAGATGTACCTAGGCCACTGTCATGCAGTAAGATTGCTTAGGCCCTGCAGCCTGACTATCCTGAGTAAGAACACTGGCTTTGGCTCTGACTAGCCATGTGTCCGTGAGCCTGGGCACAGCAGCAGCTTTATGCCTGTGGGCAGTGACTTCCCACAGCGGCCACAGCGTGAGGGAACCAAGAGATCATATTCCTAAGCCACCCTGGAGCCCACCAAAAAGACTCAGAGACCAGAGTCCTGTGAATCAGGGTTCTTTGTACAAGCTGACCAAACACCACACATTCTGGCATCCATTTGTGTTGCCCAGGAGCAGAAAACAGACTGACTTTCAAGGTTGAAAACCGCAAGTCTGCCTTCTGCAACGGGTTGACTCGGTGCAAACTGGGCAGGGGTTTTAAAGAATCTCTTGGTTGTTGCTGGAGAGTCTTTGTCCCGCCAGGTACTGCCACCCTTCTCAGCCCCAAGTAAACACACTGATGCTATATTAATTATAAAACTGTTGGCCAATGGCTAGGGCTTCTTACTGGCTAGTTCTGTCTTAATTATTAACCCATTTCCATCAGTCTATGTATGTATGTATTGACTGCATGTATGCCTGTGTACCGTGTGCATATATACTCCCATGGTCTAGGGATGAGGCTCAGGTGATGGAATACTTTCTTAGCCCTGGGTTACGTCTGCAGTAACGTGCAACCCCAGCACTCGATAGACAGAGGCAGGAGGATCAGGAGGTTCAGGTCACCTTTGGCTGTAATTCAGTTCTGTGTACCACAAAATACATAAATAACATAAATTTAAAAAATCCAAGCCATATGGTGGGGGTCCTTGCCTTTAATCCCAGCACTCAGGAGACAGAGGCAGGAGGACATTTGGTCTATAGAGCAAGTTCCAGGGTAGCCAGGGCTACACAGGGAAACCCTGTCTTGAAAAGGCAAGGTAAATAAATAAAAATAAAATAAATAAGAACCCAGTCCTGATACCGATTTTTAGACCACTGTTTTATTCTTTCCTCTGAATAAAAAACTTGACCAGGTTTAAACCTGGCGCTTTCTGAGGGTCGGTGCTAACTGGCTCACACAGTTGAGGCTCAGTGGAGGAGGCAGGGTACCACTCCCCTTTAACAGCATAGCACAGGCCTGTCTTAGAGACGAGGAGACGCAAGGCCCAGTTGCACTCAGCATCCTGTCATAGGATTGCACACGTGTGCAAGCTTTACTCTGTCCAGTAAAAATGCTGGGTTCTTTTGGTTGAAAGTGACAGAAATTCAACTTGAGTTGTGTAGTTAGGAGCTAATTCTGGAGAATTCTGGAGAATCTGTCTCCTGTGTATTTATCAGTAAAATTGAACAATTGAGATTTTTATTAAGAACAACACATTCTAGGTTGAAACTTATTTTAATATATCTGTTTTTCTAAAAGGACGTATCATAGCTTTTTAGTACTTAGGTGATCACTTCATACAGGAAAATTACAAAACTATAAATTACAAAATTATAAAACCCACATTGCTATGAAGCAATGCTACCTTGTCAAGTCCAGCCGAAGACGTCCAGATCAGGGGACATATTGTTGTTACCTCTCAACGACTCAATGGATGCCTGTGAAAGCTGCGTTGAACTGGGGTTACAAGTACAGTCCAGTGATGGTCAAATTCACAAATATGGGATCTTAGAATAATGGGGATCTAGTGTATATGGCCTCTCAATACCTTTGAAAAGAGGGTACATTTTGGATTCTGTAAAATAGAGTGCTTGAGTCAATACAGATAGAATCTGTGATTAATGTTGAATTAGGTAGATAGAGATATAGGTGTAGATGATGTTCCCAAACATGTAAAATAAAACATTGCAATACTGTGATGGGCAGATGGCTCAGTAGTTAAGAGTACTGGCTGCTCTTCCAGAGGTCTTGGTTGAATTCCCAGCACTCCATGGCAGTTCCCAACCATTTATAACTCCAATTCTAGAAGATTGGATGCCCTCTTCTGGCCTCATCAGGCCCACATGGGATGAACAGACATGCATGTAAGCAAACCGCTCACACACATAGAATAAAAACAACAATAAAAACCACCCTGATACTTTTCCTTTGCTATGAAATGGTTAATAGGCATTAAGTATCCCCCAAACATTGGGCACTGTGCTGGCCACTTTATCCAGTTAGTTCAGTTAACCCTCAAAGGCCCTTATGAGGCAGGCACGGTGTTTATCATCATTTAATATAAAGAGATTAAAGTTTTCTCAGGGTCACAAAAAAAGTCACCTATTTCACCCTATAGTAAAACTGGTTGAATTTAGCTTACAACTTCTCCTATGTGATGTTTATCCTAACAGGAACTGGAACAGTTGTGAGCTTGGAACACTGTGTTCTAAATTGTGCTGTTCTAAGAGTCTCATTCCCCTAGCTCATATATTGTTTGTTGTCTTAGGGTTTCTATAGCAGGTTACAGCTCTCAGGTCAAGATCCATCACTGAGGGAAGTCAGGTTAGGAACCTGGAGGCAGGAACTGAAGCAGGAGCCGAGGAGGGTGCTGCTTACTGGCTTGGTCCTCATGGCTGACTCCCCTCCCTCCCTTCCTCCCTCCCTCCCTCCCTCCTTCCCTCTCTCCCTCCCTCCTTCCCTCCCTCCTTCCCTCTCTTACTCCCTCCTTTCCCCTTTCTTTCTCCCTTCCCTTCTCGTTCATTTTCTCCCCTTTCTTTTCCCTCCTTCCCTCCCTCCCCATCTATCTTCCTTCCTTCCTTCCTTCCTTCCTTCCTTCCTTCCTTCCTTCCTTCCTTCCTTCCTTCCTGCCTGCCTGCCTGCCTGCCTGCCTGCCTGCCTGCCTATCTACCTACCTTTCTTCCTTTCTTTCTTCTTTCTTGTTGTTGTTTCAAGACAAGGTCTCTATGTTGTCCTGGCTGTCCTGGAACTCACTCTGTAGTCCAGGCTGGCCTTGAACTCACAGAGATCCTCCTTCCTCTGCCTCCCAAGTGCTGGGATTAAAGATGTGCACCATCACACCCAACACAGCTTGCCTTCGTATAGCATGACCCACATGGATGGACTCTCAGATCACTCACAGCCAGAAGAAAATACCCCACAGGCCAGTCTGGTAGGTGCATTTTCTCAGCTAAGGTTCCGTCTTCCTGAGTGACTCTAGCTTGTGTCAAGGTAACAGGAAGCTACCCAGCATGCTTGGCCATGGCCTTCCTTACTTAGGTGTGAAGAGGTGTGATGGACTCCCTCCCACTCCCTACCTACAGGGCAAGCACAGGATGGCTCTTGAATGTCCCCTTTATTGTATAAGCTTCAGGAAGCTATTTTCTCATTGGGACATCTTTTGTTTATGAGAACACTTACATAATGTGTTCCGTTAACACCGAAGCTTGTTAATTTTAAATGTGCTCAAGTTGTGCTAGAGTGATTAGAGTCATAAACCGAGATGTTAACAAACAACAAGAATTGCCATGTGCTCCAGAGAGCTCGTGTAAGAATCAGTGTCTGAAGCTTAAGTGTTCCCAGAAACCAAATGCAGAAATATTTAATTCTGAGGCACAACAATCATGGCATTATGAAACATTTAAATGCATTATTATCCCCCCCCCTTTTTTTTTTTACACTTAAAGTATATTTAAAAGTACATTGTTCTTAGGATTTGTGATGTTGGGAGACTGTGGGTTCTTTCACACATCCTTATTGAATCAGTAGCTTTTCCAGCCCCCCTACTGCCTACTCAAGATTTCGTGTCACATTCTGGAATCAGAAACGTTTCTGATGTTTCTGCCTGTCAAATGGTGTTATTAAGTTGAACCTGAAATTTCTCCATTTGTAGTCCAAAACCAAACAGTATCAGTGGTTTCATATGGTTCAGCCTAACTCCGTTCCCCTTTCACTTTGCATGATCCTTGTTTGTTTGTTTGTTTGTTTGATTGTTTGTTTTTTTTTTCTGAGTAGCCTTGGCTGTCCAGGAACTCTCAGAGATCTGCCTGCCTCTGCCTCCCAGGTGCTGGGATTAAATGAGTGTGCCAGCACTGCCAGGCAGAGTCCTTTATTTTCTCGTGGCTGACATATTTATCTGTCTTGTCAATTTAGCGGCCACCCTCCCTGCTGACGGGTGACATTTGTCTCCCTTCGGGTTCAGCCCTCTTCTGCACAGGCTCCCACTGCACGTTTGGGGATAGAAAGCAGCCAAGGAAGGGTGTGACTGCTCACATTCTTTGTCTTCCTTTGCAGCGGCCCACATGTGTAGTGTCGTGGAACACAGCTGTGCCCACTTCTGCATCAACACTCCCGGCTCATACACCTGCAGGTGCAAGCAAGGGTACACTCTCAACGCGGATCAGAAGACTTGCAGAAGTAAGGCCGCTTGGCGGATCTGTCAGTATTGCTTGCCCTTTAGCTAGGTGTGTCTCATCCACCCACGGTTCCCCTCCCAACCTACCCCACCATCTCGGTGCCTCAGCCTGGTGCACAGCAGGCCAGCAGGCCTCCGGCAATGTGTGAGAGTGTGATGGACAAGCTGTCTCACTTCTGTGCTGCTTCTCGGTGGAAGCTACCCCAGCGTCTTTCCATCCGGGCTGTATTAGCTGGGCCCCATGGAGCCGTTTCTGCTTTATCGTCTTCCCAAAGCCTGGACTTAGGGCGCGGTTAACCTCAGCTGGGAGCGATTATGCGTACTCCATTTTAGAGGTGTGCAGGATCTGGCTGCTTCTGCGATAGATATTTCTTGTTCTAACTTAAAAAAGGACACACAAATACAAAGAATTTATATTGTTCTTCTTCGGCGTGGTTCCCAATACTAGACAATATGCTGATATTTAAGCCAGCAGGAGGTACTCCAGCCCTTCGAGGACATAACCACATAACGAGTGTGTGCTTATTATTGTTGTTGTTATTATTGTTGTTCTCCTTATGCTATAAGTATAGTCACTGCTTTAAGCACAAAGACTGAACTGGGCACACGAGGCCTGAGGGGATTGGCTGCGAGGAAGCAGACAGCTCCTCTAGGACTGACATGTAGTTCCTGCGATGCAAAAGCTTATTATACCACATGGCATGCAATCCAGCACTGATGGAAAGCAGTTCACACAAATGGCTGTAATTAGCACTGCATCCCTAGAGCCAAACCGCAGTTTCCACTTTCCTCTCACTTTCCAGTTTCAGCACTGAGTGGGTGATGGGAAGACCTCCCCGCCCCCCATACTAGGTCCTGTCTGCTTGGCTCTCTGTTCTGGGCCCCCAAAGGCGAGAGAACTTTGTGCCCATAGGCTCCTCTGTGATCCTGGAACTCAGCTGGAGTCATCTCCATCTTTCACTGGAACCTCGGACACTCTCTCAGGTTCTAAAGCAAAACTGTCACAGCAAATGCATTTACCGACAAGCCAGGGGGACCTGAGAAGGGTCATCTAGAATCATTATACAGTGTCCGGCAAACAACTTGAACATCTCGTGGTCCTCCTGTTCTCTTCAAGTTACCCACTCGCTTCCTTCCCTCCCCTCTTCGTGTCTCGTGACCCATATTTGGCTGGGATCCGGGAAGCTGCAAATGCCCATTTTCCATGGGTTGCCCTAACCATGCCAGAGGAACTCTTGACACCAATTGTGGTGGTTTGAGAGAAATGGTCCCCAAAGTGAGTGCCACTATTAGGAGGTGTGGCTTTGTTGGAGGAAGTGTGTCGCTGTGGGGGCAGGCTTTGAAGTCTCTTTTGCTCAAGCTTCCCTCAGTGTGACTGTCAGTCGACTTCCTGTTGTCTGTAAGATGTAGCACTCTCAGCTCCAGCCCCACAGCTGCCTGCAGGCTGCCAAGCTCCCTGTCATGATCATAATGGACTGAACCTCTGAAACAAAGTGAGCCACCCCAATTAAATGTTTTCTTTATAAGGGTTGCCGTGGCCATGGTGTCTCTTCACGGCAATAAAAACCTTAACTAAGACACAACAAATAAATAAATAAATAAATAAATAAATAAATAAATAAATAAGCTGAAGAGCTCTCCTTCGCCTGGGCCCAGTGGAGGTCCTGATGTCCTGGACTTCGGTCTGAGGGAAAAGGAAGGAGCTGAAGCAGAGCTCTGTCTTGGGCTGCAGCATCCAAGAGCTTGAAGCAGGAACTGCCTGGGCTTTAAACAGACGATTGGTGAGGGAGTAGGGACATCCCAGGTAAAGGAGGGACAGGGACTTCAGGGGTGACACAAGGCAACTCTCAGAGTCCTCAGAGACCCTGACTCTGCAAGTCCAGGCTTTTTCTTTGTTCTTCTTGTTTGTTTGTTTGTTTGTTTGTTTGTTTGTTTGAGACAGGGTTTCTCTATGTAACTCTGGCTGCCCTGGAACTTGTTCTGTAGACCAGAGTGGCTTTGAACTCAGAGATCCTCCTGCCTCAGCCTCCCAAGTACAGGGATTAAAGGTTTGTGCCACCACTGCCTGGCTCTCTTTACTTTTTTTTTTTTTTCTTAAACAAAATGATTTATCTATTTTATTTTATGTGTATGGGTGTTTTACCTACATAAATGTCTGTGCACCGTATGCCAAGCAGTATCTGTAGAGGTCAGAAGAGGGAGTCGGATCCCTGGGAACTGAAGTTTCAGATTGTTTGTGAGCTGCCATGTGGATTCTGAGGACCAAGCTTGGGTCCTCTGCAAGAGCAACAAGTGCTCTTAACACTGAGCCACCCTTTCAGCGTCTGCCTCCTCCTCTTCCCAAAAGCTTATTTGTAACTATGGGTACATCTGTGCCTTAGAGGCCAAAGGTAGTTTTCCCCTATGAGCTGCAGTTGCAGATGGTTGTAAGCCCCCTGATGTGGGTGTTGGGAATTGAACTCGGGTCTTCTGAAGATCAGTGCATGCTCTTAACCTCTAAATGATCTCTCCAGCTTCTTTTCTGTTTTGAAACATGGTTTCACTGTGTGAGTAAGGCTAGAATACTCCATTCTTCTGCCTGGGTACCGGAACTGCTCCATCCCCCTGAGGTCGGAATTTCAGCTCTGCATCACTATGTCTGGCTTCAGGTCTAGAGTTTCAGAGAGCTTCTGCCCTATTGCTGTTGCTATCAAGGTCCTGAAACCTTGGGCAGTGAGGGTGTGGGCAAAGTGGGGGGAGCTGACGTGTGGATCAGTCTTGTCCTGCCCAGGCCATAGTTGCCCTAAGGGGTTACCATCTATCCCTTCCTCACCAGAGGTAAATGCACCCACTTGGTCTTGTCAGACGCAAATTGGACTGGCTCAGCTGCTTTCCTGAAAGGGTACTTGTGAGACAAACAGGGCCACTGCAGACCTTAGGTTTTTAGTTGGACCCGGACATTGTCATCTTCTGGCTGTGACTGCCTCAACCATACCTGCCTATTTAAGCTCCTTGACCCTCAGTTTCCTCACTTACTGAGTGTGACCAATGGTCATGAGTTAGAACTTACCTCTTAGAGGGGCTGGTGTTAGCCCCTGTGCCTGGTCTCTGGGGTAACAGATGTTGTACCAGGGCAAACCTGAGCGCCAGTGACCCCTTTTTACAGCCTGCCTCCCTGTGAATCCCAGCACAACTTGCCTGGACTTGGGGTGAAATGAGACACAGCTAGGTTCCATTTTTATTACCCTGTGCTGAATGAAGCTGGATAATCTCCCAGTGAAAAAGGAACACAGGTCATGCCTCTTTCCCGACGCACCTCGTGTTCTCTAACACGTGCTTTCTGCTCACTCTTTCGTGTGCTCGAATTTTCTATTTGTCTCCTCACAAGTGTTTGAACATGGAAACATACTAGGTAGCATGCAAAACACTAGACATCAAACAATGATGAGACAGTGCTGCTTCTTTTTGGAGCTACTTTCTTTCTTTTTTCCTTTAAGTTTTTTGAGACAGGGTTTCTCTGTGTAGCTCTGGCTGTCCAGGAACTAGTTCTTGTAGATCAGGCTAGTCTCAAACTCACAGAGATCCACCTGCCTCTGCCACCCGAGAGCTGTGCTTAAAGGTGTGCACCATCACATCTGGCTCTTGCCTGTGTTTCTATTTAAGGAAACTGTTACTGAGTATATATTGTTGGTTCACTGACATTAAATTTACAGCTAATCACGCCATTAGCTACGCCTGATGAGACTTATCTAGTTAGTACACTCATTTTTCCCACAGTGTACACCGTGGCCTTCTTGCACTTAGGAACACTAGCCAATACTACTCTGGAGAACCATTTCAAACAGCAAAGTCAAGAAGAAAATGCACAAAAATGTGTCACTAGGTAGAGTGAAAGCAAGTTGTGTGTTTACAAGATAAGAGCTAAAATGAGGAGGCAAACAGAGCAGAAACTGCCTCAGCTGGGAGCAAATGCATTGGGGGACTTGGTGTTTTCCCTACTCCACAGTGTGTCTCTGAATGGTAGAAAGTGACAAAGTATTGGTTTTTAGCAAGCAAGCAAATTCACAAGTATGCAATCTGTGATAAAGTGCATTTGATTAAGACTTTGAAAAAAAAAAACATAATTGTAGGTTTGAAGCTACCTGACTTCAGGACTATTTGCAAAGCAGAATATAATCAAACAATATAATACAATCAAGACTATGGTCTACTTTTTTTTTTTTTTAGTTTTACCATGCAACAAAACCTTTGTTTTAAGATAATGTTGTCTTGATGTGAATATATACATTTAGGCAATTAGAACAGAATTTACATTGCATAAATAGCTCTTGATGCCATATGAAATGAAATGATTTTTGAGAAGGAAATAAAAGCAATCCAATGAGGAAAGTATATGTTTTTTAAAAGTTAACAGCAAAAATTGGATACATATAATCATATATATAATATTTTGCCATGACTACATACCATGTAGACAAGCAATCCAAAGTGGATTTCAAGACAAACATTAGAATAAATACTATTAAATATCCAGGTGAAAATACAAGAAAAATTTTAGTGATCCCCAGTTTAGCAAGAAATTTCTTTAGACATTAAAAGAAAAAAAATAAACAAATAAACTATCAAAATATAAACATCCGATCTTTGAATTATACAGCTACTAAAAAGAGAGGGCAAACTAGACTAGGAGAAAATATTTTCAAAATGTTTCCAACAAAGGATGTCAGAATATATAAGAGGACAAAACAGCCCAATAAAATCAAGAAAAAAAGATTTGAGTAGACACTAAATCAAAGAAGGAACGAGCTGGGGGTCTAGCTCAGTGGTAGGATGTTTGTGTAGTGCACATAAGTCCCTGTGTTCAAACCCAACACAAAATAAAAGAAAGATGATGAAGAAGCTCATGAAGCAATGCTCATTGCTAGCCAGTAGGACAATGCAAGCTCAAACCGCAGTGAGGTACCACTCCATACTTGCTAGACTAGATACATTTTTAAAAGATCGATTTTTATATTTATTTGTGTGTGCGCATGCCCTCAGAGACCAGAAAAGGGTGTTGGATCCCCTAAAAATGGAGTTACGGACAGTTTCAAGCCAGCCGACATGGGTACTGGGAACTGAACTCGGGTTCTCGGGAAGAACAGCAAGCACTCTTAACTGCTTTCGTATTGCCGTGATAAAAACACCACAATCAAGGAAACTTATAGAAGGGTTTACTGGGGTATTACAGTGTCAGAGGATAAGTTAAAGTCTATGTGTTGTAATTAAAGAAAAGCAGTGCGAGAAAGATGCCATTTGATAGGGTCAAGCGGGGGTGGGGGGTTATTAGGGAAAGAGATCATAAAAAGGAGAAAGGGAAGGGCAGAGAACTGGCCTCTAGAGACAGGAGCAGCAGGAAAGAGGGAGGGAGGGAGGAGGGGAGGGAAGAAACAGACAGAGGGAGGATGGGAGGTGGGCAGGGCCCTTTTAAAAGGGAATGTAGTGAATGTGCACAGGTGGTGCTCTCAGTAGCTGCAGCCGAGGGTGTGTCCTGTCAGAACGCCAAGGGCAGGCCAGAACAGATGCCTGAATACTAACATGATGGCCGTCATGTCAGGGATCGTGAGAGCGAACAGGCAGGCCTGGCAATGGAGCATTAGCAGACACCTTATATCTTGATCCACAAGCAAGAGTCAGAGAGAGGTAACTGGGGATGACATGGGCTTTTGAAACCTCAAAGCCAGCTCCCATTGACATACCTCCACCAAGGCCACACCTCCTAATCCTTCCTGAAGTTCCACCACCTGGGGACCAAGCATGCAAACATATGAATCTATGGGGGCATTGTCATTCGGACCTCCACATACTATTGGTAGGAATGTGAAGCTTGGATATATACCCTAATGGCGCCCTACCATTCCACTCTGATAGTTACCCAAACAAGAACTTAGGTCTAAAGATTTGGACACAAGTCTTCACATCCACTTTCCTTGTAACAGTCCTACACTGGCAGCTTTCACATGCCCCCCATTGGGTGAATGTGCAACACACTGTGCTTACACACACACTGCAGTACTGCACACACACGCACACGCACGCATGCACGCGCACACTGCAGTACTACTCAGTGATGAGGAATGAATTCCACAGGCTGTGGCCAGGGTATCTCAGTAGAACCCTGCTACTTGAAAGGAACTGGATGTTAAACAGAGTACTTGCTGTGTGATTCCGTCTCTGTAGAATCTTATATTTTTGGTTGTAAGCGTAGCCTTTAAAGACTGGGCCACCTCTCCAGCCCCATTTCTGTAGAATCTTAGAAAATGTCATCTAATCCATACTGATAGAGAGGACATCAGTAGTTGCCCTGCGACCAAGAGGAGGGGTTACAGGATGAATAAAGAATTGATGATAGGCTGGAGAGATGATGGCTCAGCAGTTAGGAGCACTGACTCTACCAGAGGACCCGGGTTCAATTCCCAGCACCTACATGGTTGCTCACAACTGTCTGTAACTCCAGTTCCAGGAGACCCTAACCCTCATCCAGACATACATGCAATGTATGTAAAATTTCTTAAAAAGCAAAGAACTGATGATTATCTTTGCTATCTTGATTGTACCGATGATGTGTAGATCCGCCCAGCTTCTCAATGTACACCCTTATTCTTGTCTTTTTATTGTGATGAGTTCTTCCTATGTAGCCCAGTCTTGTCTCATATGCACAATTCTCCTGCCTCGGCCTCCCAAGTGCTGGGACACACTCCCACAGTTGTTTGAGATTGTGCTTTATGCAATTTGTTTACATCGACTGCAACAGGAGAAAGCTAGTTTGCAATCAGAGTGAGGGTTCAGAAGCAGTGACACTCAGATGGAAGGCTATAAGAAAAAGATTATACAGAGAGTCTTGGAACAAGACTGAACACTCACGTGGAAAGTCTTGCTTGAGGTGCCGAGGGGTCAGAAAAGGAATGTGTGAGCCGGGACCCACGATGGAGCTGTTGGAAACTCGAGCTGTTCCAGCTGTGTCTTTGGTGACTGAAGGAGCTGCATGTGTGTCAAGGGCAAAGTTGCAATTAGTCCTGCATATTAAAATCATGGTTGGATGTGACATTAACGTACACTCTGAGCTAGAAGGTAGATAATGACACAAAGATGTCACTCATTTCTTCTTTCCCTATGGGCTCCTTCCTGTGGGCGGGCACTCTCACACTGGGCATTTCTCATATATATGTGAGACTTAGGAAACTACCATTTTAGCTTCCCTTAATCCCCACATGCAGCACAGGGTATGATTCAATTCAGTGGCATCACTTGTGTCTGCAGAATTAGCTCAACTACAGCAACAATTTGTCCCAAGGAGGTCTTTATGACATTAAGTAGGGTTGGTGGAACTGACAGATTTCTTCACAGAGAGATATGGTTTTGAGACCAAACTCTGGAGTCCGGGAGCTGGGCCACACAAGTGCGTAGAGAAGAAAGATTATCACCAACCGGAGTCTGGGCCGGGTATTGACCTTTAAAACTCAGAGAATCCTAGAGGAAGAAGAGGGTAAAGGGCAGGGAGGGAGTGCTGGATCAGATCATAGGCAGGGGAAGGACAAGAGTGAAAGAGTGAGCAAGACAGACAGACAGACAGACAGACTGACAGACCACACACACACACACTCATACACACACACTCACACACACACTCACACACACTCACACACACTCACACACACTCACACACTCACACACACTCACACACACTCACACACACTCACACACACTCACACACTCACACACACTCACACACACTCACACACTCACACTCACACACACTCACACACACTCACTCACACACACTCACACTCACACTCACTCACACACACACTCACACACATTCACACACTCACACACACTCACACACACACACTCACTCACACACACACTCACACACACACTCTCACACACACTCACACACACTCACACACACTCACACACACTCACACACACACTCACACACACTCACACACTCACACACACACACACACACACACACAGCAGGGAGGGCAAGCAAGCAGGCATCAACTGCAGAAGCCAGACACTGACCCAGCTTCTGCTTACAGGGCCTGTATATGCTGTAAGCACTTGCTGAGAAGGGTAAATCCTGCAGCCCAGTTTCCTAATCCTGGCATGCCAAGCTGTTTGTGCCTCTGGCTGTCTTGGGCACAGAGTTGAAAACAGAAGAAATCTGGGCTGTCAAAAGTCCCGTGGGAGAATTGAACTAACTAAACACGAAGCAATCCTAGTTTTGAAAGAATTCCACATACAGGGAGACGAGCCTGAACCTTGTACGACTTCTCTGAGTCTCCAAAGGCACCAGACTTCCTCAAGTGTGGTCCCCAGGAGGGTAGCATGGCTGTCTAGGCAGCTTGTAAGAAGTGCAGGTTCCCTGCCCTGTCTAGACTGGTAAATGGACCTCCCAGCAGGGCCGCAAGCCACCTGTGGATTCTAATGCCCATTCCATCTTGAAGCTCTGATTTAGATGTTTAACTCTTATTAGGAAGCCCTGTGTGTGTGTGTGTGTGTGTGTGTGTGTGTGTGTGTGTGTGTGTGTGTGTGTGTTCGCGCACGCATGCATTAAGACCATAATGATGTGATAACTCTGGAAATTGAAAAGGGCTACTTTCACACAATGGAGTATTATTTCATCGATTTCCTCATTTGGTCAGGGTCTTTTCTTTATATGTTTGTTGCCTATAGCTATGTCTGTGCATCACTTTGTATCCTTGATGCCTGGGGAGGCCAGAAGGGAGCTCCAGGTCTTCTGGAACTGGAGTTACAGCTGTTTGTGAGCCACAATGGGGATGCTGGGAGTCGAACCCAGGGTCCTCTGAAACTGCACTGACTGTTCTTAATCTCCAAGCCATCTCTCTAGCCCCTTACTTGGGTTTTAGTATTTTTAGTTTTGGAGACTTCCTCTTATCCTCGCTTTCCTTACCCCAAAGAATCCCAAAATCTTGCAAGTGAATAGGAGAACTGATTCACAGGAGAAAAGAGCAGGCCCAGCTGGGGCTCGCTGGAGAGGGCAGCTTTGTTTTCCCTGGGACTTTGGGTTCATTTTGTTTCTTTGAGCAGAGACCCACAAAGCTGATGACTCACAGTTACTGTTGAGTCTTAAAATCCAAACTGCAGCTGTCAAAATAAGATTAGTGCCTTCAGGCACGCCGAAAGAAAGGGGACGGTCCCCAAATTGCGGGCTTGGGTTTGAGTTGCCTTTGTAGATCTCTAAGGGGTAAGTAAGCTTTTGAGTTAGGCAGGCAGAGACCCTGGTGTTGCCAGAGGAATGAAATCCCAGCTATGGTAGCTCCCTCCTCTCTCTTGCTATGGTAAACAGTTTCTGATGTCTGCATCTTGGGTTGAATAAAAGGAGGGACTGTTTGAAAAAGAGAGAATAAATACCAGCATGCCTAGTGAAGGTGTTCATTTGCTTTAACTCCAAAGGAGAAATTAAGCTGTCACCGGTGTCAATAGCTTGTGATTAGCTTGTCTAATGTTCTGAAATACCTATAAAAGCCTCCGATTAAGCCCTGAGTGGGGTGAGCCAAGCAACCAGAGCCTCAGGCTCCCCTCCTCCAATGTAGGGAGATGTGCATCCCGAGTTCTCTGGGCTGAGAGCCAACACTAAGCTCTGGCTATGAATGAAGGGAAACCTGAATCCGGGGTGCATGTGACCCTCTCGGAGAGTCCTCGGGTGGATTGCAGCACAGCCTCAAGGATCATAGCTAGCTCGCCCTCGCTAATTGATTTCACCCGCGCTTGCATCCAGCCACTCCAGTAAAGTTCTCAGGAACTGATAAGGGACAAGCAAGCTATGCTGACCGAGACTGTGTGCTAATAGCCGCCCCCGGCGAGATAGAGCATGAATCTGGCCCGATCATTTATTACAAGCTTAAAAATGCCACTGTCGCCTGCATCTAATCAATGTAGCAGACCAAACTTAGCCAAAGATACTTTTAAAATATTTTGTAACTGTAATATCCATGTCTGAAATGTCTCTAAGTACCCAATAAAATGAAACTGTCTTTATGGAATTGTGACCTGGGCAAACCTTGTCTTTAAGGTCATGCCTGTGTCAAGCAGACCTTTCTCCATCCTGTTTCAGGACAGGAAATGGGGAGACTGGCATTTGTTACGCCTACTCTGGGCCACATGCTTCTCCATTATTACCTCCCTTAACCCTGCACAGACAGTGCTTTCTATACTCGGTTATTTCATAGCACCATGAAAACCATTTCTCGAAGGTCATGTGCTGAAGTCTCCCAGCTAGGGCCAGGCTTGCTTCCAAAGATGGTAGTCCGCCTGCTTGCCTCACCAGTTGCTTTCCTGAAGAGACATTACTGCCATACGCCAATGGTGACTTCCTAGTGACTGTGTGCACATCTCATCTCTTCCGGTCTTTACACAAAGTCACCTCAGCAAAACCACCTTTTCCATCACGGTGTTTAAAGTGATAGTCCTTAACCTCTCCTGACTCCCTTGCAAGATGGTGTTGTGGGCCCCTCTTCCATGATATGCTGGTCAGTGTTTAACAACCCTCTTTCTCGACAGGAAGTCTCTGGCCTGCGGTGTCTGCCCATTTCCCTGGTGTAAACACTCCCACCATGGCCATTTCATGCTACCAGCATAGCTTCAAAGGGATGCCAACTTGGGAAGAAATAACCATCACCTGTTCTGGGTGAGCTGACTCCAGCACACCAAGGAGTTCCCGAGTAGACTCTCAGCTTGTGATAGTAGGGAATTGTTGAGTTCACTGTTGTTTTCCTTATGCAATGAAAATTTTCCTGAATGAACCCGTAGACTATTCCTGCCATTCACAGACATGCCAGGCACCAGGCTAGATAGTTGACCTAGAGTGCTGAGCCAAGTGAACACTCATGAGCATGCGTGTGCCCTGTGTGACAGGCAGGATAGGCTCATGTCACTTACAAATGAAGCATTAAATTGTAATTGCGGTAAAAACTACAGCGGGAAACTGCCAAGAAGGACTTAACAAGTGCTAACTAAAGTCACCTCAGAAAATATTACTTTAAGATTATCCTAAAGGATACATAAGAATTAGGTAGGCAGAAAGCAGGCAAGGAAGGGTGTGAGCATTTGAGGTAACAGTGTGTGCAGAAGTCCTGAGGTGAGAGAAAGCTTGATTTGGAAGATAGAGAGGACAGTATAGATTCAATAGGGACAGTGGAGCAGTATGAGCCAAGACAGGAGAAGAGCCAGGTAATTGTCTGGTACTGTCTCACATGAGTTTGGATGCCATGCTGGGGCGGCACGAAGCCATTACAAATGCTAATAAGAGAATCCGTGCAGGTTGTTCTGGTAGGCTAGAATAGACACCAGAAGACCAGGTAACCCATTGCCTTGATTGTTGAGTTGATCCTGGCTCCTCTTGGCAGGGGGAGGTAAGGAACAGTAGCAAAGGACACTGTCTTAGGGGTTCTTTCTACTGCTGTGAAGAGACACCATGACCACAGCTGTTACCAAGGAAAGCGAGTCATCGGGGCTGACTCATAGTTTCAGAGGTTCAGTCCATTTCATCATGGTGGGAAATGTGGCAGCGTGCAGGCCGACACGGTGCTGGAGAAGGAGCCGAGGGTTCTACATCTTGATCCTCAGGCACCAGAAGGAGTCTGTCACACTTGAGTGTAGCTTGAACAAAGGAGACCTCAAAGCCCACCCTCTCCGTGACACACCTCCTCCAACAAGGCCACACCTCCTAATAGTTCCACTCCCTTTGGGGACCATTTCCTTTCAAACCACCACAAGTCCTAAAGAGTTGGTTGGATCTGAAGGGCACAGAAAGGGGGAAGGGACACACCCATGACTTCCAAGTTTCTGGGACCACTCTACCCATCTTTAGTCTGGGAAATTAAAGATGGAACTCATGGTCTGATCCAGACACCACAGGAACACCCACACTGCTGGGTGTTGGTTCAGCCCCTCGCTGAGTTACAGCCCTGGTAAGAAGAACAAATTAAGGATACCCAACAAGTCTGTGTCTGTGTGACATAGATGTGGAATCTATTTATTTATCTATCTGACAAATACTTGTTGATAGACTCCAAAGTGTCAGGCTCAGTAACGGGTACAAGGCAATGTAGCAGACAGGCAGCTGGATTCCCTGTCCATCAAGACAGCTTTTCTGGAACCTCAAACTAGAGACTGGTGCCTACATGTCTTTGTCCTCAGGGATTGGAGTGCGTTTTGCCGAGGATGAAGAGAGGCATGGAGATGTGGAGAATTTTGTCTTCATCTCGTTCACCTTCCCAGATCTCATTTCTGTTAGATAAAAGGGCTCTGAGGAGTTAGGGACATCTTTGTTGGCAGGCAGGGCAAATGGAACTTTGTCACCATACCTTTAGCCATGAGCTTTTATGAAACACACACACAGGAGTCTCTGAGGAATCAGATGGTACAGACCAGTTCGTTCTCCATTGTGTTAGGCAGACGTGTGGCCTCAAGCACCAGGAGGGAACGGTGGTGGCTGCGGGGCCCAGGGGAAGAAGCCTTTAAGAAGGCTCCTGGAAGGGATGATGCCTGACTAAACTCACAAGCCATAGCTAGGGTAGGCAGACAGAGGAGGCAGAAGGCTGCGCCAGGATAACATGGCCTCTCCCAGGCCCCTGAGTCATTATATCACCCTTCAGTGAAGTCCATCCAGGCTGTGAGGAAGGGGGAAAAACTTGTTTTTCAAAAGCATAAGGGATTGTCCAAAAACATCTGTACTTCTTTTCAGATGGAAGTGATCACTGCCAGGAAACGAGAAGTCACTCTGCTAGAACCCAGTTTCCGTTTATCCCTTTGTCTTTGTTTAATTAGATTAATCCCTCAATGGTCTCCCCTGGGTCAGTACAAATCACCCATGGCCATAAATCTGACATTCTAAAAACAGTATGAAAGAAAAAGCCACATGGAGCCAACTGGCAGCAGGCTGGCTTTCTCAGGACAAATCTTTGGGAATGAGAGCTATAAGCCGTCCTGGTTCTACCACGGTCTGCATTCTCATGTGTGTCCGGGGAGGAGACTAGAGTGTTAGCCATCACTCTGAGACTTGTTGCAAAGAGAAAGCTGAGCCGTAGGGTCCTACCAGGAGTCTGATCACCTTCCCTCTGAGGACCGTGGGGACTTTGTCCATGGGGTTCAGTGATTCTCACCTGCTGCATGCCGGGGACTTTGAGGATGTTTAGCAAACACTGCTGCCAAAACCCTACCCCTGGCCAGTCTGGTTTAATAAAAGGGGTGTATCTTGGCATTAGGAGAGAGTATGGGTGCCAACCTCAGGTGTTATTCCACAGAACTATCCACCATCATTCCCTCCCCTCCTCTCCTCTCCCCTCCTATCCCTTCTCATCCCCTCCCTTCCCCCTCCTGTCCCTTCTCTCTCCCCTCCCCTTCCCTTCCCTCTGCTGTTCTCTCTCCCCCTCCTCCCCCTCTTCCCCTTCCCTTTCCTTTCTCTTCCTTAATTTTTTCCTTCTCTCCCTTTCCTCTTCTCCCTGGACAGAGTCTCGCTAGGACCTGGATCTTACCTCAGGCTAGGCTGGCCCAAGGATCTGCCTGGCTCTGTCTCCCTAGTGCTGGGATGATCACAGGCACCACGAGCCTGGCTTTTTACATTCCTTGGCATCTAGAGTCCTGCAGCGTGCACAACAAGCACGCTGTCATCTGAGCATCTTAGAGCCCAACATCAGTGTTTTCAGGAAGGGCTCCAGAAAGCTCTAGTAGGCAGTTGGGTTGACTCTTCCGCTGTGGTAGACAGGGCCACACACTAACTCCGTGACTTTGCAGAGTCCTGGCCTGAGCAGGAAGAGATCAGCGTTACCTCGCCATCTGCTCTGTCTGTCCTGTAGGGGAACGTCTTCCCATACAGTGTCTCTGGGACCTGCTCCATTGCTTTCGAAATTAAACTCAATCTGTCAACCAGGCTGGCCTCACAGAGATGCACCTGCCTCGGCCTCCCCTGTGCTAGGCTTCAAAATACTACTTTAAAAGGGTTCCTTTGTGCCAGGCAGTGGTGGTGCGCGCCACCTTTGATACCAGCACTCTCTGTGAGTTCAAGGCCAGCCTGGTCTACAGAGTGAGTTCCAGGACAGCTAGGACTTTTGTTACACAGAGAAACCCTGTCTTGGGTGGAGGGAGGGAAGGTGTTCTTTTGTCATAGACTAATTTTTTCTACTGTTACAATAAAAGCTCTTCTTAAGAATTTTGAAGCCAGGCAACTGTGAGTAAATGAATAAAAGTCCTTAGTCCTACCCCTTTCTGCTCTCTGATTAGCAGGGCTTCTAGTGTGGCCCATAGGGGTCAGGTGACACTTGGGGTAGAGGGAGGGGGAGGGGCTGCAGAAGCGCTTGCTTCCGTGCAGAGACTGCTTAGGGATACCTATATGGTGAGCTGGGACCCATTTCCCCAGCAGCAGGACCTGGTGCAGAGTGCTGGCCACCTACAAGGGACTTAGGGTCTCGTGAGAAGGACAGTGACCACCCCCCTGCATGAACACCTATACCGGTGATACCATGATACATGCCATGGAGGAACAGAACAGGAGTGTTCTGACAGCCAGCTTGCAAGGCCAAAAGCTCCGAGCAGGCACAATGAAGCCTGGGACTGAAGGCCACATTACTGTTCCCACACAAAGCAATAGTTTTCATTGAGCTGTGCTGGAAGTTGGATGAGGTCCCCAGAGCTGAGAATATCTGTGACAGATGCTGCCAGACACATCACTTGAGAAGCCCAAAGCACAGTTTGGATGGAGTCACTGGTCTCTCCCTTGAGGGTGGCCCTGTCATCTGTTGAATAGGGTTTGACTCCTCAGCCTACCGGAGGGGCCCTCAGCATCTGGAGTCTACCATCTTTCTCGCCCTGAGGGAATTCCCAGAGCAGAACCCAGCTCCAAGTCTGTCTTCTGTATGGACATGCCTCTCAGTCCCCATTCTCCTTCTCAGACCTGAGCATTTTAATATGTGATTGTGGATTTCACTTATTTATTTTATTTAGTTTGGTTTTTCAAGAGACGGTTTCTCTGTGTAACAGTCCTGGCTGTTCTGGAGCTTTCTTTGTAGACCAGGCTGGCCTCGAACTCACAGAGATCCCCCTGCCTCTGCTTCCCGAGTGCTAGGACTAAAGGCATGTGGCACTGCTGCCACCACCAGTACCTGGCTTCATGTTATATTTCTAAGCTCAGGCTGGAGAGATGGCTCCATGGTAAAGAACACTGGCTGTTCCTCCAGAGCATCTGGGTATGATTGCATTCCAGCACACACATGACAGCTCACAACTGTCGTAACCCCAGTTCCAGAGGATCTGATTTCTTCTTCTGACCTCCTTGGGCACTACACACATGGATATGATGCACAGATACACATGCAGGCAAACATCCATACCCAGAAAAGTGAAAGGTGCAAAAATTCTCTATTTATTTAGTAGAGATGCTGAGTGAGATCAGCTTTGTATCGTTTCATCAATTTGTTAATCTAAAAGCACAATACAAAATTCAAAGACCAAGAAGGTGATATTACTTATTTGTGTGTGTGCACATGTATGTGCCTGCAGAAGTGTGTACCTGTCTGTCGAGCTCAGAGGACACCTTCTGTGTCATTCCTCAGGCATCGTGCACCTTTGGCTCAAGGCTCTGTAATAATATATAATATCCCCCCACCCCAGACAGAGTTTCTTTGTAACAGCTCTGGCTATCCTAGAACTCACAGAGATCCTGCATTTTCCTCCCAAGTGCTGGGATTGATGGGGTTAAAGGCATGTGCTACCACCACCCAGCAATAAAAGATATTTTGACAAGGAACAATGATGAGGCTGGAGAGGCAGCTGAGCCTGCCCTGCAGAGGGACCTGAGTTCAGTTCCCAGCACCATGTCAGATGCCTCATAATGGCCTGCAATGTTCTACCCTTGCCACTGTGGGCAGCTATGCTTGTGGACACGTAAAAACATACACACGTGGTAAAAAATAAAGTCAACCTTTGTTTAAGTGATATAGACATCTATTTTTCTTTTAAGTTTAAATTAGAGCCAGAGACAGAGAGAGAGCTTTCTGGATAACTAAGTTTTATCACTCTTGGTATAAGTGACACTTTTTAAGCAAAGGAACTTCTCTTTGATGCATGCAGTCCCTTTAATGTTCTCTGGCTTTCTCTGGTTCCGATGGCAGGACTGTGGGTAGAGCTAGTCATTTCACAGCGTCTGAGCCCTCTCCTTGCCAGGAAATAGCACCATCATGTCTGCCAAGAAGAGGCTGAGTCAGTGTGGGGTTGAAGGTGCCTTTAACCTTCCATCCTGTCCATATTCCTAAGCCTGTGGCAGGAGATGCACGCCCACTACTGCATGGTAGTGACCAGATAGCTCAGCACTTTGTGGATATGCAGTGACTAATGGACTCAAACAAGACCTCCAATAGTCACTCACTCCTCCGTCGCTCCCTGAGATCTCCCTTAGCCCCTCCTGTGGCTTTTGGCTTCCCCATTTCCCTCACCTGTTTTCGGGATGAATGTGTAGAGTGCATGGAGAACTTTTAAGACCTCTCCTGTACTGAGAGGAGTAGAGGAAAGGTTGATGGGACCTGGGGATTGAGGTTGTGCTTGGAACTTGTAATGTGTCCTAGTGCTGTGAAGAGACATCATGACCACAGCAACTTTTTTTTTTTTTTCCTTCTTCTTAACTCCTTTAAAACAGGGTTTCTTGGGGGAGCTCATGGACTCCAAAATGATAGCTGAGAAACCAGCATAGGACTGACCCAGACCCCCTGAATGTGAGAGTCAGTTAGGAGGACTTGGCAGTCTATGGGGCCTCTAGTGGTGGATCAGTATTTATCCCTAGTATACAAATGGACTTTGGGAGCCCATCCCACATAGAGGGATACTTCCTCAGCCTAGACACATCGGGGAGGGCCTAGGCCCTGCTCCAAATGATATAACAGACTTTGGAGATTCCCCCATGGAAGGTCTTACCATTCCTGGGGAGCAGAAAGGAGATGGAAAGGGGGTTAGAGGGTACAGGGGAGGTCAGGAGGGTTCGGGAACTAGGATTGACATGTAAAACAAGCTTGTTTCAAAGTTAAATAAAAAATTATACACACACACACACACACACACACACACACACACACACACACACACACGGTCAGGGTTTCTCGGTGCTTTGGAGCCTGTTGTGGTACTTGCTCTGTAGTCCAGGCTGGCTTTGAACTCACAGAGATCTGCCTCCCAAGTGCTCACCAACTATGGCAACTCTTATCATTGAATTGGAGCTGGCTTACGCTTTAGAGGTTTAGCCCATTATCATCATGGTGGGAAGCATGGCATCATGGTACTAGAGAAGGATGAGAAGTCTACCGTCTTGATTGACAAGCAACAGGAAGAGAGAACCCTGGGCCTGACTTGAGCATTTGAAAACCCAAAGCTTACCCCCAGTGACACACTTCCCCAACAAGACCACACCTCCTAATAGTGCCACTCCCTATGACCAGGCATTCCAATCCATGGACCTATGAGGGTAATTTGTATCCAAACCACCACATCCTGTTTCCAGCAGAGTGGTGATGCTGTAGCTCCCTGGCCTGCCTTAATATGCACGATGTCAAAGGCTGCACAAAACAAAGTCAGCTCCTGTAACTGATGAAGCTGAGTTTGCCCAAAGGCCAGGAATGATGCTTGCGGGGCAAGTAGAAGCTGTCGCTCACAACCTGGCTCTCATGAACCCTCGAAATACGCTCAAAGTGGTTTCCATCACCACAGGAAAACACAAAGTTGATATTAACTAAAATTATTTACTGAATTTCCATAGAATTCCAACTTTGAAAGGGGTTTTGTCAGCAAGGCTGAGGTGGCACATGCCTTTAATCCCTGTGCTTGGGAGGCAGAGGCAGGCAGATCTCTGAGTTCAAGCCCAGCCTAATCTACAGAGGGAGTTCCAGGACAGTCAGAACTACACAGAGAAACCCTGTCTTGAAAAAACCAAAAGAAAAGAATGTTTTTTATTTACACTAAAGTGCATACGGCGTCAGCAGCGGCTGCTCTGTGTGGTAAGACTACAGGTGGATTTTCCTTTTATGTATTTTGCCTCTCAATCCTCTACAGCGATAATACATTAAAATGTGTAATATTATTGAAGGTTACTGTCGTAAGCACTATAGAGTTGAGTTGCCATGGGCCGGGGACACTTCTCCTTCAGAGCTGTAAGCTAATGGTGTGATTTTGCCTCAGTCCAGGATCTGTGCGCCACAGAGGACCACGGCTGTGAGCAACTGTGTGTGAACGTTCCAGGTTCCTTCGTCTGCCAGTGCTACAGTGGCTACACCCTGGCCGAGGATGGGAAGCAGTGTGCAGGTGGGTGCCCTTCAGCCCCTCATGCAGAGGAAGGAGAGCAGAACGAGCAGCATGTGCAAGGCCCAAATAGTCCTTTGGGTTTTAATGAAGTGGTCGGTTCTTTGGTCTAGCTTTTAGGTAGAGTTTGAACGTTAAAGAGTTCATTTTTGCTTGAGGTCAGTCTGTGCTCCTTCTAGGTCCCCCACATGAAGCACGCTTGCTACTCTGTTTAAGTATCATTGCCTGTTACTTCACTGCTTGGGAAGGAGAGTGCTGTGGAGTACTCCCTTTGAACACTGTAAAAATTTGTCACTCGAAATCAGTGTTTAGTGAAACACTGATTGACCGGTAGCTAGGCAAAAGTGTAGGCTGGTTAGTTAAACTGAGGATGCTGGGAAGAAGAAGGGAGGAGTCAGGGGAGTCACCAGCACATGCAGATGAAGCAAGATGTGTAGAAAATGAGGCAACAAGCCGTGAGCCACGTGCCAAAGCCCCTCAAAGACACTGGTGGCCTTATCCTTCATTTTGGACCTGCAGTTGAGTGAAAGGCCCAACTGTCTGTATTGACATCATGGTCACAGGAAATAAAAAGATTTAAATGCAAGGGAAGGAGCCAGGGAAGGGGTTGGGAGGTGCTTAACACTGCAAGCCAGACTCTGAGCTGAAACCCTCCGGACTTGGCCACTCCACACTCAATGATCAGGTGAGAGATGGGTGTAGTTTTCCTTAGCCCTTGCAGAGCAGGCCAGCAAACCCCTAATATGTATACAGCAGGAAAGGCAGGATTTAAGAGAGTCCACCAGACCCAGGATAAACGATAATGTCGCATGTGTTAGGGAAGCACACAGATGCGAATAAATAACTTCAGCGGCCTTCCTGCTCCAAAATCTGCAGTCTCAGCCCCTCCTCTACCTTATAATGGGTCACATCTGCACCTGAAGCCACACCCAAAGGGTGTGGCCACCACCACAAGTTCACTGGAAAGGCAAGATGCCACTACACGCACTTTCCTGATTAGCTGTAGTTCCCTTGCCTGGTCTCATTCATCATTAGAGCAAGAAATAGTAGGTTAATAACGTGTTCAGTTAGCTGAGCTGAGGCAAACCTAGATTCCTGACCAAATCTTGCCTTTCTGTTCTACATCCCATTGCTTTCAGAGACCATATTGTACCTTTCCTTTCTGTGTTTCCTTCCACACTATATGTTTATTCTTTTGCATATTCTTTTGTATGAAAGGCAAGAAAAAGAAAAAAAAATGGTCATTTGCTATTTGCCCGGGAGTATTGTGACTATTTATACACACTGGTAGGTTTGAAAAATACCCTCATCAGAGATCAACAAATGGAATTCGTTCATTGAGCCTTAGAGCTATTTATTTGGGATGGGAGGGTGTCGATTTACTGATGGTGATCATGACAGAATAGCACGGTATTCTGTTGACACATCATCGAAAAAGAGGCCAACACATAACCAGCAATTCTTATTATTTGTTTCATTATTTTTTATCATACAACCAATATTTAAATGATGAGAAAACCACTGTTAATAATTCATGGCATTTCTACCATACTGTCCCTAGGAATGTCTGCTACAAAATATTTGTCCATGTTGAATGAGAAGTTATGCTGTTTAGTTTTGTCATTGCTTCCCCCCCCCCTTTCTGTTGTTAAATAAGTAGAAACCTTGTGAACTGAAACATTAAAGATAAAAAAGGTGGGGAATGTCCTCCTTGTGAGGAAGGACAGGGGACAAGTGTCAAGGGGTCAGGAACACCGCTCTAAGTGACTGAGCTGGGGAGGAAACGGAATAAACTGGGAGGTATGGAGTCACAGGGGATAGACGAGCAGAAGGGCAGCTCATGGAAGGTTGGGAAACTAGAGAGTGGTGGGGAACCCAGTCCTCTCTCTACTACCAAATAATTGCCTAATTGTCCCAGAGTAGTAGAGAATCTTTGTGTCCCTCGGGGTTCTGCTGTAAGATTGGAATTTGACATTTGCTGAAGAGCAGAAAGAATTAGCAAGAACATGTTGTGGTTGCCAGAAGTGCTGGGCTGTATTCATCCAAGCAGGGTGTTTTCCCTGCTAATGCTCATAAACATATGAAAATGTCTTGGGCTGGAGAGATGGCCCGGCCGTTAAAGGCTAGGCGCACGACCAAATTGCCTGTATTAGGCGGTCAAGCAGGAGACTGGAAAGCCAAGAGAAACTGTGTATCCTAATGTGACCCGGCCCTCATCCCTCTGATGATCGTGACATTACCATCTTCACAACCCTCCTTGACAGCCAATGACCAAGCCTCTGTGGGAAGCAGATGTGAGATGAGCCAGTAGCCTCAGTCAGGGAGTCAAAATTCTCAAAAGTCATGCTGTTCCATGGGGCTGTGTCGAGAGGCCAGTGAATCATAGAGCCCAGGGAGGAGGGCAGAGGTTAGAAAAAAGAGACATCTGGGGATCTCGGCTAGACGATCTGCTTATAGAAGGAAGAGTAGCCATTGGGCAGATGAGCAAGCAAGAGCTGTGATGATACAGAGGTGGAAGCTACCATTGTAATATTGTTCAAAGCAGCCTAACAAGGGCACCAGTCTCAGAGAGGAAAACTCCAGGGGATACGAAATGTCACAAAACAAAACAAAGTCACCTTGTAATGTTTAAAGTAATATTACAATGCAAGGTTGGAATTATAGGACAAGGCAAGGACATGTTGAGTGAGAGAGAGAGAGAGAGAGAGAGAGAGAGAGAGAGAGAGAGAGAGAGAGAGAGAGAGAGAGAGAGAGAGAGCAGGAAATAGCTCAGGGCAGGAGAGGATGCTTCAAAAGCCAACAACGCAGGCAGGAAGCAACCTGTTTTCCTCTTGTTCCTTTCAATGTTCATTTAGGCTTTTTCAGGTTAAATGCCTCTGTGTCTTTACTTGTTTTCAAGGCATCTGGACCTTCAAGCCTGACATCCCAACTCCCAGTGAAACACTCTTTATTTCGTGCAATCTCTGAGCTGTGGCTTTCTCGTCCACAGTGAGAGGTCATGACAGCTACTGCATAGATTTGAGAGGGTAGGTTATTGAGTACAGTTCCTGGTGTGCACTGGCCATCATAGTCATCAGTCCCTGCCTACTGATGGAAAGTTGAGTGAGCAGTGGATGGAGGACTGAGCCTTTAATCTCAGCCACGTACGGAAAGCAGGGAGAAGTAAGGGCAAGACAAATGTCTATGGACGATAGTCTAAGGCTGTGGAGGGGAGAGAGAAATGTGAGAA
Source organism: Cricetiscus sungorus (assembly GCA_030556225.1). NCBI lineage: Eukaryota > Metazoa > Chordata > Mammalia > Rodentia > Cricetidae > Cricetiscus > Cricetiscus sungorus. The sequence goes on along the minus strand of JANBXA010000366.1, from coordinate 30,719,483 downwards.
GTTGGAGACTGTGATGGAGAGGTGCTCTCCAGTCAGTGTCGTGTTGTTATGATAAAATATCGTGGCAAATGTCTGTCTTAGTCTTTGTTTATCTCTGAGGACAGCTGAGTGGTTTTTCATACATTGGACAGAGCTGGGATGTGGTAAGGCTCACTTGTGACCCTGGGACTTTAGCCCTCTGTGATCTTCCTGGACAAGGAATGGCAGCCAGGAGTTACTGTGATCTTTCTGTCTATGAAGGTGCACATTGAGACTCCAGGCAGAGAGGACAGGAGGGATTTTGTTGGCATTGGCGAGGCTATGGAAGAGTGGCGAGGCTGTGGGCTTGGCGAGGAGCTCCATGCATCTGCCCCAACCTGAGCCTTCCTTTTCACAAATACAGTTTTGCAACTAAAGAAATTATGTAATAAATCTAAAAATATTTAGTGAAGGATTCCAGAGCTGAGTGAAATAGATCTCTCTGGACCTTAAAACTCTTTGAGGGTCACATGACTGGAACATACAACTTCTGAGTGGTGGCCTGGGCTGCCATCCCTAAGTGGCTTGACAATGAGTCGATGAATAGTATTGAAACCTTGAGACTTCATAGACTAGAGTCTTAGAAACCTACAATCCCTGCCTTTCCTTACTGCAGACAGGTATGCACACACAGAGCAAAGCAGCACAAGAAGCAAGGCCTGGGAGAAGCTCATCTATGAAAGTGGCTTATGGCTGGCAAAGGAATGGAAAACACCATTCAAAAAGGGATAGCCTACACTACACATTGAGCTGGGATATCCTGCACTACACGTTGAGCTGGGATATCCTACACTGCACATTGAGTTCTGAGGTCGATAGGACGTTATGTACTTGAAGCCCACATGTCTGTTTTGACCACAGCATTCTCATCTCTATCTCTCTCTCTGCTCTGCACTGGCCCTCTGGCTGGTCCTATGACACAGGAGGCATGTTCCCGCCTCCTGGCCCTGTACTTACCCTCTTCACCTGGGATGCTCACTCCTGGGTGTCCTTGTGATAACTTTTATTTGCATTTCTCTGACTTTTAAATGTAATTGTCCATATATTCTTTATCTTCTGGAATTAAAGCCTAATATTAAAAAAATCTTGACTTTTTTTTAGGGGAATCTTGGGGTAATGTTTATTTATCCATGCCCTTTGCTGGGGATGGCAGTATTAACTCTAATTATATTTGTTATAGGTATTCTAATGTTCTACTGTTCCCTTCTCTGCTTCTAATGTGTAAATGATGTAAATGTATGTTGTTTTCTGCAGCTGTGGACTTCTGTGCCTCAGAAAATCATGGATGTGAACATGTGTGTGTAAATGCAGAAGGTTCCTACCTGTGCCAGTGCCATGAGGGATTTGCTCTTAACCCAGATAAGAAAACATGCACAAGTAAGTTACACATGCACATGTGCGTGCGTACACACACACACACACACACACACACACACAAGTGCAATTGCTATGGGCACTGTGAACATAGAACTCCCAAATACAGACCGTCACATGTTAAGTCATGGGGTCCTGCCCTATCCCTCCTCCCTTAGGCCTTTCTAAGTCGTCCTGAGACTGGCTTACTTGGTCTCAGTGTCCTTTGTTGGACATGCTCCATGTGGGCATGCTCATCCTGCGTGTGCTTAGCAGGCTAACAATCAAACCCACATCCATCCCACACGCTGCCTCAGGGTGGCTGTGTCTGTCATCATGACAAGGCCTGGAACACATGCTCACCGAAGCTTTGTGGCTTGTGGGCTCCAGCTCAGACTCCACAGGGCCAGAGAGAATCGCTGAGCCCAAGGGAACTGAATGTGGTTTCCTGAGGGTGAGGTGGGAGAGGTGAACTGCCCAAGTTTTCGTTAGTCTGTTAGTTCTGCTTGATCTTAGCTCTATGCATGAGGATTGAAATTAATTTAAAATCCTAAAGTTAGAACAGGATACCTATAAACTAAAGATGAGCACCACTTTTATAAAAAGATGCCAGAAGTATTCCTTTTAAATATAAAGGTGCAAGGCAACAGTTGGGGCTTGTATAAATTATTATCCTTTGATACAGTGGACAGTTCACTTGAGAGATGCCTGCCTCTGAAGTATTAGGACCCAGTGATATTTTAATGATCAGAATAAAATAAGGGGCAGGCAGATCTCTGTGTTTTGGAGGCCAGCCTGATCTACAAAACAAGTTCCAGGACCGCCAGAGCTGTTATACAGAGAAACCCTATCTCAACAAACCAAAAAAAAAAAAAAAAAAAAAAAAAAAGAAGAAGAAGAAGAAAAGAAAGAAAGAAAGAAGAAAAGAAAAGAAAGGATAAAATAAGGCAGTTCTGCAATGTGTATCAATGAGAGCATAGGGAGAAACACATCTGTCTGCTCTCGGATTCCTCCCTGGAGGAGTCCTGATTCTCACTCTCACCCCAATCTCCAGCATGGCACCATCTGCCCACTCTGCCTCAGCACGTCCCCTATTGCTAGATCCGATTCCAAACCCGAGAGTAGTAAGAACAGGAGGTCTGAGCTTTGCCGTCAGACCCTGAGGTAGAAACCGGGAGAGGTCTGGCTGGGAGTCAGGGCAGAGCTTCTTCCAGCTGGGAGGTCTCACCAGCCAGGCTGGGAGCCAGCAGCTCAGCTATCTTCAGGCCATGTCAGAGGCAAGAGCGTGAAGCTGGCCAGCCCAGTGCGTGGGCAGAGAAGAATGCAGGGAAAGTTGTGGGGTCCAGGCCAGCAGCACTAGGGTGATTGCCCCCTAGAAAGGCCACTGTCCCACCATCCCGGAGGGGGGGGGGTGACCAAGAGCCAGATGGAAAAGCCTGGTAATAGAGAAGAGATGAGCCAAGTACTTAGAAAATGATGAGGGAAGTAACGACAAAGCCCACTTGTACAGATACAACACTGGAGTGTCCTGTCTACAGCAGAACAGACAAGAGCTAAGAAACAGCCAGTGGCAAGGACAGAGACATGGGGACAAGCCAGCAGCAGCCAGGCAGCCAGCCACCTTGTTAGTGACTCTTGAGGTGTCATAGCCCCAGCCACTGGCTGACAGTTCTCTTGGTAGAAGAAAAAAAAGAAAAAAATCAGTTCTTTACCTTTTAATCCTTACTTTTAAAAGACTTATTTTTCCTTTTAAAAATATTTGCTGGGGGTTGGTATTCTATGCACATGTGTGTGCAAGTGTCCACAGAGTCCAATAGACGGTGTTGGAGTCCGAGGACCTGGGACTATAGGGGTTTGTGAACCACTAGGTATAGGTGCTGGAAATAAACACAGGTCCTCTGCAAGAGCTATGTGCACTCTAAACGGCCGAGTCAGCTCTCTAAATAAAATCCACTTGGTGACTATACACGTGTTGGCTATGGAAGGTACGCTAGTCAAGGCAATACACCAAGCATGATTAATGTGTGATTGGGTCAAAATGTGCCATGTCCTGAGCAAGTAATGTAATTCAACAGAGATCAGGGGCATCCAGAAGCCACAGTGGGGTGTGGCAGAACACACTTGTAACCCTACTCCTGGAGAGGCAGAGGCGACACTGTAGGTTTGAGGGCACCCTGGTCTGAGTGGCAAATTTCAAGACATCCATGCTCTATAGCAAGACATGGGAGGTAGACATCTGGGGATCTCTGAGTTCAAAGCCAGCCTGGCTTGCAGAGCAAGTTCCAGGACAGCCATGGCTACACAGAGAAACACTGTCTTTTAAAAACAACAACAAAAACCAAATAAACTATCACTTCTGGCTAAGATCAAGTATAAAAAACAAAACCAGGCCGAGCGTTGGTGGTGCACACCTCTAATTCCAGGTCTCAGGAGGCAGAGGCAGGGGGATCTCTGTGTGTTGGAGACCAGCCTGGTCTACAAGAGCTAGTTCCAGGACAGCCTCCAAAGCCACAGAGAAACCCTGTCTCAAAAAACACAAAACAAAGCAAAACAAAACAAACAAACAAAAAACAAATAAAGAAGCACCCCCTTTTTAGAATAGTTTTCCCAAATCAGCTGAACACATCCCAGTGGGGCAAAGCCCCCATTTGCGTACACGTTGTCTGGGATTTCTTATTATTATTGCTATATAAAATCACATAAAATTTATCACTGTGGGGCTGGAAAGGTTACTCAGCAATTAGGAGCACTGGCTGTTTTTCCAGAGGACCCCCGTTAATTCCCAGCACCCACATGGTGACTCGCAACTGTCTGTAGCTCTAGTTTGAGGCCATCCAACGCCCTCTTCTAGACCCCAAGGGCACCAGACTTGCACATGGTGCACAGACATGCATGCACACAAAATGCGCACAAGGTATTATTCTACTAGGAGTAGTAACAACACTCATTTATTCATTCAACCACATTTATTCAGTACCTCCTATATGCTAGATACAGTTGTACACAGGGCTTATATTTCAGTCTTTAAAGGACTTATTTTGTGTTGGAGCAGGGTAAGAGAAAAAGAAGAAAAAGCTGGGTGGCGGTGGTGCATTTCTTTAATTCCAGCACTCAGGAGGCAGAGGCAGGTGGATCTCTGTGAGTTTGAGGCCAGCCTGTTCTACAGAGTGAGTTCCAGGACAGCCAGGACTGTACAGAAAAGCCCTGTTTTGGAAAACAAAACAAAACAAAAAATGGAAGGAAGGAAGAAAGAAAAGAAAGGAGGGAAGGAAAGCAAAAGTGACAGAGGACTTGAGACAGTATCGGCACAGGGAGTGTAGCACCAATACAAGCACCCTGGGGGCAGGAACTGTGGGACACAGCATCGCTGAAGGCAGCGGAAGCCTGCAGGACTAGAACAGAGAGAGGTTGTGATGAGCCATTGTGAACTGTGATCATTTGACCTCCTCCCTTACAGCTCTGCATTTGATTCCAAGCCATGCCCCTTTTCCAATCATGCCTCCCCAGACTGAAGTCTTGTCTTACTGTTCTGTTGCTGTGATGAAACATTATGACAAATGCAACTTTTTTAAAGATTTTTTTTTAAGGTTTATATATTCATTACATATACAGTGTCCTGCCTGCAGGTCTGCCTGCAGGCCAGAAGAGGGCACCAGATCTCATTACAGATGGTTGTGAGCCACCATGTGGTTGCTAGGAATGGAACTCAGGACCTCTGTCAGAGCAGCTAGCCTTTTTAACCCCTGAGCCATCTCTCGGGCCATGTTTAGTTTTTTTGTTTGTATGTTTGTATGTGTGTGTGTTGCGTGTGTAGATATGTGTGTGCCATGGTAAATATGTGGAAATCTAAGGCAACTTTAGAGTATCAGTTTTCTCCTTCCACTATGTGTGTTCTAAGGATCAGACCTAAGTCATTAGGCTTAGCAGCAACTGTCTTTGTCCAGCCATGCTGCTCACCCTAATTACTTTTTTAAAAGATGTGTGAATGCTGGCCTAATATGCCATGGCACATGTGTGGAGTCAGGGGACCACTTTATTAAGTTTGTTCCCTCCTCGACCTTTGCTTGGTGTCTCGGTTACTGTTCTATAGCTGTGAAGAAACACCATGACCAAGGCAACTCATAAAATAAACCATTTAACTGGGGGTTTGCTTACAATTTCAGAGGGTTAGTCCATTAGCATCATGACAGGGAGCACAGGCTGCTGGAGAAGGCGCTGAGAGCTTTACATGGTGACCCTAGGGCAGCAAGCAAAGACAGAGACTGGGCCTGCTGTGGGTTTTTGAAACCTCAGAGCCCATGTCCCAGTGACACACCTTGAGCAAGGCCATACCTCCTTCAGGTGGTGGTGGTGCACGACTTTAATCCCAGCACTCTGGAGGCAGAGGCAGGCGGCTCTCTATGAGTTAGAGGCCAGCCTGGTCTACAGAGCGAGCTCCAGGACAGCCAGAGCTACACAGACAATCCCTGTCTTGAAAGAAACAAAAAACAATAACAAAGGAAAAAAGATGTTTGTGATGAGGACTTAATCTCTAGACATGGAAATGGCTTTTTGAAGAGGGCTCTGGTGGGCCTAGATCTCAAGGTGTGTACTGTACACGCTTGGGGGAAATGGGAACTGAGAACCCTTGTTTTCACGGCTGGTCATATTGACTTATTCATGAGTCCTAGGACCTTGTTTTCCTTCCAGAGATAGATCACTGTGCCTCAACTAATCATGGATGTGAGCACGAGTGTGTTAATGCCCTGACGTCCGCCTTCTGCCGCTGCCTGAAAGGCTTCATGCTGAACCCAGACAGGAAAACCTGCCGAAGTAAGTGGCACCAGCCCTTTCCACCAATGCCCCTTCCCACTGAGATGCTTTCCCCTTTTTGTAGATCTCTAGCTCGCTGTGTTTGTAGTGGACATTTGTGTTGCACGCTGTGTTTGTAGTGGGCATTTGTGTTTGTAGATCTTTAGCTCGCTGTGTTTGTAGTGGACATTTGTGTTGCACGCTGTGTTTGTAGTGGGCATTTGTGTTTGTAGATCTTTAGCTCGCTGTGTTTGTAGTGGACATTTGTGTTGCACGCTGTGTTTGTAGTGGGCATTTGTGTTTGTAGATCTTTAGCTCGCTGTGTTTGTAGTGGACATTTGTGTTGCACGCTGTGTTTGTAGTGGGCATTTGTGTTGCACGCTGTGTTTGTAGTGGACATTTGTGTTGCACGCTGTGTTTGTAGTGGACATTTGTGTTGCACGCTGTGTTTGTAGTGGACATTTGTGTTGCACGCTGTGTTTGTAGTGGACATTTGTGTTTGTTAACATTCTAATGCTCTTATTTTCCTGTGGTCACTAGAACCTATTGTGGGATGTTTTCCTAGAGATTGCGTAGACTGGCTATGGTCATGAGATTGGCTTAGTGACTCAGTTCGTGCTGAAGTGTCTCCTTGAAATGTGCGACCCTGTTCCATGTCCCCATAAAGTGTTTATGGAACCTTGAGGGAGAAAAAAGGCAGATGGGACATTAGAGCTGCAGGTTTCTTCAAGCCGACCACATAGGACACTTGGTGGCTGCTAAGAGTGGGGACTTAAAGTTCTGTTCTCTCTGATGGGAAGGGAGAAGGAGAGTAATGCCCGGGCCACTGCAGCAGCACTAAGGGGACAGAGCACCAGCAGGATGGGGATGAGGAAGCACAGGTGACTCATATGTCTGTCACCTGAAATTTGGAGGGGATGGCCAGCAACCTACTCCAAAGCAGACCTCTAGGCCTGATCCCCAGTATCTGCACACACACACACACACACACACACACACACACACACACGCACGCACGCACGCACACACGCACACTGGACTGTTCCGGAAGGACACCAGCGTGGAAGGCTTATCAGCTGCCTACCTTTGACATCACTGCATCCTCAACTGCTCAGAGTGCTTGGCTCAAAGTGGGCTGAGTGCAGGCTTGTGGGACGGATGTGTGTGAATGAGTGGGTGAGTGTGTGAGTGAGTGAGTGTGTGAGTGAATGTGAGTGAGTGTGTGAGTGAGTGAGTGTGTGAGTGAGTGAGTGTGTGAGTGAGTGAGTGTGTGAATGAGTGTGTGTGAGTGAGTGTGTGAGTGAGTGAGTGTGTGAGTGAGTGAGTGTGTGAGTGAGTGAGTGTGTGAGTGAGTGAGTGTGTGAGTGAGTGAGTGTGTGAGTGAGTGAGTGTGTGAGTGAGTGAGTGTGTGAGTGAGTGTGTGTGTGAGTGAGTGTGTGTGAGTGAGTGAGTGTGAGTGAGTGAGTGTGTGAGTGAGTGAGTGTGTGAATGAGTGAGTGTGTGAATGAGTGTGTGTGAGTGAGTGAGTGTGTGTGAATGAGTGAGTATGTGAATGAGTGAGTGAGTGTGTGAGTGAGTGTATGAATGAGTGAATGAGTGAGTGTGTGAATGAGTGGGTGTGAAAGTGAGTGTGTGAGTGAGTGTGAGTGTGTAATTTGTGTGAGTGTGTGAATGAATGTGTGAGTATGTGAGTGAATGAGTGAGTGAGTGAATGAATGAATGTGAGTGAGTGAGTGTGTGTGAATGAGTGAGTATGTGAATGAGTGAGTGAGTGTGTGAGTGAGTGTATGAATGAGTGAATGAGTGAATGTGTGAATGAGTGAGTGTGAAAGTAAGTGTGTGAGTGAGTGTGAGTGTGTAATGTGTGTGAGTGTGTGAATGAATGTGTGAGTATGTGAGTGAATGAGTGAGTGAGTGAATGAATGAATGTGAGTGAGTTTGTGTGTGAGTGAATGAGTGAGTGAGTGAATGAATGAGTGTGTGAGTGAGTGAATGAATGAGTGAGTGTGTGAGTGTGAATGAGTGTGTGAGTGAGTGAGTGTGTGAGTGTGTGAATGAATGAGTGTGTGAGTGTGTGTGAATGAGTGAGTGTGTGAGTGTGAATGAGTGTGTGAGTGAGTGAGTGTGTGAGTGTGTGAATGAATGAGTGTGTGAGTGAGTGTGAGTGAGTGAATGAATGAATGAGTGTGTGAGTGAGTGTGAGTGAGTGAATGAATGAATGTGTGAGTGAGTGAGTGTGTGAATGAATGAGTGTGTGAGTGAGTGTCTGAGTGTGTGAGTGAATGAGTGAGTGAGTGTGTGAATGAGTCTGTGAGTATGTGAGTGAGTGAGTGTGTGAGTGAGTGAATGAATGAGTGAGTGTGTGAAAGAGTTGCTCACCCTGGAGAAATTTCAGTGTGACTGGATTTCCTCCACACCCTGCTGGAAACACACTTGAAGGCTCTAAGGCAGCCACTGCACAAGGAATGGGGAGCGGGGTGGAGTGTGCTGAGAAGACAGAGGCTGAGAGAGCAGCTTTAGGGCCTCACATTGGCCCAGAGATGGGCAGCGCGTTAGGCCATGGCTACTGCCAGAGTCCCCCACACTCATCCGTGTGCATCTGCAGCCAGGGGCCCTGCCTTGGTTTTTTTTTTTAATCCAGGAAGACCAGGACTCTTCCTAAGAACTGTGTCTTCATCTCACAATTTCCCTCGGCGTCATTACATTTTCCATTGTCTTTTCTGTGAGCCCAGGCCAAGACCTCTGAGGTCAGCCTGTCCGAGCTGCCCTGCTTAATGCTTGCACTCAGCCCTACATTATGGCAAGCAGCTGGGAGAGAAAGCAATACTTGTGTCCCCTAGGGAATCACATGGCAGAGGGAAGCAAAGCAATTGGCTTAAAAATCTGAGGTCTGAAATAAGGACCTAAGACCTCTCCAGTGCTCTGGGTCTTACAGACACTGGGCCATTTACACGTAACAGGAGGCTGCTGGCTATTTTCAAATCTAATTGGAAACAATCTGTTTCAAAAGGATTCAATACCATCCAATTAAAAAGGGAATAGTTCAGAGCAGCATCATACTGAAGAAAAGTCCTTGGCCTCCTTCCTCCTCCTGGACAGTGAGAGCCCTCATCGATTTCCGACAGTAATCATGAAGGTCAGGTGAGGCAAAGCCTGGAACCTCCACAGACGCTGAGGCTGAGCTGATTGCAGATGTGACCCCAGGGGGTGGGCTCTGAGATTCTGGAGTCTGGTACTCAGGCTGGGCCTCATCATAGCTGATATAGCATCCTTAAAAGCCAGTGTGAACTTCTGTTACTATGGCTAAGCACTTAATAAGAGTTGCATGTCATAGGATATAAAAGAGAATTATTGGTTTTGGACAAACATAACACAGGTTATAAACACTGGTACAGGAGTTTGTCCTCCAGAATGTTTGATGAATGCGTCTCAATTATCTTTTCAAAAAATTAATAATTTCAACAAATCAGGTGTCCTATGAGACTGATAGATCAGGTATAGGAAATGAAAAATTATAACAGGCAGTATTCTGTGAACAGGAAGGACTTCAGTAAGAATTTATCTGTCATATATGTATATATTTATACATTCATATGTGATGTATATATGTACATTTATATATTATATAACTTAACTATGTATGTACATATAATTAAATTAAAGAATTATTTAAAAACCTTAAAAAACTTATTTTATGTTGATCAGAATTTCCCAATTGGTGTGAATTTCCCAATTGGTCTAAGCTACGCGTCTCGAGGTCCAGTCTAAGCATTGCCGTTCATATCAACTGTGCCACTTTGGGACTGGATTCTTTTACTTCTCTGCACCTGGATTTCCTGAATGAAGGGTTTGGACTCTCTGCTTCAACATTTTTAACCTTCCCAGTTCTTCTGGAAAATTCTTCTCTGGGCCATTCATCTGGCATCATAACTTGATATGTGGGGTTGCTCATCATTCGTGTTTTCAGTCTGGACCCTTCTCAGACTGAAATTCTCTCCAACCCTTTATGAATTGCCATACATAAAGGACATTTATTATCTCACAGTTCTGACATCTGACTTTGGCATGCCAGAGCCTCCCAGATGAAGTTACACCGGTGCCTGGCCCGCTCACGCTGCTCCTGGGTTTATGCTGTCAGTAGCAGTGAAGTGTGTAGAAGGCATCAATAATAACCTCACTTCATTTCCTGGCACTCAGTTACATCTTTGGTGTCTAATGTTCCCGACTTCTTTCTGTTGTGTCTCCAAACCACAAACCCCTGAAGGTGGGGCTCAAATTTACATCTGTACGTCTAACTTAGGGCCTGGCCCTTGGCTCGTAAATGACTGAGAGAATGGTAATTCCTGGCTTGCCTCAGCAAGCAGCACCACCCAGCTCTCTCCATGGGGGCCGTGGGAAGCCTGGAGTCCACCCTACTAGCCTCACAGAGTCTGAAGGAAGCTCTCCACTCTCTCCCCACAGGGATCAACTACTGTGCCCTGAACAAACCAGGCTGTGAGCACGAGTGTGTCAACACAGAGGAGGGCCACTATTGCCGCTGCCGTCGGGGCTACACGCTGGACCCCAATGGCAAGACCTGCAGCCGTGAGTGTCCCTCAGGGATGGGTGCTGATGGGGTGGGATCCACGCACAGTCCTTTGGGCTCATTAGCTGCCATGCCCCTTCTATAGCTTCAGGGTCTCCTGCATTTTATAAGTCATCAGATGATACTGTTAGTGCTACCCACTACAGAGATTAAGAGAATCCATATGTGGGCTAGAGAGATTGCTCAGTCGTTAAGAGCACTTTCCATTCCCAGCACCCAGCACCCACGTGATAGCTCACAACTGTTCGTAACGCCAGGTCCAGGGGAATCCAACACCCTCTTCTGACCTAGGCAGCAGGCATACATATAATACACACACAGATGGGCAAAATTCTGATCAACATAAAATAAATAAAATCTAAAAAGCATTTTTAAAATGAAGTTAGTGTGTGCTGAGTACAGTGGTGTACAGCTGACAATCTCAGAACTCAGGAGTCTGAGGCTGAAGGATGGTGAGTTCAAGACCAGCGTAAAGCCAGGAGGTAGTGGTGTGCATACCTTTAATCTTGGCACTCAGGAGGCAGAGGGCAGCATGGGCTCTGTGGCAAGACATATTCTCAAAAAAAAGAAAGAGAAGGAAGGAAGGAAGGAAGGAAGGAAGGAAGGAAGGAATGAAGGAAGGAATGAAGGAAAGAAGGAAAGAAGGAAGGAAGGAATCAAGATTGAGAGAGGGATGGAAATAAATAGATTAAATAGAAGCATGTGTAGGATCTGAGGGTGTAGCTCAGTCAATAGAGTGCTGGCCTTGCACAAACAAAGCGTGTGTTAGATTCCCAGCACCACATAAAACCACATAAAACCAGGGGTGGGGAGAGTAGGGAGCCAGGAGAGACAGGGTATATATAGACTGCTTAGAACAGGGCTCCTGGCTGCTATTATTCTTTGCTATTAAAAGCATCTACTAAGTCATGTAGGCTGGGATTTAAATCTAAGCTCTGTTGCATTCTACATATGCGACCTTGGACAGGCTATTCTCCAAGCTTTGACTGCCTGTCTAATTTTTAAAAAATGAGGATGTTAATAGCACTGATTTCCCCCAGTGATTATGGGGAATAATTGAGGCCTAGTGCCTGGTTTGTGGTAAACATACAACTAAAGATAAACGACAACAGTGCATATCACCAAGCCTGTGAAAGTGACTAATGTCCGGTACCAGGTTGGGACAAGAGGCCAGAAGGGGTGGGGCTGGGCAAACTTTGGGTTGTCCAGGCTGACGTGAGGGTGGAACTGAACAACATGGGACTTTTGTAAAGCCTTTACTGTAGCCGGGCAGTGGTGGCACACATCCTTAGTCCCAGCACTCGGGAGGCAGAGGCAGGCAGAGGATGAACAACATCTGGGCCCTTGACTGCCAGGATGGCAAGTTTCATAGCTTAAATGTGAGACACAGAGCCAGCTTGGGGGAGCCTCATCCCTGTCCACCCTCAGAGGAAACAAAGCGCCTTGATTTGGCTTTCTAGGCATGATCCTGTCTTTCCTCCCAGCGTGCACTGGTTGTGTTTTTCTGTCAGCTTAGCAGTGGCACATGAATCTACTAATATTTTTGCACCATGCAGCCCAAAGTCCTCCATATTCTCTATGGCTAATTCTTGTTAACTAGTTGCTGGCTCTGCCCTCCCCATCCAAAGTGAATTTTATTCACACAGTCTTGGAGTTTCACAGTGCGATCAAATATCTCACGACACCTTGGGGAGTCTAGAAGAGCTCAGACGTGAACCCAGAAGAGATGGGGGTCTTCCTCCGTAAGCTATGTCAACTTTTAGAAAGTTTAAGCCAAGCTATTTCTGTCCCGAAGTCCCCAGGGAAACCCATGGGGTTCTTGGCCACAGGCACGATGACAGCAAGCCCTTCTGAGGTGCTGGCTCTGGGTTAGCACAGTTGTGAGTGCCTTCAACACCCTAGCTCTCACATGCCTCCCGCCAGTTCTGCCTGGTAAAGTGGCAGAATCCAGATGCGATCGTGGGACTGTGGCTCCTGAGATGCTGCAACTGTTTTTGTAGGTGTGTCTACCAGTGGATTGTTCCAGAAGCCGCTGGTGTGTAGCCATGCAGGAGTGAAAAGGCCTACCTCAGAGGGCCATCATGAAGCCTTCAGAGTCCGAACCCATTTGATGGAGGGTGCACTCTCTCCGTTCAGTAAATCTGGGTGGCAGCCTAGGGAGCTCTCTGTGGGAGCTGTCTACCACAGCTGTGTGTTTCCTGGACTTCAGCGATCCCTGCCCAAGGACCAGCTGTGTGGTGTTTGGGTGCCAGAAGGGACCACACAGGCAGCCAGGCTTTTGTTTTGTTTTGTTTTCTGAATTTGGATATCCTGATTAAGAAAATAATAATAATAATAAAAATCACTTTTTTATTTTTCAAATTCAAATAAATTACACAATAATTCTGAGTTCTTCATCCAGAACCCAGGTAGAACTCAGGCCTGGCGGCATGCACTTGTAATCTCAGCACACGGCAGGAGGAAACAGAATGGCCCTTTTAGCCAGCAAGTGTAGCCTAATTGTTGCGCTCCAAGCCAGGGAGAGAGATCCTGTCTGAAGGAGGTGGACTATATTTCCCAAGAATGACAAAGTTGTCCTCTGGCCTCTGCAAGCATGCCTACACACATGCGTGTGTAGCCCATGAACACATGGCAGGGGGACTGCTGCCATCCCCAGGTCAGGAGGTGACAGCACAGAGAGGTCATGTCCCTCCAGCCCCCAGAGCAAGGACGTGGGGATCGCTGCCATCCTAGCTTGCTCTCTGTTGCAGTGATAAACACGTGACCGAAAGCAACTTGGGGAGGAAAGGGTCTTTTCAGCTTATGCTTCCATGTCAGTTATGACTGAGGGAAGCAAAGACAGGAGCTGAGGCAGAGACCACAGAGGAACAGTGTTTACTGCCTTGCATCCAGGCCCATATTCCATTTCTTTTCTTATCCCGCTCGGACACCACCTTTCCGGATGAACACTATCCACAGTGGGCTGTGATGAGTCAACAGTGAAGAGTGTGCCACACATGCCCACGGGCCAGATTGATGGAGGCAATCCCTCATGTGAGGCTCCCTCTTCCCATGTGACTCTAAGTTTTGTGTGGAGTCCCCTGAAGCTGGCTGTGACAAGGACTTCCCAGCAAGTCCGGTAGCTCGAGGCAGAGTGGAACCTCCCCTGTGCCTGCCTGCCTGCCTGCTGCGGCTGCCAGGAGGGCTTTGGATAGCGGTCGGTCGGCCCCTTTATGCTTTCCTGTGTTTGAAATGCAGGGCTGGACCACTGTGCACAGCAGGATCATGGCTGCCAGCAGCTGTGCCTGAACACGGAAGACTCCTTTGTCTGCCAGTGCTCGGAAGGCTTCCTCATCAACGACGACCTCAAGACCTGCTCCAGTGAGTCCTCTTCCACCTCCCTCCTGGGGACGGGTTTGCAGCAGGAGTGGAGAATACAGACATTGCAGAGATCATCAGCCTGTTACCCTCTGCCCTCCCTCCAGGGAGGCTCTGCGGAAGTCTGCTGGGGACCAAGGCTTCCAGAAGCCCCAGGGACCTCACTCGCCTTTGGTTTTACAGGGGTAGATTACTGCTTGCTGAGCGACCACGGCTGTGAATACTCCTGTGTCAACACAGATGGATCCTTTGCCTGTCGATGCCCCGAGGGTCACGTGCTCCGCAGTGACGGGAAGACCTGTGCAAGTGAGTCTCGTCACATTTGACATCCTGGAACTCAGCATGACCCTTGTAGGCGCCAGTGTGCATCCCTGAGTATCCTCTCTGGGGCTTGACTGGGCCCCTGGTGATATGTGTGCCTGCATCTCAACGCCATGGAGCCTCTGCCCCACACTTCCTCCCCATGCCCCTGGAGATGGCTTTGCTGTCTCCACACCCTGCCTCCCCACCACCATGGTACAGGCCCTCATTCTTGGCATGCTGATAATAGTTTGAGTTGTGGTCTGTCCATACTTAAATTTATGCTCAAAACTGGCTGCCACTGTGACACGTTTGAGACATGAAATTTTTCCAAGGCAATTAAGTTGGTGGGAAGGATTAATGCCTTTCTTGGGGTGGGGGTGGACTATGGAGAATGGTTATAGAGAACGGATTATTGTGGAGGGGGATCAGTCCCTGTATGTCCGCCTCTTTTGTGTATAATTCCTCACCTCTGGGCTTCCCTACCATAAGATGAAACAGAATGAAGGCCTAACTTCCTAAGCTTCTATTCTTCCTGATCATTCTGTCCATGCATTGCAACGTGACAGCAGAGTACAGACTAAGACACACACTCGGTTCTACCCACTAGCCAGTCATGCCTGTGACCAGCAACACAGAAACTTGCTGATTGCCGGCTGGTTGCGTGCCAGGTGCTGAGCACTATGCGGGAACACATGTTGTCACACCCCAGGGACTAAAAGCAGCTCAGGCTGCAGGAAGGAGTCAGTTCTGAAGGGGAGACGCCTGAGAAATCCTGCCTTCTCAAAGCCTCTTTGTCTACCCTGTCACTTCTCAGCACAGAGCCAGGTCTGCAGTGGTATTGTCTAGGCATGTTTCCTTATAGCTGGCCCTAATTCCCATCTCCATTCAAAAGGTAACAATCAAAAAGATAAGAGTCCAGGCTCCCTTGTCTCCCATTCAAGAAAGCCATCGTGTTTCCTGCCCTGTGTTCCTGCTTCCAAGTGGACCAAGGTCAGGGACTAAGAACAGTTTGGAGAAAGTATCAAATGGAAGCAAAGATCCTTTGCTTTCCCTGACTACTGTCCTTCTGATTATAGGACGAAGTTCCTTGGCCACCGATAGAACCATAGGTACAGCACTAACGCATCCCTCTTTTTGTATCACGGGTTCTCACAGGCAGATGAGCTGCCCGAACAGCTGTGCAGCAATTAACTGTGCTTCTTGTGAGAAAATACTTTTCCAGCTTGGGACGGATTCTTGGATCTTGGCAAGTAGGTTGTCCATGTTGCAGCTTGCTTGTGGATCCCTGCCAGCTGCTCACAGAGCGCCGCTGCAGCCAATGCTAGTAGGGGCCTGGGCGCTGGGGCGCGTGGAAAAGGGTGGGTAAGTTAAATGCCATCTATAGTTGCCTGCCTGCCTGCCAAAGCCCGATGCGAGGGGATTATGGGTGTAATTCTCCACCGTCTTAGACTACTCAAGCCCCTTCTCTGTTTTCGTCACTCTGATAATCAAGAGCTCGGCGGGGGATGATTGCAGGACTTTTAAAATCTTCTCACGGAGCCTGAAACACTTGCAGACCCTTCTTTCATTCTCCTGCCCCTCTCCTCATCAGTTTTGCCTTTCCACCTTTAACATTTCCTGTTTTCTCACTTAAAGTGTGTTTGTAACTAAAGGCACAGCGTCATCTATATATAAGCGGGAATCCAGCAACCGCAAGTGAACTTTATGTCTGGTTGGGTGGTTATGAGAACTTGTGAGGTAAGCAGATGGGTTAGCACTTAACTCGGGGACAATACAAGACAGACACATACTACCCGCCGGAGCTATTCCCCTAATTGAAGTCTTTCTGTCTGCTCTCAAATGATTCAGCCCAGCTGCTCCATCCTGTAATCGTGGCCTAGGTTTTCACTGTGGCCAAAGCTAACGGTGGTTGGGATGAGTGTTCCCTTGCCTCGTGCCAGATGACATATGCCAGATAACGTGACTGTACCTTTTTAGTAAAGCCTGGTGACAGGGGATGGGGATAAGCTGGGGTCTGCCAGACCTTGATCAAAAGACGAGGGCTTCCTTGGGCTTTATTTATAGCCTTGACAACCTGTGATCTGAAGAGCCCTTCACTCATCCTCGAGATTGCCTCAAGTGTAGAGAGCCAAAGTCCAAGTTCCCAGGCTCCTGGGACCAAGTAGGTGCTGGAGTAAAGCCTGCCCTCTCCTCTCACCCACTTCTAGCTGTGTAGATTGGGAGTAGGCAGGGGGGGTAGAGAGGGAAGGGGGGCGGGGGGGGGGGCGTCCTCTTCCAGCTGCAGCTTTGTGTTCTGTTTTTCTCACATTTAAAGTTCCCTTTAAATATGGCGTGTGCACGATCAGCACAGTACCAGACAAGACTCCCATTGTGCATGGAGTGTGCAGTCCACTGCGGGCAAGCCCTTGGGAGTCAGAGGTCAGAGGCCAGGTCTTACCTGGGGCCAGAATGCCCAGGGCCCAGCCTGGCAACGTAAAATGAATGGGGTAGTGAGTGGACACAGGCCAGCTAGCTATCCTTTGGCTCTGTGACCCCTAATACAGGCTTCACTCCAAGCTCAGTTCCCTTTGATGGCTTCCCACAGCCTCCCAGAAAACAATTTCCAACGTCAATCCTTGATTTGGCAGTGAGGGAGAGCCCTCTTCCCGGGCCTTCCTCGAAGCTCCCTGAGCAAGCACTACTTTTTTTCCTAACCACATTGTTACAATTTTTTACTGTAGAATTGTTCACAAATACTTCCAAATACAAGTGATATGTCCATAAAGTCAAATAATCACCCAGGCTTCTCCATTTGATTTTCACAGATCATATGGAAGATGGCAAGCATAAATAACACTTTTGAAGGATTTGTAGATAATAACGGGGACATGCCCATGGTGACAGAAACGCAGTATTTTTCCTTGATGCAATTTTGGGGTGTGTGTGTGTGTGTGTGTGTGTGTGTGTGTGTGTGTGTGTGTGTGTGTGTGATTGTTTTTAATTTAAAACAAGCTCATTTTACATGTCACTCCCAGTTCCCAAACCCTCCCATCCTCCCCTCCCCCCAACCCCCATCCCATCCCCTTTCTGTTCCCCAGGGAGGGTGAGGCCTTTCATGGGAAATCTTCCAAGTCTGTCTGTGATATCATTTGGAGCAGGGCCCAGGCCCCTCCCCATGAGTCTAGGCTGAGAGAGTATCCCTCTATGTGGGATGGGCTCCCAAAGTCCATTCATATACTAGGGATAAATACTGATCCTCTACCAGAGGCCCCATAGACTGCCCAGTCCTCCTAACTGACACCCACATTCAGGGGGTCTGGTTTCCCAGCTGTCAGACTGGGGTCCCTCCCCTCTCCCCCACTGCATACAGAACCCAGCCTATCGCAGAGTCAGCCCCATGGAAACTTCCTCCTCCTACCCTCTGGGTATCTGTGCACAGGTGTGAGAAGGAACACGGTAGAATATAGAGTATGGATCTGGGATCCAAAGCCCAACGTGGCGCACTGTACTTTCTAACCTGGGCAAGGACACTGGTCCTTCCATGTGTCTAATTGCTCACCTGGAACTGGAGCTCTATGACACCCGTTAGGTCTCGCTCCTCGGCTTAGACCGTTCTTTACTGAGAGGCCCAAAGGGAGCTCCCTGTAATTGCTGTCTGGAGACCCATCTCCCAGACACACTCCTCTTGCAGGGCTCAGATACCCTGTTCTGTAATCCACACACTGCCCTTGGGGAAGTCCTTCTTTCCAGCTGTAGAGGACACAGTTTGGGTAGGAGCCACAGTCTTAAAGCCTCGGGGATCCAGTTGACCACACTTTCAGTCCAGCTACCACAGGCTGATCTGAAAAGGCTCCTTCAGCCCCAAAGTCCTAACCCCACTCCACCCCATCCCAAGTCTGTCAGGCAGCCATGGCAGAGCACCAGGCTGTGTATTGTTCCCTAACCACAGACATGTCTTTCTCATAGTAGTGGAGGCTAGAAGTCTGAATGCAGGACACCAGAATGGTAATGCTCTGGCGGAGGGCTTTCCAAAACCCACTAATGACTCTGTCCTCCCATGGAGGAAGAGAGATGGAGACGGGGTGAATGGATGCACTCTTTGGTAGCTTTGTAAATAAAAACATTAGTCCTGGGCTGGCAAGATAACTCAGTAAAGTGCCTGCTGTGCAAGCCTGGTAAGCTGGTTGATCCCTAGACTGCATGTGTGTGTGTGCGTGCGTGCGAGCATGAATGTGTGTGTGTGTGTGTGTGTGTGTGTGTGTGTGTGTGTGTGTGTGTGTGTGTATGTGTGTGTGTGTCTGTCTAGAGAGGGAGAGAACTGAATCTAGATATTTGTTCTCTGACCTCCTCCAGTTGTAGCATGGCACATGAGCTCCCCATCACACTCATATGTACTTTCTGATGGTGGTGGTGGTGATGACAATAATAATATAACTATATGATCATAGCAAGAACATTATCCAGGCCCCAACGTTGAAACCACAACTAAACCTAATCACTTCCCAGAGCCCTCCCTCCAAATACTATCACAGTAGGCATTAGGGGGCCAGTTTTTGAATTAGGGATTGAGGGGCACAGTCCAGTGAGTAGCAGGAATGAGGGGAAGGGGTCACCTTTCCTTCAAGATGTCCTGGGAGTCCTCAACTTTAGAACACAGGGGAAAATGTGAAGGCCAGGGGGATGCTTCTCAGTCTGAGCAAAGGCTTCTACAGAGGCCAAAGGGCCAGCTGCTCTCACTGAAACTGTGATTACTAGCCAGGTGGTGGTGGAGCACCTTAGTGCTTTAATCCCAGCACTAAGAAGGCAGAGGCAGATGGATCTCTGTGAGTTCAAGGCCATCCTGGTCTACAGAGTGAGTTTCAGGATAGTCAAGACTGTTTCACAGAGAAACCCTGTCTTGAAAAAACAAAACAAAACAAACAAACAAACAAAAAACAAAGATTAATAACCATATGGCACAGTTAACATTAAGTTTTCTTGAAATCTCCTCTGCCAACACCATTAACAAAACTCTTCAATTTAGCCCCAGGTAGATTTTTAGGGCAAGCACGAAAAGCAGCCACAATATCACAAGAACAGTCTGTCTCTCGGCCACTTACTAAAATTCTTCCCTATGAATCCTCGTGAGCCTGGCCATCATAATCTACACTGCTGTCAGCACCACTGTCTTCTGTGCTCCCACAAACATGTCCCACTAACCCTACTTAAAACGTTCAACTGCCTTCCTGCTCCAGAGCCCCAAAGTCCAGATTCTGTCACTAAGCAGCATGGTCAGGCCTGTCACAGCAGCACCCCACTCCTGGAATCAACTTCCGTCTTAGTCACTGTTCTATTGCTGTGAAAAGACACCGGGACACTAAGGCAGCTCTTAGAAAAGAAAGCATTTAACTGGGCACGCACTCACAGTTTCCAAGATTTAGTCCATTGTTGTCATCCTGGCAAAGAGCATAGTAGCATGTGTGTAGCTGAGAGCTACATACTGACTCACAACTTGCCAGTGGCTTTTGAAACCTCAGAGCCCACCTCCACTGCTCCAACAAGGCCATTTCTCCTAATCCTTTCAAATAGTGCCACTCCTTGGTGACCAAGCATTGAAATATATGGGCCTACTGGGGCCATTCTTACTCAAACCACCACATTTACATAGGGAAGTTCCTTCTTGTTCTTTTTCCAGCTGTGTAATGTTCCATTACATTTTGCTCATCCTCTGCTTCTAAATATTTCAATTGACTCCTGCTTTTCATCCTTACAAACAGTGGTGCAGTCAATAACCTGGAAGTACGTTCCTTTGCACAATACAAGGACAGTGCAGAAGGGAGTATCTAAGTAAAGCTGCTGGGTGAAAGGTGCATTCTGTAGCATTGTAGATACTTCCAGACACTCCTCCTTAGGCAAGCATGCCCTTTAGTACAGTTGACTTTCGAGGCATGTCTGTTTTGCCTTGAGCAGCCATCTGCAGAAACCTCCTATGCGAGGTCACCCACTTTTCTGTGGCTCAGATACCCAAGGGGATGAGGGGAGAGAAAGATAAGCTTGAAGACTCTTCTCGTTTTAAAGCATCCACAGTTCCAGAAGAACGGGGGAGTGGGCTGGGACCTGCTGGCATAGCACATAGCCAAGGATGAGACAAGACCCTGTGGGCTCTGGCTTCTCCCTGGATGTCCTCTGAAAAAGAGCAGTGCCATCCGACAGACGCAGGCTTGGGCCTCTCTGGCTTGAGAAGCTGGGGCTCAGTAGCCTGTGTCTCCATTGAGGAAGTTCAAGAAGACAGCTTGAGCTGTAGCTGGTGGAGAGGGCTGGGTGGGGCTTCCGTCTAGAAGAGTGTGCTCAGACTGTTCACTCTGGACCAGGGCTTGGCAAGACTGGCCTGAGAGAACTTTTGCAATTTTATTACCCTGGAAAATGGGGTATTCTTATAAATTCATGGTGAAGGAGGAGAAACTGTGCCCTCCGTGCCAGCCAGCTGTGTCACTTCGTGGTACTTTTAATCATGTGGGGAGCTACCTCAGCCACAGAGAAATGTTCTGCATTCATAATGAGTGCAGAATGTGCTCAGAGAAGCAAGTCACTCTCAGTGCAAACCGGGGGTACCCAACTCTACTTAGGGGCCTCCATTACAGTTACAATTCCAGCTAATATCATTTTCCCATTCTTCAAAGATTCTGGCAGTGTTCCTGCCCAAAGAAATGCAAAATTCCCCCTCATGTCAGAAAGCTTAGCAGATGGTAATGCTGTGTGTAGTTGGGAAAAGGCACGAGCTTCATTACCAAAAAATAACATTTTTTTTTTTTTTCATCTGGTTCTTCCTCTTATTAGCAAATGGTCTTGGCAAGCTGTCATTGGTCTTCCTCAGCCTTAGTTTCTCCTGCTGGTAAATGAGAGTATCACTGGTGGTGGTGTTTACGGCAGCTGCAGGCATGAAACACGATCCACCAAACTCCATGTGGACTTTACTGGAGAAGGGAGAGAAGGGAGAGGAAGGCGTTGGCCACCAGGAACAGAGATGGAAGGGGGAACAGAAGGTAAAAGAGGTTAAGGGACACAGAGACACAGAGAGAGAGAGGACAGGAGAGAAGAGGGAGACTGGAAATGTCCGGTCTGCCCCAGGGGAACCGTGGGAAGAGAAGAGAGCAGAGAGAGATGAGTGGGCAAAAAAGACCCTTTCATGGGCAGGAGGGGTCTTCTGCAGTTGCTGTGCAGACTCCATGGACCCTGAGTGCATTCTGCCAGGTGACAAGGGCAGGCCAGCATAATGCCTGAATCCTTATTCTGGTTCTTTTGAGTAGCCTTCGGGTAGGACTCCCCTTCTTTGAGAAATGCTACAATAATACTTAACAACAGGGTAAGGGTAGATGGTTCTTCTGAGTATAAGCGCTGCCATGTGCCTTTAACCACTTAGGCAGTACACGCCCTTTGTCCAAATCCTGTTCATTTTCTAAAGGGCTTGGTTAGCCTTCCGTTAACTGTATGTCTGTCATAAAATGTCACTCACTGGCCCCAATCCTGTTCCAAGCTTTGGACCATCAGCCTGGTTTTCACAAGTGCACAAACCTTCTAGTCTCCAGAAGCCACCCAGCCCTATAAGCAGCAGTAGCTCGGTCCAGCGACCTCAGAGTCATCCTTGACTCTCCCATCCCAGCCATGTGAAGGTGGGCTCTTCCTTTCATTGTTGGAAAGAACAGGAGTTGACTCAGAGTTACCCTTTGAGTCAGGGCAGCTCTGAGGAGGCTGATGAGAGCGAGAACCCTCCATTCTAAAGGGCAAAGGGCATTCTGATTCTTAGAGGTGGAGATGGCCTGCCTCCGTGCCCAGTGACTGGGCACTGCACCGACTAAAGTAGTTACAGTTCAAGGGTTCTCTGTGCTCTAGGAATCAGGGTGGCTAGGCTTGCTCACAGCTGTAAGAGGGGAGGAGAGAACTCCTGGCTTCAGGGAGGGGTGGCCTGTTCCTAGAAGGGGGAGAAAGGCAGCTAGATGCTCTGCCTTCAGAACATAGCCAGTCCAACCGCATCGTCACCAGTGTTCTGGACCAGTGGGATCGTGGCAGTCGGCTGTATCCATCCCCCATATTCTTTCTCTGCACTCACTCCATTCTGTACTTTCAAAGTGCAGCCAGACTGGGGGATTCTGCTGCTCAAGACATCCTGTGACTGTCCTTCTCCCTCAGACACGTCCTGTCCGTGTGCTCCTATGCCTGCTGTGCCCTGCCTCCTCCTAACATGCCGGGCTCCATGCCTTTCCTGCAATGTGATGAGCACGCTCTTGTGTCTGTAGTGTGCAGACGTTCTTTCTTGCCCAGACACCAGCACCCACTTCCTCTCCATCTCCAGGGCGCTGCTCCTTCTGGGACACCATATAAGATGTCAAGCCCCAACCCAGCAGCCACTCTCTGTCCCTCTTGTCCTCTATTTCTCCAAGGCACTTTCTTCTCCACTGAGAAGACATGCTTGTCATCCGTATCCTCATGTACTCCTGACACCCATTGCCAAATGCAAAGCTCCATGGAAGCAAAACCATTTTTTTTTTTTTTACACTGGTTGTTTTGTCCTTAGTGGCTAGAACAATACCTGGCCCACAGCAAGAACTCAAAACAAATTTGCTGACCAGCTAGATGTGTTGACACTTAGCTTAGCCCATAGGAGGCTAAAGCAGAAGATCGTGAATTTGAATTCAAGACCAGCTTGGGATGCATAGGGTTATCCTGCCTCAAAACAACAACAAAGCTTTGCTGCCTTTGAATAAATGCGTGAATCAGATAAGTGTTCTACACGCATAGGTAGAGCCATAGAAAGGATGGTATTAGACTTGTTTTCCCACAGTCATAAATATCTACATCTCCTTTTGGAAACTTATTCTTTTCGCTTTTTCCCATGGAGCTGGATATTTTGCTGAATGTATGTGCTTTGTGTATATTAAGAAACTTTCTATCCTGAAATGAACTGTGTAGGAAAAGACACTATTTCAACCTAAGATGTCTTTTATGAATGAATAAGTCACTAATCTATGAATAATTTTCTTCTATTCCTGTAATTTTAATCAGAACTGGACTCCTGTGCTTTGGGGGACCATGGTTGTGAACATTCGTGTGTAAGCAGTGAAGACTCCTTCATGTGTCAGTGTTTTGAGGGATACATCCTCCGTGATGATGGGAAGACCTGCAGAAGTGAGTTTGCTAGAGCCAGCTCATAAGGCCATGCCTGAGGTCTGCCATGCCAGTTTCGGTGTGAAACAATTATTCTCAACAGTCAGCACCCCACAATCCGATGTCATGTGGTATCCAGGTGGAACCCTGGGGCAGGAAAGGAGGTGCTGTGTGAGAGCAAAGTAACTATATATAACAATATGCTTCAGTAAATAATAACCTGTCAAGACAGGTGTGGTGTTACGTATTTTGGTTTCCATTACTCAGAAGGCAAAGAGAGGTAGATGATCCCTGTGGATTTAAGCCCAGTTTGGTCTACATAGCAAGTTCTAGGCCAGCTCTACATAGTGAGACCCTCTCTCAATGACAAAAATATGCTACACTGGGCCTGCTGGTATTCCCCTATAATCCTGGCCACTTAGAAGGCTGAGGCAGGAGCATGACAAATTAACAGATTTTCTGGGCTGTAGGCCATACTGGTCTCGCTAAGTTTAGTGGGACCCTGTCTCAGTCTCAAAATAAAATAAATAAATAAATATGGGGGGCTAGAGAGATGGCTCAGTGATTAGGAACACTTGCTGCTCTTCCAGAGGACATGAATTCAGTTCCTAGCACCCATATCAAGTGGCTTACCCATATCAAGCTCCAGGGGATCTGACACCCTCTCCTGGGCCTCCGCAGGCAACTGTACTCATGTGCACATACCCCTACACAGGCACATAAATAAAACCTCATAGCTTAGTGGCCAAGCACCTGCCACGTACACGCAAGGCTCTGGGTTCAGCCCCCAATACCCCAATAATAACAGTAACAACAGTCAGAGAGGAGTGGGCAAATCTGGGTGAATGGCCCTCGGTGCTCTTTTTCTCAGACTTCTCAAAGCTTTTCCCAAATAGATGAGGATCTGGAACCATTACTCTTGTTTTCAGATAGGAAAGCTAAAATTCCAAGGGGTTATATGATTCTCCTGAATCATAGATGATGCCAGGGACAGAGGCAAGATTAGATCCCAGCACTGCTGGTCTGAACTGAAGCTTTCTCCTACATAACTATGCCAGCAGCATCTCCACTTACACCAGAGGCCATGCCTGCATCCTGACACCGAAGTCAGGTTGGCGAGTGGTGACAGCAATGACAGTGAGACAGTCTGAAGATTTAGCCCAACCTAGAGTCACCAAGCGTTACCCCAGTTTCACCTTCCTACTCAAGTGCACTGGAGTCCAGAGGCCAAGATGGCTGGATCTTTAGGGGAAGTCCACGTTGACTTTATGTTGATACGGTAGCTTTAATCGCCGTTCTCTCCTCAGGGAAAGATGTCTGCCAGGCGGTAGACCATGGATGTGAGCACCTTTGTGTAAGCAGTGGTGAATCATACCTCTGCAAGTGTCCGGAGGGATTCAGGCTGGCTGCGGATGGGAAGCGCTGTAGACGTAAGTAGCTCGAGTGAAGAGCATGTCTGCTGTGGGATTCTGGGTACAGCACTTCACGTAATCCTCACAGTCTCCCCTTATGGAGTCCTCAGCCATGTCGAAAACTCAGATTCCAACTTTGGCTGCTCTGAAGGTGTTTCCAAGGGGTCCAGTCAGCCGACCGTGGGCTCTTCAGGAATGTCTCAGTGCTAGTCCTAAGTCATCAAGCTCTTCGCTTCTGTTGATTTACTTGTCTGGTGGTGGGGTGGGTGCCTAGCAAGTTGGTGGGAAGATCTAGAATGGTTGGTAGCAGTGTCGGCTGACTGCCAGGACCAAAAAGGTGGTTTCAGTGCTTTTGCTTCTTGGCAGACCATGTTTGTAAGGGAGGGGAGGGGAGGGGCTGGAGGGTGGCTCTGTGGGGTTTTTAGTGTTGGGGGGACTTCAGAGATGGCATGGTCGGTAAAGTGCTTGCTGTGTAAGCACAAGGACTTGAGTTCAATCCCCAGCACCCATGGAAAAGCAAGCATGGTGGCACACACCTGCCATCTCAGTGCCTGGGGGCGGATACGGGAGGGTCCCAGAGACTGTTGGCCAGCCGGTCTGGTTGGATTGGTCAGCTGCAGGTTCAGTAGGAGACCTTGCCTCAAAAAGTAAAGTGGATAGTGACGGAGGAAGACACTCAATGCTGACCTTTGGCCTCCAAAAACAAGCAAGCATATGCATGCACACATGCACACACACACAAACACACATGCATGCACGCGTGCACACGCGTGCACGCACACACACACACACACACACACACACACACACACACACACGCTTGTTAGGATTCTCCAGAAAAATAGATAATAGTGTCTATGTGCAGGAGACACATGTACATACATGTTGTGGTTAAAGGAAGGAAGAGGGAGGAAAAGGAAGAGAAACTGACTTTAAGGTGTTGCTCCTGGGTTGTGGGGGCTGGTGAGGAGGATGTGTGTAAGGAAGGAACCCAGTAGAACTGATGTTGTGGGTGGAGAGCACCTTCCCTTCCTCTGCGAATCTTTGCCGTTTACTCTTAAGGCCTTCAACTGATTGCACAAGGCCCACACACACTACAGAGGGTCAGAGGGTAGTCTGCTTTACCCAGATCCTCCTGATTTAAACGTTTACATACAATTAGCCATCACACCAGCCAAGAGCAGCTCAGTGAGGTGGGATTAGAATACAGGCATAGACTTTTTCCCCATTCTAGATGGTAGTCCTCTTTAGGGCTAGGGGGTTGATAATATCTACTCGGTTTTGACTCTGCTGTTGTGTCCTTTCTTGGTTAAGCAAAGCAGATTCACTTACTTTTGAGGTTTCTTTATGGACAGTCTTCTCACAGACTCCCTTGAGACCAGGGGGCATTCCACATGTCAGCAAAGCTGAGTAGGATAACTCATCAGGCATTCTTCTCCAGGGACACGTGTGGCTTGTATCTAATGAGAGGCTCTGTGACCCACTGAGTGCATGGTGTGGGCGGGGCCTGACTCCCAGCCTCGCTGTGCTGTCTGGGCTTCTAGGTGCATACTGCTATGCTTCTTTCATGGGGACCACGTGTCTGCCTGAGCCATAATTTTCTATTCAGTCAGCATATGTTTTGGTCAATATGTTGAACGGCTGTGTAAAAGGCATTGCTTCTAGCTTTGCAATTTTATCCCTAAATTAAATCTCACAATTTCCCACTTTCTAGAGGGATCCATAGTTACAGATTCCAATCTCATGTAAGGTTTCTCCTTTTAAAGGGAAGACTCGGGAAGAAGTGTGCCTCAACTGGACAGCCTTGTAGAACTCAGTCAGACTCATGTCATCCACTGACTAATTTATTCCCTGTGTGTACCTAGCCGTGTCCCCAGCGTATTGTGAGGACTAAAAGGGTCATAACTACTTCAAGGAGTTCAAATTCTATCACCTGTGAGAAATGCTCATTAGACAACCAACATTGGGGGTATTTGGGATCTCTACAAAACAAAAAAAAAAACAAAACCCGAAGCTATCCAGTCATTCAATATCAAATGACAATCTTCCAGAGCCAGAAGGAGCAAGAGTTCTGAGTGGAGTTGCCCCTTGATCTTGTCCTGTCCTGGCATAGACTGCAAAGATGATCATTTTAGCAAAGTTGGGTTCTGAAAAATGGATCACGTCCTTAATCTCTGCTGACATGACTGTTCACTCTAGCTTATTTCTACAATAATGGGCTGTTCACCTCCCCATGTTGTCCCCAGGGAAGGATGTCTGCAAGTCGACCCACCACGGCTGTGAGCACATATGTGTGAACAACGGAGATTTTTACACGTGCCGGTGTTCAGAGGGGTTTGTCCTGGCTGAGGATGGGAGGCGCTGCAGGCGTGAGTGACTGACCTGGCTCTCGGCTTCCGGGGCATTTCCAGGCGATAGATCCCTTAGCCCTGCTCCTCCCATAAACAGATCTGTACACCCACAGAAGACAGGGCTTAAGCTCAGCAACAACAGCCAGCAGAACAACTTTGATTTCGTTGATAGAAATGGCAGTGGCTGACTCTGTTCTGTGAGCAGAGGGTATATAGAAGGAAGGGAGCAGCTGGTAGATTATTCCAGCAGCCCTGGCATCTGCCGGAGAGCCACATGCACGACACCCGAGTCTTTTGATTTCCTTTCCACCATTAAAGAATCAATAGATTGAGTAATGAGGACAAGCACTTGATGAAAAAAAGAGAAGCCACCCTACCCCCCCCCACTATCCGCACACGTGTGCGCAGTCACATTAGCGTTTTCTACTAGCCAGGCATAGAAGTATTTTTGCATATGTATGTCTTTACTTGCTTTATTATTGTGCTTTTCTTTGAAAGATTAGACAGCTGCTTGATATATAAAAGAGAATATTATAATAACATACTGTAGACTGTTTGAAATGAGATCATTCATTTGGAATTGTTACAGTTCTTTATACAGCCGTACATAACAAAGTCTCTTGGCATCCAAATTGCCCGTGTACTTGCATAAAATTTTTTTCTCTTATTACTGCCAACCATCTAAGTTGCCCAAAAAGCTGTGGTATGGGTAAAGAATTTAGTGATCATACATTTTTTGAGTCTTAATAGGTCAGAAGGGAACTTACCTAATGGATACCACTGTGTTCTTTTATTCTGACAGTAATAATGTATTGAATACCTATTGTGTGCCAAACATTGTGGGCACAAAAATAAACGACACACAATATCTACTGAAGGACAATTCAGACTACGAAGAAAGACTACTGCAGTGTTCAATAATTGTCCCCACACATGGATACAGCAGAGGGCACATTGGACTTAGCAACCTGGTGTCAGACATTTTGTGCCAGTCATAATCATAATCCTGCTATGTCCACTGCCTTGCACAAAGCAAATATTCAGTAAATTGATTTTGACTGAATAAATCAATATGTTGGGGTATTTATTCAGAGAGTAGCCAGCACAAGCTGGGCTACCTTGGAAGCTTCTTAGAAGACAAGGCTGAGTTAAAATTAAGCATCTCTTCTCTGTCAAAATACTGAATATCACCTATCTGCCTCCCACAACAAAGCAAAAAAGAACTGCCTTGGTATTTAGTCTAATCCAGTGGTTCTCAACCTGTGGGTGGAGACCCCTTTAGGAGTCAAGCGATCTTTTCACATGGTTTGCCTAAGGCCATCGGGAAACACTGGTATCTACAATCATAACAGTAGCAAATTACAGTTATGAAATAGCAGCAAAAACAATTCTATGGTTTGGGCCAGCAAGGACAGGAGGAACTGCACTAAAGGGCCACATGGAAGGGTGAGAACCGCTGCTCTAACCCTTTGCCTTCCTGCATGCAGTTCCTCCAAGGCCTGGCTGCCAGTAAACAGCACGTGGTCGCCTGTGGTCGCCTCTATGATGAGTGGATGCTGTGTAGCTTACATAGGGAAATTAGTGTTACTAACTGGTGACTCAAGCAGACATTGTTACTTGTGTATTCCCCACCTGTCCATCCTGTGTGCTAGCTGAAGAGCAAAGATGGCTCTCCTACCTCAACTATGCTTCCTGCTGAACCTTTTTCTATACTCTTGTGTGTATATGATCTTCTAACTCTTTGTTTTGTTTTGTTTTTTGAGACAGGGTTTCTCTGTGTAGCTTTGGAGCCTATCCTGGCATTCACTCAGTAGCCCAGGCTGGCCTCGAACTCAGAGAGATCCTCCTGCCTGTGCCTCCCAAGTGCTGGGATTAAAGGTGTGCACCACCACCACCACCACCGCCTGGCTATAATTTCTAACTTTTTTACCATGTCTCCTATAGGGTGCACTGAAGGCCCAATTGACCTAGTCTTTGTGATTGATGGATCCAAGAGCCTGGGAGAAGACAATTTTGAGATCGTGAAGCATTTTGTCACTGGGATCATAGATTCCTTGGCAGTTTCCCCGAAAGCTGCTCGGGTGGGGCTGCTGCAGTATTCCACACAGGTGCACACAGAGTTTTCCCTTCGGGACTTCAGCTCAGCCAAGGACATGAAGAAAGCCGTGGCCCACATGAAGTACATGGGCAAAGGCTCTATGACGGGGCTGGCCCTGAAACACATGTTTGAGAGAAGTTTCACCCAAGTAGAAGGAGCCAGGCCACTCTCTGCACGGGTGCCCAGAGTAGCCATCGTGTTCACTGACGGACGGGCTCAGGATGATGTCTCCGAGTGGGCCAGCAAAGCCAAGGCCACTGGTAATATGGGGTGGAGTTGTGGTTTACATTATTCAAAATTCTGGTCTTTTACATTCACAGCTGTCTTTAGGAGTGTTTTGAGTAGAGAAAGGCGGTCTGACAACTGCCATTAAAATTCACCTTGGCTATACTGCCACCTAGAGGCCATAGTGTGGCCCTGTCGATGTAAATAAAATGCCCCTCTCAGGCCGCATAGAGGTTTTACTGCTCAGTGTGCCTGGCCTCCAGGATGGTAACCTTAGTTCGTGTTGTTTAACTGCAACATACAACTGGCCCAACACCATGGCATGTTCCTCCAGAGTCACCTGAAGATTTGTCTGACGGATTTACTGACACACACTTAGAAAAACAAAAAATCAGGGTCCCTCTTTCTAGCTTGAGCTAAGGTGAAACACACTATATGGCACAGGTGGCTTCAAACTCACAGCAGTCTTCTCGCCTCGGCTCCCGCATTGAACTACAGGCACACGCCACCACGTGAATATATTTTTGAACCACGGCTTCAAGTGAACACTCTAGTCTGGATTAGCCAAAATAAGATGCCAGCGCTGAAAACTGTTAGAAGTCAAGCAGTGCGCAATTGCTTGTTTAACTTTCAAATGAGGGGATGGAGTCTAAGGACTAGCTGGATTTAGGAAAGCTTTTGAAATCTAAAGGAGATGTTTTGGGTTTCTTCTTTTTCCTGACTGGATTTCCAGTGGTCTACAGACTCACCTCTTTAGCTTCCCATTTCCATTCAAGACGGTGCCCCTCACCTCAGAGAGGTGGGTAGAAGGCGGCCCACTGGACCCCAAGACACTTAAGGTTCTTCTCCTTTCTTTTTGAGAAGAAGCCAACCAAGTACCCAGAAGGTTGAGGCAGGGGATTTACACGTTCCAGCCCAGCCTTGGCTATATGGTAAGAGCCTGTCCTTTATAAGGTCATAATTTGACCTGCTTAGAATTTTCCCAGAAAAAAACTCTCATTTTAGTAAGCTGTGAGACAACACTTTTTCCTATTATCCAGAAAGCAGTTCAGGAGAAAGCTGCACATTTGTTACCTGACCTCTTCAGAGCCAATCAATAGCTGTCTTTTACCCTCTTCTAGATACCATATCTCTGGGATCTTTTGTTCGTAGGCTGAAATAAAAATGCTGAAAAATATAAAGGGTTGTTGGTATTGATGCTTCAAATCCCCTCACTTAATATCTAACTGACTTTGGTTGGGCACAGTACAGTGTCCTGGGAATGCAACTGTATCTTATTCTAACCTCTGTTGCTTAGGTATCACTATGTATGCTGTTGGGGTAGGAAAAGCCATTGAGGAAGAACTACAGGAGATCGCCTCTGAGCCCACTGACAAGCATCTCTTCTATGCAGAAGACTTCAGCACAATGGGCGAGATAAGTGGGAAGCTGAAACAAGGCATCTGTGAAGGTATTATAGAATGTGTCTGGGGCAGACCTTAGCCACGGGGCAGCGTGAACCCAGAATACCCTCAAACCATTCCTTTGGTGCCCGGAAAATGCCTCTCTGCTGACCAAGACAAACGGTACCTCCTAGAGACACTTCAGCCAGAGAACAAAGAGGTGAAAACAAATGTGATCACTAACGTATCTTGAGCACTTACCCAAACAGCGTGTCAAATGCTTTAATATGCCATCCGCAATCCTCCCAAACCTAGACATGTGATCATTTAAGCAAGAGGCCATCATTAAAGGAACCAGACCAGAAGTATTACTTCAGGAAGTTTGTGGAAAGGGGTATCTACCCTTGTAAGCTCACTGGACACCCACAGAATGCCTTTCTACAGGGACTTTTACTTATAAAATGACTATCCTTTAGATCTCAGACATTTTATGTAGTTTCTCCAGTTCACTAATTAATGCTTACATATAGGAATTCCACCCATTTCCCCTTTTTATCCACATTCTGGATTAAGACACCCTTAAAATGCAGCCTAAGTGATGCCTTATTCCTCTAAAGCAAATAACCCTGGGGTGAAGGGGAGACGGGGAGGGGGGGGGGTAGAGACAGGGCAGGGAGGGGAGCCTTCCAATTCCCAAACAGGGAGCATGCTTTGCTTTTGGCTCGATCATCCCCAGTGAAATGTCGCAGGCATTGCACCGGATCTTTAGGCAGGGCTGCAGGGATTGTACTGGATCCTTCAGCAACTCTTTTCCTGCCTTGCCTTCTTGACATAACACCGGGAGGGGAGAGTCTTTAGATGTAATGTAAGTTCTCTTCAGGGAGAGAACTGCTCTACCCTGGCCAGAAATCATCACATAATCTTTCATGTTACCAAATAACACCAAAGGACGCTGGGGTCTAGCAGTGTCCTAAGGAACACGTGAAACCCTCACTCTTTTTGGCCATCTATTCCCACTCAGCTCTAGAAGACTCTGATGGAAGACAGGATTCCCCAGCAGAGGAGCCATCAAAGCAGGCCCACCAGCCAACAGGTGAGCTTCCAAAGGCAGTGTGCTCAGCCGCCAGCCTCACTGCAGATACAAGTTGTCAAGTGGCTGCAGATTTAAATGTCAGCCAAGGCCCTTTTCCTGACAAGACAGGAAGGACTTAACTGCCAAACAGTAGCTACCACTTTTACTGACAGCTCATGTATGTTTCAAAGCAAAGCTCTATACACCAAGGGAATACCAAATGCCTTGCCTTGCCTGGTGGCTGCTTTAGACCACAGCAGTGTAAAGCAGGTTTGAATTTGGTTTTCTCTCTTTGCAGAATCTGAACCAGTCACCATAAATATCCGAGACCTACTTTCCTGTTCTAATTTTGCAGTTCAACACAGATATCTGTTTGAAGAAGACAAACTTTCGAGATCTACACAAAAACTTTTCCACTCTACAAAACCTTCAGGTAATTCCAAGTGAAATATCACAACTGGATTAGCTGCAGCAGCCTTTCAGCTTGCCAACAGACTTAGCTTAAAGTAGCAAAGGAGTTTCTTGATCCCCAGGGTACAATGAAAGCTTCTTCCAGTGTTTGAAGCAAACACAGCCCTTTCCCAGCATTTACATCCCTGGATCTGGATGCATGGAAAGGCTGGGCATTTCTTGTATTATGGTTTCCTGTGTACTGACTCAGTCCCGTTATCATGTGTCTGGAAAGTGTGGTAAAGATAGAGGTGAACTCTCTCCATCTGCTTTCTCAGGAAGCCTTTTGGAAGAAAGCCAAGACCAATGCAAATGTGAAAACCTTATCATGTTCCAGAACCTTGCAAATGAAGAAGTAAGGAAACTAACCCAGCGCTATATCCTTTTCCTATGGGATGCTCTGTGTTCAGAGCAAATAGCTAAACTTTACAAATAACTGCGTATTTCATCAGCAAAGCCAGAAACACTAAAAGGTGTTTGAGTCAGCGTCAAGGCAAGCTTAGTAGCACGGCCACATACTTCGTTGTTGCTGTCTGCTGAGGCCAATCAGACAGTATATAGTGTAAGTGGGGAGGGAGGCACTTCCCTCTGTAAGAGGATGGATAAACACTAGGCATGAAGTGTTCCAGAGAAGCATGCAGTGCCTTCTCCAAGGATGAAGAGCTTTAGTCTGATCTCTAAACCCTCAATCCTAACCACAAGAAGCTGCATGTATGTGCAGACTTTGAAGAACTGAGTGTCTCCCTTGCCTTTTTGGCAGCCAAGATAATTTTCTTTAAATTTTTAAGATTTATTTATTATGTATATAGTATATATAGGGCACCAGATCTCATCATAGATAGCTGTGAACCACCCTATATGGTTGCTGGAAATTGAACTCAGGACCTCTGATAAAACAGGCAGTGCTCTTAACCTCTGAGCCATCTCTCCAGCACCACCCACACACCCACAGTACTTTATAGTCAGCACTCTAAGAGATGAAATCCACCAGGGAACAGGCTCCAGTGACTCATTTAAGCAGCAATGGATGCATTGGGATGACAGAGTGATTGGTACACCACCAGAGGCTCTGAACTGAAAACTATAGCAAGCTCATTAAAGCCGGCTGATACAACCACAGTGAGCCTCAGCTAGTCCGGACCCTTGTGCCAACAGGCCAAGAGCAGCACACGGCAATTCTCCCTGTAAGTGGGGAGAGGGGCTGGCCCCTATGTGGAATTCTAACAGTAGTCAATATAAACCTGGGTTGTCATGCCTCCATGGGGGCAGATAGCAGGAACTGAGGAGCTTAAGGCGAAGACAAATACTTTACAGCCTATTCCCGTCCCTTTCTACCTTAGAAAAGAAACTGTACGTAAGGAGTGTTAAGTCAGAGGTCAAGGCCACTCGCTCCTGAGCTTTTGGTCAATGGGCCCCACTCCCATGTCTCCTCTGATTTCCCTTCACGCTGTAAGGCCCAACCCTTACATCTCCCATAACTATAAGCAGCACGGGCAGAGTTAGAAGACTTTCTTGGAAAATCTTCAGGAAAAGCCAAATTCATCTGGCTTTGAAAATGGGTTTAAGCTTAGTGTTGATGGCACATGCCTTTAATCCCAGCAGTTGGATCTCTGAGTTTGAGACCAGCCTGGCCTACAAGAGCTAGTTCCAAGACAGCCTCCAAAGCCACATATAAAGTGTCTTAATGACATGATAAATTATAAATGTACAAGGTTTTTTTCCCATAATATGGGACAGTGTACTTTTAATCCCAGACTTTTTAGGAAGTTTTAGTAATCAAATCAAGTTGTACTGGGTTACAAGCTAAAACAGGCATCCAGATTTGCTCATTTTCCTTAACTTGAGATTTACTAGAAGAAATGACACAAAGGATGGAAGCCTTGGAAAACCGCCTACGATACAGATGAAGACTAGAAATGCTTTTATGTGCTTGTACGTCATCATAAAAAGGATTTCAGAGCGGTAGAGCCTCAAAGCTCACAGGATAGTTAAATCTGTAAAGCAAAACACAACCAGTACTGAAAACACTGGACCACTGCATGAGAAATGCAGACACTAGTAGACACTAAGGTGTCTAAACTCCATACTGGGGGTGGAGAAACCCTCTGAATCCTAAACGAGTTTACCATGAGAATGAACTGTGCAGTGTTCTGTGATGTACTATGACTTGCTTCTGCCTTCTCCCACCTTAACACTGAAATCTCATTTGCAAACAAGTCTCGATTCTGCAGAAATGACTCCACGCATTGCTTTTTTTATTATTATTGGGAATTACTTTGATGTATATATGGACATATGGTTAAGTCATGGGACCTATGTTCTGTTGAATTTTTATGTTAAAATCCAACACCCCAAAAATGTTGCTGAATAAAGTTCCTAGTTTAAATTTGAGATGGGGTCTTAATTTCAACTCTCAAGTCTGCTTCTGCATACTGGGAATACAGGCACATGACAGATTAACACTTTACAAGCTAATCAGCTTGGTGCGACCAGTCTGACTAGTGATGGTTACCAATGCCTTGCAGATGATCCAGGTTCAGTTCTCCAGCACCCACATTGTAGCTCACAACTGTCTGTTGAGCAGTTGCAGGGAACCCTATGCCCTCTACTGGCCTTCCACAGGCATCAGGAATGCATGTAGTACACAGATACGACTGCAAGCATAACACTCACACACATAAATCTTTAAAAAAAACTTTAAATGCCACATATCCAAGTGCCCAGACCCTAGAAGGTGTGTGACACCCCCTCCAACGTTTTAAATGCTCAGTATAAGCAGTCAGGCTCACAAGATAGGGCTTGTGTGGGGGGGGGGGGGTGAGGAGATAAAGACAGAATGAATTCTTTGTCTTGACTGAAACAAATGGGAGACAGCAAATTAAATGGTAAATGTACAAAATACTGAAAAGTTACTATTAAGAAAAATGTAAAAGTTCTGGACTAGATAATCACAAATATAATGGAGAATTACTTTAGCACCAGAAAATACTCAAAATGCTGACTCCTTGGTTCTCCAGGACCATAGTTTAGTGAGGCAGATATGACTAATGCTAATTTTTTTAAAGGGCTCAGTTTTACCATCTGGCACCTAGCCTCCACTGGACTTGACCTCAAAACAAATACAGGTAAGCCCAGAATTGGGGCAGGAACCTTCTGCTACAGTGGGCCAAAGCACAGCCATGTTCTGAAGACGAACCAGAAAGCCTTTCCATGAAACATGACTATCTGCCACATTACACCACTAACTCCATTCAGGACAAGCCTAAAATTTGGTTTCTTCACCATGCCATGTACCATGGCTGTTGCCACAATTCTATACTTGCAATTTTTTTCTCTTAAATATTGTTCGAGCCTATATAACGGCTTGTCTCACGAGGAAGAGAACACCGGAATAGGTTAGACTCTCTTGCTATAGCAAGCTCAAATTGTGTCAGATAGTTTTGTTCACCTGCCACAGAGTGTTGCTTGCGATGTTTGACACACTCAACACGCCACTTCTCTGCCACCTGTCTAGAATCCCTACCATCCCTCATATTAGAGCAACCCACCTGAAACCTCACTTTCATTGTAACTACAAAAGAACATCTTAGAATGCCACCTTTTACCATCCCTGACTTGAGTCCCTGTCCCTCCAAAGCAGCACAATGGCACTTCATCAGGCCACCCCCACAGAAATACACCCGACAAAGCTTGTTTCCTATCTCCTAGCTTTAAATTTCCCTCATTTTAAACCCTTCTTGCAGACATGATGACTAGAAAATATATATAAAAGCCAAATTATCATGTACTATATTATCACCTCCTGCAAATCACACACACAAATTCTAAATGCCTATGGTTAAGTCACTACATAGAAACCCAAAAAGAAACAATACATCAGTATTTGTACTTTGAAAATCAGTTCACCATATATCAAGGAATTAAACAGGAACTAGTTTGGAGGGAAAATTCATAACATGAAAAGTCCTCTGTAGGTGACAAATACACACTAACCCAAACATTGAAACACTGAACCATGGAAACAGCTCTAAAAGGCAGGCCTAACCATCTTCATAGAAGATCTAATACCAGATTAAGCTCAGGGAAGAAGACCCTTATGTTCTATACTTTCAGCAGCCTGTAACAGAATTTCACCTAAGCCCCTTGCTACACCAACTCCTCTCCAAAATACAGTGC
This sequence comes from Cricetiscus sungorus, assembly GCA_030556225.1. Lineage (NCBI taxonomy): Eukaryota > Metazoa > Chordata > Mammalia > Rodentia > Cricetidae > Cricetiscus > Cricetiscus sungorus. The sequence goes on along the minus strand of JANBXA010000366.1, from coordinate 30,682,790 downwards.
AAATCACGAGACTAGAATCCAAAGCCTGTCTTTACAGGGGCTGTGAATAACAGCTCAGGGGCACATCACTTTCTGTACAAGTCTGAGCTGAAGCTCGAATCTCCAGCACCCAATGTAAAAATGGTGACACACAAGAGACCCAGAAAGGAAGCTGGCTAGCTAAACTAGCTGAACTGCCAAATTCTAGGTTTAAGTGAGAACCCATGCCTCAGTAAGGTTATGAAGGAACACACCCACCCACAAAATATACCAAGTAACATGGGATGCTGATTAGATATATATGAACACAAATGTGTATTTCAACATTAAAAATCCAAACTCTCAAACACCTCTGGTCCCACACATTTTGCAGTGATATGGTGTACTATCTTTAACAAAACAAAACCCTCACAATAAACTAGGGGATGTAATTAACTTCACAAATGTCTGGATGCCAGAAATTGTGGTTTCAATCGCTCTAACACAACTTCCAAGTGTAAATGAAACAAAAGCTAGGAAGAAAACACCCAAACAGACACAAGGTTTTTTAAAAGAGCTCTGGTGGTTTTATTAAAGAAAGGCTTTTCTGGTTTACTACTTCTCACCAGTCTGTTCTGGCATGCTTCTAATAATATCAGAGTCACCTGGAAAATAAAAACGATAGTTTTACAATCCATGTAATGGCAAGTGGTAATCACAGAACTTTCCCTAGAGTTGACTACACATTCTTTAGCCAAAAAGGCAGATTAGCAATATCTGAAAATTATTACAGTGGTTGCTATCACTCCTCAGCCATCCTAGGATCACACAAAGTGATCAAAAGTCAGATCCGGCTTGTCACCAGCATTTAGAAAACCAGACCTAGGTAAAGACCTAGATCTGGGGACACATGCATGGCCTTAATATAGCGAATGTCTAGCCTGCCCTGATTATCACAGAATCAGAGCAGCGAGAATATTCGCAGTATTCTACAAGGCAACTAAAACTTCTAAGCTCAAAACACAAGAACGTGAATTTGCAGACACTCACCCTACATTGTTTATTCCCAAGCAACAAAGATTACTTTTATTTCACCTATTTCCACCTACTAACAATTAAATTCATATACTTAAAATTTTTTATTTACAGCAAAGCCAATTTACAATATACTACCGTATGCATCCTCAATTCTCTGCACAATAAAATTATGATATCTCTTTCATTATTAAAATTCTAATGGTCTGAACTCAGGCACCAATGCCACTGCCTAGTTAGAAGCACTAACATTAGAAAGAAAATATTGTACAATTTAAAAAGCATACCTGGGTCAATGATAGCCAGTGTGCATACTCTGTAGTATTTTCCACATGCTGTGCCCAATTCAATGTTATTGCCACTGTAGTGATGGACACCGGTTTTAGCCAACATGGCATAGTATTCTATTTCAGATTTCCTTTGGGAGCAACAAAAAAGTCCAATGTAATGCCACATCAAGATACTGATAGACTGTTACCACAGATTAAGTCTTTTAACAGTAACCAGATCACTCCCTAGAATAACCTGTAAATTACCTACTGAATACCTACTTTGTTTAGGTAGCATTCAATTCTAAGTATGTTGTATTCAGTTTTCAAATTACTAAGTTTCAAAAGAGTAAGGTACTTAAAAACTAAAGAGTTATCTAGTTTAGTAGAAAAGGGTATGATAGGCATGAGAAAGTCAACATTGGCCTGGGCAGATAGCTCAGGGAAAGCTGGTACTACTTACAAAAGTCCCAAATTCAGTTCCCAGCGCTCACAGCTCAAAACCAACCACCTCACAACTCCAGGGGATCTGACACCCACTTCTGGATTCCCAAGATCACAAGCATTCTCAGACCAACCCCCCCCCACACACACACACAATGGCAGAGTGGAGGGTAGGAAACCTTGAAAAAAAAGTTAAGCCATCTTAACCACCCACTAGCATCCTAGTACTATTAAAGAGCAACCAACCTCAGCACCAACTCAACAGACACAAATGTATTTGATGTCCCACAGACCATCATCAATAATGCCACAAGGAGCTTTTGAGAAATGGAACCTGAACCCCACCCTGGACCCACTCCAGTTTGTATTTAACGATGGATGCTTGTACTATTACTATAAAGGGCAGGTTAAAAAATAAGCAAGAAAATGCTTCACAAACTTAGACTGAAGAGGTGGTTGGTGCTGTCAATCAACTGCCATAGAAAATCCAGCAGCTTATATTCTCCAAGTTTCATTAGCTTCCTTGGACTTTTCACTAGTTTCAAATTAAAGCAGTATAAACATATGCTCAGAAAATCAGACACTGCTAAATGGGTGAGTGTATGATACTCCAATTCCATAAACCAGCCAAAACTTTTCTAAATTAAAACAGGCACATGCAATCTAGTGTAACACTTCAAACTTAGAGGATCAAAAAATAGGGCAGCGAAAAATACATAGAAAAAACACATTATGCGCCTGTGCGTCCCTGGGTGTGTATCGTATGTGTCCCTCCTGTCACCACACACTGCTTCGCAGGTACGTTCACAGAAGAACACACACAAAAACTAACGTCCAAACATCAGGGAGCAACCATCATAATCGCTCTCCCCCAATGCTGGGTATGCGTCCACAATGAGTTTGCAGTCGGCCGCACGCACTCGGGTCCCCTCCATTACCTCAAAGCCGGGCAGTTGTTGGCGAGGATAACCAACTTCGCTTTGCCCTGTCTGATCATCTTGAGAGTCTGTTTGTATCCCAGCACGTACTTCCCACTTTTCATAACAAGCTGGAGCCTAGAGTTGATGGACTCGAGGGACTTTTTCTACAATGCAAACGTTTTGAGACCTGAGAACCAGGAGCAGCCATCTCGGAACCAAATCCAACCCCAGGAGTTTGGAACCGAGCCCCTAATAATGCCTGCACGATCACAGGGATTACTTTGCAAGCCTGGACCCTCGGCGGCACGCTGGTGACCCAGTGCGCTCCCATCTACCCGCCCCGGCCCAGACCCTGCTGTCCGTCCACGTGAACCGGCTTCCGGGCCCCATCGGCTTCACTCACCGTCTTCTTTGCGGCCACCATCTTCCTGCCTTAGGTGCGGGAGAGCCCCCAACCTAGCACACAGAGAGGGCAGAAGAGAGGATTAGCATCCGGAGCGCCAAAACGCCAGCCAGCGGGGCTCCCCGAGCCGCCTAATCCTCCACCCAGCAGAGCTCACTCACCAAGAGCAGCCGCCAAGATGGCCGGGGAGCGAGAAAGGAAGGAACTCCCACAATGCAAAGCTCTTCTACGAGAACCGGGGCACGCCGGGACGGGAAGCGGAAGTGGGCGCCGATCACAAGCGGAAGGGACCTGGTTAGGAGCGGACCGCCGCCGTCTGTTGCTATGGGGACCGGTTAGTTCCGTGGCTCGGACGCTGCAGGCTGGGACCGCGGAGAACGGGCGTGGGATGGGGACGGCCGAGGCCGCGGTGTGTGGGGCGGGGCGGCGTCCACCAGGGTGTGGCAGCTGTTGAGCTGGTCTCTGGCTGATGATGCCTCGTGCGAGCCCTGGGACGCCGCTCTCCCTGAGTCCGCCCTTCGCGAGCCTCCACCCGCCGATCGTTCGTCCAGGATGCCGTTCCATAGGAGACTCCCCGAGTTCCTCTGCTGCACAGAGACCGCAATCAACAAATCCAAACCCGGCCAGGGCGCTCAGCGGGTATGCGCTTCCCGCCAAACGGATGAGCGGAGATCGAGACCCACGTGGTGGGAGGGGAGATCCTACTCCAGCAGTGTGTTTTCTGATCTGCGCTTGAACGCACACATTCGTGCGTAAAAGTAGAGAAATAGATGTAATAAAATCTTTTTATAATATCTACTTTTAAAATCCTTTCGCTGTGAAACTTGGACACTACTTACTAGCACCAACACACCCGGTGCTTTTGAAAGTGTTCAGCCTAAACCTCCCCATTCCCATCTCTCCAGTAAGTCTGGCACATTTGTGCACGCTTGTAATTCCATTTCTGGAACATAGACAGATCCCTGAGGCTAGCTTTTCAACCAACCTACTCTAATCTGTAAGTCCCAGTAAGAGACCCTGTGGGGGAAAAAAAAAAAAAATGAGGTGGACAACTACCGAGAAAGCACACCAGAAATTGGCCCAAAGCCACTGCCCAACAGCACAAGATTCGACACATACAAAAAAAGTAAGTTCAGGTTAGGAAGTAAGCTGTATGGTGTGTTACTTTGCTCTGGAGGTTGGGAGGGGAGAGAGCATTTGCCCCCTATCCCGGTAATAATTTGTTCCGTTGTTTTTTGAGACACGGTTTCTCTGTGTAATACCTCTGGCTGTCTTCGAACTCACTTTGTAGACTTGTGTAAACTTGAACTCACAGAGCAACTCCTGCCTATGCCTGGGATTAAAGGTTTACACCACCCTGACATAAAAATAATTTCTAAAATAGCTAGGAGCCCTCCGGTCGTGGTGGCCTATGCCTTTAATCCCAAGAGAGGCAGGCAATCTCTATAAATTGATCTTTACAAAAAAGAAGCCAGAAATTACAACAACGTTTACCTAACCCCCCTGTCTCTCTCTCTCTCTCCCCGGCTCGCTCTCTCTCTCTCTCTCTCTCTCTCTCTCTCTCTCTCTCTCTCTCTCTCTCTCTCTCTCTCTCTCTCTCTCTCTCCCCCCGGCTCGCTCTCTCTCTCTCTCTCTCTCTCTCTCTCTCTCTCTCTCTCTCTCTCTCTCTCTCTCTCTCTCACACACACACACACACACACACCATGAGATAGTGACCTTGTTATTCTCAAAATTTTACAGCTAACGTATTGCAGAAATAGGAACAGAACCAGTCTGTAAATTAGCTACTTTTACAAATAAAACTTAATCAACTGTGTCCCATTTCGATGTGAATTCGAACAAATAGTAGTGTTATATTACCATACTATTTGCTTTAAAATTTAGGCATCAATTACCTAAGGTCATGCAAATCCAGATATTTGCCTTCTATTATTCTAGTTCTGTAAACATACTAATCTTTTAATGAACTTTACAAATAGCTCATCTGAAAATTCAATGAAATAAGCCTAGATTAGAGTTGTGCCATTGTCAGTTAAAATACCAGTGTCGACATTGTCCGACCATGTGTGTGTCCGTCCCTTCCCCTCCCTCCTCCCCCCTCCCCCGTGTCTCTCTCTCTCTCTCTCTCTCTCTCTCTCTCTCTCTCTCTCTCTCTCTCACACACACACACACACACACACACACACACACACACACACTTTTTTAATCCTGTTATCCTGTGTTTTTCTTTGCTGACCTGTTTGGTTTGTGGTTGTCATGCTGTTATGAAAGGGAATGTCTGCTTAGGAGCACTTTGCATTACTGTTCTCTTCAGGTACAGTGTGGGACTGTTGATGTCCTCTTGTTACACTAAACATTCAATTATGCATCTTCCTCCCATCTTTCTCACTCTCAAATATTCTTAGTAGATACTTGATGACAATGAGGGATACTAAACTAATGGGCTAAGACATGGTATAAGTCTATCTGCTGTGTGGAGAAATTGTCACTGGACATTGTATACATGTACCAATTATGTACTCATTCCAAATGATACTATGTATCAATTATATACTCTTCCTAAATGATGTTGTGTACCAGGTCCTTTGTATTGCTGGACCTTTAAGGTACTTTCATAATTGCTAGGTTGTATCTCGATTGATGGAGTCCTTGTCTACCATGCACAAAGTCCTGGATTCAAACCCCACTACCACCTAAAAATGGGTGTGGTAATGCATGCTAGGTAACTGCAGCACTTGGGAGTGGGAGAAGCCAGAGCATAGCAAGTTCAAGGCCCTCTTAGGGCCTTGCCTTAAAAAAAAAAAAAAAAAAAAAAGGTAGGTAGGATGGTTAAAGAATGGCTGCTTACAAATGTGCACATACTTTTACAAACCTTTAACTTATGGTCATGAAAATATCGTAGACCATATTAATCTTTTTGATTTGCTTGTTTGTTTTATTTTTTCAAGACAGGGTTTCAAAGTAGCTATGGAGCAGGTCCTAGAACTCACTGTATAGTCCAGGCTGGCCTTGAACTCAGAGGTCCGTCTGCCTTCTGGGATTAAAGGCATGCACTACTACCTCTTTTTATAGAGAAAGAAAATGATGAAATACTTTTCAAAGGTTAAGTAAGACCAAATTTGTTCTCCCATGCCTATGATACTAGCAATCAGGAGGTGAAGACTATTCTTGCGTGCATAGGAAATCCAAGGCCAGCCTGGGCTACCTAAGACCATGTGTCAAAAATAAGTTAGTCAGGACTGAAAGTCTGAAATATTAACTGAAATTCTGGGGCAGGGACAAATAAAGCCTTGAAAAGGAGAGTGGAAGCAAAACCAGAAGAATGGACGGTGGCAAGCATAGTTTGCTGCTAAACCATTTCTATGAGAGGGAAGACCAGGCTGGCCTCTGCCTCTGAGTGTTGGGATTAAAGGCGTGGGCCACCATGCCCAGCTCTGATTTTTTTGAAAAGACATTTGTTTTTACTATGTATATTTCAGCAGTGCTTAAACTATTTTGTAGCATGCATGCATTAATTATTACATGAAAAGTTCCTTTTATGTAATAATTTAGTATTATATTTTCGAACTGGTATCTTGTAAGCCATCAGTTATGTAACAAGGCCCCAGACTTCGTAAGCTCCTAGATCTTAGCACAACTGACTCGATGGTGGAGTCAGGGCCGTAAAACTCAGCACACACAGAGAGAGAGCACCACCTGCCGAACTAAAAGAGAGGCCTGATGCATCAAAGTCCATATAGTTCTGGGAAAGTCTCTAACTGTTCTAACCAAGCATTTTGGCTTCTGTAGTTCTGCTTCTGGCTAACTGTTCTTGTTAACTGAAGTTAACGTCAACCCAGAACAGGGATTTTGTGTTTAAAAGCTCAAGCCCAGAAAAGAACAGTGCTACACAGGGAACCCTATCTCAAAAAAGAAAGGAAGGAAGGAAGGAAGGAAGGAAGGAAGGAAGGAAGGAAGGAAGAAAATAATTTTCATATTACAAAGCTATGAAATGCATATGCTTTGAGAGGACTTTGCTATCCAGATGTTATTACTCCTGGATGCTTTTTTGTTTGATTTTGTTTTTTCAAGACATGGTTTCTCTGTGTAGCCTTGGCCGTCCTGGAACTCAATCTGTAGACCAGGCTGTCCTGTAACTCACAGAGATCTGCATTTCAGAGTGATTTTGAGAGAGTAAAACAGGTAATTAGAGAAGAAAATTAACACAAGACTTTATTAGCTTCTGAAAACAAAAGGTTTCAAGATAAGACCCACAGGCACCTACATTCTTTGTGCTTCCTGTTTTTTTCTTTCTTGCAATGAGGATTAGAAGTGACAGGCTGCATTCCTTGTCAGAGCACAAACAGTACTAACAAGTTCATCTGATAGCTGTTGGTTCAGTGCATCAACCCTTTCTGTCCAGCGGTTAAAACAATCATATTCATTAACAATTACTTGATGTTCACAGTAAGGCATGCCTCAGTGCTTTGTGTGCCTCAGCCCTCACATTCTTCCCAGCCACCTGCACGTTAACCATGCTGATAAATATGTTGGGAAGAAGGAGGGCAATGATATTTAGTGAATGAGCAATGTGCACTCACCCACGCATTCTGAACAGGGAGGGGGCAAGACAGAAGAGCAGCTACCCATCCTTTCTGTTTACCGGATAATAAAGGCAGTACTTCTCCCACAGCCCTTCCTGCTCAGATAGGGGGTGATTCTGCTTCTTCTCATTCTGTTTTGTTTAACCGGCTAAATCTCATACACTTCAATTGAAAGCCGGCCTAAGTAACAGTTCCCCTCATCTAATTGTATTTGATTTTACTATTTTCTATCTAAGGTAGCATAAGTTTTTTATATCCTTTGATACGGGGGGGGGGGGGGAAGGTGAGACTACTTCTTGTATTATAGTGCAGTGACACTTTTGGAAAGTAAAGTGGTATCTATGAACTTGGTCTTTGGGTTAGTTTGTATTTCTTAGGGTCATTTTATAAGATTTTACTATAACTGGATTCCGGTATGTTTCAAAGTGTCTGTCCACAAAGTATGGTGTTTTACATGTTATTGCCAATGCTTTGAAAGTCTGCTATCTATTTTCAACCTCAGTAAGGGTAGAGAACAGATGAAGACAGCAATTTGCCTTTAAACCAGAATGCTATCAGCCCAGTGCACAACACTGTGTAGCATGTTACCCAGGGAAGAAATTTCTTGATAAAATCAAAATAAGGATATATGGAAGAGAAAAAAAAAAATGGCAAAAAGGATCACTGGGGGGTGAAATGATTAACTACTGCCTTTGAGATATAAAACATCAATGTTGACCTTGAAAAATCACAGTAGCAGTTATGACCACACACTATCAAGCCAGACATCTGACAAGACCGAAGGCCTGAGGCAAAGCAGGTGATTATTGTTGGGGTCGGCCAGGAAGAAGCAGGCTTTGTGCAGTGCAGCCCCATGTTAAAACACAGAAAGAAACTCAGTTAGTTAGGAAAGCAGTTTATTTTGAAGCTCGACAAATGGACAAGATATCCAGAGGTCAAGATACCCAGGTCTGTATAGACCAGTCATGGGAGAAAACGGGAGTGTGTAAGTCTCTGGTTCCCAGCAAACTATAAAGCACGGGACAGGACCTCAGTGTTATCTTGGGTGGTGCCATAACCATTTACAACTCCACCACTCTGTAGGTTTGAATGCTTCTGAAGATAAGTAGAAAGACCAGTAAGTCATGTAGAAATTAATCTATCACCTTCCTTACCTCGTAATAAAGTGAGTACTTTGATAAGCTACAATATGGAATGGGATGTCTCAGGGAGACATGGTGTCTTGTTATCCTTTTCTCTTTCTGACATGGGCCAGTGTTGTCCACACTGGTCTCAACACCCTAGGCCCAGGTGATTGTCCTTGCTTAGCCTCCCCAGTAGGATGTCTGATATCTTGATGACAGGACCACTAGTGAATGATACTGGCAAAAAAGTGTTGAGTGGGAATAACAAGTTTGATCTAACATCCATTACAGTAAAAAGTAACTGCTCACCTAGGGATGTAGAGATGGCTTGGTGGTAAAGTGCTTGCCTCAAAGGCGTGAGGACCTGAATTCAGATTCCTAGAATCCACATAAAGTTGGATACCATAGTGCATGTGATCCCAGTACACCTACAGCAAGATGGGAGGTGGAGAATCCCTGGAAGCATGTGGGTCAGCTAACGTGATGGACACAGTAGCAAATAGGACTCTCTGCATCAAACAAGGAGAAAGTGAGGATCAACAGGTGAGGTTGCCCTGTAATTTACACACACACACACCATGCACACACATCTGTATACACACACACACACACACACACACACACACACACCCTTTAAAAGATTAACTTCACTGTTATCTTAAGAAGCAATCCATTTTATCTTCCTTGAGAAGGTTGCATGGTGGCACACTCCTTTAATCCCAGCACTCCAGAGGCACAGGAGAATCTCTGTGAGTTCCAGGACAGCAGGAGTTACTAGCTAGAGCTCATCAAAGTATCATTTCAGAGACATCATTTGTCACCACTTTTGCTGGGAAGTTGTGTGCTCAGCCAGGTAAACTTTGGTAAAGGGAGGAACAAGTTGCTGAGCCCAAGTATGAGCTCTATCCCCATCCCTATATCTATTTTATTCCTGAGCCCATTAACTGAGTAATGAGATGATCCCTGAAGAAGGCTGCCTAGTGTGGTGGTTTGAAAGAAAATGGGCCCTACAGGGGATGGTGCTATTAGGAGGCAGGGCCTTGTTGGAGGAACCATGTCACTGTAAGCATGGGCTTTGAGGTCTCATATGCTCAAGCTACAGCTAGTATCACAGTTCACTTCCTGTTGCCTGCCGATCAAGATGTAGAACTCTCAGCTCTTCTTCAGCTCCATGTCTGCCTGCATGCCACCTGCCATGAAAGATAAAGGAATAAGCCTCTGAATTGTAAGCTAGTCCATTAATTGTTTTCTTTTATAACATTTGCTGTGGTCATAGTGTCTCTTCACAGCATTAGGAACCCTAACTAAGACACCTCATCAGTAAGTGCCTCCTCTGAAGATAATAGAAGATACCAAGGTCAGTTTACAAATTATCCCTGAGGGTACTTCAGGCAGTTCCTAAAACCAATTGATCAAGAACTGAATCCTAGTTTAGCATAAAACATAGAGTTTAGAGAATTTAAAGTCACATATTTGTTTTTAGTTAATATGTAAATTATATCTTACTGAGAAAAAGTTTTTTTTTTAAGCCTTCATGACGAAAATTTAAAATGACATTTATTATTTATTTGGTTTCTTGAGGCAGAGTTTTTCTGTGTAGCCCTGGCTATCCTGGAACTTGCTCTGTAGACAAGGCTGGCCTCTTAAACTCAAAAATCAGCCTGCCTCTGCCTCCTGAGTGTTGGGATTAAAGATGTGTACCACCACCTCCTGGCTTATGACTTTTATTTTTAAAAGCTTGAGAATGAAGAACACTTCTATGCCACAAACCATGTCCCCACATCCAAATTGATATGATAAAATGGCCCTCCCAATGTGATCATTTCTATAGACAGGATGTTTAGAAGATATTTAATGTTAAGTCAGAATGACGGGTCCCCAAACCAGCAGTTCTGCAGTCTCATAAAAAGGAGCATTGAGCCATAGACATATAGAAGATATGTAGAAAGGAAAGCCATCTACCACTCAAGGAGAGGACCTAAGAAGCAACCAGCCTGTGGCTGGCAACTTGACCTAAACTCTAGAACTGTGAGCAAGTACTTTTCTGTTGTTCGGGGTACGCGGTCTATCCTGTTGTTCGAGATACACAGTCTATCCTGTTTTGTTACAGCAGCCCCAGATGACAATGAGACACAATGGGTAAATGTACGAATTTGCCAGTATCTACCTGTGTAAGTCACTATTTGGGGGATAAAGGAGAATTGTCAATTAACAAATGTAGAAGGAATAATGTAAGCAGAAGTTCATCTTCAATAACAGTGATAATTAGTCCAAGTAAGAGATGATTGGTTAAACGTAGTTATAATAGTTTAACGGGAAACAGGGTATTACTTAACCTAACACCCCATAAACTACCAAGAGTAAGATAGTGACACTGCAGGGGAGAAACACAGGAAACTCCGCCTTAACTTCCCTATGCCGGGACACTTTGGTATGGGTGACTCCTTAAGAATGAGTGGGTATCATGGCTGACAAAACTGCATCACATGGAAACAATCTTGAAGAAATCGAACAAAACCAAATCGAGAAATGTGACTAAAATAGTCTGTTTTTGTTTTTGAGACAGGGTTTCTCTGTATAGTCCTGGCTGTCCTAGAATAGGCTGGCCTTGAATTTAGAGATCCACCTCCCTGCCTCTGCTTCCCAATTGCTGGTTTGGAAGGCGTGCACCACCACTACCCGGTTAACTAGCCTGTCCTTAACGTTAAGGCCCTCGAAGACAACGCAAGGGGCTGGCTTAAGTTTCTCTTCCAGACAATCCAGGTTAGGTTCCCAGCTCCCATGTAGAGGCTCACAACCATCCATAACTCTGGTTCCAGAGGATCTGATGCCCTCTTCTGGTCCCTGTGAGCTCAAGGCACACAGGTGGTACACAGGTCCAAGACATATATAATACAAATTAATGGCCCTGTCGTGGTAGCACATATCTTTTTATCTCAGAACTCAGGAGGCAGAGGCAGGCAGGATATCTGTGAGTTCGAGGCCAGCCTATTCTACCTAGTGAGTTCTAGGACAGCCAGGACTATGTAGGGACCCTGTCTCAAATAAGAAGCAAACTAAAATGGTAATTTCATTTCTTGATTAATTAAAAAGACAAAGCAAGATTAGAGGAACTGGTCCAGAGCGAAGCAAACCACAAAAAAAAAAAAAAAAAAAAAAAAAGCAGGGCACCAAAGCGGTAGGTGTAGTTCTGGGTGGATCAGAGACTAAAGCTGACTGCGGAGGGCAGGTCTAACCGAGAACAGTGTGGTGTCCGTTGTTGAACTTCCTCGTGGTAACTACGTTGAAGTTATGTAAGAGGATAAGACTGTCATTGCTCATCTAGTCTACCAATCAATAGCCTCTGGCTGCCGCCGCCGCCTCCCCTCCCTGCCTATTTAGCACGATTATTCACACCATCCATCCCTCCCGGTGCTTCACTCTCTCATCTCCTGAATCTTTCCCCCATTTCCCTTCCCGGCAGCCTGCGCCTCCTGTCCAGCCTGTTCCTTGGTTTTAGTTGTGCTTCTGCTCTCTCTTGCCAGCTGGTCGTCCAGCTGTCTGGCACTCTGCCCTCTCTGGTTCTATCCACCTGTGCGTTTCTCGCCCGGCCCTCCAGGTGCTCAGCGTGTACCCCGGGCCCCGCTGCGCGTGCGTGCGCCTTGAACTCTTGGGCAGCAAGATCGCACAGTTGGGAGAAACTTCAGCGGCTTGGCTTTGGCGTGAGCATCGATCGCATCCTAGCCCCGCGACCGATACTCGCGTGAGGCTGGGCCAGGTGACCGCGCTTTTGCACGATGGGCTGCTCCAGCAGCGCCCTCAACAAGGCGGGCGACAGCAGCAGGTTCCGCAGCGGAGGTGAGCAAGGACCCCACACTGCACCCACTCCGGCGGGGGTGGGGGGTGGGGGAGTCTGGGTGCTGGCTGCTCCAAGATCCAGAGGATGCAGCCCTGGCTCAACCTCGCCAGCAGGGGGCAAGTTCCTTCCTGGAGGAGGAGAGCTCTGGGAATGAAGTAGGTCCATCGCTGTGCACCCGCTGCAGGACGCAGGGGCCAAGAGCTGGGTGCTGCCTTACCAGAGAGGAACGAGGGTTCTTGGCGCTAAATTACTAACTGAGCTAGCTGCGACAGTCGTTCACCATGCAGATGAGAAATGACCCACTGAAAGTTCTATTCTGCTCTCTCGTGGACGGTTCGGCATCGCCGGAAAACAAAAATGCAGACCACACACGTGTGCATCGCTTCCAGAGGTTTCAAAGAGGTCACAAACACTTTCCCCTGTCCCCGATTTATATATCCTCTAGGCATATGTGTATGATGAAAAGTAGTCTTCACTTACTGTCGTAAAGAAATTCTGCCAGCACATTTTAATCATCTACTTACTGTACACAGAAGCTGGGAATGGAGCATAAGCGCATGAGACAAATCATTAAGCGCACTCTGACAGTGGTAAATACTGTAGAAAGAATAGATGTACTCAGATGAACCCGAGAGTGCCCGGGTTTCACACGTCTTAGGTTATAAATTGCCAGCATTTTTAAACTGGATTCTTCAGGCAGTTTATGGAGGCGACTTTTATCTTCTAATCCCCTTTCACCGGCTTTAGCATCCCGCGTTACTGCAATAGCAGTGATTTTTAATTGTTTTGTGGTACAGACCACAAGATTATCATTCAAGCTGCACCGGAGCTCAGACAGTTTGTCCTTCTCAGAAATGCGTTGCTGTGAGACCATCGAGATGGTCTTCTGTAGATGAGCAAAGAGCGAGGAAGTAGGCAAAACTGTATGTGCAAACAATTCAAATCCCCTGTCAACTGACAATGTAAAGGCACGGAAAGTCATTTATTCCTAATGCACAGTGCCTGCTGATCTTTCCCCTAAAAGAGTTCAGACCCCTCACGCCTCAACGGGTTCTGCTGAGGCCAGTGCACTTAGAAATTGTTTTTGCGTTTAGTGTCTCGTTTTACAAAGCCAGATGGATTTTTTTGCCCTTGATCCATTGTAATTCCTTACGGGTATCCAGATGAGAAACACAAGAAAAACTGATGCTTTCAGAAGATGACATCACAGCTTCTCTTATCCACTCTAGGTGGTGTCTTGGGTTAAAAAGCAGAGCACTTAGCTAGAGTAGGTGTAGCTCAGTGGGAGAGGAGGTCGGCAGTATGCCCAAGGCCCTAGGCTCAATGCCCAGCAGACACACGCAACACACACACACACACACACACACACACACACACACACACACCAGGAATGTAACTCGAGGAGTGGCAAATGTATCTAATCGATAGAATGGGGGCTTTACTTGTCTCATTTAGAAGACATCTGATCACTCTATTAACAATTCATATGAGTTAGCTCTAGTTTTTTAACCCTTGCTTTCTTCTGTTGTGAGTTTTCGTGAATGTTAAACACTTACCAATAAGTTGGAGTATATAGAAAATTGATTAATATGTAGCATACATTGCTCAAAACATACACTGAAGGAACAGACCAACAGTATTGCCTCTGAGCCTCCTTGAGACAATACCCTCGTAATCGAATACTATTGTATGTTTGGCATTTCAACTTTGTGATCTTGGTAGCCTTATAAATAATTCATTCCTCTCTGTACAGCTTAAAATTTCTTTAGATCCTAGATACAACCCAAGCCAGTGTATTGTGCTTTTAGATAAAAGTAGTTCAAGTTTATTAAATGCCCATCATGTGCAATCATTAACTGCATGCTATGCTCCAGTGCCTAACAGTGTTTAGTGTGTAATAGGCTCTTGGTGAAAAATGAAGTCGAGGCATTCCCATTGGCAAAAATGCAGGGTTATAAAGGGAATGGCAGTTAGGCTAGAATGTCAGGATACTATGAAAGACTACCAAGCCCTCACCCCCTTCTCTCCATTCCTGAACGATTACATCAGAAACTTTGCACGATCCCACCAGGTCCCACTGTGGGAGTACTTTTAAATCAGATCCCAAAAATCTTATTATTTGGGGGTGGCTTCTGTTTTACATGCAAGGTCTCACTGTATAGCCCCGTCTGGCCTGGAACTCAAGAGATCTGCCCGCTCCATCACCACGCCCAGCTTCAGATCTCCCAAATTGTATACATACTGTACCTTTCATTTCCACTGTGGAACACTACTGCCTCAGGTAAGGTTCCCGCTGCTGTGATAAGTAAGCATCATACCCAAAAGGAACTTGGGAAGGAAAGGGTTTATTTCAGCTTGCAATTCTTAGATCACAGCTCATCACTGAGGGAAGCCAGGGTGGAACTTGAGGGCAGGAACCTGGAGGCAGGAACTGAGACAGAATCCATGGAGGGACGATGCTTCCTGGCTTGCTCCCCATGGCTTGCTCAGCCTGTTTTCATATGTAATCCAGGACCGCCTGCCCAGGGGTGCCGCATCCACAGTGAACTGGGCCTACCTATGTTGGCAATCACGAAAATGTCCCATAGGCTTGCCCACAGGCTAATCTGTTGGCTGCATTTTCTCAACTGAGGTTCTTTTCCCCCAGATGACTCTTTCTTTCTTTCTTTCTTTCTTTCTTTCTTTCTTTCTTCCTTTCTTTCATTCTTTCTTTTTTTCTTTCGTTTGGTTTTTTTTTTTTTTTTTTTTTTTTTGGAGACAGGGTTTCTCTGTGTAGCTTTGGAGGCTGTCCTGGTACTGCTTTGTAGACCAGCCTGGTCTCGAACTCAGAGATCTGCCTGCCTCTGCCTCCCGAGTGCTGGGATTAAAGGTGTGCACCACCACCAGCCTGGCAGCATTTGCCTTTTTACCCAGAGCTCTAAAAAGCATGAGGGAGAGTCTTTTATTTTTTGAAGAAAGGATAAATAGGTTAAAATTAGAATTGCTTAATTTTGTGGGAGCAAATTATAAGCGTTACATCCATTTCTGGTCTATTGGAATCTGAACATAAAGCGTGTATCTTCTGCATAGGCTGTAATGTCTCCAAAGGTCTCCCCCTCGCCCCTCCTCCCCCACTCTACTGTCTCCATGCTGATACATGAGTAATGATTGCCCGTTCTTTGCTGATAGAAATGCTACACCTTTCTGCCAGGATTCTCCATCCTCAGCATTTACAGTTTAAGCACCAGTGCAGATGAAAGAAATAGATGGTAATTATCTGGTGAATTCTTTGCTGCGTTAATGTGTACATTTCCAATGGCAGCTACAATCTTCATCTGTTTGTTCTAGCCTGAATTTCACTAGCTGCTTGGAGCCGCTTCCGTAGGCAGACAGGGAGGTTTGCATTTCACATGGTAAGAGAATGTTCCTTGTAAACACTTCAGCCAATGTTTCCACAGAGTGACGATTCAATCTTAATCAGATTATTGTTGTGTTGTAATTGAAGAGCATCGTTAAAATTAACACTGATTTGTGTAGTGTTTTTCTTTCGTACAGATACTATCTGAAGGGCATTTCTTTTTTCTTGAGCGTGCCAGAAGTCTCTGGATTGAGATTTGAATGCTCAGAATGTCTTTGGCATAGACCTAGGTATCACATACGGCCACTTTAGATGAAATGTAGAGAACGTAGATGTGTGGCTCAAAATGTGAAGATTTTTGAAAAAGGTGTGGATGAAAAATATTGTCATGTCTACTCAGCCCTGTGTCTTTAGTCGCCACTGTAAAGATTCAGGCATTATGCTGGCCTGCCCCTGTCACCTGGCAGAATGCGCTCAGGCAGTGCCCTGGTCAGCCCAGGTGCAAAGGACCGCTTTAAAAGACAGACAACATCACCCTCTCTTTCCTGCGGTTCCCCTGGAGCAGACAGGACTTCTTCCTGTCTCCCTCTTCTGTCCTCCCTCTGTGTCTTTCCCTCTTTTCTCTTTCCTTCCCCCTTCCCTCCCCTTTCTAATAAAACTTCTCACTAAGCTCTGTCTGCCTGGCGTGTTTGACCCTCTGCCCAGGTCACCCTAGCCTGCCATGGAATCTGCCAAGGTTCCCCTCAGCTTTATCATAGCAGCCAACATTTATTAGTTTTGGTGTTTTCATGATGGATGCTTTATTTTGTTTTAAGCTCTCGCTCTGTAGCTCAGGCTGGACTTGAATTCACTGCAAAGGCCACGGTGCCCTCCAACCTGTGGCAGACCCCCTGCCTCAGCGCTCCAAGTGCTGAGATTACAGGCACGCCAGTCCTACACAGGCAGGACTTCGTTTGTTTGCTTCCAATTGTTTATTTGTTTTTGTATATTTTCCCCTTGAGTTTTCTTTTTATTCTTCATTATTGGTATTTTCTCCCATTTTATTGAAAACAGGTTATTTTTTCTTACATACTATATCCTGACTATGATTTCCCCTCCCTCTACTCCTCCCACTTCCTCCCCACCTCCCCCCAGTCTGGATCCACCCCGTTTCTGTCTCCTGTTAGAAAACAAGCAGGACCATGAGGGATAATAATAAAATAAAATATATTGTAATAAGATAAAACAAAAACTAACACATCAGAACAGGGCAAAACAGAATGGAAAGAGCCCAAGGAAAGACACAAAAACAGATACAGATGCAGAGACACACTCGAGTGTTTGCACACTCAGGAATCCCATAAAAACACCAAGCTGGAAGCCATAATATCTATGCAACGAGTCAGTAGGTTAAAAAGAGAGGAAAAATGTAAATGAAAATATGACAAGGTAAAAAAGAAAACAAAACAAATGGAAAAGGCCCGACATGACGTTACTGACATGCCATTCCGAGACAAGGCGCCTCCAAAGATGCCCCGAGTTTGTTTTCTGTTGGCCATTGCTGCTGGGCAAGTGACCTACCCTTAAGAGCGGGTTGTTTCTTCATCGTTCATTTGCAGAGGGTTATCGATTGGTGATTTCTCCCTGGTTGGGGGTTGGGGCTTCTGTCTACTTCTTTCAGCTCTAGGACCCCTTCTGGTGCAAAACCATCCAGGCCCTCATTTTTGGTATTTTGAGACAGGATCACACTATGTAGGCCAGGCTGGTGATCCCCCTGCCTCAGCATCCTGGATTCTGGGATTCTAAATGTGCACCACCACCCTCAGCTGAGATTTTTTTTTTAATGCATTGCAAATATTATTTTCCTGTGTTTGTAAAAACACAGTGTACTCTGCACACTGTTCTGTATCTCTTTCTAGCCTAACAACACTTGGAGGCATTGTTCTCCTTTCTATATCTGCAAAATAACCTGTTGTGTGACTTATTTGAGCAGTCCCCTACCGAGGGACATTGGATCTGTCTCTGGCCTTTCCTGTTGTAAACTAAGCTGTGGTAAATTCCTTTGTGCAGACATCATTTTGAATGTGTTCGAGCATATCTACAGGGAATTCTCAGAAGTGGCATTGCTAGGTCAAAGGGGGTTGTGGGTTTATAGCTTTGATAGAGGACTGCTCAGGTGTCTCGTGACAGTAGCATAAGTTTACAGCCTCAACATCAAACCTCTCACAACAGAACACTTTCAGACCTGTAGACAGTCACTTCAAAACAGGAGGAGAGAAGGCAAGATGCAGGAAGGGGGCAACAGCTTGGTTCCAGCTTCATTTTGTGCTCTCTGATGGTGCCCTTGGAGACCTTGCAGCAAACATGAGTACCAAATACGGCTGGAAAACGGAAGCTATGTGGGGATGAGCCACCTGCCAGAGTACGGGCAGTACTAAGTGATGGAGGTTAAGGCCCTTGTGGGGCCCCAAAGCGCCTACTTGTCCCTCAGCCCCAGCCCTGCAGAAACCTGTATCTGCCCATAGCATGACCTTACATGTAGGAAAGGCGGAGCCAATAGCTATTGAGAGTGAACAGAGGATGGACAGGTTGCCAGGGCTGTGTGAAGAGAAGAGTATTCAGAAAAGCAGGGGAAACGAGGATCCAAGAAACAACAGGAAGTAAAAAGTAGCACAGGCCACGCTAGGCCAGGGGAGTGTGGGGCTGCGATGACAGTCTCTCCCGCTTGTAGGAAAGGCAAACAGTAAAGCAGAGCTTGACTGTGTAGCATGAAGCCAAGCTCCCACAAGGTTGGCTGGTCCAAGCTGATGGGTGTTTCACAAGATCAAGTTTGGAAGGGTATCACAACCCCTGGGGGGTTCACTCAAAGCCTTTCTAATATTTATTTAAAAGCACCAAACACCACATGTCTGAGGTCCAGCGTGCGTTAAGTGTTGGGAGGAATGGTATTGATGCATGCATGTAATGAGTGTTAAATGTCTCCCAAGTACCTCAATGACCTCAGAAGGTTTGGTAGTTACCTTCTTTGACCCTCTCCTTGGGAATTTCCTTAAAGTTATGGAGTGTATTTGTGTGGGGGGGTATTGCGTTCTTAGTTATAAGTTCAACCTTTGTCCTCTGAGAATGAAGATGTGATAAAGGAAATGTCCATAGGAGTCAAGCATTGCCGAGATAAATGAAATTTGCCGGGTGATGCTGGTGTGGGTTACCAAGGGCCGTCCATGCGCATGTCTCTGTGTGTGGGAATGAATGAATGAGTGGCTTTCAGTGATTCTTCGGCCCTCAGGAAACAGCCAGGCAGGGTGTCAACAGCTTCCTTCCTTTGTCATAGTCTGTGACCATGGGAGAAGGCAGCAGTGGCGTGCAAAGACCATCGCGGCTTCATTTCCATCAGTATATTCCCCGGCGGAGAGAGAGTCTGCCGTCAGCCACCCAGTGCCACGGTGTCCTCCTTAAGGCCTTCCCTTTGCTTACTCCTTTCTCTATTATCGTTGATAAGGACAATGACTTTTTTCTTTTATTTTGTCTATATGCTGATTTTCTTGTTCTTTTATATTTCCCTATTACTCTGATTTAAAAAAAAAATACATAGTTTCTTTCAGAGAAAACTCCTTTTCTTTTTCTTTCTGGAGGCTAGATGGTTATAGGAAGCTCTGGTTACCTGTACACTGTGTGTGTGGAACACACATGTTTATGTTTGTGTGTATGTTTCAACATGCCGAGAGGCGGCACACACTGATGATTGGACATGTAGGTTTTGTGGACTGGAGAGGTAGCTCAGTGGTTCAAAGCGTGTAATACCCTTGCAGAGAATCTGAATCTGGTCCCCAGTCCCCAGAACCTTTGTGCGGAGGCTTATTCCTGTCACTCCAGCTCCAGATGATCGGACACTCTTCCTAGCCTCTTTGGGCAGTGCACACATGTGCAGCTGTGCTCATCGCCGCCACACACATGTTATAGATACATACCTTTTAAATTAGTGGCTGGAGAGATGGCTCAGCAGTTAAGAGTGTCAGCTGTTCTTGCAGAGGGCGCAAATTCAATTCCAAGTATCCATATGGTGGCTCACAACTGTGACAACAGTTCCAAGGGTCCAGCTGCTTCTTTTGATCTCTGAAGGCATTGCAATCATGTGCGCACACGTACGCACACACACACACACACACACACACACACACACACACACACACACATCAAAAACAAAAGAAATATTTATAAAATTTAAAAAATGAATCTTAAAAAAAAAAAAAGGAATGTAGGTAAGTTGAGCCTACATAGTGGTGCACACGTTTAATCCCAGCACTCGGGAGGTAGAGGCAGGAGGATTTCTGTGTTCAAGGCTGGCCTGAGTTTCGGGCCAGCCGGGGCTGCATAGAAAGACCCCGTCTCAAAACAAAACAAAACAAAACAAAATGTAGGTCCTACCAGGTTGTACATAGTTGTAATTCCAACATTAGGAAGATGTAGCAAAAGAATAATAGTCCCTGTTTCAAAAATGAAAAGAAAAGAAGAATGCGGGTCTACAGATAGACTGTTTGGGTTCAAATCCTGGTCCAAGATAGCTTACTGTGTTACTTGGAACCAGTCACTCCTACTTCATTGCCTCATCTGTAAAGCTAGGTTAACATAGATGTCTGTTTTATAGAGTTGTTCTGAGGAATCAACAAGCTAACATATACAGTGCGTCTAGATAGAGCTTAACGACTGCCCACAAGGATGGCAAACTTGACTGCAGCTAAATGCAGCCCACTATTGGTTTTCTAAGTAAAGTTTCGGGGGAACACAGACTTAGACGATCACTATGCATTTTCTGTGGCTGCTTTCTCAGTATAGCAAGATGAGAACGCTTGTACTTAAATCTCTACATTAAGTTTGCCTTTAAATTTTATTGCATTAGCTGGGCAGTGGTAGCGCACATCTTTAATGCCAATACTTGGGAGGTAGGGGCAGGTGGATCTCTGTGAGTTTGAGGCCAGCCTAGTCTACAAAGTAAGTTCCAGGTCAGTCAAGAGCTGTTACACAGAGAAACCTTGTCTTGAAAAACAAACAAACCAAATTATTTCATTTGCTTTATGATAGTTAAATGGAATTTTAACAGAAATTCGGGTAGAGAACATTGATTTTTAAATTTAACCTCTATAGGTCTTTTTCAGTTAATTTGTAGTTCAATTACATGAAATATTGCTCAAGTTCACTCTGCTCTAAATGAGGACCCCATTATAATCTACCGGTAGATAGAAAGAATCCCACTTTGGGGTTGGAATTGGAGTCATGGTAGCAGGGCAATGCATTCACACAGTGTGATGGGCGGTGGGTAAAACCATACAGGGTAACTCCCTGGTGCTCTTGGATGCAGACTAGGACTGGGAAGAAAGAAGGAAAGGAGAGAAGTATGCTGGAGCCCTCTGTTGGGCAGCCTCATGCTGTTGCATGTTGCATCACTGTTTTCCAAAGTCTAATAGTGGATTTTAGAGAGATGAGAGAGTGCTGTGATCTAAAGAGGGAGGCCTTCTCAGTACAAGGATTAAAGTAAAACTTCTAAGAACCTAGAGTCTCCACAGTAGCAGCACAGGCCAGGCCAGGAGCACTTCCCGGGGATGCTGTAGAAAACCAGGAACACTGGCCGAGGCCCTCGGGAGCCTGAGTGGCATGGCATAGGAAATACCGGCCTGAGTGTTTCTCCTTGCTGGGTAGATACTTTCCTTTTCCGACCAGGACAGCGAGCTTGCTTGCAAAGCTTCCAACATAATGTGGATTTCAGGTATGTTAGCTCTGGCTCCAGTCCTTCCAGTAATGTGGCCTGGTATTTAGTTTCTTTGTGTGCCTATCACAATGGAGGTCACAGCAAGGCTTCTGCTAGCTCAGCTGTCGCAACAAATCCGTCAGTTTATAACAGAGTCAGAGACAATTAGTATCATAGGATTAAGCCCAGAGCAGGGTAAGATTTGATGAAACAGAAGACTCAGAAAGCATCCTTAAACAGTTTTGGGTGGAACCAATGCCATGTGCCCTCATTATTACATAATGATGCAGACCAGGCAGGGCTGGCTCCTGTTTGTGGACCAAATAAAAGTATCTCATTGCCTGCAAGTTTGGGTGCCAGAGGGCATGTTCTACCTTATCTACTCTGAGGGAGGGGGATGCTTGGGTGCCATGATGAAGAAGGAGGTATTGTTTCAATTTTCCTACAGGCAATAAGCCCTAAGGTAGCAAGGCAAAGGCCCTTCCTTGCAGCTTGCTACAACCCCTGTGCCCAGTCCAGAGCCTGCAGATACGGACACTGATGAATATTTGGTGGAAAATTAAATTGAAGCCAGAAGTGGAGTGAAACATTTTTTTTTTATTTTTAATGAGATCATTTTTATTATTTTCAATTATGTGTATGGATGTGTGACTGTGTGCGTGTGCGTGCATAGCTGTAGATTCCTGTAGGGGTCATCGTGTGTGATCCACTGGAGCTGGGGTGACAGTTGGTTTGTGAGACCCCTGATGTGGGTGCTGGGAATCGAACTGGTCCTCTTGAAGAGTTGAACATGCTCTCAAACCTGGAGCCATCCCTGCAGCACAGAAACTGTGTGTATGTATGTATGTATGTATGTATAT
This sequence comes from Cricetiscus sungorus, assembly GCA_030556225.1. NCBI lineage: Eukaryota > Metazoa > Chordata > Mammalia > Rodentia > Cricetidae > Cricetiscus > Cricetiscus sungorus. The sequence continues at coordinate 30,660,297 of JANBXA010000366.1, read as the reverse complement.
GTTACCAGTGGCACTTTTTGAAGTCAGTCAAGTCTGATCGAACTGTTGCTGCCATTGTGACCGTGGTTCCATTATCCATCACTGATCATGCTTTAAAGCCCACTGTGAGAACGATACACTTTTGTAGGTCAGTATTGATAACTCACAGTGTTTAGGGCCTGTGTACCAAAGCCCCCTTGTGATACAGTTCATTCTTTCTGTTGCTAATTGTCAAATAAATTTAACTAATTAAACAAAAACACTTATATTTTAAGCTCGTTAGGTTCTTGGGAGATGTATGCTGATTTATTTCAGGTAGTGTCTAGATTACCTAGCCCTGCACCTTTTACTGTGGAGTATCGGGCACTCCTGTTAATCCTAGTTAGCAAACTGAGTCTAGTCTTACACATATAACTTCTTATGAAATGTATTTCCCGTTTTTAAAAAAATTCAATATAAGCCTGGTAGTGGTGGTACATGCCTTTAATCTCAGAGGTGGAGTTCTGTGAGTTCAAGGCTAGCCTGGTCTGCAGATCTAGTTCCAGGAAAACCAGGGCTATACAAGAAAACCCTATCTCGAAAAACCAAACAAAAACAACATTCTATATACAAACCTGCACCTGTGTTTTTGGTGTGTCAACACCTACCTTCCCAGCTTTCTCCTTTGGAATGTACCCAGCAGGCACAGATAGGTGAATATGACTTGCTTCATTTCACTGACAGTACTGGTAACTATAGTAACTATTTCAACAGGAAATGTCACTGGGCAAAAATCTGTGATTAATACAGTAATGCGCTTCTGTGTTGACTCTGAAGACAGTTACCACACAGCCTGCATGGGAGCAGAGGGAGCTTCTTTATTGTGAAGGATTTTCCTCTGGTCCCGGGAAAGCACTTTCATTATGCTGTCTTTCTTGCTGGTGATATGATGAAGAGAGACCACCCTGTTTGGTCATATGAACCCTTAACACTGGCAGCCTCTACCTGCCCACTCAGAAAATTGGTGCTGAGTTTTCCTTTTTCATCTCTGGACCTTCCTGTAAGAGTCACACTCAATACACAGAACAAGGAGAGACATACGATCTATCTCTGTTTGTCTCTGTCCCCTGTCTCACACATCCCCACACCCCTATACCTCTCCTCTTTTTGCCTCTATGCCAAAGCTGCCCTTTTCCAGACAGGCAACATGCATTTCTAGTAAAGGACTAGCCACCTTCCAGAGTTTGCATCTCTATGCACAATCTATACCTGGTTATGCCACATGCCTCAGACAAAACCATGGAGGTCTCTCTCAACCCAAACCCCTAGCCACATTTTCCATCTCCAGGATCCACATGACTAACCAGTGGTACCCAAGACTCTCCCTTTAATGGTTAGGACATCGAGCTTTTATCTCTCCTATCTGGGGTCCTGGTTCACTGAACTAAGCCCCTAGCCCTAAGAGCAAGGTTTTTCAAAATTCATATCTGTTTCCAGTTTTTTTCCACATTATTTTATTATGTTGGAATGAGCAGACTAAGGGAATGTCTTGATATGTTGATGATATATCCTGCCCATGTCTACTGTGACATTTCAGCAAGTTTTGCATATGTGTGCACCGACAAATGCACCCGTGGGAATTAGCAATCAATCCAGATCATGACTATTTCTATTTCTCCAAATGTCTCCTCCTGCCTCTTGAAATTCTCCTCTCCTGTCTCAGGTCCAGGTCTCAGCCTCAAACATTGTTTTGAATTCTATCACAGCAGACCTCGTTCTGATGTCAGCCATTTGCTTCCCCTTGTTTGATGGAGCCAACACAAACATGCTCACTCGTTTGCCCGTGCAGGTTCTGTCTCTGGTCAGCACATGGCCTTCACAGTCTTATCTTTTCGTGGGGCAGTATCTTACTCAGTGGAAATTGTTTTCCAGATTCTGCTGTTATAAAGAGTGTTTGCATGATGCCCTGCATCGCTTTCTAAAGGCTTTTGGATAAATTTCCAGTAGTAGAAGTACCGGGTCACATAGCAAGTACTTGGTCACATAGTAGGAATGCTAGGTCACATAGTAGGAATGTTAGGTCACATAGTAGGAATGCTAGGTCACATAGCAGGAATGCTAGGTCACATAGTAGGAATGTTAGGTCACATAGTAGGAATGTTAGGTCACATAGTAGGAATGTTAGGTCACATAGTAGGAATGTTAGGTCACATAGCAGGAATGTTAGGTCACATAGTAGGAATGTTAGGTCACATAGCAGGAGTACTTGGTCACATAGTAGGAATGTTAGGTCACATAGTAGGAATGTTAGGTCACATAGTAGGAATGTTAGGTCACATAGTAGGAATGTTAGGTCACATAGCAGGAATGTTAGGTCACATAGTAGGAATGTTAGGTCACATAGCAGGAATGTTAGGTCACATAGTAGGAATGTTAGGTCACATAGCAGGAATGTTAGGTCACATAGTAGGAATTTTAGGTCACATAGCAGGAATGTTAGGTCACATAGTAGAAGCAGGGGGAGCTGGAGCAGCCCTAAGTGAACCATGTGCTCCCCAACATTCTGAATGTCACTCCCCCCTGCCCCCTAACATGACAGGGAACTCAGGTTGAGCTGTCCTTGTACTACCCTTCCCAGGGTATCAACCTTTACCTGTAAGGGCTTCTCTACTGTGTAGCCTTTCCTGTTCATAGATGGCCACTCTGAGTCAGGGAAAAGTTAAAAAGCTAAAGAGGAGAATGAGTGAGGACAAGAGAAAGGAGCTGTGATACATTAGAATGTGGGACAGAAACCTTGACGGGATGCTCAGGAGAAATCTGGGTTAGAGGACCCTAATATTTACGGTGAGGTGTTTGGGTGGACGGTATTAAAGGGCTTTGATTTGGAGTGAAGATCGTGGTTGAACAGTTAAATCTACTTGATGGCAATAAACTTTCTCAAGACAGCTAAATCATAACCCTGTTCTCTCTTTTCTACTCATTTTTCAACTAAATGCTCAAAAAGTACCTTCCAATGAGAATTCTCCCACTGGGGAACAAAGCAAGTTCTGTGTGGCCCAACCCACTCCATGTACACCAGGAAGAGAAGCTGCTTTTTGTGGCAGTGCGCAAAGGGCTGGCCACGCTCCATCGGAGAAACCCAAGGCTTCAGTGGTGCCGACGGCCAACGGTGTTAAATCCTGCCACCAACCGCCTCTGGCAAATGATGAGGCCCCTGGAAAGGATGCCACGGACCAGTCAGGACCCACAAAGGAGACCGAGCCTGTAGTGCAAGGGGAAGAGTACGAGGCACCTCAGCCAGGAGGCAAAGATGACACCCTGGGACCTGAGGAAACAAAGGAAGACGTGGAAGCAAGCGCAGAGGCTCAGTCGTTGAAAGGGGACACCGAGACCGAACCTCGAGGCACAGAAGCCAGGAGCCAGCCTCTGAGGACACCAGGACAGAGGGACTCCCCTGCAGGGGGGGAGCACACTGGGATTCCACAAACTGCTGGAGGGACGAAGGTTCTGGAAAGAGCTGAGGACGCTCTGCCTCTGGAAACAGCCAAGGAGCTACCACCTGAAGAAGCGACGGGACCCGATACAGAGCCCCAGATTGTAGAAGCAAGTCCCAAAGAGAACAACTCTCCAGAAATGCTGGAACGATACCAGTTTGTGGAAAAAGTCGAACAGAAGGAACTTCAAGAGACCTTGAAGGACCAACAGTTCCAGCTTTTCGAAGCTATTCCCAGAGAGAACAGCTCTCCCCAAGTATCCGAAGGGGGTCAGCCTGCAGAAGGCGGTGACGAGCAGCAGCAACCCCAGCAAACAGCCTGCAAAGATGAGCAGCCCCAACTTCTCGAAATGGTTCTCAAAGAGAACGAGACGCCGCATACACCGGACAGAAGCCAGCGCATGCAAACTCCTGCAACGAATGAGTCACTCTGTGAAACTCCGGATGGGACCAGCAATGCCGGTGAAGCTCGGCCCGAAGCAACAGTTGGAAGCAGGGAGCAGCAGGCAGGAACTGCAGCAGAGACAGCAGCAAATGTGAAAATGGCCAGAGAAATTCACACCGGTAAAGAGGAGCAACGCGTTGAAGGTAAAAGGAGGCTAGCAGAGAGAGAGCCTGACTGCTCGGACGGGCTTCAAGGGGATGGAGGCCAGCTCTGAGGCTAGAGATGCTGACGTCTCTCTCGGGTGGTTGAAGGTCACTTTGACCCAAACACATTTCCCCCCCCCCAAGGCTCACTTCAGCTCCCAGCAAATCATTTCTAAAGCACAGGCTATGCCAACATTTTAAACATTTGTTTTATTATTAGTATTTCCGCCTGGATGTCCATGTGGGTGTGTGCAGGCCGGAGGCCAGCATCCTGTGTCTTCCCCAACACTGCTCTCTCTGTCTCTGTCTCTGTCTCTGTCTCTGTCTCTGTCTCTGTCTCTGTCTCTCTGTCTTCACCTTCTGTTTGAGGCAGAATCTCTCTATCTGTAGCTTATTAAGATTTAGTTCTAACTGACTGAATGACGGCTCTGTCAGGTTCCTGATCTCTAGGGATCTTCCTGTCTTCGCTGCATCACTGATCTGCTCTGTTGTTCCAGCTTCTTACGTAGGCGATGGGGATTTGGACTCATGTCTTCACACTTGTGTACTCTTATCCATTGGGGGATCTTCCTTAGTCAGGGTTCCTATTGCTGTGATGAAACACCCTGACCAAAAGCAAGCTGGGGAGGAAGGGTTGATTTGGCTCACACTTCCATACCATAGCCGATTCCTAAAAGGAGTCAGGACAGGAACTCAAACAGGACAGGAACCTGGAGGCAGGGATGGAAATGGAGGCCCCAGATGGGTGCTGCTTACTGGCGTGCTCCCCATGGCTTGCTCAGCCTGCTTTCTTGAGAAACCCAGCTAGCATCACCCACAATGGGCTGGGCCCTCTGTCATCAATCTCTAATTAAGAAAATGCCTCTCAGGCCTGCCCACAGCCCGACCTAATGGAGGCACTTCCTCAATTGAGGGTCCCTCCTCTCAGATGACTGTAGCTTGTGTGACGATGACACAGAGCAAACCAGGACACACTGCTAAGCAAGCGTCTTCTACTGTCTCCCTTCCATGCCTTTTCTAGGCGAGACTGGAGGAAAGATGGACGTGGAAATGAAAAGTGAGGAGGAGGAAAGTGAAGTCACAGAAAAGGAAACAGGAGAAGCCGTGGATGCTGGAGTGGCGGAAGGCGGTGGCAGACCGGCTAGTGCACACGGCATGCTATAGCAGAGGACAATCTGGGGCTGTGTCTGCGTGGTTTATTCACAGGGAGTGTGGCTGTAGACTGGCTGCAGGGACCAAGAGAATAAGTAATGTTTTTGATTGGGTTATTGCCATGAAATTGCTAAACTAGACAGGTTTTTTTTTTTTCTTTTCTTTTAGTTACTTAGGACAATTATGCATTCAAAGCAGTAAGAGCCAGGACCAATTAAAAACTGTAAGATCACTTAAGAAAGCAAAGGTGGTTTTCTTCTTGTGGCCATGGGTCCATTCAGGATAAAATGAGACCCTAAAAAAAGTATAAACGTTTAGCTGTATGGGGGGGGGTGGTTAAAGAAAGGAATTATCAAAATGTGAGGAACTCATGAAAACAGAGTTAGGTAGTTGTAATAGTGATGGAATGAGGGTGAATACCCCCAGAACACAGGGCGAACTACACATAATACTTCTGTCTTGTGATAGAAATTAGAGCTGCTGCCTGGAGCTATTGCAAGGTTTGGCATTCGTCACAGTGAAAGGGTCCACGTTTTCCATGTGCCATTTTGAATCGGCTGCTGATTTTATACTTACTCGAGGTGTTTCTGTTTGGTGATTTTTTTTTTTAAATTGTTGTTGTTACACTTACTAACGGTAAAATAATTTTAAATTGGTTGACTTTTAATGCATTTCTTAGGTAATAACAAATAAAACAAACCCAGCAAGGTTTAAGTTCTGGCTTGAGGGCAATGGAGACGGCTTAGCAGCTGGTCTCTGCTGCCAAGCAAAAGAATGGGAGTTGGAGTCTCAGAAACAACTCTGGGTGATGGGAGATGTTATTCTGTATATATGTTTCTCATACTGGTTAATAAAGCACTGTGGCCAATAGAAAACTAGACAGGCGGGGCTAGGAGACTAGGAGGAGGAAAGAGGAAGTAGAAGGAGGGGTCAAGATGTAGAGCATGGAGGAAGCAGGACACGAGGCTCCCTGATAAGATGACCACGTGGAAATACTTAGATAAGTAGAAATGAGTTAATAATTAAGACAGAGCTAGCCCATAAACAGTAATGGTAATTGGCCAACAGGATTGTATCAAATACAGAGTCTCTGAGTGTTACTTGGGGCTGGTGCGGCTGTGAGCCCAGACTGGCGGCAGGTGGGCGGCGGGCTAGCAGGCTGGCGCTGGCGGGAAAGAAAGGTAACTGGCCAACAGGACTGTATCAAATACAGAGTCTCTGAATGTTATTTGGGGCTGCTGCGGCAGGATGGCGCCTGCGGGAAAAACCTGCCGTAACATCTGGGTGGGCATGGAAGCTGCCTGTAAATCCAGCCTAGAAGGCTGGGACAGGATCCTCAGAGCAGGCTGGCTGGGGAGATAATCATACTGGCAAGCTTTGGGTTTGAGAGATGCTGCCTTAAAGAACAAAGTGATCTAATGACTGAAGCCGTGGGGAAAAAGGTAAACAACCAATCAACAAAAACCCAACAAGAACACCCTAGCTCTATTGCTTATGTGGAATCTTCCTGAGTCCTGCTTCCTTTTAGATGACTTCAAATTAGCATTAGGTTTTGGATATGAAAAAGGGCTAAGAAGTCAAGGTTTTAAATGCATTTATGTATCACAGAAAGTAATTTTTTCAGAGTCCTTCCAAAGCAAGCAAGGGTCTTGGGTGATGATTGGGTGTGAATCACAATATAGCAGCTAATTTGTTCTTTGTTAAGTGTTTTGTGTTGATGCAATATCAAGGTAACACATATGACAATAGGCTGGGGGTGGTGGTGCCCACCTTTAATCCCAGCACTTGGGAGGCAGAGACAGGTGGATCTCTGTGAGCTGGAGACCAACTTGGTCTACACAGTGAGATCTAGGCCAGCCAAGGTTATACAGCAAGACCCTGTTTCAAAAATAACAACAAAAAATAAAAAAAAATATAATAACAGTAAAGAAATATGGGTGACTTGTTTTTAGGTATTGTGTAGTGTGTTTATTTTGAGACAGGGTCTCATGTACCCCAGGGTGGTGTCCTGGAACTCACTATGAAGCCAATAGTGACTTTGAACTTCTAATCCTCCTGTCTCCACTCCTGGGTTCTCATTCTAGGCATGTGCCTGGCTTACTTCTGGAAGGCCAATTCTTCTCCACATTTCATACAATGTAGTACCTTTCCTTTGGTCTGCAAAGTCCAGACCTGGCCACAAACAACTCAGTCAGCATCTCATTTTATTTCCAGATCGTTCCTCTAGAGTTTGGTTTGAAAATTGTGACCTAAACGTGAGCAGGGGGTTGGAAAGTTGTCTCACATGTGACCTTCATGGGGAGCAGTGAGGTGAGCCATGGGAGGGAAGAAGACAGATAGGCTCAACATACCTCAGTAGCCACTGCTGGTTCAAACTTAGGAAGTCTGACCCCCAGGCTGTTTATTTCAGGCACATTTACACACAGCATAATTTACTGAAAATTATTCTGCTGATGACTGACTCAATCAGTATACAAGAAAGCATACATACATCTCCTTGAGGAACAAGGTAAGTTAAATACAGATTAAACATGACTACATCGAAACTCTGAAAAGTCCGCAAAAATACTATTTTAGTTAATGGTCTATTGCTGTAATCCCACCATGGCCATGCCTGGGACTAAAGGTGTACACCACCACCACCCAGTGTTGATATTTTTAAGGTATAACTGATGTGACAAAAAATTAGAGACCACCACCACACCAAGGGAACGTTACATATCTATTTTTATTTCCATTAGAAAAATATTATCTGTATAAGATTTTGGTTCACTTTATCCTCTTGCACTATTCAAGCTGAAATACTTTGATTTGGTTCCCTATGTCTAACACGAGAACCAGATATTTCACATGAACAGATTGGTATAATTTGATTAATTAGGTGTGCCCTTTACTATTTGTCATGAACAAGAGCTCATCTTCCCCCTCTCCTGATGCTCATTTGAGTGGCTGTGCTGCATCTTCCCTCACCCAGAGACGTGAGTGTAGGTAAGTACATTCAGAGCATCAGCCAGCGTACCGAGTTACCTCCCGTTCATGTCAAGCCTGTCTACGTAAGGTCATCCCCACAATAACCTCAGCCACTTGGTCACACTTCCCAGCATCATCTGTAAGAATTAAGGTGTGAAAGACATTCCAAAGAAAGAACTCAGAGTTGACATCACTGTGGCCTCTATAGTCCTGAGGCAGTGAAAGGCCCCAGGACGGCGATTGCTTCGATTTCAATCCGACTTCCCTGTAAGGAAAACAAAAAAGTTGCTGTCTCCATCATTTATCATTTAATACAAACTAAAAAGTTCAATAATACCTTCTTAAAAACATATGTTTTCAATGGCAACATAGCGCTTTTATTGTTAATCTCTTTGCAGAAAGCAAAGAATAGAATTCACTAAGACCCCGAAACAGGCCATACTAGGCACATCCATATGCAGACCCACAGCAGCCCCGGTCACAGAACAAGGCGCCGACCTCAGAAGGATGGGAAAAGTTGTCCTGAGGCACAAAGACAAACAGCGGATGACCAAGCCCATGTCTTTTGCTTCTAAGTTTAAAGCTCTCTCAACTACACCCAGTGGCCCTTCCCAGTAACAACTTAATTAAAACAACAATCTTGCTGCTAAGTGACACAGTGTCTTTACTGGCAACTTACAGGAAGTGGGCTGCAGGTGTATGGGATGGGCAAGGGGCATAGGGAAAGAGGCCCCAGTGAAGGGACACCAAAGCCACATGGTGGCATTGTGTGGCACTGGTTTAGTTTAGCGAGCATCGTTCCAGCGAGAAGTCTAGACTATCATATGAAAGCCAAGTGAATCTTTCTTCATTAGGGCAAATAATAGTAACAATACCAAATTTCTCTGGCCAATATTCTAGAATAAGTAGAAACCAGCAAGAGTATGAATTTCACACCTTGCTGGTATGCAGAGCTTCCTTCAGCGAGAGCAAAGGCTGTCGGGAGGTCTCCACAGGATTCTACCTTGTGCTGCATTTAGACGTCCTTACTTAAAGGAGGGCACACAGGCATGCAGTCAGACTACAGGGCGACACACAGGAGGGGGCCCAGCGATCCTCCACCCCTCCAGGTGAAGGCTTAGCACAAATTTCATTCCCTAAGTAACATGACAACACAACTGCTCTCTCCTCATAAAAGGTTTTCCTCATAATTTAGATCTGTGGAGCGTGCCATGCCCATATGGTGCTTTGTAAGACTTCTTAGCTTTTTCCTAGGTACATAGCACTTATCCGGGTTTTACCTTCAGACTTTATATTTCTGAGAAGCGTGAATTGTACTGTTTTTATGTGTCTGTCCTTTCAGAATGACCGGGTTTTGTGTGCCTGTGCACACTTGGCCATATTACTGTGTACTTACTCTGGGCAGAGCGGCAACCTGGTAAGCGGCCCTGGCAGGAAGGTTACTCTTGAAATCTGAGTGTGGAACAATGTCAAGTTAGTTTCAGGAAGAGAAGCAAGAGCCTGGGGACCGCCTCATGGCATGGCCAGGTCCCAGACACAATCGCCACCCCAAGACATTCTGCCATATGACTTTATGACATTTAGTGCTTTCCTAAGTATTCCCTAGAACAACGAAAGACACAATTTGGCAATTTTGTCTTGTAATGATGAGAATGGGTTTGGGATTTTAAATGATGCTGATGGAGCAGTTATCAAAATAGGGAATGGTTTCTTATCTTCAGCAAGGCCTTTCCTATAACTTTGGCCTTCTCCGGTCATTTCTTCTGCAGTCAGTAATGATATTTTTTCCACACCATACCTTTATTTCATCCTACCAGGAGACAGGGGCTCCTTTCCTCACTATGACAATGACAGCGACAGTAGCATTTGCTCTGTGCCAGCATCTGTCCTTCATTTACCTATTCCAACAGCCTCCTAAGGCAGCAGAATACTGTCCTCTCTTTACATACTGAGAAACCAAAGTATGGAAATGTTAAGTAGCCACCTACTGACTCAGAGAGACAGAATAAAGCAGCTAGTCCATATCCATAGCAATAAGTCTATATGTCTAGAAAAAAAATTAGGGGAGGGCTTAAAAAGCCAAAGAAACAAATAATAAAATCAGACTTTAGGAATATGAACTTGCAATAGAAATATATTGGATCTTTTCCATGAGGGCATACTGTATGTTTCCAAGCAGAAGACGGACTGTGTCAAGAACAAAATAGCCTTTTAACATCTCTGTCACTTTTACTTGACAATGATACTAATTGACATTAGCAATTTTATTAACCTTTAAAAGTTAGTAGGAATAAAGACAAATTACTCACACATTTTGTAGATTTCATTGACTGTGCCAAAGTCATTTATGTCAGCCAGCAGAACAGTTGTCTTTACCACTAGAAGATTCGAATTTTCATTCATCAGACTCAAAACAAGACTTCAAAAAACAGTGTGTGATTTTATGACTATCCTGATGAAAATGGGACTCAAATGGGACCCAGGAAGTGGAATGAGACTGTGTCATTTCCTAGACCATTGAAACCACAACCTTTAGCCACAAAGACATGGAATGACATGTTGTTGGGTATCATACGTCCTTGCCAAACACACACTGGCAGTGCTGGGGGTGTGACTAGATGTTGGAATGCTTGCCTCAGATGCCCAAGGCCCTGAGTTGGATCTTGAGCACTGCAGATAACACAAACAACAACAAAACCCAACCACGAACACGGAAGAAAGATCCGGTTGCTCACCATTAGTGAAGTCGCAGCCTGCAGCTTTCAGAATTTCACCCAAGTTTGTAAGAGCCTGTGAATCAAGCCAAGAGCGGTCAGGGATGCTGATGTTATAGAATCACTTTAATTGATGTTCCCACACAGTCACGTGTGTATTGGTTTCCTTTAGTAGACTGAATCAAACTTGGGTCCTCTCCAAGAGAAGCAAGCTGTTCTTCAACCCTGAGCCATCCATCCAGCCTCTTAATATACGGGTAAAGCAAACAATTAAAACTCTACTAATAAAACACATACAGGGAAAAGGTTTCTGTTGTCCCTTTTCTCTCACTCTCCAGAAATAGCCATGCCATCAAGTTTGGTATATAGGGCTATAGAGATGGCTCAATGGTTGCTCTTTCAGAAGACCGAGGTTCAATTCCCGGAACCCACAGACATTATTATTGAACTATGTGTAACTCCAGTTCTGGTGGATCTGATGCTCTCTTTTGGTCTATGTAAGCACCAGACACACAGCAGACAGACATGCAGACAAAACACCCCTACACATAAAATAAAAACCGAATTTCTCATATATCCTTCTAGAAACAGTGATGCTTATACTACCTTAACCATGCTTGTTATTTTTTGGACAGGATACAGGCTGGCCTCAAACACACTATGTGGCTGAGGATGGCCTTGCATTTCTGATCCTCTTGCTTTCACTTCCCAAATGCAGAAGAGATACGCACCACCACGCTTGATTTTACGTGGCACTGGGGATGAATTCAGGCATACCAGGCAAGCATTTGATCCACTGAGCCACAGCCCCATCCATAAATATACCCACATACCTTCCTTTTGTCTTTTTTTTTTTGAGACAGGGTCTTACTGTGTAGTCCTGGATGGCCTAGAACTCAGATCTGTCTACCTCTGCTGGGATTAAGGCGTGTACCAACACACCCAGATCTTAAGCATACATTTTCCTAAACACACTGACATATATATATGAACATTTCATCCTGTAAATTCTAGATTGTGTTCTGTCTTGGGTCTTACAAATGACTCACTAAATGCATTAAGTTACAATTTAAGTCTTGTGTGTGTGTGGGGGGGGGGAGAGAGGAAGAGGAAGAGGGAGAGGGAGAGGGAGAGGGAGAGGGAGAGGGAGAGGAAGAGGAAGAGATTGAATTTAGGACTTTGTGTAAGCTAGGCTTATATCCCAAGCCTCTACCTTTCTTTGTTTCTTTCTTTTTCTTTTTATCTTTCTTTCTTCCTTCCTTCCTTCCTTTCTTTCTTTCTTTCTTTCTTTCTTTCTTTCTTTCTTTTTTTTGAAAGCATGTTTCATGTAATTGTTGGTGTTTTTCTCTAACAAATGTTGACCTTTGTCTGTGGTGGTGACATACTCTGGGGAGAGGAGGGAGGTCAATAGCCCTGAAAACAAACTTTCCCACCCATCAGGACATATGAGCACACAGGTGAAATGGAGGTGACTCCTACTCTTCTCTGTTGTTAAACCATCTGAAAGGGGCTGGGTGACGGCTCCATGGTTAAGAGAACTGTGCAAAGGACTAGGGTTGGATTCCCACTGCCGTAGAGTGGTTTGTGACAACCCGTAACCCCGTTCCAGAGAATCCAACAGGCACACATACATGTATACAGGTAGAATATTCATACATGTTGTGGTAGTTTGAATGAAAATGGCCCCACAGATTCAGGGACTGGTACTATGGGAGATGTGTCCTTGTTGGCGGAGTATGTACCAGTTGTTGGAGGAAGTGTGTCACTGGGGGACAGTCTTTGAGGTCTCAGAAGCTCAAGTAAAAGAGCCCAACTTGCATAGAAGTTGGTACCAGGGACATGTACCCATCACAGCAATATCACAGTGTGGTGGTTTGAATAGGAATGGCCCCCATAGACTCATGTACTTGAATGCTTGACCTATAGGGAGTGGCCTTTGAGGTCTCATATGCTCAAGCTATACCCAGTGTGGGACACAGTTCACTTCCTATTGCCTGTGGATCAAGATGTAGACCTGTAGATCAAGATGTAGACCTGTTAGCTCCTTCTCCAGCACCATGTATGCCTGCATGCTACCATGCTTCTGGCCATGATGATGATGATGATGATGATGATGATGGACTGAACCCCTGAAACTGTAAGCCAGCCCCAATTAAATGTTTTCCTTGATAAGAGTTGCCATGGTCATGGTGCTTCTTCATAGCAATACAGCCCTAACTAAGACATAAATAAATAAATACATTTAAAATTAGGTTTTTAAAATCTTAAATCAAGAAGTGGGCAGCTGAAAACACATTTAGCTATTGATGTCTACCAAACTAATCAGGGCCATAGCCTATTAATATTGCCCTGTGTACAGAATGGTAGAAAAGGGCCTCTAATGTGGAGATGACTTTACCTGTTTAGCTTCTTCTACTATCCCTCCTGGCACAAGCTGTCCACTGGAGGGATCCAAGCCAACCTGTCCAGAAACGTAAATGGTCCTGTCCACTAGCACAGCTTGGCTGAAATGAACAAAAGCCAATGCATATTTAAAAGTCAATGCTAAAACAGTAATTTAATAAGATACAAGAGTACAAGTTGCAAGGTAAAAAAAAAGCTGGTAAATTTGACTTTTACTAAATCAAGATTTTGTTAATTGACAGCCATATTTAAGAATGTAAAACCGTCAAAGGGTGAGAGAGGATATTACAACATGTATCTAACATATATCTGAAGAACATATATATGAAGAACTTGTAAATAAATAATATTACGCTATACAGCCTCATAAAATATAGGCAGTTGATTTTGGTAGATGCTCCATAAGATGAACAAACAACTAAGGAGTACAAGAAAGAGGCCGCATTACAGACATGCGAATCTAAACGAAGATGCCAGTACACAGCAGTGCTAAAACACACCACACCGGTGATAATAAGAGTGGGAAAAGTAGAGTGCCTGCAGCCTTCACACACGGTTAACAGGATACACTCTGGGCCATTCCTTTCTGCCTTTTAAAAGACAATTTATTTATTATGTATACAGTCTTCTGCTTGCAAGCCGGAAGAGGGCACCAGATCTCATTACAGATGGTTGTAAACCACCATGTTGTTTCTGGGACTTGAACTTAGGACCTTTGAAAGAGCAGGCAGTGCTCTTAACCTTTGCGCCATCACTCCAGCCCTGGGCCATTTCTTAAAATTTCAACATATACTTAACATACTGCCCAATATTATCCTGTCCCTCAGGCAGCTATGTAAATGAGAATGAAAATGCATCCAAAACTTTACATGAATGTTTGGAAACAAATTCTAACAAACAAACAAAATACACTGATAGATCCAATGGATGATTATACAGTGTTTGATGAATTCCAACAGACAAACGGTTAGGAACCCTTAGGAAAAGGAGCCCAGCGGGAGAAAGGCTAGCTACTGCTTGTTGTATAGCTGTAGATGCATTTTGCACAGGGCTTTCTGTGAACTTCTCTATGCACGTTTTTCATTAATTCTTAATAGCTACTGCATACTGCATTATAGAGATATACTTTAAGCACTTTTTCTTCCATTGTTGTTCCATATGAGATTACACCCAAACCAACCCTCCGTCTGTCTGTCTGTTTCCATTAGATCACAGGGATCTCCTCCTTAATTTTTTTTTTTTTTTGGTAGCCTTGGCTGTCCTCAAACACACAGAGATCCACCTGCCTCTGCCGCCTAAGAGCTGGCATTAAAGGTGTGCACCACCATTGGGCTCAAAATAGTACTTTTTTGGGGGTTGCTTTGGTTTTTCATCATGTAGCCCTCCCTGGCTAGCCTGAAACCTGCTGTGTAGTCTAGGCTGGCTTGAGATTATGGTGATCCTCCTGCCTGAGTGCTGCACTCATAGCTATATGCCATCACAACACACAGATGAAGATGGTTTTAAAGGAAGTTCCTATTTTCTTCTTCTTTTGAGACAGAGTCTCCTACAGCCCAGACTATTCAATAACCTCACTACGTAGCTGCTTTGAACTTCAGATCCTCCTGCCTCTGCCTCCCAAGTGCTGGCATTATAGTCACACACCACCACCCCTGGCTTTAAGGAACTGTGTTTTCTTGAGACAGGATCCCACTATAGTAGCCCTGGCTGTCCTGGAACTCAGTACGTAGACTAGGCTGGCCTTGAATTCACAGAGATCCACCTGCTTCTGCCTCCTGAGTGCTGGGATTAAGGGAGTGTGTCACTATGCCTAGTTTCAAGGAATGTTAGGGCAAGTCCTATTCTGAGTCTGTCCCCCAGAGTGTTAGACCTTAAACTTCCGAGGGTAGAGAACCGTGTCTGGCTATGCAGGCCTCGGTGATCTGATTCTCTGAACAGAGCAGGCATGCTGTGTCTGCTGCTGCTGGGCTCTGGAAACACTCAGCACCACTAATCCTGGCTGTCAAAGCCATGTTCTCTGCAGGACCTCCAAGTGATGCATTGGTCCACAGGGCCCAACAGGGCTTTTCTGGACTCTTGGCTTTCCTTCACCTGCACCTTCCAACAGACAACTAATGAGCTGGTTAATGTGTGAGTTTTTCTCAGGTTAAACAGTACCATTAGTTAACTATTAATCAACCCTTGCAGAATCAGGGCCATCTGCACTAGGCCCTTCACAAAAATATCTTCAGCTCTTCTGACACCTGAAAGAGGTTAAACTCAAATGCATTATCAGCGATCATACGCTTTATGATAGTGAAAGGAAATCCATTTACTCAGAATAACAAAAATAATCATTGGAGCTGAGACTATTTGAGTTACGTGAACCATCTCTCAAAGATTTAAAGAGTTTTGTTCACAAAAAAAAAAACAAATGGCTACTTGACACTTTCTAGGCCTAGAATCCTACTCATCCAGTTGTCGGGTTCCAGAAATTGTTTTGTAATGTTTTCTTTTCAAAGATTTTATTTTGGTGTTGGGCGGTAGTGGTGCACGCCTTTATTCTCAGCACTTGGGAGGCAGAGGCAGGCAGATCTCAGTGAGTCCGAGGCCAGCCTGGTCTACAAGAACTAGTTCCAGGACAGGCTGGAGAGTTGGCTTAGTTGTTAAGAGTACTTGCAGCTCTTGCAGAGGACCCAGGTTCGATTCCAGGCATCCATAAAGTAGCTCACACTGTCTGTAACTCCAGGCCTAGGGGGATCTGGCACCCTCTTCTGGTGTTTTCAGCTATGCATCATACAGACATATATGCAAACAAAACTTTCATATGCATAAAACAATAAAATAAATCAGTTTTGCAAATTAAGATGTGTTTGTGTGTGTTTGTGTTTGTGTAAACATGTGCCACATTTTGTGTGTGGGTGCCCAGAGACCAGAAGAGGGCGTCAGATTCCCATCTCACCTATGCAAGTTCCAACCATTTAAAAGCATTGCCAGAAATCCACTAGGCATGATGGTCCAAACCTTTAATTCCTGTACTCAGTAGGACGGCCATGTGTGAGGCTAGCCTGGAATGCTGGTGAGTTCTAGGCTGGTTGGGACTACAGAGTGAGATTGTCTGAAACACACACACACACACACACACACACACACACACACACACACACAGAGAGAGAGAGAGAGAGAGAGAGAGAGAGAGAGAGAGAGAGAGAGAGAGAGAGAGAGAGAGAAAGGGAGAGAGAACACCTATGCCAAACCAAGCAAACCCCAAAACCAGGGTTAATAAAACTTAATCTGTGCTCACAAAATGCAATAGCAAGGATGTTGCAAGCCCCCAGGCTCTCTCTATCCTCAGTAGCCTAAAATGCGCTGAGCCAGCAAGCTAATCAATCCATGACAATGTCCCGTCCATGCCAATGCGGAGGACTCAAAAGCTCAGCACATTAGAATTCTTCTGGAGAGTACCTAGAATTTCACAGAGTGTACTCACCACAAACCTCACGAACAAAAAAACCCTTTATTTCCAAATGATCCCCACATCGTGTCTTACGCCCTTTCATCAGGATACAGAGTGGAAACTCCAGACACCATGAAGCCAACTGAAGGTTTTTCTCCCTCCAGACTGGCATATACTCTTGGTGATTCTCTTCCCTCCATTCAGCTTGACAAAGCAGTTACCTCACCGATCCCAAGTTAATCAGAAATATTATGCTATGTTTTCTTGTCTCTCTCTTGTACGTAGTGTGTATGTGTGTGTGTGTGTGTATGTATATATATATATGTGTGTGTGTGTATATATATATATATATATATATATATATATATATATATATATATGTACATGTTCTTGAGTTTTGGGGCATATGTGCCCATGGAGGCCAGATGTTGACATCAAGAGTCTTCTGCAATCTCTCTCTCTCTCTCTCTACACACATACACGCATATAATTATTTTATAATATTGAGGCTGGGTCTCTCGGTTGAACCCAGACTTGTTCATTTGATTAGTCTATCTTGTCAGCTGGCTGTGGGGCACTCTCTGTCCCTACCTCCCACATACTGTGGTCACAGGATGGATTAGGGTTGAGAAAGAAAAAAAAAAATGACTAATTTTTAGTTATGTAATAACATTTCCTGTTTTCACTCAGCTCCAAAATTCTATCTGAATTATTGTCTTTTTTTTTTTTAAAAAAGAATTACTTTCTGTTGCATTGTTTCCTATTTAGAGTATTTTTAAAAAGTTTCCTTTTTAAAAAAAGATTTATTATGTATACAGTGGTCTGCTTGCATGTATGCCTGCAAGCCAGAAGAGGGCGTCAGATTTCATTACAGATGCTTGTGAGCCACCATGTAGTTGCCGGGAATTGAACTCAGGACCTCTGGAAAAACAGTCAGTGCTCTCAATCTCCGTTTCCTTTTAGAATTAAGTGAAAGTGAGTCATTTCAAAGAAAATGTGCACAAAGTTATAAAATATCGGGTACACAGTTTGGAAGAAAAAAAAAGCTGTTCAACTGCAAAATTATTTCCCTCCAACTGTACATCCTGCACATTCTACCTCTGTGCCCTTGCTTAAGCTAGCTCTTCTGATAGGAATGCAAGTCCTTAACAAATCAACTTTAAAGAGTCAACACTGCCAGAGGCGGCAAGAACAGCCTTTAAAATTTAACCTGACTACCTTTCACAAGGAGCTTTCTAAATTTTTTTTTCTTTCTTTCTCTGCTTCAAATTAGAGTCAGTTTTTCTCTCTTTCGTGGGTCTCTCGTGGCATTAAATTTCATTTCTAACCCTGTGTATTATAATAATTACTGTTCTGCCAGGCATGAATGCTATTTCTCTTGATAGTTTGGTATTAGGACAGCTAGGGTTTGAGTTCAAACCAAGATGTCACTTGCAGACTCTATGACCTTGAAATGTTTGACCTTGAGCCTGTCCTTTTGACAAATGGAAAGACCACTTAAAGGAGAGAAGGTGTTTGCCATGTGCCTACCATATAACACCCATCGAACTAATGCTTTCTTTTTGTTATATAGGTGAAACCCTTTCACACTGGATTACTTCTTTTACATTTTTTATCAGTTAAGTACTTGGCATCAGCTACACAACTTCCACTTTTCAAGTGTTGCAGCTGTAAAAAAATCTTCAGCTCTGACAGTGAAGAGAAACTACCTTTTTCAAAGGGAAATAGGCTCTAGACATACTTCAGAGAGGGCTTAGAAATTATCGAGGAGAGAGTCTGCAGGAACACACAAGATACGATTCAGGGAGTTGTAAAGCCGAGGCATTGTGGGAAAATAAGGTTTTAAGCTAGGTGCGCTGGTCCCCATCTCAGAGCTAAGAAACAGGAGACAAGCAGGTTCCAGGTTAGTCTGAGCTACATACATAGTGAGACCCTTTCCTTCACAGCCCTGCAAAATGAAGTGAAGAGAGTGCCATTTGTAATTCAAAGCACTTCTGACAAGTGAACATAAATATCAAAGGGTGATTTTTTCCTCGTCAAGTACATGTGTGTTTACTTATCATATATAAGGCAATCTCTGAAAATCACTTTGCATTTGATATTAGTGATAAATAAACGCGGACAAACTACTCATAAACATCATAGCGCATGCCTACATGCTGTAAAATCCAGGGACTTGGATAGACATGTAGAGATTTGCCGAGTATCGCTGTGAATCAGGGGTTCACACGAAGCATGCATATCTTGTGACTTAAGAAAGGGTTAGATCAATCAAATCATGCTAGCTAGTAAAAGAAGTCCGTCGCAGCGGACCACATGGTGTATGATTCTTTTTAGAGGACACGTCTTTAATAGGTAAACCCTTTAGCGATGGGAAAGCAAATGTGGCTGTAAGAGGCTGGGAGAAGGGTTCATGAGCAATAAAAGCTAATTTCAGGATGGATGCAAATAATTGGAGAGTAGAAAGTGGTCATGGCTAGACAACTTTTGAGCAGGGTAAAAGCCACTGGATTGTACCCACTGAAGGAATGAGGTTGTTTGTTATATCTCAATAAAGTTGTTAAGAAAAAGAACCAAGACAGAGGCCACAAAGGCGAAAGCCGAGGGGGTGGGGTAGGTAGGGGTGGGTGGGTGATGCCACTAACCAGAGAAAGCCAGTGTGGCAAGCTTGGCTCCGGAGCCAGGCAGCTCCAGAAGGGGGCAAAGTCCCGGGAGTGCGAGCTTCTGGTCACACTAAAGCTCCCCCATTCCCTGAGGGGATCTGGGTGCAAAGTCCCCTTTCGGGACTCAGCTTCCTCGCGCGTTACAAGGGGTTGGCTCTGAGACCCTCTTTGGCTCAGACCCCCAGCGGCCGCAGTTCCAAAAGCGCGGCCAGAGCACACCTGATCCATCAGTGCCGGCATAAGAAACATTACCTGTAGGCACCAATGGCCGCCGGGGCTTTTGTGGTGCTGATCACCTTTCTGATGACGGACGACATGCTGATCCTCTCACCAAGACCCTCCAGAAGAAGACTCCACCGCAACTCTTCTCCCTCCTCTGAGCCGACAACCCCAGGCACTAAGGTTTTTGCTTCAGGCACCGCCCCGGGCGGGCTCGCAGGGCATGATGGGAATTGTAGTTCTCTCTCGACTCCGGGACACGTGGAGGAAGCGGCGGTGTGGGCGCATGCGCTCTCGGCTCGCTCAGCCGCTGCCCTGGGAGCCTTCAGACGCGCGGAGCCCTCAGAGCGTCTGGCAGGTTGGTGCGGAAGCGCTGGCGCCTAACGGGGTCCGTCGGTTCGCGGGGGCCGAGTGTGGGGACGCATGCCTGCAGCGGCGGGGTCGGCTCGGGGCATTTTTCTCACGCCGAGGTCCGTGCTGCCCGGGCGGGCCCTCTTGCAGTCCGGAGCCTCTGGCTGCTGCGCTCAGCTGCACGCTCGGCTCGCCCTGGCCCTGCCAGGCAGAACCCGCCCTGGGAATGCGCTTGCATCCCTTTCCTGGTTCCCTAAAGGACCGGGTGGGTCATTGGGGGGGAACCCTACGGAGGTGTGTTGTGTTGTCTGCCTTTTTGTCACCCTTTCTCTGCAAGGTCGCCTCGCGATCTGAGCGACCCGTGAGTGGGGTGTGGTTGTGGCGTGAGGTGAGGGCCTGTCTCCGGTTTTATGGATTATCCCAACGCCTATGTTGGTCCAAAAGTCCCGGTTTCAGAGTGTCATCTAGCGTAGTTGTGGAAAAATATGTACAGAAATATATGTTGTTTTATTAAAGTAACCTTTCAGGTCTTTATGTTACGTTGCATAGGGTGTTGTTAAAAGTTAGATCTCTAGTCAGCCCTATGTCATGAATTTTATTTCAGTAAAAGAAAATAAGTGTTTTAAATTTGGGAACTACCGAGTAAATCCATCTGGTTGTTGTCAGTTTTTATGTGTTTCACGTGAAGTCAAAATCATCTGTTGCTCTTACACGTTAAAGATATAGCTAGCTAGGCTCAGCTCAGTAGTCTACATGGAAGTACCAAAAATGTATCTTCAGTTTGGAGTCAGATGCTTTAATTATAATTTATTCTGGTGCCTTTTATTTCATCTAAGAACAAAGATAAAATGTTACAACTAATTTAATTTTAGTGATCTTATCTCACGTCACTATGCAGTGTTAGCATTTGTAGGTAGTTTAATTATTTGACTATGCAAAATTTGCCTGTTGGGGCAGTTCCATCAAGACATTTTTCTGTTCATTTTTTTTTTTTTTTTTTTTTTTTGAGACAAGGTCATGATGTGTGACACCCTTGGATGGCCTGGTACTTGCTGTGTAGCTCGGATTGGCCTCTTCTGCCCACCTTCCACCTCTAGCCTTGAGTACTGGCTTTATAAGCACACAGCAGCACCACACTTCGCTAAGAAACATACTTCTTGTGGTGGTGTCTTTCTTGCACAAATAAAGCCTGTCTGGGGTTCAGAGCATGGAGCTTGCCACTAGCTAACCATAGAGGTCTGGGGGTCTGTATGGACAGACAGGAAATGATGTAGCTGGGTAGAAACAGGATATAAGCAGGGGAAAACAGGAAATTGCTCTCTTGTCTGCTGAGATGCTTAGGAGGTAAGGTGTGCCATGTCTTGCTCCTTCTCTCTGGTCTCTCAGCATTTCCCTCTATATCTGACTCCAGTGCAGCTGTTACATACACAGAAACCGAATCCCACACTGCATTTTTATCTAGCACCTACAGCAGCCATGAGGTGGGTGCTTGTCTCCGTTTTCCAGAGAGAAGTTAAGGCTTAGGGAGACAGTCCCAGCTTATACTTGGGCAGTAAGTGGCCAAGCAGGGGTTGGAACACACGTGCTACCGATAAATTTCATCACCTCAGGTGAAGGATTCCAGGTGTCCTTTATTCCACAGTAGATCATGCCATCATTGGCATTCTATCACTGCTGTGCTGGTCCTGTTTTTGTTGGTCCACAGGGGAGAGTGGAGAAGGATTCAGGGCCTGCGCTTCATGTGTGCAAGGTTGAAGGACAGAGAGGGATCAGGGCCTCCCTTTCATGTGTGTAAAGGTGGTACTTTTATTGAGATGAATTTTGGGTATTGCTACCATTCATGACTTCATTAAAATATCTCTTTTTTTTTTTTTAAAATGCCTGGTATAGATTAATATGGAAACATTTTGGTATCCTAAAATTTTGAGTTAGATAAATATTTATTAGATTTATTATTTTACCTCTAGTATTTTTTTGTGCGGGGTTGGTGGTGTGCCACAGTGGGCTTATAGTGGTCAGAGGACAATTTCGAGTAGGCCTTCTCTTTACACCCTGTAGGTCTCAGGAATTGAACAAAGGCCGTCAAGTTTGTCGGCAGGTGCTTTCACATGCTGAACTGTCTTGCTGAACCTTTTTAAAATTGAATCCTTTTGTTGTGTTTTGAAATATGGTCTTAGGTAGCCCAGGCTGGTCTTGTGTTGTGTAGCTAAGGATAACCTTGATCTCTCTGAGTCTCCTGTCTCTGCCTCTCAAATGCTGATGTGAGGAACCATGCCTGGCAATTCCTTATGAAGAGTTTTTCTCTTTCCCTCTAGTAAGTGAATTGCTTTCCTTCCAGAAATGTCTAATGCAAAAGAAAGAAAACATGCTAAGAAAATGAGAAACCAGCCCACAAATGTGACTTTAGCCTCTGGCTTTGGGGCTGACAGAGGTGGAATGCGTCATTTTGGAGGAGGGAGACCTTCCCAATCTCAAAAACAAGGTAAGAGGCACACAGTGCTCTTCTCACTTCAGTTTGGGTTAAATTGCTTTGCCAGCTGTCATCTGGGAAGCGAACAGAGAACTCTGGTTATCAGAGTTTGTACTTGCAAATCTGCCTTCTCCTTGAAGTTCACCTATAAACCCACATTAACACATGCAGAGCCGTGCCTGTCATCCCTGGTGTGTAGAGAGCCGGGGAGCTTCGGTTGCCCCAACTGTCAGTTCCCAGCTGCTTTCCTCTTCAGAGCATGGAGACTCTACAATAGAGTCGTGCAGGGAGCCCCAGCTCCGCCTGGGGTTCCACTCTCAGCTGTGGGGTCACTTAACACTTTAGAATTTCATTCTCTCTCTATTTTTGCAAAATAAAGGCAGTAGAGTCCACCAGTATGAATTGTCTCATAAAATTACAGCCTGGTAAGATGCTCAGTGGTCAGGCGTTGAGTGGGAGATGCCCAGGCGGTGCCTGACCACCTGGGTTCCATTCCCTAAACCCATGGTGGAAGGAGAGAACTGATTTTTTGAAAATTTCTCTCTGACCTTCATTCATGTGCCATGTTTGAGTCAGTGTGTTAGTGATACCTAAAATTATAATCTGTATGAGATTAAGCTTTCTCTTTCACTTGGTGTGTGTGTGGGGGGGAGATACATATGGAAGGAGGGAGGAGAGAGACTTGTGGGTTTGCCATTCACTCACTGCCCACTTGACTTTGAGACACATGCTGCTGTCATATGATCATACATATTTCAGGTCTGATACATCTGACTTAAGTTATACTTCTGTGTTTCCTAAGAGAAATAATAGTCAGTATATCACTATTTAACCAATGCGGTAATCTCAGACCCTTGTGAAATGGTAGGGTGGGGGTGTTCACAGGACAGCAGTAGAGAACACCAGCTCCGAAAGCTCATTTAGGGAGCAGAGAGCTTTAGGCCTGATCGAGTCAACATTAGATTTCAATTCTCTCTCTCTCTTAAGATTTATTTATTTATTTATTTATTTATTTATTTATTTATTTATTTATTATGTGTACAGTGTTCTGTCTCCATGTCTGCCTGCAAACCAGAAGAGGGCATCAGATATCCTTATAGATGGCTGTGAGCCACAGTTAGGGTGCTAGGAATTGAACTCAGAACCTCTGGAAGAGCAGCCAGTGCTCTTAACCTCTGAGCCATCTCTCCAGCCCCTACATTTAAATTCTTAAGCTCTAGATTTAGATCTAGAAATAGAGAACTACAACTTCCCACATATTATCTTATTTAATTCTTACAGGTACAAACCTTTTATTAATGTGTTTTAAGATCGTAGTGGCTGGATAATTGACATTCCGGTGGAATAAACAGGACCCCTGTAAAATTCTCCACTTACCTTTCTCCTGTTTGCAAATGTTTATGCCATAGCAATTATAGGGCTTAGATTAATAATTTATGTTACACTAGAAATCTCACAGGGGAAAATTTTCTTTGTTTCTGTTAACATGTCACATCAGTGTGATTACTGTTGTATCTGTCAGTATGTTACACTGACACGATTACCTGTCCCTGTTAATATGTCACACTGACACAATTACCTGTTAATGTGTCACACTGACGTGACTATCTGTTGTGCTGCCTACTGCTCGCTTTGTGACTTGTGAAAGTCACCTCCTACCCAAGATTTTTCTTTAAAAACAGGCAGTGAGGCCTATGAGATGGCCCAGAGGGTAAAGGCACTTGATTGGTGAGCCTGGAGACCTGAGTTCAGTCCTTAGAACCTGTGCTTGGACACACACACACACACACACACACACACACACACACACACACACACACACACACACCCACACACACACCCACACACACACCACACACACCCCACACACACACCACACACACACAGGACAAGTAATAAAAACCATAGGGTGGTTGTAGGGTTAACAAGTTAATTCTCTCCTGCAACTGTCTCTAGTGTGGGTGACATACTTCTTTTTATTTTGTCTTTGAAAATGTCCTAGAGCTTCATTCTGGAACCTCCCAGCAGTGGCAAGTGAAGACGAGCCCCCACTTGCTTCCTGAGTCTGATGTGAATGAGCAATCTTCCTCCAAAACCATGTTCAAGAAAAAGGGAGGCTGGAAAGCAGGTCCTGAGGGCACATCTCAGGAGCTCCCCAAGTATATAACTGGTAAGGGACTGTGAGCTCTTGGTTTTAGTGTCAGTACGGGGGCTGCCTCCCTTCTCTCTGTTCTGCCTCTCTCCTCTATCTAGCCTTATGTCCTTAAGCTGCTGGCTGTCCCCGCTTCAGACTCTCTGAGTGGTCTCATAAATCTATTCACAAGCTGTTCCCTAACTCCCATCTCCCTCCCCACTAAAGTACCTCACGCTCTTGGCAGCCTCAGCTTCATGACCGATGATGCGTCCCCTCCATCCCTGAACTAACGTAACTTAGATGTTCTAGTATCTCCATTCCTTCTTAGATCAATTTGCTTCTTTCTCTAGCACCAAGTTCGCAGAGAGAGAGATACACAGAGAGAAGCTTGAGATAATAGTGACGAAAACCAGTAATAATTATTACAAGTTTTGAAAAAGCAGGAAATGATAAAGAAAAACCCCCTTGTTAAAATTTTTCCCCTTTATTTTTTTCATGTGAATGTTGCGCTTAAGGACAGTTATGATTAGGGGCTGGCGGGAGCAGTGACTCAGTGGTGATGGCATTTGCTGTGTAAACACAGAACCTGAGTTTGAATCTCTAGTCATGGAAAGCTGGGCATCGTTGACCCTGAAGCTGGTCCATCCAGGCAGTGAGCTTCCAGATCAGCTGGAGGCCCCGTCTCAAGGGGATGAATCAGAGAACGCTAGGAACACACCGATGTCCTCCTCGGGCCTCTGCATGTGTGAGCCCGGGCGCATGCAGCCACATACTCATGTCATGCATCATGTGCACACAGCACAATACAGGATTAAAGAGAATGGGAAACACTGGTTGTGATTAGATTTCGAGACTATATGATGCTTGCAATCTCTCTTTTTCAAAACTCCTAAAGTTGGTTAACCTTTTTTACTGACTAGAATATTTAGGAAGCTAGGAATTTTCCCCAAGTAGAAAATGGAATTCTTACAGAACACCTCCCCCCCCCACAACCCCTAACATCCCACTCCTATCCCTCACCCCAAAAAGATAAAAAGCTGCTGGTGGTGGTGGTACTGTCTTTAATCTCAGCATTCAGGGTATAGGGGTTGGAGGGGTGGGGGACAGAGACAGGCTGTTCTATGTGAGTTCGAGGCCAGCCTGGTCTACAGTTCCAGGATAGGCTCCAAAGCTACAGACAGACCCTGTCTCAAAAAACCAAAAAATAAGAAATAAGAAAAAAAAACTGGAAATGTTTTTGAAGACTTCTGGACTAGTATTGGTGCATGTCTCACGGGAGAGACTGCTGCCTCAAGGCTTGCTGATAGTGCCCTTGGCATTTTCTTTACAGCTTCTACATTCGCCCAGGCACGAGCAGCTGAGATCAGTGCTATGTTAAAAGCTGTGGCCCAAAAGTCGTCAAATTCACTGGTTTTCCAGACCCTTCCTCGGCACATGCGACGCAGAGCCATGAGTCACAACGTCAAACGCCTCCCTAGACGGTTGCAGGAAATGGCCAAAAAAGAGGTAGGCGTTTCACCTGGTGTTAATATTTAGGTTAGTAGTTCCTATAGAAAAGTTAGCAAGTGTTTGACGTGGGAGAATTTTAAGGAAATCAGCATACCTACTGTGATATTCTTTCTTCTTTGCTTGAATATTTTTAATTTGTTCTTTATTTAGCCCTGTCTACCTTCTCTAGCTACTTTAGAATGTAGTTAGATACTGTAGCTGCTTTTAGTGGTTCTTTAATCCTAGCACTCAGGAAGCAGAGGCAGGATGATCTCTGTGAGTTTGAGACCAGCCTGGTCTACAGAGTGAATTTTTAGGACAGCCAGGACAACGTGTGAGATGATCTCATCCCAAAACAAGAGTTTAAAATACAGCATATGGAACTTCTCTGTTCTACTTCCTCTTCCCCTGGTGTGTCTCACATAGCACAGGCTGGTCTTAAACTTAATATATAGTTACAGAAGACCTTGAACTGATCTTCCTGCCTTTATGGCCCTAGTGCTGGGCTTATAGGGCCATCATAATGAGTGAAACCTTTCTTTCTAAACAATATACTTTTATAATTATTTTTTATTTATGTGCATAAATGTTTTGCTTGCATGAGGATGTCAGGTACTCTGGAAATGGATTACAGACAGCTGTTAGCTGCCATGTGGTTGCTGGGAATTGAACCTGGGTCCTCTGGAAGAACAGCCAGTGCTCTTGACCACTGAGCCATCTCTCCTGCCCCGAAAGCTCCTCTTTCTCAAAGGTGTGGAATTAGTGAATTTGAGATGTGAGATGGCTCACCTAGTGAAGGCTCTTGCTGAGTTTGGTCCCCAGGATCCACTTCCTTAGGTGTCACCTGACCTCTTCATGTGAGCCATAGCCATGCCATGTGTGTGTAAACACGCAAACACACACAATAAAACTTAAAAATAACTCTGTTTCTCCCCCCCAGATACTTACTTTAGATCCTGTGTTTTTAGAGTGTGGTCAGCTCAGAGCTGTTTGGCTCTTTTAAAGTTGAAAGCTTGAACTTGGTTTTAATTTTTATGCAAATCTAATTATGTTTGGGCTTTAAAATTGGTTAAGCTATCATGTCTTTACTATAAGCATCAAAATGTGTGATGAAATGCCTGCTGTGTGTTGGCACTATGCTGGGAGTAGGTTAGAATACAGCAAGTTGAAATCCTTATCTTATAAGGGGTCTGCAAATTATAAAGTGTTTGTTTTCAAAGTTTAGTTTAATAATGGAAGAGATTGAAGTGTGGAAACTAACCAGTTCTTGTTCTTCTAGATTGAATATGAGGTTTGTTTCTTAGTAGCAAAATGTAACATGCCTAAATGCAGTGAAGACCTGGTGTTCCTGTTTCTCTGTTTCTGATCTTAAGTGAAGGTTAAAACAAGAAGCTAATGTTTGATTTATCTTGCTCTCTGCTGATAGCCACATGAAGCTTATGTTACTATGTTGAGTATTTTTTTTTCATTTGTTTGCTTTGTTCTATGTGCATAAATGTTTCCCTGCATGTATATATGTATGTGCACGGTGTACATGCCTGGAGCTCAGGCAGTCAGAAAAGGGCGCTGGAAGTTATGCGTGGTTCTGAGCTACCATGTGGGTGATGGGAATTGAACCTGGGTCTTTTGCAAGAGCAACATGTACTGCAAATCACCGAGCCATCTCTCCAGCCCTGTGTGTCGATATTTTATAAGTGTTGTTTCTTCATAAAAGATGAGGCTTGCCCTGCTAGTAAGTGTTGGAACTTTGCTCCCTTTTTCTAGCTCGCCTTTCTCTGAAGTCTTCATACTTTTCATTGTCTCCTTCTCTGATCAACGTCAAGAGAAGACCCCAAGCTAACCAGTTAAATAAACTGGCCTGTCAAGTCTCTACCCTGTGTACTCGTAGTTAGCCTTATGAATTCCTGATGCTCAACCATGCTGTGAGGTGCTTACACAGAAGGGTCAGCCTTTCTTCTTTAAACCATAGGCAGAGAAAGCTGCTCACCAGAAGAAAGAACAGTCAAAGAATAAATGCCACAAAGCCCGGAGATGTCACGTCAACCGGACGCTGGAATTCAACCGTAGGCAGAAGAAGAATATATGGCTTGAGACTCACATCTGGCACGCCAAACGGTTTCATATGGTGAAGAAGTGGGGCTACTGCCTTGGGGAGAGGCCCACGTCCAAGAGCCACCGAGCCTGCTACCGTGCCATGACAAATCTCTGCCTCCTGCAGGTAAACGCCCTTCCCAGTACCTGCCTTAGAATCGTTCACGGTGTGGTGGTCTTCTCTCTGAGGACTGGGCACTGCTGGATGCTGGAGATGGAGCAGCATTAGTGGGAGAGGTAGACGTCTACAATTACTAGAAAATATATGGTTGTAAGGGATGTGTGCCGTTCTTTGTTTTGGTCAGTGCTGGACTAGACCAGCCTGTGTCCAGCGGCTTCCAGTGCTTTTTCATGTGTTCATTCTTCATTCAGTCCTTGCAAAAATAGCATGAGGTTGGAAGTTTTTGTTTCACAGATGGCGAGACTAAGTTACAGAGATCTGGGTAACTCTCCCATGTCCATGCAGCTCCTGAGCTTGGAGTCAGGTGACCCAGTTGTACAAATTTGGGTGAGATCCATCTGGTCACTGGTAACTGAGAGGGAGCCGTTGTTGGCAGGCAGGAAGGTTTCTGTGCCCGTGATGGCTGAGACTGCTCTGGATCTGTCCAAGGCACAGCTGTAATTGTCTTTCGGTTCTGATTGCTGAGTACACTGGACTTGCTTCCAGCTGCTGTGGTTAGTGTTGGTGTGGGTGTCAGTGGTCCTGGCTTGATAGCTACTTCTGCTGAACTATATAGCGTAGCACAGATGCCTGTCTTGGTGCTTTGGTGCCCTCTTCTGGGATGCCAGGAACAGTAGGACTAATTGTAAGGTTGTAGGAAAGACTGTAGCAGTTGTCACAGATCTTTAGGATTCTTGCTGCATCTTACCTACAGTAGTAATAGCGAACTCTTAGGTTTCCTTGTGCATTGCTTAGTCAGATGAGCAGAGCCAGGACAGGGTATGGGAAGGAGATGGGACAAATTGTTTATGTCAGAATTCTGCACTGTGCTGTGTAACTCAGGTACTGCACTGACTAGCCAACGCTGTGGAATTTTCTGTCTTGCTCCTTTAATATGGCTTCTCACCTTATGTAGATCTCAGGAAAACTGCTGCTTTATTTAGAAGCAGCAGTTTTTATAGCCCACTTTGAACTTGCCCTTGAGAGTGGGATAAAACTCAAATATGCTTGCTAAAATGTAGGACCCTGTATGTCGTAAATTAAATGATTCATTTTGACTTTTGACTCAGATTGGCTTAAGACTGTCTGCTAATGAAATAGACAGGCTGTAGGTTTTTGAGTTGTTGAAAAGCTGGCTTTGGGTGATTGGATTGGTTTTGTGTCTTAGAACAGGTTTTCTTTTTGCCAGTGGTGTTAGATCAGATCCCCTCTGGAGCTGGACTTACGCAGTTGTGAACCACCCAGAGCGGGTGCTGGGACTTGAACTTGGGTCCTCTGCAAGAACAGTGCAAGCTCTTAACCTCAGAGCCATCCTCCTGTCTATTTATTATGTACCGTGTTCTGTCTGTATGCATGCCTGTGTGCCAGAAGAGGGCACCAGATCTCGTTATAGATGGTTGTGAGCCACCCTGTGGTTGCTGGGAATTGAACCCAGATTCTCTAGAAGAGCAGCCAGTGCTCTTAACCTCTGAGCCATCTCTCCTGTGCCCCTGAGCAGGTTTCTGAGGTGGCATTGGCTTCTTGGCATTTTTTAAACCACATAACGTCATAGCATATTTAATTATGATTCTCCTTTCTTCAGGACTTATCGTATTACTGTTGTCTGGAGTTGAAAGGCAAAGAGGAAGACATACTGAAGGTGCTTTCTCAGATGTGTAGCACAGACACAGGTAATCTCTTCCATAGCCAGGTTCTGCTTTAGTCTCGTGTACTTATGAACTGGTTGAGTGAATGTCTGCTATCAGCATTTCACAGTTTAGTATGAGAATGTGTGAGATACTGTTATTCACAGTGAGTATGTTAATGTAAGAAAGATTGAGTTGATATTTAAATTTTTTAAATTGTTTATTAATTTTTTTACATTCCAATCCTAGTTTCCCCTCCCTCCTCTCTCACTCCCCTCCAATCCCACCTCCCATCTGCTCCTCGGAAAGGGGAAACCCTCCCCTAGGAAGTCTGCTAAGTTTGTCCCATCATCTTGTTGAGGCAGGACCAAGGCATCTCTCCATCCCCCACACCTCTGTGTCTAGGCTGAGCAAGGTATCTCTCTATATAGGATGGGCTCCACTAAGTCAGTTTGTGCATTAGTGTTAGATCTTGGACCCACTGCCAGTTGCTTCATATACTGTCCCAGTCACACCATTGTCACCTATATTAAGGGAGTCTAGCTCAGTCTCATGCAGGTTCCCTATTTGTTAAACCTGAGTCAGTGATCTCTCACTAGCTTGGGTCAGCTGATTCTGTGGGTTTCCCCATCAAGGTCTTGACGCCTTTGTTCATATTATCACTCCTCCCTTACGCCAATTGTACTCCAGGAGCTAGGTCCATTGGTTAGTTTTGGATTTCTGCATCTGCTTCCATCTGATTCTGGAACAGGGTTCTAGCTGATATTTAAATCTTTAATAACAATTTTTTTTTTTTTTTTTTTTTTTTTTTTTGGTTTTTCGAGACAGGGCTTCTCTCTGTAGCTTTGGAGCCTGTCTTTAATGACATTCTTTTGTGTAAAGTGAGCCATTCTTCTGTGGAGTAAGCTTAGGTAGAAACAACTTGAAACTCACTAAATCATTCATTTGACAACCTCTCTTTGAGAACTTACTGTGTGATGCAGCTTAAAAGAAGCAAAGCCGCTTCTGTCACGGGGACAGAGTGGCTAACAGTGTGGCTCTCAGGAAGTAGTGCTGTGAGCGAACACTGAAGTCTCCGTGTCTTGTTTGTGTTTGGTCCAGGACTGACTTTTGCTGCAGTTCACTGCTTGTCTGGGAAGAGGCAAGGGAGTGTCATGCTTTACCGGGCAAATAAGTATCCCAGAGAAATGCTTGGGCCTGTTACGTTTATTTGGAAGTCTAAGAAGACCCCCGGGGATACTTCTGAGGATAGGCAGTTGTGGATCTGGCTTCATCCAACTCTTAAACTGGTACATTGTTCTGTTACATTCTATTTATTTAATTACACAGTGTGGGTACACATGTCAGAGGACAACTTTTGAGAATCTGCTCTTCTACCTCATGGGTACCAGAGGGCAAACTCATGTCATCAGATTTGGTGACAATCCCATTTACCTGCCCAGCCATCTCACCTGCTTATTGTCATATTCTTAATTACCATTGGATGACAGTATTTTAAAAATTTCAGTGGTATTAAAATTTGCTTACAGATTGGTATGATTTTTTTTTTAAATCAATGAAAATTTTGTTTCCTTTCTTCCTTCTATTTTTTTGAGACAAGGTCTGTGTAGCCCCTGCCATCCTGGGTTTGCTTGTAGACTAAACTGACCTCAAACTCACATATCTACCTGCTTCTGCCTCCAAGTGCTGGGATTAAAGCCATGTGCCACCATACCTGACTGATACTTCTTTATTTAAAAAAACAAAACAAAACAAAACTTTTTATATAAGACTATTGAACAAAGAATGGGTATATTTACTTTCAATATGATGATCTGATAAATATATACACATTATTTAATGATTGCCACAGTGAACACATCCATTTTTATCAATTTGTAATTCAAGCATTTTTAAAGAATGAATTTACTTCTATCTTATGTGTATGGGTATATCTGAAACTGGAGTAGCAGACATTAGCTCCTGTGTAAGTGAGACTTAAACCTGGAAGAGCAGTCAGTGTTTTTAACCACTGAGAAATACCTCTCCCGCCCTGTGTTTAAATTTTTGTTTGTTTGTTTTTTGTTTTTTTTTCTGGAGAAGGCTTCCCTTTGTAGATTTCAAGGATTTAAAGCCCATGTTTAACCACCTCCTTAGGCTGTCCTGGAGGAAATGAAAACTATGTGCCAGTGTTCAGAATCCATCAACTCATGTGTCTGTGTCCCTGACCCACTCCTGACACCAGCCCAAGAAGAAAGTCAGCCTGAACCCGCAGACGACAGAATTGGCAAGAAAAGAAAAAGGAAAGATGATGAAGAAAGTGCTAAACCAACTAAGAGAACTATTGGTGATGGGACTAGAGACCCGTGTCAGCCACGTTCATGGGCCTCTCCTATGACAGGGATTGTCATCAGGTAAGAGCGGAGTTTACTGTGAGACTCGTGGATATTTTGAGTGAAGATTTCACTTCCCTCATTTATTCCTTTTGGTTTATCAAGACAGGGTTTCTCTATGCAGCTGTGGCTGTGCTTGGAACTCACTGTGTACCCCAGTCTGGTCTCACACTAGATTTGCTTGTCTCTGCCTCCCAAGTGTTGGAGCTAAGGGCATATTACGTCCTATGTGCTACCATGTCTGTTGTGATTTGTCCTATTTTTGCCAGTGGTATAGATGAAGTGTGACCCTAATTGGTTTTAATAAAAACCCAGAGACAGAGTGAAAGCTGGAAGATCAGAGAAGCAGAGCAGCCAGCCACTAGAGAGATGTCTTATCTCTTGCAATCCTCTGACCAAAGGGGCGAGAGCCTATCTCTAGGGATCAAAGGTGTGAACCACCACTGCCTGGCCTCTATGGTTAACTAGCTCCGTCCTCTGATCTCCAGGCAAGCTTCATTTGTTAGAACATAAACAAAATATCATACAACATACAGACATCTGTGATGGAAGTTTCTGTTTAATGAATGGTCTTTTCTCAGTGATTTGACAATGGAGATGAACAGGTTCCGGCTGATTGGTCCTCTTTCCCACTGTATCCTGACCTCGGCACTGAGGGCTGCTCCTCTACACACAGTGAGTAAATGTGACCGTCATGCTAGTCCAGGCAGATTTGTATCTAATTTCCTTGACTACCCCATTTTCTTCCTGCCTGGTGAACATTCCGTTGTGCCACTCTTGGTTGGCTAAAAGTTCCTCATCCTTCAAGTTTCGCCTTGCCTCATCCAGTCTGTATTCCCTGTTGTTGGGTAGCATCCTGCACTTCTCCTCAGCTTACTAGTCTAGTCTTGTTCTTGTGTTTGTGTACCGTCTTTGTCTCTCATTGGTCTCTATGATTTCTGATGGTAGATAGGCCTGGTCCTGCCCTCTACTCTGTCTGCAGTGCTTAGCAGTGCCTAGCACACAGAGAAAGGTCCTCTGTGTGCTTTATGGAGTAAAGATTTTATTTATTTAAATTTGAAACAAGGTTGTCTTACATATCAATCCCAGTTCTCCCACCAACCCCCATCCCATCCTCTTTCTGCTCCCCAGGGAGGGTGAGGCCTTCTGTGGGGAATCTTCAAAGTCTTTCATATCATTTGGGGCAGGGCCTAGGCCTCCCCAATGTGTCTAGGCTGAGAAAGTATCCCTCTATGTGGAATGGGCTCCCAAAGTCCATTTGAATCCTAGGGATAAATACAGATCCATTACTAGAGGCCCCTTACTAACACCCAGTCCTCCTAATTAACACCCACATTCAGGGGGTCTGTGTTTCCCAGCTATCAGACTGGGGTGCATGAGGTCTTCCTTGTTCAGGTCAGCTGATTCTGTGGGTTTCTCCAGCCTGGTCTTGATCTCTTTGCTCATCACTCCTCCCTCTCTGTAAATGTATTCCAGGAGTTCCGCTAGTGTTTAGCTGTGGGTGTCTGTTTCCATCAGGTAATAGATGAAGGCTCTAGGATGGCATATAATAAGGTAGTTATCAATCTCATCGTGGAAGGGCATTTAAGGTAGCCTCTTCACTATTGCTTAGATTGTTAGTGGGTTCATCCTTATAGATTTCTGGGTATTTCCCTAGTGCCAGATTTCTCCTTAAATCTATAATGGCTCCTTCTATTACGGTAGTCTTTTCTTGTTTTCCTCTATTCTTTACCTGCCTCAATCTTCCTGTTCTCTCATGCCCACCTCTTCCCTCCTCTTCTCCCTTTCTCTTAATCCTAACTCCTTCTCCCCCTCCCTCCATGCTCCCAATTTGATCAGGAGATCTTGTCCTTTTCCCCTTCTCTGGGGGACCATGTATGTCTCTCTTAGGGTCCTCCTTGTTTCCTAGCTTTTCTGGTGGTATGAATTGTAGGCTGGTATTCTTTACTCTAAGTCTAAAATCCATCTTTGAGTGAGTACATGCAGTGTTTGTCTTTTTGTGACTGGGTTACCTCACTCAGGATGGTTTCTTCTAGTTCATCCATTTCCCTGCGAATTTCAGGATTCCATTGTGTTTTTCCACTGAGTAGTACTTTATTGTGTAAATGTTCCACATTTTCTCCATCCATTCTACAGTTGAGGGGCATCTAGTTGCTTCCAGGTTCTGGCTATTACAAATAGTGCTGCTATGAACATAGTAATTCTTAAGGGTATTCCCAGAAGATGCACATTCATACAACAAGAACATCTGGAGTAAAGGTTTGAACTCAGGTTTGGCTCTAGAGCCCAAACCTCTTAGCCCTGCTGCCTGTGTTCTATGAGGTGCGTGGCACCTGCCTTACAAGTTAACCCTTCAGGGGCCAGGGGACTCTTTCAGCACAAACCATGGCTCTCGGTTGTCATGTCTGTCCTGCATCTAGTACTTGAGATACTTTGGAAACCTTGCTAATCCCAGTCTTGCCAAGATGGTAGTAAAGTGTATGTATCTTGCCCAATGTTGTTAAGAATAATGCAGTGGTTTGCTTGAGGTTTTTCACTGTTTTGGTGAGAAACAAACATTTTTATTGTCTAAGTTAGAGATGAAGGTGGTGAGAGTGGGCCAGGCCTAGTGTCTCTGTTGGAATTGTGCACAAGAAAGAGTGTGGCAAGGCTTAATTAAGTAGTGTCTTCGAGAAGCATGGCTGTAATTCTGTACATGTGAAATATCTAATTAGAGTGTTTGGTCTGTTAGTAATTGCTGTCTTAAGTAAGGACAGTTGTATTTTCACTGCTGCTCTTTGTGAAATAGTTATCGTAACACCCAGAAACAAAGGGGGTGGAGCTTATGTGTTACCGTGCTATAGTACCCGCAGGTATTAGGTCTGGCCCATCATTCTGCTGAGGTGGAGTTCTTGTTTTCCAGGGGGAAGAGGAGACACCCCATCACTGGTGGAGTGACACTTCCAAGAGCTCTGATGGCGCTTTCCTTCATCAAAGACAAGAAGCAGTGTTTGAGTTGTTGGGAGGTAGAGAGGGGGCATCTGGTTGTGCTGGGGGGGAGGAGGGGAAGGGAGGAGTAGGCGGTGGCTCGGGACAGCTTGCAGTTGGTCCCTAATGAGTAGTTTTGCT
This sequence comes from Cricetiscus sungorus, assembly GCA_030556225.1. Lineage (NCBI taxonomy): Eukaryota > Metazoa > Chordata > Mammalia > Rodentia > Cricetidae > Cricetiscus > Cricetiscus sungorus. Next base: position 30,624,902 of record JANBXA010000366.1, on the reverse strand, counting down.
TTCCATCGTGCCTGCCTTTACTTGTTGTGCAAGTAGGAGGCCCAGAATCTAAGATTAAAGCATTGTAACCATGTTTATGAAATAAAATGGTCATTCGGACTCTAAATAACTAGCATGCTGAAGCTATGAGTGAGCGAGTGACCAATCAGGTACTAATGTAATGTCTGTTCTTACTGCCCCTTGTATGCACATAGCTGATGGGAAATCTGTGTTCATAATGTAAGATGATAATCTTTATGTCCTTTAGATTTTATTTTGCAAGAAACTTTATTTTTATTTCCCAAGCGTATTAGTGGGGAAAGGGTGATATGTATTTTAAAATAGTTATCCCAAGAAAATAGTTTCATTGGAAAAATCTGAAAGATTTTCAAATACAAGATTACATTAATATGTATCATGACTTTTTTTTTAATTTAAAACATTTTTATTGCGTTTATTTACGTATTTTTGTGTGTGGAGGTCAGTTCTCATTTTCCCTCAGGGTGTAGACTCAGATCTTCAGACTTGGCAGCAAGCACCTTTGCTCACTGAGCCATATTGCCTGCCCGCCCTGTGGGAGCCTTTTTATACGCTTGCTTTTTATGCATTCCTTCTGTTTGTTTTGTTGAAGGGATATCGTCACCAGCGGAAATCCCTGCAGGTTCTATTCTGGGGTTGACAGTTGGGGATCCGAGAGTAAATTTGCCACCACGGCGGTCTAGAGCTTTGCCACATCTGGAAAGCTACCAAGGTAAAGTGCTTGCCACGCTCCTTGTGGGCTGTCAGGTCCCGTGAGGAATTTCGTCTCTGCTGCTGGTGTGGTGGCTGCACCACGTGTGTGTCTGAGGATGTGGTACAGGAGTGCCTCTTAGGGAGGCGTAGACCACACAGCTGTTTTTTCTAAATTTAACCGAGGAAGGGACGTGCACCCGCAGCTGGTCTTGTGCTCTTTGGAAGCCTCTGTCTGACCATACAGATGATCCAGGTTCGAATCCTGGCAAGGCCATCCCAGGTGCTGAAGTATCAGACCACATGGTTTTGACAGAGTAGAGGGGCCCAAGAGAGCCACCTGGCTGGGAGGGTGGGATTTGCTGCAGTTCTGGTGATGTCACCTTGGATTCGCTGCCATTGAACTAGGAGAGTAATTTAAACTGGCTTGTGAACTTTGGGAGAAGAGCATTTAAGTGTATGTCATAACTTCACAATTTTGTCTTCAACCTCTGTGCATGTAGTTAGCTAGCTTACCAGGGGCCGATAAGTGGCCCTGTCAGTTCCACATAAAAGGTGGCTGAGTGGATTTGAAGACACACGGGTAAGTCAGTCACTGTGGCCCCTCAGACTTCATTGCTGCTGTCTGGTTTAATGCGTATGGTCTAGTGAAACTGTGGATGGTGGAGTTTCTCCTGGGGATTACCTGTGGAGCTGTAATCACTTCAGAGCCATGGGTGGACTCTATAGCCCTCTGGCCACCTCATACCTGCCTTTGAATGGGCAGTTCTAACATCTTTTCTAACAGGTTTAACATGAATCCGTTAAAGAAAAAGTGTGAAAAATATGATTTGGTTTCTATTGCAAAACCCACCCTTGTATTATTAGACATTGTGTGGATCTCATTGCAGCCTGTGTGTTTTTGAGACAGGGTCTCACTGGGTTACCCCCTAGCTGACTTGGAACCCCCTGTGGAGAGCAGGTTGGCCTTGAACTCACAGAGCTTTGTCTACCTCTGCCTCCTGAGTGCTGAGATCATTAGACCCCGTTTTAAGTACTGAAATTCCTTTGAGGATGTATTTGATGTTGAGCTACATAACGAAGTATACTTTTGGGCTGGGGATGTAGCCAGTAGAATGGCTGCCTAGCATGTGAGTGGCCCTAGTTCAGTCCCTACATGTTTTGAGATAAGGACTTCTTACGTAGCTATGACTGGCCTGGAACTTGTTATCTAACCCAGGCTGGCCTTGAACCATGTCAGTATACACTTCATGGGAATTAGTTGAACTAGTCTTACATCAGTGTTTTTAATATCTCATCTAGGCGGGTAAGTCAAAAGGAAGGGTAGAGGCACACTTTTAAAAGATCAGTCATTAGAAGAAGCTCAGTTCCTTGACCAAATCCAGACACTGCTAGCCTGCAGAGAAGAGTTTGCTTGCTTTGGGTAACAAGCTCCTTGTTTTCTTGTATAAACTGAATCTTAGGCAGTTTAAAGGAAAAGGTTCCTAGAAGCCTGGCTGTGTTCTCATGCTTTGGAGAGGTTTGCCTCTTCAGAGTTAATTATTATACTTACCTGGCAGGGGAGATCGCATGATCATGATGGTGGTTTTCTCAGGGTGAGGCTTATCCATTGCACTCGGATGTTCTGACCCCTGCGATTTCTCCAAGTGCGGGAAACCCTGCTGCGTAATTTTTGGTAGTGGGGAACTTTGTTCGCACTCTTTCCTGGGGAGAAGAGGGAGGAGTTAATAATGTGTTTTTATAACATTTTTCAACTTCATTAACAGGGCAGTTTACTGTGTAAGTAAGTGGTCTTCAAGGTGAGTTTTTAAAATACCGATGTGAGGCTGGAGTTGTGGCCCATGGATAGAGCTCTAGCCTAACATCACATGGCCCTGGGTTCAATCCCAGCCCTGGGAAAGTGGAATGACACCCTCAAACCACATTTGTTCTGTGTGTTCTGCTTTATTTGCTGTCTTTAGCAGTTGCTGATGTGCTCTGATAGACTATCTGAACTGGTCCTTGCCAGAAAAGAGCTTGCTTTAACACTCGGCCTTGCAAGCAGGAAGTGTGGCTCAGTGGCAGTCAGTATCTAAGTGTGTGTGTTGTAAGTGTGTACTCCGCCTGTACTCACTGGCTAGCAGCAAACAAACCAAAACAGAAGGGAAGAAAAGAACGAGCTGCATTGTATGTCCATGCCATACCAGGGCAGCCAGCAATGGACTGTAAAAGCTCATTTTACACAATTGTGTTTCTGCTTCTGGGAAGGAAAACTAGACATTTCAGCGGAAGCTATCCTGTCCCAAACTCAGTGAGTTGAAGGCTGCAGCTTCCTTTCCTGCTAACCCTCATGCTTTCACTGTGTCTATGGTTTTGCCTTTTCCAGATGTCAGGTGATTGGCTCTTTCTCTTAGTGAAGTGTACCTAAGATTGCTCCTGTCTTCCTGTGACTTTGTGGCACATTCCTTTTAGTCCCTCACCAGAATATTTGAAGATGAGCTGGTGCTTTCCTGTGCCTTTGTTTCCTGAGAATTCTCTCTTATCTACAACTCAGTTCGAGTAATACCTCACTTCCGCCCATCAGATCTGTGGTGAGCTCTCTAGGGCAGGGTTCTGGGTCGGCCAGCACTGCTGGCCCTACGTACCCTGGCAGTGTGACCATCCCTGGTACTCAGCGCTGCACCTTAGACCTCACTGCTCTGTCTCCAAGAGGAAGAGCAGTTTATAGATGCCAGTGCAGCTGACTTCTCAGGTCTTCATCATTTTAATTTGTTCCCCCCTGAAATCTGTCATCCATTGCCTTGTCATATCCAACTTATTTTTCCCCCAGCCAGCAGACCCACACAGGTATGTGCTTTTGAGTGAGTTTCTGTGTTGGTATTTTGGAACAATACTCCTACCCCCCCACCCCTCACCATTGTTTTTTTAGTTTTGTTTTTTAATTCTTCAGTCTAACAGAATTAGAGTGGAAGGACTTTTTTCTGTCATGTTTAAGGGACTGTGTGTGGAAATGTCATGTCAATGTAAGTGTGCATTGCTGAAAACCCTCCTTTCTGGTATTGTAAGCGCAGTGTGGCTTGCTCAAGAAACAGTATGGTTCACAAACATTGCTCACTTTAAAGATATAGACAGGAGTGAACAGTATGAATAGTGAAAGTTTTAAGAGACCCGAGGTAAAGGGTAACAGAGGTATCTTCTAGAATTTCATAGACTAGGAAACCAAATGTAAGAATTTTTTGTCTTCTAGTTCAAGCAAATGCCTATGAAATACTTCCCTGTAAGCACAGTCCTCCAGCACTAGCGATTGACGGAACAAAGTGTGGTTTGAAGGTTGTTTCTTTTCCCTCTTAGATAATGAGCAAGTTAGACAGCTGCTTCTGGAGGGTGTGCCCTTGGAGTGTGCGCATAGCTTTATCTGGAACCACGATATCTGTAGGAGTGTCACAGAGAATAAAATCTCGGATCAGGTAACTAATGTGCCAGGATTACGGGTAAGCTCATGAATGACAGGAAACAGTTGCCCTTCTAGAGACCCTACAAAACGATTTTATGTTTTACATAGTCCCGTGCTCTTTATTTATATATTTCCCTCCCCTGGCCGACCTAGAACTCACTTTGTGACCAGGCTGGCCTCAAACTCACAGAAATCCTCCTGCCTCTGCCTCCCAAGTACTGGGATTAAAGGTGTCCACCACCACTGCCTGGCTGCTTGAATTTTTTTTTTAAAGTTCTCATTCCCCTTAAGTATGAAGTTCACAATGATTGTGCTCCCACCAGAGCCAGCATAGTGTTAGATACTGATGGGTGATTAGGGCATTAGGAAGCCTACGGAATGCCCAGGACACTGAGGCTGGCTTGCTGTGTGAAGAAGCTGATGTTTGAACTTACTCTGATGGGGGCTAGACTTCTTGGGGGAGGGATGTCAGGAAGTAAGAACGTGAAATTATATATACATTTGGATCCTGTCCTGGAACTTGCTCTGTAGACCAGGCTGGCCTCGAACTTACAGAGATCCCATCTCCTGAGTGCTGGGTCAAAAGTCATGTACCACCACCACTCAGCTTGCTTTTCCTTTTAAATTTGCTCCTGTGGTGATCTAGAAGACAGTGGCTGTTTGTATTGACTTGTTTTCTTCCCCCTTAGGATTTAAACCTTTTCTTCCCCCTTAGGATTTAAACCGGATGAGAAGTGAATTGCTGGTGCCAGGCTCACAGCTTGTTTTAGGGCCTCGTGAATCCAAAATACCTATCCTTTTGATCCAGCAGCCAGGGAAAGTGACCGGTGAAGACCGTCTGGGCTGGGGAAGTGGCTGGGATGTACTCCTCCCCAAGGGTTGGGGCATGGCTTTTTGGATTCCATTCGTAAGTTGCCTTTTGATTTCAGCTACTGTTTGCAATGTTTACAACACAGTGATTAGCATCTTAACTGTATAGCTAACTCAGGTATTTCCATACATGCTTACTTTATGTGTTGATCATTCTGTCTACCTTTGTCCTACAAACTGTTCCCAGGCACCTGCCCACAGGCCAGCCTGGTCTTCAGAGTGAGTTCCAGGACAGTCAGGGTGGTTACACAGAGAAACCGTGACCCCAAAACAGATTAAAAGCATAGTAACGATAATACTGTATTTTGAACTTGAATAAGTTTGTGAGCTCAGCTTTTACAGTAGTATAGAACACACTGCTGTGGTTTTTAAATGCTAACTATGAGCATATACTTAGCCAACATTTTTATTAATCTGTATTGTATTTTCTGGTTTAAGCATTACTTTGCTAAAGGTGGTAAGAGGCATGCCAGGGTCAGGCTGTTAGGTTAACACAGGTAGTTAATTTTTGACAGTTATAGGGTGCAAGGAGGAGTCTGTTAATCATTTAAGAAGGGTTTCTCTTTTTCTGCTTTCAGTTGTTCCACTTTTTTCTTATTACAGAATTTTTATTTTACCTGTTTAGTCCTGAGGATTGAACTGAAGGTCTTAGGCAGGCTAGGAAGCACTCTGTCAGCTTCATTTCCAAACAATTAGGTATTATTTCATTCACATAGAAAAGATAAGGTCCTCACCTACCCAGGGGCTGCACACCCTTTGCCTGTCATCCCGCCTAGGAAGTTAAGCATACCGACTCACCAGCCATGCTTCATGACCCTCATGTCTCCTAAAGTAACCATTGTGATTTCAGTGTCTGTTACCTCCATGCATATTCTCATGCATTTACCCATCTCTGCAAAGTACATATTTTTAACTATGTCTTATTGTATATACTCTTCTGCAACCTGTTGTGTTCATAGGTATTGAGGTTTTTTTTCTATGTTGATTGACATTCTATTCATTCATTTAAACTATGTGGTGTTTGGTTGTAGGATTATCCTAACGTGTGTTAAACAATTTCTTGCTTCAAGTTAGTAAACTGACAGGGCCTCTTGACATTCCTTTCAGATCTACCAAGGTGCGAGAGTTGGGGGTTTAAAAGAGGCTATGGTGCATTCTCAGTATAGAAGGTCACCACACATCCCAGGCGACTTCCCAGACTGCCTTGCTGGGGTTCGGTTTGCTGAAGATCAAGCCAAGGATCTTCTGGAAAAGTACAAAAGGTAAGGAACTGTTCTTCTAGTCTGTCTCCAGGGATGGGAAGCGACTACTTGAATTGCCTAATGGCTTGGGGATCGCTGCAGTGACCTTGGGTGTAGTGCAAGCTTCCTCTTGAACTCTCTTACCAAGAGGTGGCTAAGAAGATAACGCTTTGGCCAGGAGCTCCTCTTCTGCCCCTTTGAGTTCCGTCTGGTACAGCCCTTCTCGTGGTTACTTTCTGATTTGAATGATAGACATCTGAACTGCAGACATGCATTTTGGATACTTTCTAATAGATCTCACCAGTACCCCCATCTCTACTCTTGTGGAAACCTTGCTTTACAAAAAAAAAAAAGAAAACCCAGTTTTAGAACAGAACCAATTTATAAGAGTTTAGTGAAACCATCGAGGTAGGTAAGACACCTTAATCTGATATTGTTCTGCCATCCCAACAGACATGCAGTGTTTTTAATATTTTAGTAGTTATCCTTGTAGCCTTTTTTAAAAATCTGTCTTTCATTGGAAATGATGAGGACCTTAGGCATCTGTGTTCCCATTAAATTGTAGGCTTCTGGAAACACAAACTCTGTCTCATGTGTGGTGCCTGTGGATCTAGCCATATATTTGTCTGAATCACTCATTCATCCAACACTTATTTCAATCCTCCTATTGGACCCAGCACCACTCTAGACATCATGGCTCTCACAGGCACAGGCAGGGTAGAATTAAGTCTGTCCCTGACTTTACATTCTATTCTTTTTGATAATTTCATACATTGTATTTGCTGCTCCATTGTCCTCACTTAGCCCCTTCCTACTGACCTACTTCTTCCCAAGTCCTCCTGTATGAGTATGGATTATTTATTGAAGCATGGGCAACTTAACAATGGCTACACCACTGAAGACTCAGAGGCCCCGGGGAGTCCCTGCTGCACTTTGGACAAGCTTGACCTTTGCAGGTCTCGTGTAGGTAGCCTGTGTGTCCATGGCTGGCATGTCCAGAAGACAGTATTGCACAGGACTCACCCCTTCCTTCAGTTCTGTGTCTTTCTGCACCACTGTTCCCTGGTCCTCGGGGGAATGAGTAGATGTCCTGTTTATGGCCAAGCATGCAATCGTTGCTTACTCTCTCTACTTTGGCAAGTTGTTAGACGTCGCATTAATTGCCGCCCACTGCAAAAAGCAGCTCCTCTGATCGTGGCTGAGAGTAGTGCTAGTCTGTAAGAATAAACAAATATTTAGGAGGCAGTTTGACTACAGGTCCTTATAGCACATTGATTCTCAACCTGTGGGTCAGACCCCCTCAGGGGTCAAATATCAGATATTTACATAATTACTGCTGTCCATAAGTGAAATTACAGTTATGAAGTAGTATTGAAGATGATTTTATAATGCTATGTCACCACAGCATGATTAAAGGATTGAAGCATTAGGAAGGTTTGACAGAGAATTAGTAATTCGAGTCTTCCCAAGGGCCCGTGGGTTACAGTGAAACTTCTCCCTTACTTCTGAACTGGCGTGTCCCACCACCCTCTAAGAACATGGCATCCTATCAGTGTCCTGTATCATTGTCCCGTGTGTCCTTCTGTCTGCACGCATAAGTTTGCAGGTACACAGTCTTTCTTTTTACTCGTGTTTAGTGTAGTTGTTCAGTCAGAACTGAGGGAGAAGCCTTGTAAATCTCCAGGGGTAGCAATGCCTAACCCCAGGGGCACCATGTATGTGGAGCTCTCTGGGAAGACACTGCAGTGCTGCATTTGGTTTTCAGAGGCCACACACATACTCAGATTATCTATTAAATAAAAACCAACCAAACAAAAAGATCTGGGCGTGGTGGTGCACACCTTTTAACCCAGCACAGGGGAGACAGAGGCAGGTGGATCTCTAAGTTCAGAGCCAGCCTGGTCTACAACAGTGAGTTCTAGGCAGGTCAGGACTACATAGGGAGAACTTGTCTCCAAAACACAGATGCACGCACACACAGCAACAACAAAACAAAGACCAAAGAAAACAAGGACCTTGTGGTGGTGGTGCACGAGTTTAATCCTAGCACTTGGGAAGCAGAGACAGATGGATCTCTGAGTTCGAGGCCAGCCTGCTCTACAGAGTTGAGTACCAGGACAGCCAAGGCTACACAGGGAAACTGACTCAAAAAAAAAGAAAAAATGTGCTCACGGGCAGGATTGTGTGTGTGTGTGTGTTATTGTTTGGAGGTGTATTATAATGGTCATGGCTGTTTTAATTCTCTACTCTTCAGTTGTTTAAAATTAATCTGTTTCTCATTAGACGCCCTCCTGCCAAAAGGCCCAACTATGTTAAGCTTGGCACACTGGTTCCTTTCTGCTGTCCCTGGGAGCAGCTGACTCGGGACTGGGAGTCCAGGGTTCAGGCCCCAATGCCGGGTGTTCAGGACAACCCAAGGCGACTTGGAGTGCATTTTGTCCCTGAAGAGATCTGTCAGTCATCTAATGAGGCAGGCATATCTGAAAACCAACCCACAAAGCCAGAAGTCACAGGCTGTGAGGCACAGACAGCGACTGAAGTCCTGGGGCCGGGTGCCAGTGAGAGCCACGTTGCTGCCAACGGTAGCCAGCTCTGTGTTCTTCGGTAAGTGTAGGCATGCTGCCACATACATTGCATTGTGCATTGTCTTCTGTATTGAACGTGCTATGAGACGGGAAAGTTACCACTCTTCCTGTGTGCTTGCTGGGAAACAGATCAATATTTGAAATGTGGTAGTAACTGGTGAGACGACTGAAAATACCGTGCTAAGCTGAGTGACCTTGATTGGTGACAAGCCTCTGTTCTGAGGTAGCCGATCCAGTTCCTGGGGTTTTTGGGGGGGGGGGAAGGCCATCAGTCATTCATTGTCATGGTGATTGCACTGCTTCCGTATGCAGTGCACATCACCCTTGACGCTTCTATGGGCTGGGTTCCGCTTTTCAGCATTCTAGAATGTGCTCCCATCTTGATTAGTGCTCCCCTTTCCCACCATTTGTCTTAAGAATTTCACACCCTTCTTTCTCCTCAAACTCTCAACCTCTTGCTTCGATTACAACCCTGAGGTTTATTCTATTTTTCTATAAACTTTTTTTTTTCCTGTCTGGATTCTAAAATTATTTTTTTTTTTTCATTTTGGTACCATTTTTCAGAATGGCAGGCATGTGAAAAGAAGAATGTTAGTTATACATATATTGTATGTTTTAAATGATTTTTAATTATAATTTTCTATGTCCCTTATGTCCTATAGGAATAGGAAATTACTGAGGCAGCTCTCTGCTTGGTGTGGACCAGGTTCTGAGGCCAGGCGGGCTCCCTGCAGAGGCCAGCAAGAATTGACCAGAAAGGCCTGCTTGTCCATTCTGGACGATTTCCCCAGAGCCCTGGTGTGGGTCAGCCTGTCCCTGCTCAGCAAGGGCAGCCCCGAGCCTCGAACCATGATCTGTGTCCCATCTGAGGAGGACCTACTCCAGCTCAGTCAGGATCAGTGTTACCATGGACCCCGGGAATCTAAACACAGCGACCCATTTAAGAGCCTGATTCTGAAACAGAAAGAAAAGAAGAAAATGGAGAAGCGGCAGAGCCGAGAACACACTGTCCCCAAGGGCCCGGTGGCAGGGGCGCCTACAGCTGGGCAAGCAGCTCTGACAAAGGGGCTGTGGTCCGGGCCCCTCCCAGGACTCACTTCCCACTGCTCCCGCCTCCTCCTGGGCTTTGTCACACAAGGAGACTTTTCTATGGCTGTTGGCTGTGGAGAAGCCCTAGGGTTTGTTAGTGTGACTGGCTTGCTAGAAATGCTGTCCAGCCAGCCGGCAGCCACAAGGGGCCTGGTGCTGCTGCGACCTCCCACCTCTCTGCAGTATCGGTTTGCAAGGGTTGTCATTGAGGTGTGAATTTGAGATCACAGCATGCTTACACATAGATTATAGCTATATTTGTCAATAGCTATATTTGTCAAGTCCCATAGAGAGTGCTGGCTGTCTTTGTCATCTGCCTTACGCTACAATGTGAAAACTGCTTAGAAATAAGAATTAAAATTATATAGATGATGATTTCTTTACCTTATCCTCATAATCTGAGAGTCTCATCTTTTCCTGTCGTGGGAATATGTCTACTTGTTTAACATGTTGGTTGAACATTAAATATTACACATCATTAAAGCCCATGTGATATGTATAATAGCATTTCTAATTAAAATACCTCTCCATGGAGCCCATTTATGACTTCCAAGAGTCCATGTAGAAGCTCCTATCTTACTAAAATTAAGGGTTACGGAATACGAGTATTATCCTAGACCCTGTAACAAAAACCATAGCTTATCTATTTATTTTACTCTCATTATGAGGTATAATTATAACTAGTTCAATCTGCTTATGCCTCAGTAGGTCATACAGCACTAGTTATTGAAGCTATTGTAATTCAAACCCCATGAAGCTTTATAGGAGCATCAACACTAATAATGGTCTTACATCATCACTATTATTCTGCTTAGCCAATACTAATTATGAGTGAATTCACAACCAAACTATAGTCATAGTTGGGGGCCTTCAAATAGTATTTCCTGTAATAGCTGTATTATGATTTCTAGGCAGTCTAACAAATCTAGCTCTCACTCCCTCAATCTGATCAGAGAACTACTAATTACAATCTCATTATTCTCCTGATCAAATACTTCTATTATTCTTATAGGTATCAATATCTTAATTATAGCCTTATACTCACCATATATAGTAATCACTACTCAATGAGGAAAAATTACATATCACATAAGCAATCTCTAACCCTCTCACATGACAGAATGAACACTTACAGTATTACATATCACACCCCTAATTCTAACAATTAACCCCAAACTAATTATAGGCCTAACATTATGTGGCTATAGTTTATAAAAATGTCAGACTGAATCTGAAGGTAGGAGATAATACTCCTTATCTACCATGAAGGTACACAAGGGCTGCTAACTCATGCTTCCATATATAACAATAGGGCTTTCTTTTATAGGAGAGTAGTAATTCATTGGTCTTAGGAACTAAAAACTTGGAGCAACTCTAAACAAAAGTAATTAACACCATTGCATCCTTAATTGCCCTAATCTTTTTTCTGTTATCTCTACCAATTATATTAACTCTAACTAGCACCTACAAAATCCCTAATTTCCCTCTCCATTACTTTATCAATTAAATATTCATTTATCCTAAGCCTTATTCCCCTATGCTTACTTTTCTTCTCTAACACCGAACTTATTACCAATTGACACTGAGTCATTAGCTAACAACATATTTCAATTATTTACTGGTTGAGAAGGAGTAGGAATTATATCCTTTTAATTGGTTGATGATATGGCCAATCAAATGCTAATACAACAGCCTTACAAGCAATTTCATATAACCATATCGGTGACATTGAGTTTATTGTTACAATAGCCTGATTATGCCTAAACACTAATTCATGAGAATTTCAACAAATTTTCATAACTAATAAAGCATTATTCCTTTCCTAGGACTTCTAATAGCTGCAACAAGAAAATCAGCACAATGTGGCATCTACCCATGACTGCCCTCAGCCACAGAAGGCCCTACCCCAGTTTCAGCCCTATTCCATTCAAGAACCATAGTGGTTGCAGGAACCCTCCTACTAAATTTGATTTCACCCATTAATCTCCAACAACAGTGTAGCCCTAACTATCGTATTCTGTCTAGATTCAATCACCACCTTATTTACAGCAATCTGTGCCCTAACCCAAAATGACATCAAAAAAATTGTAGCTTTTCCCACAATCAACTAGGACTAATAGTAGTCACACTAGGAATTAACCAACTCTACCTAGCCTTCCTCCTTATCTGCACAATGCAATCTTTAAACCCTGTTATTCATATGCTCTGAGTCAATTATTCACAGCCTAAATGATGAACAAGATGTCTGAAAGATAGAGTTGCCAAACCCCTACTACTCACATCATCATGCCTTACTATTGGCAGTCTAGCCCTCACCAGAATACCCTTTCTTACCGGAATGCCCTTTCTTACCAACTTTTACTCAAAAGACCTAATTATCAAAGCTGCAAACGCGTGCTATACCAACACCTGAGCCCTTCTAATTACCAGCCACTCCACAGCTGCTTACAGTTTATGAATCAACTATTTTGCCTTAATAACTAAACCTTGTCTCCCCCCCCCACTATTTTAAACGAAAATTACCCAAAACTTACAAATCCAATTAAATTACTAGCTCTAAGAATTATTTTTGCAGACTTCATCATCTCACATAATATCCCTGTCACATTCACCCAAGTAATAGCCATACTATGGTAACTGAACACTACAGCAATCCTGAAACTCTCACAGGCTTTACTATCGCCTTAGAATTAAATAATTTAACTTGTAATCTAAAATTAAACTCTCATCAACTAATTCCTTCTCCACATCATTAGGATACTTTACATTAACAGTCCATCAACTAATTTCTATAAAATCTCTGGCAATAAGCTTTAATAGCCCTAAACACCCTTGACCTCACATGAAAAAGCCACCCCCAAAATTATTTCTACCTTAAACTCTTAACTTCCCAAACCCTTAGCAACCAGAAAGACTTAAACTTTACTTCTTATCCTTTTTAATTACATTAATGCCTATTCCAATTCTAGTTAATTTCTCCATGTAATCTCAATAATAATAAAAATTCCTGTGAACAGAGTTCAACCAGAGACTACCATCAATCATCATGCAGAACAACTATACAATGTTGCTACCCTAGCTCCTCCTCCTATTAAACAATTCATCTCCATCATGAATAACTCAACCACCTACACTATTAAATTCTAATACCATTTCTACCTCCTCATAATACTTAATTACAAATGCCATTCCTAATTCTATACACATACTTATTACCAAAATTCCAAACACCAACTTGACATTCAAGTCTCAGGATATCCCTCCGCTGACATAGCAGTTGTATACTCCAAAACAACTATCATTCCCCCCAAATAACTTAAACATACTACTAATCCTAAAAAGAACCCCCAAATCCCATCACCACTAAACATCCCACAATGTTTAATACATACTAATAAATACACACTCCCATAAATAGGCGAAGGTTTTAATGATGTGCCCAAACAATCTACTGCTATTAGCTTAAAATGTAAATGTATTCTGTCATAATTTCTACATAGATTATACCTATGACTAATGACATGAAAGTCATTGTAATTAACCATAGGAACATTAATGACAAACATTTGTAAGAAACGCCCACTAATAAAAATTATTACACACTCATTCATCGATTTACCATCCCCATCTAATATTTCATCTTGATGAAACTTTGGATCTCTAATTGGCTGATATTTAGTAACTCAAATCCTAATAGGCCTTTTTCAAGCCATATATTATACATCAGATACCACTACAGCATTTTCATCCATCACACACATCTGCTGAGATGTAAATTATGGCTTATAAATCCCTTACTTACACACTAATGGAGCTTCAATATTCTTCACTTGCTTATTCCTCCGTGTAGGTTGAGGAACTTACTATGGCTCATATACTATAGAAGACTCTAAACACCAGAATTATCCTATTCACAGTAACAACAATGTTTATAGGATACGTACTTCCATGAGGTCAAATATCATTCTGAGGAGCCACAGTTATTACTACTCTCCCATCGGCTATCCCTTACATGGTACAACCTTAGCAGGATGAATTTGAGGAGGATTTTCAGTAGTTAAGCCACCCTAACTCGCTTCTTCGCATTTCACTTTATTCTGCCATCTATTGTTGCCACTCTAGCTGTAGCCCACCTTTCATTTCTTCACGAAACAGGCTCTAATAACCCATCAGGCCTAAATCCAGATGCAGGCAAAATCCCCTTTCACCCACACAATTAAAGATCTACTTGGAGTTGTTCTTCTTTTAATTGCTCTAATAATTTTAGTATTGTTTTTCCCAGATATTCTCAGAGACCCAGACAATTACACTCCTGCAAATCCACTTTAATGCCCCCAACACACATTAACATGGAAAGATATTTCCTATTTGCTTGGGCTATCCTACGATCTATTCCCAATAAATTAGGAGGTGTACTAGCCCTGATTCTATTTTAGTCCTAGCCATCCTATCTCTCCTCCACACATCAAAACACCGTGTCATAATCTTCCGTCCATTTACTCAAACAATATATTGAATTCTAGTAGCTGATCCTCTCTTATAACTTGATTCAGAAGACAACATGTAGAATATCCATTTATTATTATTGGCCTACTAGCTTCAATCACCTACTTCACTGTTATTGTTACTTTTATACCAATCACAAGTATAATTGAAGTCAGCATTCTAAAATTTACCCAATGTCCTGATAGTATAATAATTTCTCTGGTCCTGTAAACCAAAAATGAAGAAGTTGTCTTCTCAGGACATCAAGAAGGAAGGTTTATCCCCCACCATCAGGACCCAAAGCTGGTATTCTAACTACTTCTTGTACATAAATTTAGTCCATAATACATTTATGCATATCATACATTACATTATCTACCCCTAGCATATAAGCATGTAATATATAACTAATGAACTAAGACATAATATGATACATCACCATAATATATAATGTACCATGACTATTACAGACTTACAATAAATCAGGTACTTAGACATACTTGTCTTATTTTACATACCCATCTTCATCATAACCCTGCTTTTCCATATGGCTATCCCCTGCCACATTTGGTCCATCTATCTACCATCCTCTGAGAAACCAGCAATCTGTCCCCATCTGCCCCAGGCCCATTTTAATTTGGGGGTGCTAATGTGAAACTTTATCAGACATCTTGTTCTTACTTCAGGGCCATAGAATGTTTTATCATTTATATGTTCCCCTTAAATAAGACATCTTGAAGGTTACAGGTCTAATCAGTCCATGTCAACATAACTGTGGTCTCATGCATTTGGTATGTTTTATTTTTCAGTATGCTGTGACTTACCATAGCCATCAAGGCATGAGGGTCAGCTTATTTGTGTAGCTGGACTTCTCTATTCAAGTGTCATTTATCCATACAGGTAATCTCCAAAGACATATTATCAATGTTTCTTAGACATACAACTTAAATTAATACTAGTTCTATAATGTCAAACCCCCTCCTCCCACAACTTGGTATTTACTACTCTCTGACACACCCCCAAAGCAGAGATTTCAACTATCAAGCCTTCCCACCATCCTAGTAATTCACCAAATTCAGTATGTATAAAATGTTAACGTATAAATCTAACATTTTGCTAATACCATTATAAGCCAAAATTCACAAGTAGGATTTCAGTATTAATTTTTTTTAACCATTCATGTAGCTTAATAGGTAAAACAAAACACTGAAAATGCTTAGATGGATTTTTAATCCCACAAACATTAAAGGTTGACCCTGGCCTTATAATTAATTGGAGGTAGAATTACACATGCAAAACTCCCTAACCCAGTGTCACATCCCTAGATTTTTACTAAAACTCTAAGGAGAAGGTATCAAGTACATACTAATAGCTAAAGACACCTTGCCTAGCCACACTCCCACGAGACTCAGCAGTAATAAAAATTAAGCAATAAACAAAAGTTTGACTAAGTCATACCTCCCTAAGGATTGGTAAATTTCATGCCAGCCATCATGATCATATGAGTAACCCAAACTTAATTATTCTCGGCATAAAACGTGCTTTCAAATTCAAGTCAATAGAATTAAAACCCAACTAATATGTGAAAATTCATTGTTGGACTTAAATTCAGTAACAAAAGTAATTCCAGTACTATTAGTACATGACAGCTAAGATCCAAACTGGGATTAGATATCCTCTATGCTTAGCCTTAAACCTAGATAATTAAATAACAAAACCATTTGCCTGAGAACTACTGGCCACAGCTTAAAACTCAAAGGACTTGGTGGTACTTTATATCCATCTACAGGAGCCTGTTCTACAATCCATAAACCCTGATATACCTCACCACCCTTGCTAATTCAGCCATCTTTAGCAAACCTTAAAAAGGAAGAAAAACAAGATAATATCCATAAAAGTCTTAGGTCAAGGTGTATCCTGTGGGGTGGGAAGAAGTGGGCAATATTTTATTACTAAGAACAAACACTACCGGTTATGAAATCTAAAGGACAGAGGAGGATTTAGTAGTAAATTTAGATTGGAGAGCTTAATTGAATAGAGCAGTGAAGTATGCACACACCGCCGGTCACCTTTCCCAAATTAGATAAAGGTTATTTTATGTATAATGTTACCAACAAATCTATGAGAGGAGGTAAGTCGTAACAAGGTAAGCATACTGGAAAGTGCTTGGATTACACAATGTAGTTTAGGCTATATAAAGCGCCTGGTCTACACCCAGGAGATCCCGCAACCAATGGACACTGTGAACTCACTCTAGCCCTACACCCTACAAATTAAGCTGTTTAAATATATTAATTAAAACATTAAACCAAAAGAAAGTGTTGGTAAAAGAAACTTCTCTAAGGAGCAATAGAGACAGTACCACAAGGGAATGATGAAAGGCATGTTAAAAGTACAAAAAAGCAAAGACTGGGCCTTGTACCTTTTGCATAATAAGCTAACTAGAAATTATAATCTAAATGTAAACTTAAAATATAGCCTAAAGAGGGACAGCTCTTTAGGGATGGAAATGTCCTCAAATAGGGAATAAACCATAAAAATAAATCATAGTTGGCTTAAAAGCAGTCATCAATAAAGAAAGCGTTCAAGCTCAACACCCAAATCATTATCAATACCTAAAACCAGTCATTTCCTATAATTATAATTGGGTTAATCTATTTATATATAGATGAAATACAATTAGTATGAGTAACAAGAATTTTATTCTCCATGCATTAGCCCATAACAACCTGGATAATCATTGTTAGTTAATATTCATGCAATTATATTAACCCCCTACAAAACCTACTTTCCATATTATATTAATCCAACACAGCTGTGCTTTAAAGATAAGAAGAAATAAAAGGAACTCTGCAATTTACTAAATATGAATCTCGCCTATTTACCAAAAACATCACCTCTAGCATTACAAGTATTAGAGGCAATGCCTGCTCAGTGACAGAGTTAAACGGCCTTGGTACCCTGACCATGCAAATGTAGCATAATCACTTGTTCCTTATTAGGGACTAGAATGAACAGCTAAATGAGAATTTAGCTCTCTTATTTCCAATTAGTGAAGTTGACCTTCCCGGGAAGAGGTGAGAATTCATTAAGACGAGAAGACCCTGTGGAGCTTTAATCTTTTAAATAAATTACCTATTAGCTCTAAAAATGTAGATTACAAACTACAGATTTCGGAATGAATATAGCTCAGACCCACCTCAAAGCACCTAAAATCTCATTGACCCAAAACATTTTTTGATCAGCGGACCAAGTTACCCTAGGGACAACAGCACAATCCTTCTCAAGAGTCCATATCGACAATTAGGGTTTATGAACTCCATGCTGGATCAGGACATCCCAAAGGCGTAGCAGCTATTAAAGGCTCATTTGTTCAATGATTAAAGTCCTACCTGAGTTCAGACTGGAGTCATCCAGGTCAGTTTCTATCTATTAACGATTTCTCCTAGAGAGGAAGGACAAGAGAAACGGAGCCTCCCTAACTTAAGCAGCCCAAAGCAATTCATGAAATCATCTCAACATAGGAAGATCGTACAAAGCCATCCCAGATAAGGGTCTATTAGGGTGGCAGAGCCCAGAAATTACATAAGACTTAAAACCTTGTTCTCAGAGGTTCAAATCCTTTCCCTAATAATGCATTTAGTCATTATCTTTATACTCCTAATCCCCATTTTAGCTTTTCTAACACTAGTAGAATGAAAAATCCTAGGCTACACATACAACTACGAAAAGGGCTTAACATTGTAGGACCATACGAAATTCTTCAACCATTCGGTGATGCAACAAAACTATTCATTAAAGAACCATTATGCCCACTAACCACCTCAACATCCCTATTTATTATCACCCCAACACTATCACTCACACTAGCATTCAGCCTATGAATTCCAGTACCCACACCCCACCCACTAATATAAATACAGGTATTTTATTTATTTTAGCCACCTCAAGTCTATAAGCTTACTCAATTCTATGATCAGGATGAGCATCAAATCCAAAATATTCTATACTTGGAGCCCTGCGAGCAGTAGTTCAAGCAATCTCATATGAAGTAACCATAGCAATTATCCTACTCTAGGTCCTTCTCTAAATAGCTCATTTTCACCTCAGTCCCTCATTACGCAGGATTACTAATAACATCACGGCCATCAGCCATAATGTGATTTATCTCTACCCTTCCAGAAACTAACTGAGCCCCATTCAATCTCACAGAAAGCAAATCGGGATTAGAATCAGGGTTCAACATAGAATATGCTGCCAGTCCATTTGCACTATTTTTTTAATAGCTGAATATACCAATATCATTTTAATAACTGCCTTATCAACCATCGTATTTTTCGGCCCACTACCTGATCCACACAACCCAGAAATTTAAACTATTAACTTCGCAATCAAAATACTAATTTTAACTTCACTGCTTCTATGAATTCTACCCTCGATTTCCACATGATTAACTCATACATCTCCTATGAAAAAACTTCTTACCCCTAACACTAGCCCTATGCATTTTCAATCTCCATTTTTATAGCAAGCATTCCACCTTACACCTAGAAATATGTCTGATGAAAGAGTTACTTTGATAGAGTAAACAATAGAGGTTTAAATCCTCTTATTTCTAGGAAAACAGGAATTGAACCTGTATCTTAGAATTCAAAATCCTACGTATTACCTATGTACTACATCCTGTACTGAGGTCAGTAAATTAACGGGGTCCATATCCTGAAAATGTTGGTTTAAACCCTCCCCCGTACTGCCTAACCCCACTAATTTATCATTTAGTTTGCCGTTTTTTCAGGTCCAACAGTCACTATATTCAGCACCAACTTCCTTCTTAGTTTAGAGATAAACCTATTAGCTATTATCCCACTTATAGCTAACAAATCTAACCCCCGATCTACAGAAGCAGCAACAAAATATTTCATCACTCAAGCCACAGCTTCTATAATCTTTCTACTTTCCATTATTCTAAACTTCAAACAACTAGGAACATGAATAATTCAACCCCAAACTCACAGCCTCATTACCACACTAATACTTATCTCATTAGCAATTAATTAGGCTTACCACCATTTCACTCTTGGATACCGGAAGTAACTCAAGCTTTCCTCTACTTAATGACAAAAACTAACTCCGATCTCAATTCTTTTTCAAACCCATGAACTTATTAACCCGCCTACATTAATTGCATCAGCCTCTATCTTAGTTCTTTACACTATTACATGGTGGTTAGTGTTAACTTCAGGATCTGGTCAGTTTGGAGACGACCCTGCAGGCATACCTGTGAAGGGTTGCCTAGGTTAGCCTCCAGGAGTGCCCGTGGGGGGTGGGGTTATCTGGGTCAGGATAACTGAGGTAGGGAGCCCTGCCCACTGGGGGCGGCGCCATGGCCCACGCTGGGATCCTGGACTGTATAAGGAGGAGAATGTATCTGAGCCACAGCACACACTCACCATCCTTCTTCCTGATTGTGAATGGGGTGCGGTCAGATGCTCCAGGCTCCTGTGACTTTGACTTCCCAACCCTGAGTGGTATACCTGAGCTGCAGGCCAGATAAACCCTTTCTCCTTTAGGTTGCTTTTGTCAGGAAACAGCATCAACAGGAAAAGAAAACAGACTGTGAATGCCTGTCGGCTCTTTTCATGTTAGAGAGGGGAGACAACGACAACTGGCCTGGCCCTCTGCTTTAGCAGCCATGACAGGCTGCAGAAAAGACCCAGCAAGATGTAGGCCTCTGACTCAGCAACACATGCTGAGCTTCCTGACCTTGAGAGACCCCCTATTGACGAGGGGGTCAGAGTCCATGTGGTAAGGAGCCAATCAGAAGTTAGCTGGCAGGTTCTGGATGTGCTTTACAGCAGAGGCCACCACCCTGGGCGGGCCTATACAGCATAGCAACCAGTTGAGCAACACAGACCAGGTTGCTCAGGCCCAGAAGTCCACCAATTCTGAGACTGTTGCGGATCCTAGCCGCTCCCCTTGCTCGACCCCAATAAATTCCTGCCCCAAAGTCATCCAGGTCCTTTTTGCTCCACCCGCTGTGTCCCGAATGCAGGGACTGAGTTAATACAGTTAACTCCTTAATAAAAGACTCTTGGCTTTTGCATCGGATTGGGTCTCTTGGCGATTCTGGGGTTCAGAATTTGGGCACAAGAGTTTGAAATAGGGTCTTTCTGTGTAGCCCTGGATGACCTGGTTCTTACTATGTAGCCCCAGCTAGCCTCAGCTTTGCAGCAAATGAACTGCTGTGTCTGGCAGGATTTTTCTTTTCCCCGCTGGCCTCAAACTCTGGCCTCCCAAGTATTCTGATTTCTTGTACTGCCACACTTGGTTAACAACACAATTTAAACAACGCTGACTTTCATCACTTAGATGAGAACTACTGTTAGCTTCTGGTGTAGTTATCCATTTAGATGCCAAAAGATAGAGGAATGGCCATCTTTTAAAGAAAAAAAAAAAAAGTAGGGTTGATAACTGGTTAAACAAAAACCCATGGCCATGTGGGAGAAAGAGAATTGATTCTGACTTCCACACTTGGCATGGGGCATGGGTGTGCAGTGTATGTGTATGTATGTATGCATACACACACACACACACACACACACACACACACACACACACACAGAGTCAGTTGCAGGAGTCAAAACAGCAACTTAGTTCCAGTTCTGGGCAGGCCTCCCTAGAGGCAGGCTGATGTTTCATTTCTGGCTTGTGGCTAAGGGAGAACCCCAGCCTCAGCTCAGAAATCTATCTCCTGCTGGGCTCAATGAAGCATGAGTGTTAACAACCCTCCCGGTCCTGATGCTAAAAGGCCCCACCTGGAGCTTAAGACTGGACGCTCTGATTTTAGAGAACCTGTGGATAAGTAATGCTGGCTTTCTCCACACTAAGAAACTCTCCGCAGCTGTGGACATAGGTGGGGGCTTAATGAGAGCATTGTGCTCAGAGTGGGGCTTGTATCTGGGGAAAAAAATCCAGTCTTAAAAACAAAACCGACCAACCAAAGGCCAGCCTGGCTCTTTACTCTGACGCCACTGTCCCAGAGCACCAAGGGCTGTTTTGACGCTCTCAGCTTTGGCTGTACACAGAGTCACCTGGAAAACTTCGACAGCATGGTGCCCACTTCTAGGTGTAAAAGGGGTTCTTAATTGGTCTAGATAATAAAATACCGGAGTCAGACATAGAAATGCCGAGAGAGCGGAGAGAAGAAGCAAGCGACAGCACAAATTACCTCCTAAACGTCTCGGCTGAGAAGAGAGAGGTCCTGTTTCTCCCTGCTTATATCCTGTTTCTGCCCATCGACGTCACTTCCTGTCTCTCTGTAAAGACCTCCAGACCTCTATGGTTAGCTAGTGGCAAGCTCCATTCTCTAACTCCCAGACAGGCTTTATTTGTGCAAGAAAGATATCACCAACCACAGTTGGGGGTCTGTGCTTAAGAGATCATTTCTAGTTCACAATGGCTTCTGTCAAGCTTAGGACAAAGGGCTGGTGTCAAGTCAGACGAAAGAGCAAACCTGGTCCCACCCCTTGGGGCTAAATTCTGAGAAAATACTCCTCTACTATTCATTCTTGATAAATCCAAAGTCTTGTACCTAATTTACTTTCTATTCTAATTTGCATATCAAATTATCTTTTAATGTCTTTTAAACCTGTTATGCTTAACACATCTATAGTGAGTTTCTTTACTGACACTGGTAAACAAGGAAAACTCTATACTCTTTGATCATCAACTCCCTCAGAGACCCAAGAAAGAAATAATATTTTCTGAGTAAACAGGAAGTGTGAACAAGCAACTTCCCAAAAAATGGGAGAAGTGACAGAAACAGCTGGCTGCCTGGACAGTCACCCAAGATTCTTCTGTAATGTTGGGTCATCCATCTTCAGCCCATAGGCCATAGTGTGTCTGGCAGACTTCTCAAAGAAAGCAGGAAATTTTAAACTGTCCACCTGTACTGGCAGTTTGTCAGGCATTTTTTCTGTGTATCCTGCAGAATGTCTGGCAGACTCTTCTGTGAAGCAGGAGCCAAGCAAACAAAACAACAGCCTGGCTCTTTACAAGGCCTCCACAGTCCCGGAGTACCAAGGGCTCTGTTTTGATGCTCTCAGCTTTGGCTGTATACTGAGTCACCTGGA
The DNA here is from genome assembly GCA_030556225.1 of Cricetiscus sungorus. NCBI lineage: Eukaryota > Metazoa > Chordata > Mammalia > Rodentia > Cricetidae > Cricetiscus > Cricetiscus sungorus. The sequence goes on along the minus strand of JANBXA010000366.1, from coordinate 30,602,359 downwards.
AAACTTTGACAGCGTGGTGCCCACTTCTAGGGAGGCAAATTTAACTGGTCAGGGCTATGGCCTGGACCAGTGCTTCTCAACCTGTAGGTCTAAACCCCTTTGAGATCACATATTGGATATTCTGCACATCATTTAGTTATATTACGATTCATTACAGTTATGACGTAGCAACAAAATAATTTCATGGTTGGGTGGGGTCATCACATGAGGAACTGTAAGGGTCACAGAATTAGGAAGACTGAGATCCACTGGCCTGGATTTAGCAATGCCCTGGATTAAGAACCACTGCTCTGACCTTTAAAACGAGGTTCTGCTGAAATTTGCAATTCGCCAGAGATGTGCTTGTCAGTTAAGGGAGAGGCGGCAGGGCAGCCAGTCACAAACGGATCTGTCGCCCCAATTCCTGACTGAGATCCTGCAAGTGGACAGACTCAATTCAAAGTACTTCCAGTCTCTCCCTGCACCTTCCCAAAGGGGTGCAATTTAACCAGAGTCTGTCCTAGAGGAACCCATCTTCCTGTCTGTGTGCTTTCATTTAAGGACAGTCTCCTGGTTTCAGTCCAGTCTCATCACGGTCCCCCAGGCCTTTCTCTCACACTGCTCCGGACAAACTGGACTTTCCCCAGCCGCTTGTGCCGACTTTGCACAGACCAGCTCTGTTTTCACAGAATATTCTCACCAACTCCATCCCACCCTTGTGGGCTTTACTTCCACGGCCTTCTCTGCCACTCCACTTAAATTACGTTCCTTTACAGACAGTGGTAGGTGGTGCATGCGTGTAGTGCCAGCACTTGGGATGTTGAGGACAGAGGATGGACAGGAGGGGTCAAGATTTGCCTGAGCTACTTAGTGAGATCCTGTCTCAAACCACAAAGCCAGAACCACAGCCACTCCTCTCATCGCCCATGATTTTATTTCCTGGTGACATCGCACTGTGTAATAATTAATGATTGCATTGTGTACTTTTCTCTTATACATCAGCCTCAGGAAGGTGAGGCCATGTATTTTACAGCCCAGCTTCTGTCTAACTGAAACATTAATTGATCAGAGTGTGTATTTTAAAGTATTTAAACTTGGAGAACTTGTAAAAGTTGTAATGAACTAATGAGCCACTGGGTGGTGCCAAGACCTCATGAGTAAGCATAGGCTGTGGTTTTAAAAAATAAATAAATAAATAAATAAATAAATTCTGTTGTGTAATATCCCGTACTCGGAGCATTTATGAGTTTACATCAATCAGTACTCCATCTTTTTTGGGAATAGAACCATTTGAGCAATATCCTAATTGACATGGCTTTGCTGTTTATTTGGTGTGTATTTGTGCTGTATGGTGTGTGTGTGTATGTGATTGTATTTATGTGTGTGTGTGTGTGTGTGTGTGTGTGTGTGTGGTTTGTGTGTGTTTATGTGACTGTATTTTTGTGTGTTTGGCATGTATGCATGTGCGTATGTGCATGTGCATGCTCTTCTGCCATAGATCTTGGGAGTCTGCTCTCTCTGTGAAATGCAGGGATCAAGACTGGATTCGAAGGCTCACTGGACGAAAGCTTCTATTGAGTATACTGGCGGCCCATGGGCTCTGTGAATTCTGGAGCGTAGAGAGAAGAAATAGCTGGGAAAGGTTTATATAAAGCATGACAGTTGCTCACCATATGCAGCCTGTCCACCAGGAGCGGGCAGCTGAGGGTGACAGCACTGTCACCTCTCACCAATGCCTCATTGTTATTGAAGTCACTCATTAACCTGGTCTGTTCTCTTTTCTCTAGGGTAAACTAGCCTAATTTCCAGTTTTCCTTCACTCCCCACTCCGGGTGACTCACAGAGAACCTTAAATCGTTTTTAGACATGGTGTGATTTGCTTTCAGAGCAGCCTCTGGCAGGGGCTGGCAGGAGGGGAAGCCTCTGGGGCTTTGGGGCTGTGCATCTCCAGCTGCCTTTCCCTGCTCGGGGAAAGTGTTAATTTCTTTTCCATTAAAAGCAAGCCTGGGACTGCTTACCTGGAAGTAGTTTATTCCAGGAAGCGACTAAAGCAACAGGAGGGCAGAGACGGAAGGAGGAAGATCTTGGAGAAAGATTCAAAAGCTGTGTATACCCAAGTGGGTATAATGAGCTTACTACCCTTGGAGGCGGCAGTGGCTCCTCCCCTCCAGGGACACTCTGAGGGGCCCTGTGCACCTTCTCATTTTACATGACCCTCACAAGAGGAATCTTCGCTGACCAGCTTCCCTTCCTTCTAAGCCTAGGATTGCCCCAGGGAGTGTTCATTTCCTGGGCCCCAGCTTCCAGTTTCCATGGGAGGCAAAAGGAAGCCCCAAGGGCTGGTTTCACCTGATCCCAAGACAGTACTAGAAAAAGCTGGCCAAGAGTGGGGTCAGGGAAACATGAGACAGGGCCTCCACGTCAGGACAGCTATGCCCTATTGTAACTTTTGTAGAGCTGTTTCTATGTGTCAGTGTGTGTGTGTGCCAGTGTGCATATACCAGTGTGTGTGTGTGCCAGTGTGTGTCAGTGTGTGTGTTTGTGTGTGTTAGTGTATGTGTGTGTATGTATGTATAAATAAATATATATATATATATATATATATGTATGTATGTGCTGGTGTGTGCGCCTGTGTGTTTCAGCATGTGTGTGTGACAGTGTGTGTGCATGTCTATGTGTGTTCGTGTGTGTGCCAGTGTGTGTTTGTGTGTTTTAGTGTATATGTTTGTGCCAGTGTGTTTGTGTGTGAGTGTGTGTTGGTGTATATGTGTGTATGCATGTGTATGTGTGTGCTGGTGTGTGTGTTTTGGTGTGTGAGTGTGTGTGTGTGTATGTTGGTGTATATGTGTACATGCATGTGTATGTATGTGCTGGTGTGAGTGTCTTGGTGTATGAGTGTCTGTGTGTGTGTTGGTGTATATGTGTACATCATGTGTATGTATGTGCTGGTGTGTGTGTCTTGGTGTGTGAGTGTGTGTGTTGGGTTGTGTACGTTGGTGTGTGTATGTTGGTATGTGTGTCAGTGTGTATGTGCACAGGTGTATATGTGTTTGCTGGTGTATGTGTCTTGGTGTGTGTGTTGGGGTGTGTATATGTTGGTATGTGTGTGTGTCAGTGTGTATGTGTACATGTGTGTGTTGTGTGTGCTGGTGTGTGTGTCTTGGTGTGTGAGTGTCTGTGTGTGTTGGGTTGTTTATGTTGGTGTGTGTATGTTGGTATGTGTGTCAGTGTGTATGTGTACATGTGTGTGTGTATGTGTGTGCTGGTGTGTGTGTCTTGGTGTGTGTATATGTTGGTATGTGTGTGTGTGTCAGTGTGTATGTGTACATGTGTGTGTATGTGTGTGCTGCTGTGTGTGTCTTGGTGTGTGTGTGAGGGAGTCCCTGATGTGTACTCTGGAACAGGCCTCAGCAGCTGGCATGTACATGCCTATGTCAGTCTTGCCAGATGCAGAGCTGTGTCCCCCAGCTGTCCACCAAGTTCTCAGACCCACACTTCCCACTGTGTACTTACACTGTCATTAGGGAGGAAGCCCCATGACTATCCCCTGGTCAGAAAGTGATGAACAGAGTTACCCTGCTGGCCTTGGGCTAGCTGTGCCTCACTCAGTCTTGCCCAGCTTGCCTCCATTCACTTCATTTTCCTCTCTCTTTAGGCTTTGTTCCTGTCTCCCAGTAAGAAGGCAGATGTCAGAGAACAGTTTGAATGGTGTGTGTTCCTGGGACCAGCAGCCTCTGCAATGGGAACTGAGACTCTCAGTTGCTGTTGGAGACTCAGTATCTGAACATTCCCATGGGCAGGAATGTTCCAGGCTGTCCACAGAATCCCAGGTGTCCAAACATTGCTGTCATACCACCCAGCTATCACCAGAACTCTGGGCACTGGCCAAAGGCACACATTTCTGAGCATCAGCCCCCAGAGAGAACAGCTGCGCCAGGTCTGTGGGTGGCCTGTGGTCCAAGGTGTCAGAATCACCAGCTAGACTGTCTCCTGAGTGGTTTCTACTTCTGGGATTCTGACATTTTTTGCCATTGACTACTTTAAGTGTCATTCTTTTCACACTCCTAGGGTGTTAGGAATCAAGGCAAGATTTTTCTTTTTTAACACGGATGCTGAGGGTCTGTACCACTGTGTGTCTTCCCCCCCCCCCAGTGAACTGCTGTGGAGTATTATTTTAAGATGTGTTACATTTGTTTGTGCTGTGGGACATTTGTTACAACGATGCAAAGATGTGTTGAATTCTTTTATGTTGCATTTGTTGAACTCCGTGAAGCTGTTACTTTGCCTGTCTAAAACACCTGATTGGTCTACTAAAGAGCTGAACGGCCAATAGCTAGGTAGGAGACAGTATAGGCAGGGCTGCCAGGCAGAGAATAAATAGGAGGAGAAATCTGGGAGAAGATCAGAAAGCAAGAAAAGAAGGAGAGGCGGATGGCAGGGGCAATCACCCAGCTACATAGCCCGACATGGAGTAAGAAGGAAAGAAAAGATATACAGAAATAGAAAAAGGTAAAAGCCCGGAGGCAAAAGATATATGAGATAATTAAAAAAAAAAAAAAAAAAAAAAAGCTGGCTAGAAATCAGCCAAACTAAGGCCAGAATCAGCCAAACTAAGGCCGGGCATTCATAAATAAGAATCAGATTCCATGTGACTTATTTAGGAGCCGGGTGGCAGGCCCCCAAAGGGCAAAAGAGCCAAAGAGTTAAAAACAATAAAACAAAACAAACAAACAGACAAACAAGAACAACTAGAGTAGGCCCTGCTTTCTCCATGCTGACCGCTGAAGAGTCTGTCTTTCCCCGCATCTTGCAGACTTTACTAAGCCATGCGGTTCCCATGGCTCCCCATTCTGGAACCCAACTGAGTAAGTTCTGGTGAACTGGGATGGCCAGAGTATTAGGTGCTAGGTGACTCAGGGTTCCGCTGCAGGGTCTAGACTCTTACCAGTGTTGCTATTGAGCAAAACGTCAGTGTCTGTAGTGTCTGGTCATCAAATGCTAGTCACTCACGTTAGCCGTCTGCTCCCCGTCCCCAGAAGCCTGCATGGATATGGAGAGTCAGATGCCGGCCCCGGGAGTCTCAACTGAGCGATTGTGGAGGTTTGGGAACTCATGACAGGGAAAACCTGGGATGAGGCAGCACCTGGCCAGGGCTGTAGATCACTTAAGGGAGAGAGGGAGACAGACCAGGGCACCCTGCCAGGCCCTCCAAAGCAGAAGCAGACCTGCCCGGTGGTGGTGGTGGTGGTGGTGGTGGCGCTCGCCTTTGATCCCAGTACTCGGGAGGCAGAGGCAGGTGGATCTCTGTGAGTTTGAGACCACAAGAGCTAGTTCCAGGACAGGCTCCAAAGCCACAGAGAAACCTGTTTCAAACCACCACCACCACCACCATCACCACCACAACACAAACAAAACAAAACAAAACAAAACAAGGCAGTCCTGGAACGGAGCTCCCAGACCTCATCTCCCAAGCTTCCCTGAGCCCTGCCGTCAGGTCTGTCTGTGGGTCCCGTCTTTGAAAGGGGGAAAGGTAGGAGTCACTTTTTACCCTGGGAAGCGCTTGGTCCCTGAGTCTAGTCACACATTGACCCATCTTTTCTCCCAGGTGGGAACTATGCACTCTGGCTCTGGGCATGGAACCGGCCAGTCTTGGGGTCTGGAGTTTTACTTTTCCGGGGCCAGCTCCATTCACAGACGGCTGCTTGGCTCTGCCCCCAGCCCACCCCTGCTCCCATCCAGAGGCTGGGAAGGAGGTGGCTGGGATCAGAACCTCCTGCACAGTCCCAGGTAGAATTTTGGTACGTTTTTGTAAGTCACAGGTGAGAGTATCCACCTAACTGAGGTGACCACAGAGACAAAGTCAAACACAGCCTTGAGCAAGGGACACCACACCCAGCATGGAATCTTTTTCATGTAGTCCCCTGGGCACCTCATCCCCTCTCACTCCCAGTGGGGAAACAAAAACACCAGTTCTGCCAGCCTGGAATGTGGAATAGATCGGTAGGGCTCGGGGTGACCTCATTCAGCCACTACACTGTCAGAAGTGAAACACTGGGCATGATGTCCCCCGAGGGCCTTCCGTGCCATGTTCCTTTTAATACAACGACACGCTGACCACGACCCGTGTTTTCCTTTCATAGATGTGGAAACCAACAGACGTGAAGGTCACAGACTGGACGGCTGCTAAGAAAGACATCTCAGGCTGTCCCGGGGCACACACATCATGAGTTTGTCCCCTCCACCAGCCTTTCCACATCAGAGACATGCCGGTGGCTCTGTGTCCGGTACCCAGGGCTCAGATGCACACGAGAGTCAGACATAGCCTCGCTCCTAAGCAGCTCAAGCTTGGGTGCCCTGTACGCTGTTAGGGAGTTTGGCACTCAGGCTGCCAGTGAAATCTGGTCTCATTCATCCTGCTGTTTTTCTGGGAAGATGGGCCCCGGAGTCCTGATAGATTTATTTTCTTTGCTTTCCTTTTGCCCAGATATGCCGGTGATATTTATGACCCCAGAACCACCCACGCCATTTATCTTGCTCTTGTTAGGGTGTGTGTAGGAAAGGCCTGTGATTACATCAGCCAAAAGCGAGACAACACACAGCCTCCCCCTACCCTGAGGGCAAGTAGGTAGCTACATGACATTCTCATTCTGAGCCCAGGGCACCCTAGAGCCACAGCTTCTGCTCATGCCCTGCCCAGGATGGGCCTTCCAGGCCAAGCGCATTGGAGGCTTCTAATCTTGCCTATAAATCACTGGCTTGGCTCCCAGGCCTTTGTGGACACTGTTACTCAGTCCAGCGGGGATTAGGTGTAATCTCCAGCTCACTGGACAGAACCCAGTTATTCTTTCCATCTGTTACCACCCCACCCCCAGGGCAAAGTTCTGGTTTCTCTGTGGGTCATGTGACCCTCTCTCCCAGACAGCTAGGGTGCATTCAAAGGGTACAGATGGTGGAATGACAAGATGGGGGGCTGGACAGGGGTCTTGCTGACTCTCCCTTGTCTCACTTGGTCACTGTCCCGGATAGTGGACAGCGTGTGTCCCAGTCAATCAGTCACAATGCATAGCTTTGCGTGTAAGAGCTGGGCCAGAACCGGGGTACTCTGCCACACTGGGTACTCTCAGAACATTTTTCACCCAACTAAGGATTTCACACCGTGGGGAAGTGAGCTGTTGGCTGTACTAGGCTTAGGGCTGTGCCTTTCTGTCTCCCGCTCCGGGTCATTCCAACTTTCTCCCAGAGGGTCTGCCCTCCAGGGCAGAACTTTCAAGGGCCTGCGTGGGAGTCTGGAAAGATCCAGAAAGATGAGCTTCAAGTCCTGTCATTTCCTTACTGACAGATCTTGGGGAGGTGACCAACACTCTCTGTCCCTTAGTGTTCTTGTCAGCACAGTGGGGTGGGAGAGGGGAGGACATTAATGTCCCCTCATCCACTCACAGCAAGATTGAGATGGAACAGTAGAAACCCGAGTACCTTGTGTTTATATTTGCTGAGTGCTTGTGTGTGCCTCTGCCAGCGAGTTTAGCTCATTTTATATGAACTATTTATTTTAATCCCCATAGCAATTCTGTAAGCTGTATAATCTATTTTTGGAGAGTTGAGTGCAAAAGATGTTCCACAGAGAAAGCTCACTGAAATAAGGTAATTGTCTAGGGCAACACAGCAAGAGAGTGGCTTCCAACAGAACATCTGTCTGTTCATCATCCTAGCTAACATGTTCTCCGGTAAAGGTTTGTCACATCCTGCCATTTTCTCTTCCTCTCTCTCATTAACAGTCTGTTGGCAAATAGAGGCTTAAGGCACAAAGGCTAAAGCAGGTAGGTAGTTATTCTGAGATGTTATCAACGAAAGAGGTGGGTTAGAACAGGGCGGTTTGGTGAGGGCATGGGAAATGTTCCGAATTGTCTTCTGAGAACATGAAGTTCCCAGGTATGACCACAGGGTGGCAGTGTGGGCCAACGGTAGCATTCCCAGAGGTTCAGGCCTGGGCAACAGCACTAGAAGGAAAGAGGTTGCTGGCAGCCCTGGAGGGGTGTTCCCTGGTACTTTTAGGGAAGTGGTCAGGACATATGTCTCTTTAGAGTCAACCCGTGTTTGTGAAGCTTCAGCTGCCGACCAGGGTCTACACTGCTCCCAGAAGCTCTCTGTGTCTCTGTGCTCGTGGGAAGGGCTCCTCCCAAAGCGAGGAAGAAAAGTAGGACATTATGCTACAGCTATAAAAATAAATCAGAGTTTGAATTTGCTTGACTAAGATCAAAGGAGACTCTCATGTCTTCCTAGAGCCTCACATCTTCCCTAGCTGCTCTCTCAAAGTTATGTGTTCCCCAAAGCAAAGAAGAGTCAGATAATTCGACCTTTGGGAATGTTCTAAAGACCATGGCCGGCCATCCATTGTTAAGCATCTCCCATCATTCCTAGACAATCCTTCTCATTTGGGCCAACCCTGACTCAGTTGACTTGGGGAAGGCTCTCCCTTCTCCTCAGTGCTTCCGGGTCTCTGCTCTCCCACCCGTATCTGCAACCCTCCAACTTGCCTCACTTACCCTCCTGACTGTAGCCTCCGCGTTACATAGGATGTGTCACTTTAAACAAGTGCACCGCTGGGCTGAAATGTCCCTGAGGACAGAGTCCCCATGACATTCACCTGTTCAGTTTAGATGAGTTACTGGAGAAAAAATGGACACATGTCGTCTTTAGCAGTAATTACCCTATGCCCTGGTATTACAGGCATTATTTTATCCATGAGGCGATGATAGATGTATAGATGCAGGACAGACAGAACTGAGGGTCTCAGTGGCTTGATGTACCTGTGGGAGTTAGACAGCCTTCTCCCATCTTGGTACTGTATCCTGTAGGGCACACTTTTCCGAGGATCCTCCCTGGTTGTCTCTACCTGCCATGATACAATTTGACAAGCTGGTAGGCAGCTTAACAGGAATTTATTTCTCATCATTCCAGAGGCTGGGAGCCTGAAGATCAAGGCGCTAGCAGACCTGGTTCCTGGTGAGAACCCTCTTCCAAACTTTCATGTCCCCCCAAATGTAAGCTATAGTATGTCCTGTTGTGAAGGAAATGGGGAAAGTACATTAGCGCAATGTACACTAGAATGTTCTGCTCACCCTCTCTCCTTGTCTCTCTCCCTCTTAGGCTTCCCATCCTCATGACCTCACCTGAACCTGATTGCTGCCTAAAGATCTTATTTCTCAGTGTTACCACATGGAGCGTGTGTGTGTGTTTGTGTGTGTGTGTGTGTGTGTGTGTGTGTGAGTGAGAGAGAGAGAGAGAGAGAGAGAGAGAGAGAGAGAGAGAGAGACCGAGAGACATAGAGACAGATCTCACAAACATGTAGTCAATAACAGCTTCCACTTCCACGGTAAAGGCAAAGGGATTGAGAGGAGAGGTGTGTGTGCCGTAGGGCCCTAGCAAACCGCACCACGACCTCCATCATGGTCTGCATACATGCATGTGGGAGTGCACACCTTCCAATCATGCTCCAACACAAGTATACACATTAAATGTCCTTCACAGAAACACAGACCCTGCACAACATCCTGCACTTAAAGAGAAGTTTTTATTGTAGCTATGAGGGAAACTACAGTTACAGGCATCTGGAAGAGTCCAGAGCAGGGAGAGAAAGTAGTAGGCTAAACACGGCTAGCAAGTTGGACTGGACTATGAGAGGAGGTGGGGGAGTGTAAAAGGAGCCCTTAATCGGTCTAGATAATAAAAAGCCGGAGTCAGATACAGAGTGAAATGCTGAGAGATCAGAGAGAAGGAGCAAGACACAGCACACCTTACCTCCTGAGCATCTCAGCAGACAAGAGAGCAATTTCCTGTTTCTGCCCTGCTACATCACTTCCTGTCTGTCTGTACAGACCTCCAGACCTCCATGGTTAGCTAGTGGCACGCTCCATTCTCTGATCCCCAGACAGGCTTTATTTGTGCAAGAAAGACACCACCACTGGGGAGGAGTGAGTGAGGAGAACCAAGAGAGGGAGAGGACTAAGAAAGCTCATGGCCAAAATGCCAGGGTTATCTGGGAATGAGAAGCTGGGGGAGGGAATCCTGTGAGAGCCAGGATGCCAGCACAGACTCTGGAATATGTGTCTTAACAGGTGTTTGTAACACGGACACAGCCCAGAGGCCAGCAGCAGCTTTGGTGTGCTAATAGGCACCATAGATAGCCATTTGTCTCTTCTGACAGCGAAATGGCTTCTTTGGTAGATGGAAATGAGGGGCCAGAATCTGGGGGAAGGGGAGTTTAGTTTAGACCTGACATTCCAGCCTTCTTGTTGATGGCAAGGGTCAGCACAATCTCTCACGTAACTGCTCCTTAGCTGAAGTTGGCCCTTGTGGAGAAGAGTCTCTCAAATGGTCTGGGTTCTGGGGATTGAACTCATGCCCTCCTGCTTTGGCCATTCATGTGGCAATTCCTTTATTCACTTATCTATTCATTCATTCATTCATTCATTCATTCATTCATTCATTCATTCATCAGTGCATTTATAAACAATGCCTGCTAGGCATGGGGCTGAGCTCTGGGAGGTCACGCCAGTGATGAACACATCCCTCTGTCAGGTAGCTGACACTCTGGTTGGGAAAGCAGACAATAAGCAGCAGGAGTATAATACACTGGTTGTTCAGTCTGAAGAACAGTGAAGAAGGAGGAGAAATGTGGGTCAGGAGGTGACTGCCATCTTAGTATTGCGCCAAGGACTTGCTGAGTCCTGTGAGTGCCAGGGCAAGGCCACTTCATCAGGGTGGCCATCTGTGTAGAGGCCCAGATGTCCACAGCCAGAGGCTGATGGCCACAAGGCAGGAGGGGGAGCTGACGTTCTCTGGATTGTACATGGGTGAACCGGGGCTGTGGTGGGGTTTGGAGTCTAAGTTCTGGCCACATCTGCTCACACGGTGCCCTCAGCCCGTTCTTTCCCAGGTCACTGCAGGCGTATTTGTATGTTTAGTCCTGGTTGGGGTTGCAGGTAACACAAACCAGGTGTGGTTCTGCCTGTCATCCCTCTCCACAGGGCCACTGTTGCACTGCTGGCTCCCCCAGTGGGAGCACTGATGTAAAGCTGTGAAACCTTCAGAAACTCTGTGCCCAAGCACACAGCTATGGGACCCAGCTTACCTGTCTCCCCCACCGAGCACATCCTTCTCATCTATCTCTTAATCACCCTCCGAAGCCAGGGCCTTCCAGGCTCACCTTTGCTAATCCTTGGCTCAGCATGGGCTCTACCAATCTTACCAGATACGGAAAGGTCTGGATTCTCGTGGGGGCTGTCATCACCAGCGGGACTGAGGCCCCAGCCAGCTGGCCAGAGTTTCTGGACATTCACATTTGGACACTGGTAGAGTTGCCTTTTTTTTTTTTTTTTTTTTTTTTTTTTTTGGTCCCACCCTTTCTCACCTCCTCTGGTCACACTTCCTGTCCCTGTTGTAGATTTGCTGCTGCCCCTCAAGTCTCTCGAGTGAGATTCTGTTCTCCTAGTCTCTATCTGCTCCTGCAGTCTCTGCAGGATTGTGCCCATGTCCTTTTTGGATCTTCAATTCAGTGTCACTGTTCGTAGCTGCCATTTCTGAAAGCAGCCTGAGGCTCCTAACTCCTGATGCCTTAGGCACATTAGAAACTGTGTTTGTGTTTTGCATACTGCATGAACTGAGTCTCCAGTGATGCTGGGTACTCAAGCCCCTTTGCTAAGCCACTTCCAGGCTGGACTGTCATCCTGCTGCAGTGGTACGGAATCCATTATTTACCCTGAAGAACTCAAAAGAGATAAATCCTCCAGCACCCCTCCCCTCCCTCCCCAGACACTCTGTGACTCAGAAGCCCCACACGGCAGAACAAGAGGCCTTCCCCATTTCCCACCTCCGCCTCTGACTGTGGCTCTCTCCAGCGATGATGAACCTTTATTGCAGTGATGGTCAGGGGTTGGTCCTGGGATGGTGGTGTTATTAAAAACACATTTTGTAATGCCCTAAGCAGTTAGTCTGCATGGCCAGCGATGGGTCATCATAGTCATAAAGCTAAGCAGATCACTGAGGTCAGCTAATCTCTGCTTTTAGGCATAACCACACCTACGTCATTCCAGAGAGATGGGATTATTACTTTTTTATTTGTTATTTCTTAAAGACTTTCAGAGGGCTGGAGCTCAGAGTTCAGCCTCCTTCAGAAATTACCTCTAGGGTTATGTCTCCTTGGCTATGCCTGGTGTGTGTGTGTGTGTGTGTGTGTGTGTGTGTGTGTGTGTAGTGCACACTTTAGGGTTTCCATGGTGCCTCTGTCTACCCTAACATGTCCCTTGCCGACTTTTTCAGGCGCAGGGAGGAGACAGCAGCCTCAGAAGGGTGTTCCAGCAGCAGAGTAGTGGGGGCTCCATAGCTCAGTGGGGTCGGCTTCACTTCTTGCTGTATGGTCTAAGGTGAGGCTGTTGCCTCATGGGGCCTTCATTTCCTTGGCTGAGAAGGGGAAATAAGAACTATGGCTTTGCAGTTTGTGGCACTTGCAAGGTTGTACACCATGGGCTGGTCCATTGTAGGAGCTCCATCCGTGCCGATGATTGCTAGGAATAGAGAGAGACAAGAGAGCGCGAGTGGGAGGCACCAGGAACATCATGGCTCAAGAGTCTCCTGAGAGCAGATTGTGTGGTTGCTGTGGGCATTTGTAGACAGTGAATCACCAGGGTAGCCCCTTGCACACTGTGTGAGGCCCCTGGGGATCTCTAGGTCACCTGAACTGGTGGGGTTTTCCATCCTACAGCCATTTGCATCCAGGGTGCTCAGTTCCCAGGATGATGTTCCTGGATCTGGCTGTGGAGGACATGGGCACATATCCCCATGTTCTGCAGGATGCAATATATGTTGCCCCCACTTGATGAAAAGCAACCTGTCTCTGGGCTTTTGGTTTCCATGGTAGCAGAGGGAAGAAGAACCAAGCAACCAGGAATTATGCTTAAGGAAAAAAAAAAAAAAAGGCAAGATTTGATGACAGGGGAAGCTATGTGTACACAGATTTCAGAGACGCATTTATGTAATAAATATTTACAAGCATTTCATGCTTTCTTGTGTTTCACGGATGTTACGCTTTTTGAAGTTGAATGCATATAGTAACCCTGTATGAACACACTTTAGCCATGTTTTCTGTACTGTATCAATTATGATGACCCCAAATCAGTTTTCTTTGGTACTAATACTATTGTAACTGCTTTGGGGTGTCACCAATGTTGCCATATTGATCAAATGTAGTCTGTACATGCTGTGGTCTTTTGTCTGCCCCACTGGGAGGCTATTCCCCATCTTTCTCCCTCTACGGCTACCCTACGGAGATACAACAGTGTTGAAGCCAATGCAATCAGTCGACCTACAGAAATCGTGCAAGGATTTCACAGAGAAATGAGGAGGAAGGCATGGAGAATGCATACATAGACCCAAAGCTGGCCCTCTTGCACCATACTGGCCAGCCAGCCATATTGACAGCATAAAGGGAGAGTTCTTAGAGGAAACCAAAAGTGAATGCGCACACGACAACATTCCTTTCGGCCAAAGGCAAGGTCCTGGTGTCCTCTGCACTTCAGAGGCTGCCTGCCAGAAGTACGGAAGCTGCTGAGGGCCAGTCTGAGGCCAGCAGAAGTTGGCTCACCGGACCTAAGGAAAGCAGCTGTCTCCACAGCATGAACAAGCGAGTGGAGTAAGCATGAGTCCATGGAGGACCTGGAGCCAAGTCCAGAGACAGCTGTGCTAAGCAATAGTGTAAACAGCTTTTTCCTGGAAGAGGAGCCATCGGGGCTTTCAGAGCCAGAGAAGAGAAGTCAATGCTTGGTTTCAAGGCTTCAAAGGATAGGCTGACTCTTCCAGTGGCTCTGGGGCAGCTAGTGACTTTAAGTAGAAGCTAACACTCATTTGCCATTCCAAAAATTCTAGGGTCCTAAAGAGTCCCACTCAGCCCCTCTTCCTGGGCCCTATAAACCAAACAAAGCTTGGATGGCAGCACATCTGTTTACAACATGGCTCTCTGAATATTTTAAGTCTACTGTCGAGAACTACAGAGCAAAATGTTACCACTCCTTGGCAGAGTCCCTGGTCACCCAAGAGCGCTGATGGAGATGTATGAGATTAACATTGCTCTCATGAGTCTAACACTGCATCTGTTTTGCAGCCTATGGATTGAGGAGGAATTTTGAACTTTCGAGTCTTATTATTTAAAGTCTTATTATTATTATTAAAGTCTTATTATTAGCTCCATGAAAAGGAGCTAGATCTGAGCAAAGGAAATAGGAAATGTTCAGGAAAGGGTCTCCCATTCTAGATGCCACTGAGACCGCTTGTGGGGTTAATACAAGCATGAGGCCTGAGTTTGAACCCTAGTATCCACGTAAAATCTGAGCACGGTGGTACACATTTATAATTCCAGTGCTGTGGGAGTGGAGACAGGCTGATGCTGGGGGCTCACTGACCAGACAGCCTAACTGTGATGATGAAATCCTGCCTCAGTGAGAGGTATTGTCCTCAAATCAATCAATCAATCAATCAATCAATCAATCAATCAATCAATCAATCAGGGAGAACAAAAGAGCAAGGCACCTGATATCTGTCTCTGGCTTCCATACATATCTACAGGTGAACATGCAGGCACACGTACATGTACACACAATATGCACACCATACAAATAAAAAAGAAAGCAAGGATATTTTTTGACTCATGGGAGGAGGTCAAAACATCAGTATTAACAGGTGTTTGGAAGCAGTTGATGCCAGCCCTCATGGGTGACTTACAGGGCCCAAAACTCAGAAGAGAAAAGAGCTAGGATTAGAGCGGGAGAGGTGGCCCAGTGGCAGACCACTCACCTAGGGCACACACCCTGGCTTCAACACCTTAGAGAGCCTCAAAAGGGATTGGAAAAGGACAGCTGAATGGAAAGACCTGAGATTAGAAGTGGACCCTGAAGCTGCGGCTGAATTGCTGTCCTCCTCTGATAAAACCCAGATGGAGGAGGAGTGGCTTGACAAAGAAAGTGTTTCCTGGAGACGGACTCTCCTCCTGGTGAGGGTGATGCAATTGTTGAACCGGCAACATCCTTATACCAGTACCATAATCGTTGGAGAAGCAGCCTCAAGGGTTGAAGGGCTGAAGTCAGCTTTGAAAGAAGCCCTGCTGTGCTGTAGAGACATCCCCTGTGAAAGGAGTGTGGATGAAACACACCCCTCCCGCATACCTTTCTACAGCCACCCAGGTTTTGGGTCCCCTGACTAGTTAGCAGCATTTACATGGAGGCAAGAGCTCCCATCACCAAAAAGATAACAGGTCAGTGTAAGTGTAGGCTCAGGACGTTGTTAGCATTTTTAGCAACAAAGTGTCATTAATTAATTTGTTTATTTGTGTGTAAATGTATTCCGTGTGTGTGTGTGTGTGTGTGTGTGTGTGTGTGTGTGTGTGTGTGTGTGTGTGTGTGTCTCCCCGTCCCTGGAAGCCGGAGGGGGGTGTCAGATTCCTTGGAACTGGAGTTACAAGCAGTTATAAATTGCCTGACACACACGCTAGGAACTGACCTCTAGTCCTCTGCAAGAACAAGTGCTCTTAACTGCTGAGAGGTCTCACTAGTTCTGCAACAAAGTATTTCTAAAGTATACTACCAGTCGCAATTTAAAAATACCCAGGGAGAAAGAGGCCATGTGACAGAGCTTGGGAGGAGGGGCTTTTTACTGGGGGAAAGTAGTGAGAAAGAGGGGAGGGGGAGTGTGGAGACTAGCCTCTGGGGGACAGAAGCAGCAGAAGAGAAAGGCAGAGAGAGAGTGGGGATGGGGGAGAGACAGAAAGACAGGCAGAGAAGCAGAGAGTGGGGGAGAGGAGGATGGGAGGTGATAGGGCCTCTTTAAAGGGGAGCATAGTAAATGTGCACAGGAGGTGCTCTTAGTGGCTGCAGCTGAGGATGTATCCTGTCAGAACCCCAAGGATAGGCCAGTACAGATGCCTGAATGCTAACACTATCTTTTAGAGGTATTATATTGCAGATATAATAGACTAAGGTATAGTGCAAGTACAATTTTTAAATACATTGGGAAATAAAAAAAAAAAGTGAACTATTCCCTTTATTGTGGTATTTGCATGGTTGCCACAGCCTGGAACTGAACCTGCAACATATCAGATGCATGCCTGTCTGAACATCTTCAGGCTGTCAGGCACAAGGACATACCGGTGAGTGTAACAGCCACGATCACTGATCTTAAGACACTGATCGTATGGCAGACGGGGATAGGTAGAGAAGTAGACAGTGGACAAAATACAGAGCAAATACACAAATTACACAACCGGAGGTGCCTCGGATGAGTATGGCTTGGATTGCAGTGTTGGTAAACTCGCAGAATCAGCTGGAAGACTGTAGGGTTAGACTTAGAAATGGGCAGGGTCCAAGTGAAGACAGACAGATGCCCCGGCCCAGTTTCTGGCTACACTGTGGCTGTGCTGTGACGGCACAGGTCACCCATGTAACTGCCTGCTCAATGTCACCACTGCTGGAGGCGAATGGACACTTAGAACTGCCCCACGATCCAACTTCAGGGTTAGGAATGTGGTGTCAACTGTCTCGGGTTGGAAGAAGGGCAGTTGTGTTTTCAGCTTGTACAGTGGGAAGGAGAAGGGATCTGTCTCCCAGCAAGGGTGTCCTAGAGTGGACCCCCAAACTCTGAACCCAGGCATTAACCGCTGAATGCCCAAGGAGACAAAAGCCCTCGTATTAATTTGCTAAACCTACGTCACTTAAAAACAGTCATTTATCATCACATGGTTTGGAGCCCAGAGGCTTGAAATCAGGTTAGCACTGGGGTTCCCCTGCTGAGGGTGGAGGGGCAGCCTGCTCTCTGCTTCTTTCCTGGTCTCAGACATTTCTCCGCCTGTTGATGGTGCTGTCCTGTGTCTTCACATGGCCTTCGGTGTATGTTTGCATGCCCAAACCTCTCCTCTGTAATAGGAAGGGCAGCAGACACACCGGGTGCCTAATGATTCTATTTATACCATGATCACCCCCTTAAAGACCTTACATACCGAGGTCACACACAAGGCAGTGTGGGGTAGTTGGGACCTCTGGGTATCTTTTTTTGTGGGATGCAGTTCGACTCACAGCGGTTCCTTTCAGAGAAGCTGGTTGGCTCTTTTTGTGACTTTGCTTCATTTCTCTTCCTTGCAAGAACTGGGTGGCTTTTATACTGATGCTTTTTGAAAGATATTTATGCAATTGTCAATTTTTAAATTATGAAAATTAAGTAAGTCTGCCTTGCTGTTTCAATCATTCAGTAAAAACAAAACAAAACAAAACAAAACCCATCAGTTAACCGGCCTTGGATTCACTCTGTCATTTCTGTCAATAGGTTGTAGCTCTAATGTTCAGAGTGTTCCTGGCCACAGGATAAATGGTTTTTCCATTACTAACTTATGGTGCAAAGTACCAGTGAGGAAAGTAAAGTCTTTCTCCCTGCTTTTGGATGGAGACAACACGTGCAGCGTGATGGCTGTGGGAAGGGCCAAGTACCAATTTGCAGCAAAGACCTGTCACCCTTGGCCCACCCAGGAATGGCTCATTCATCATGCAGGCCTCCTGTCCAAACATGTCTGACATCCCAGTGGTTATACGAAAGGACATGCAGTCGTGTGTGTGTGTGTGTGTGTGTGTGTGTGTGTGTGTGTGTGTGTTACATCTGATGTCCGGGCCACCTTTGCTCTGTCCTTTTGGGCAGCTGTTCCTGCCTGGCCTGAGTATGCCAGGGTTAACTGATGTCACATGCCCACATTGCTGGGGAGGGAGAGGGGGTGTTGGTGCCTGGCACAGGCCCCGGGCCCCCAGAGTCAGCTGTTCTTTATAGATGGCACAGTGCAGGCATAAGAGACGCCACGCGGCAGCTTGTCTTTCTCTGAATAGCGATAGGAAAAAAGAACCTGGGGACCGAAACTGACAAACCCCCCAAGTTCATGTAATAAAAGGTGGGGAGACAGAAACAGAAGGAAAACCAGAAACAAACCCCGCAGAGCCAGCATGGATTCCCGTGTTCTGGGAAGAGGGGCTTTCTAGGCCCTGGCGGAGGAGCCTCTGTGGAAAGTGTAAACAGGAAGTGCCGGGAAGCCGGCTCTGTTTGGTGCTGTCTTAACTTTCCCTTGTTTCAGTGGAAAATGAAGCTAGATTCCACAAAACTTGGTGAACAAAAACACAACCCTGGCGGCGCCGAGGCTGTCCTTGAACAGCAGTGGTTTGGACGCAGTTCTGCTCTGTGGAGGCCTTGGGAGGCCAGGGGCTGAGTCCAGCAGGAAACAGGTGGTTCACTTTAGACAAGGCTTGTAGCCTTGTCAGCCAGGCCACTGTGTCATGCTCAGGGGCAGATTGCTGTCCTTTACAGGTCCTGCATGCTGTCATTCCCTGGGTAGTGTCCTTGGCTGCCACTGTCAGGCCCCATGCCCAAGGGGGAAGACAGCTGAGGAATGCCAAGTTGCCCAGAGATGGGGGGAGGGGTAAACCGATGGGAATGAGGCCATGGGGGGAGAGATATCATCTGGTCTGAAGGCAGAGTTGGTGCAGGAATTCCTGGCTTGCAGTAGGGTGTGTGTGTGGTGGGTGAAGTTTGTTCTATGGCTGGGGCCTCTCCTCACTCTCATTAATTCATGTCTCTGTTGGCCTGGACCCGCCCGCCCAGCTGTGCATTCCCTGGTGGACCGCTGAGGAAGGTCCTTGAGGTCATTCCTGGAGCACCCCGGGTTCCACCGTCTTTTGGGACTGTCGTCTTTCTGCCCTGTTTCCTCAGCACTCCTTTCCATACTAAGTTTTCAGCCTGGCCATGCCTCGGCCATCATTAGATGAGTCATATGTGTGACTCTGACCCTTTAAAAAACTAACAAGAGTGGTGTTCATTGAGAAAAATCCAGGCAATCCACCGGGGCTTTCTGGTCGCTTACACAGTCTCCCCTTTCTTGTCCCAATACTGTTCCTCTGGTTGTTGACTGCCACTGAGCAGTTTTGCACTATAGCCTGAGACAGCGCCCATTTTTATGGGGCCCAAAGCCACACTTAACTTGTTTTCTAGGCCCAGAGAGCTCTATTAACATTGGGTCTTTCTGGTGTCCAGTAGACCCCCTTGGCTGGCTGGGGTCAGGTGGACATTGTAAGCATTCCTCTGAAGTGAGGGTGAGCTCACACACCTGCGGCCTCCCAGAGCCTGGCCAGGTCCCCAGTAGCTCCCTGAAACGCACCACTGTCCACAGCCATCCTTGCGGCCTCTGCTTCTCTTGCTGTGTTTTCCCTCCATGGCTCTTTGTTTCATTCTCCCCTGCCCTCCACCTGCAGCTTTCTAACACCCTTGGCACTGCCTAGTCCTCTGCTGACCTTTATGCTGTGTCACCATGGACTCCTCATATTGTGACTGTCCCCATGCCTCCTACGCTCTGGGGAGTAAGGCTCTGGTTGGCCCTGCACATCTGCCCCAGAGAACTGGTGTTTTGTCTCGAGGCCGGCTCAGAAGTCACTATCCAGCCTGCAGTCCAGCCACACGTGCTCATTTCCAGTAAGAAAAGATGGGTGTCATCCTAGTATTTGGAAGGCAGAGATGGGGAAATCTCCACAGCAAACTGTGTAGCCAGACTAGCCCTGTGGACTAGCCTTGAGTCCTAGATTCAACTGAGAGACTCTGCCTCAGTGAATAAGGAAGAGGGTGAGCAAGGACGACTGCCAACACCAACATGGACTTCCACCTGCATGCACCAATCACGCACATTCGAGAGGAATCTTAGTGACTTTTGCAAAGAACCTTTTATCAGGTAAGAGCTTCATGCATGGCTTTTAGAGTTGCAGAGAGAACATCCATTTTGTGCCACTGACCTATTTCGAAGGCCACTTAACCTATCGTGACCTTTAGCTCCCAGGCTATTTGTTCAAGTGCCCCAAGAAAGACATTTGTGACATGCTATTGTGCAGTGCAGGTATTGTGGCTGGAGAGATGATCTGCTCAGTGGTTAAGAACATGACTGCTCTTCCAGAGGACCCCGGGTTCAATTGCCAGCACCCACCCACATGGCAGCTCACAAGTGTCTGTAACTCCAATTCAGGAGGCCTGACACCCATGGCAAAACACCAATGCACATAAAATAAACAACAAATTAACTAATTGTAAAAAAGAGTTATATGTCTTGGGTTCAATAATACCGGTCAACTTACCCAATCCTTGGCAGGGCGGGGACACAGTAAGGTCCAGACCAGACCAGACTTAAGGACTAACTTACTCTTGGTGTCCTGTGTGCACAGAAGTGGCCTTCTTATGACCCAAAAGGGAGATTTTCATGACTTCCTTAAGTTTTATACTCTAGGTGTCACACTCAACTTACCTGACTCTAATCTCTGTGTTGTTGTGTGCTTTGGTTTTCTAGCATGGAAAGTGTAGAGAGGATCTTCCTATCAGACAAACAGTAAGGATAAAATGAGCAACTCAGATAGGAGATGAAGCATAGTGCCTGTTTGGCACCCTGTGGGCTCAGTAAATAATACCTTCTGTCCCTACAACTGGATGGTAAGCTCCTAAGATGCTGGTCTTCATGTCTCATTCATTTTGTGTTCCTGAGGACCACACACTGTCAAGATTTGGAAGTGATGGAGATGCCCTTGGTAGATGAATGGATAAACTAAGGTACATCCAGACAGTGGCACCTTATTCTTACTCAGCAGAAATAGATTTCCAAACCACAAGAGGACAAGGAGGAAAGATAAATGAATAGTAAGAAATGAAAGCAGCCAAGGCTCAAAGGACTGAGTATATGATATGAGGGAACTGAATGAGGGTCTAGGATAGCAACATTTCCATGACAGTGAAAAGACCGAGGTTAAGTGGGGAGGGAGGGAAGGGTTGGGAGAGCACAGAGGTTAAGTGGGGAGGGAGGGAAGGGTTGAGAGAGCACAGAGGTTAAATGTGGAGGGAGGGAAGGGTTGGGAGAGCACAGAGGTTAAATGTGGAGGGAGGGAAGGGTTGGGAGAGTACAGAGGTTAAGTGGGGAGGGAGGGAAGGTTTGGGAGAGCACAGAGGTTAAGTGGGGAGGGAGGGAAGGGTTGGGAGAGCACAGAGGTTAAGTGGGGAGGGAGGGAAGGGTTGGGAGAGCACAGAGGTTAATTTGGGAGGGAGGGAAGGGTTGGGAGAGCACAGAGGTTAAGTGGGGAGGGAGGGAAGGGTTGGGAGAGCACAGAGGTTAAGTGGGGAGGGAGGGAAGGGTTGGGGAGTACAAAGATTTTTAGGGCATCTTCGGTGTGACACTGTAAATGTGGAGAGTGTCGCTAAACCTTTAATCAAGACACAGAATGCACACCTCCAGGAATACTGCCTTTAGTTAGGGTTTCTATTGCACTGATGAAGCAACATGACTTTAAGCAGCTTGGGGAGAAAAGTTTTGCTTATACTTCCATAACACAGTCCATTATTGAAGGAGTCAGGGCAGGAACTCAAGAAGAGGACATGGAGGGGGCTGCTTACCGGCTTGCTCTTCCTGGCTTGCTCAGCCTGCTTCCTTCCTTCCTTCCTCCCTTCCTTCCTTCCTAAAGATATATATATATATATATATAATTTTTCCATTTATTTTACATACCAGCCACTTTCCCCTCCCTCCTCTCCTCCTGTTCCCTTTCCCCACCTCCCATCTGCTCCCCCCCATCCACTCCTCGTTCATTCTGAAAGGGGCATCAGCCTGCTTTCCTATAACATTCAGGATCACCAGCCCAGAGTGGCATCACCTACAATGGACTGGCCATTTCCCCATTAATCACTAATCAAGAAATTGCCCACAGGCTTGGCTATAGGCCAATCTGAAGGCATTTTCAACTGTGGTTCCACCTCACAGATAACTCTAGCTTGTAGCAATTGACTGAAGGTGAGGGTGTAATGATTTCACTAGACCCAAGATAAACGATAAATGAGTGTTTATTAGGGAATACTTACACAGATAATAACAAAAAGCATTTCTCAGCCCTTCTGATCAGATCCACGGACCCAAGAGAAAGCGCCTGCGTGAGAGAGACCATGCCTTACACTTCTCTCTTTCTGCCTGAAGCCACGCCCAAAGGGGTGTGGCCACTGTTACAGGTTCATAGGCAAGGCACCACTACAGTTGACACATATACACACACACACACAAACAAAAAACAAAACAAACAAACAAACAAAAAAAACCCAGACTAAGAACAGGTACCCTAATGGAGATGAGGAATGAGGCATGACAAAAGATTCATCCGTGTAAGTAAGTTTACTGGTGGTATCAAACATGCCACTGTGAGGGGGAATGTTGATAAAGGGGAGGTTATGCAAGCATGGGGCCAGGAATCATGTGGGAAGTCTCTATACCTTCTACTCAGTATTCCAAGAAGAAAATCAAGTGTTCTTAAAAAAAAGCCTCACCAAACCAAACACACATTAAAAGTAGCAGGCAACCAATTTGAATGTGGTGACTCCACCCACGAGTATTCGGCAGTTTGAGTCATTTGGTACTTGGGTGAATGGTCTACAGGTCTACAAACAGGCAGCTACCCTAAGCGTTAAGTCTCCAGATCAAGCGCTCTTGCACTAATTTGTTTCCTTGTAGTGTGTTGCGTTCAGACGGCTTAGGTGGCGTGTTCTGGACAGAGGGAGGAGGGAGCCCAAACCTCAGAAAATGTCTGAGGTTTGTTTGAAGATTAGAACCATGAAAGGGAAGGTTCTGGAAGTGGGATGACTGAATGCTGGAAGGACTGGTCATGTCTGCATAACAGCGGCTCATATGTGCAAACTGGCTTCTCCACAAGCTGCTCCAACAGGATGGGTCAGCCCTGTCTCCCGTGTGAACCATCCCTCGGAAGGAGGTTCTTTCCCGGAACACGGAAACTATCTTACACCTTGCCCGGGACTCTGTGAGCTTCCTAGCCATGGCTGCTCAGCTGGATGTTCCTTGAAAAGTCATTTACTGCTATGGGGTTGAAATTCCTCTTTTATGTTGTGGATGGGACTCAGTAAGCTCCTGTGACTGTTTTGTTCTCCTGGCACAGACCTGTGTGTTGCATGGTACCCCTAGGCTGGTAAGAAAGACGACAGACACAGAATTTCTGGGTGGGAAGGCTCTTTCTTGTATTCATCACAATTGCTAAGGCACTATTTTAAAGCACTGTGTTCAACAGCCCCAGATTGGTCTATATTTGAAACTGTGTATGTGTGGATTATTTTTTCATTTTTCTTAAATTTTTATATAATAACAGCCAGACTGTTGATGAGTCTAATGATTAGAAGCAGCCTCAAAATTCCTCATACGATCACATTAGGTTCAGTTTTGAGCTCTTGGCAGTGCAGAATGTATGGTGTTTATCTAGCAATCTGACTAAGAGACTCTGAAGGCACGGAAGACACGGAGGAAAGATAGATGTGTATATGACATCCTAAAAAGACAAAACTTGGACAGAAAAAAGATTGGGTTAAGGTAAGGAGGGATGGACATGTTATTAGGTTTACTGTTGCTTGTTCAAGGACTGACTTAATAACAAGCCATAAAGCAAACGGGGCGGGTGCTGGGCAGGTTTAATTTAGTAACTGCCATGTTTATATCCTTCATATCTCTTCTAAATGGGTATCTCAGGGGTGAGCTTCAAAATGGCTGAGCATGTGTAGTCACTGTCTCTGGATGCTTCAGGCCTGGAAAACAGAGAGCACACACTGCTCTTGGCTTCAGAACTTGCCTTCCTATTTCCATTCATCACACCTACTTTCTTTGGAGCCAATCTTAGACATCATCACATTATTCTTCAATAGCACTGAAACTGCTGGCATCTCTGATGGGGCATGTCCTTCTGTATGCTGTGAATATATGTTTCTCTTATTGGTTGATGATTAAAGCTGTTTTGGCCAGTAGACAAACAGAATGTAGCCAGGCAGGAAGTATAGGTGGGGAGACCAGATGAGGAGAAAGCTGGGAGGAAGGGGAGAGTGGGTTGCAAGAGAGATGTCATGTAACTACTAGGAAAGTAGGATGCGGGGGCATTGTCTTGTAATACATAGGTTAAGAGTTAATAATTAAGAGGACACTAGCCAGTAAGAAGCTTCAGCCATTGGCCAAACAGTTTATAATTAATATAAGACTCTGTGTGTTTTGTTGTGTTGTTTTTAGGGGTTTTGGTAACGAGAGTGAGTGTTACAGCGTAGGGTAAGCAAGTGTTTAAGCTAAGCGGATGGTAGAGACCTCTGCACCAGTCAACTGCATGAGAGAGAATTCCCAAAGCTATTGTCAGAGTGGTATATGGGACTGGAGAAATTCTTCCAACATGTTTAGTGGTGTCTGTAAAAGAACCACTGCTTTCAGAAGAGACAAAGTTGGATTCTGAGGAGAAACTCCTAACAAACCCATTTATTTCTTATATAAGCAAAATGATCCTAATGTAAATATCAAGCATTTGATTTGTCATGGACCACAAAGTGTCAGTTTTTTTTTTTTCTTTTTTAGCTCTCCAGTACTCAAGAAACAGGGAAAAGGAAAAAGTTGCATAGCAAGGGCAAAAGTGTCTGGACCAGGGCTTGGCAAATTACAGACATGGATTGGATACTAATCTTTTTCGTTGTTGTTGTTAATAACTACTGATGTACATCCATTTTCCCATTTGTTTACACATTGTCCATGGATACTTTTGTTCGTCCATGGAACAGCTGAGTAGGAGGGACAGATACCATATGGACAACACAAAATCCCAAATATTTACTTTTTTCAGTCTTTACTGAAAAAGCCAGTCCTTGGTCTAGACGAATAGTCAGATGAGCCAAATGCTGGTCAAGGGTTCCCAGCCTACAATTCCAGAAGGGGCGGCTGGCTTTGGCTGTTGTCGGGCCCTGAGTATGGAAAAGAGAAAGAGAGACACCCTACGATGAGCCAGTCAACTAAAACTTCTATCCCCCTTAGTTGGTGCACCACAATTAATAAGATTAGGTCTGAATATAATGCATTTGACCTTGACTTTAAAAGCATTCCTGTACTGCATAAATGAATTTCATTTCTCCAAACCTTTAATGCACGGCCATTGAGGTTGTGTCTGTGCAAAATTCTACAGAGCTCAAAACTGCATGTTGTAGCTACGGATGTGGTCCCAGCTAAACAAAAACTCAGTCTAATCACTTCCCAATCTTTGGAACCAATGTCAAGATTTACTAGAAACCCATCATTTAAGGCACTGGACACACAATTTAGCTGGGCCTCCCAGAGCCAACATGCTGCAGTAAAACATGTTATGGTATTGATTATATGACTGTTGTATCCAGATTAATGGCACATTTTTCATGGTGGCAGGAACTGTTAATAAGGATTTGAAAAACAGGGATGGGCTTTGGGTTACTTCAGTGCAGTCAGGGATTCAGGTTATAATAAAGAAAACAATAAAAGACTAGAGATGGTTAAGATTAGTATCTCCTTAGCTCTGAGTTCAGCACCACGCACTAACACAAGTCTTTGTGGACACTGGGTAGCATGACTGAAGTGTCATTAAGGATGGGCCTTATTGTTTGGTTACAGTAAGCTTGTCCCCTTTTCTGATCGTTAAATATCAGGCATAGCATAAACAATGAAAGTTACTACAAATTCAGCCTGCAAATGTACATTAGCAGGATGAGCTAAGTGGGAGCTGAGAAGTTCTACCTGGCACAGGTTCTCCTATTGGCTGTGTTCCATGGCCAAATTCAAGGAGCTGAAACCCAGTTCTCCCATCCTGATTTTCCTTTTCCAGAAAAACTGACAAATCTTCAGAGGACTTGGGGGAAGAAACAGACATCCTAAGAATCTAAATGCCATGTTGAGAAGTTAAAACATAGAAACCCACCCAATAAAGTATAGTATCTGTAACAGCTTAAGGCATATGACATAAAGTTTTTCTTCATTTCCAACATAAATACGATAGGATCATAAGGTTAGGGAAAATGCTACCATTCTAGAGTTTTATTAAAAAAAAGTAAACGTTGCTGCAAAATTGTTAACTCTTTACAAATTTGTATGTTATACTTAACACAAAGGCCATGGTAAAATATGTGCAGTTTGATTTTTAGTACATATGTACATATGCCACAAAGGTGAGCACAGTTTTATGTCTTAAATGCTCCTCCCCATTTATTTATTTATTTATTTATTTATTTATTTATTTATTTAATTTTATTTGGCTTTTCAAGACAGGGTTTCTCTGTGTAGCCCTGGCTGTTCTGGAACTCACTCTGTAGATCAGGTTAGCCTTGAACTCAGGGATCTGCCTCCCAAGTGCTGGAATTAAAGGCATGCACCATGTACCATGCACCACCACTGCCCAGCACACACTCTTTTTTTTTTTTTTTTAAGCTAAAAACAAAACAAAACAAAACAAAAAACCAGCAGCTAGGTTTTGCTTTTTTAGTATATGCCACCACAGAA
Organism: Cricetiscus sungorus; assembly: GCA_030556225.1. NCBI lineage: Eukaryota > Metazoa > Chordata > Mammalia > Rodentia > Cricetidae > Cricetiscus > Cricetiscus sungorus. Next base: position 30,575,970 of record JANBXA010000366.1, on the reverse strand, counting down.
CACCACTTTTTTTTATTTTTCTTTTTTCCTTCCTTCCTTCCTTCCTTCCTTCCTTCCTTCCTTCCTTCCTTCCTTCCTTCCTTCCTTCCTTCCTTCCTTCCTTCCTTCCTTCCTTCCTTCCTTCCTTCCTTCCTTCCTTAATGAGGCCCCTTATTTTCAAAGGAGGATTTTAACAGAGTTGCCTTTCTGACAGGGGAGAAAAGAGTGAGTCCTCACGACAGACTTGTAGAAGATGCCCCAGGGAAGCACATCAAACCTTTCTTTAGAGACAGGCTGTGACAGCAGAGGGTGTTCTGTTGAAGCCCGCAGGCTGACTCTGCAAGCCACGCGGAGGAGCAACCTATGCCTTCTATGGCCAAATCTCAAGCGCACATTTTTGTGTGACATCCTGCTGGAGCAGCCAGGCTCTCATTAAGATGCAGCCTGTTGGATGCTCGCTAGGGAGAGATTCAGGGTGTGGGAAGCACTTTGAGTAACATTCCATGAAAGCATTAGACTGTTAGAGATTAGGAGGGCCCTGATTGTCCGCAGGGGGGGAGAGGGCTGAATCGAATGTGCGCACATGTCAGCGTGAAATAGCTGCTGACACAAATTGAAATGTGCAATTTTTTAAAAAGGTGGTATTGAATAACAGGCCAACAGCCATCCCTCTCGGCGTTTTAGGCTTCTTTCTTCTCTCCACTTTGGCTCGGTGTTGAGTCACTTCCATCAGGCAAGGTTCCATAGGATAAGCCATTTGAATCTGGTTGTATTTTGTCCAACATTTGTTTCCCTGTGGAGATAATAATCATAAAAGACCTTTGAGCTCTTAAAAGATAAAAAAAAAAGTCCTAATAATTTCTCTCCAGCTCTGGCCACATTTTATGCCTTTAAAAAAAAATACTATGTGGTTACCCTCTCAATGAAAAAGATAAAACGTCCAGGAAAGGCCCACAAAAATCTCATAGCACTTATCATGTGGTCACACACTTGTCCACATGACATCTGCTCACTCTGCACCGGGCACAGAAACAGGTTGGAACAATCAGGAGAGCCACATAGCTCAGTCACTCATCTCCAAGCCTCTCTTTGTCTTCCCCCTTTGTCTGTACAACAACACAGGAAGACATCGTGGGCCAGGAGCTTAAAGAGCATTTCAGATCCTATACATGGAGCTTTGTGAAGTGGAAAATAGTTAACAAGCAAAAAAAAAAAAAAAAAAAAAAAAAAACCCAAACAAACAAACATAAAAATCCCCCAAGCAAAAAACAAAACCCTTTTAGTTTCCAGCATTTTTATTTCTTACAAAAAATAACCAGATTTAAATAAGCCCCAGTGAGCGTTGTTACTACCAATGTCAATTCTGTCACTGACTACTCTTGATTAGGTAGCTCACACGGCAAAGAGAGTATTCTTAATCTTATAGAAATGTTAGTCGTTTTTCCTTTAAAGGCATGGTGGGCAAAAACTACCTCTACTATTGCATGGAAATCTGTAGGTCACCCCAAATCTCTAGCAAAGCAGGGAGTGAGTGGATGGGTTAGGGCAGAGAGTGGTAAGGATGGCTGACTTTTCTGTGGGTTTTGCTTCTGTTGTGTACTGCATGCACACGGGGGGTGGGGGGGAGGTTCTCAGTGGAAACAAACGAGCACTGGAAAAATGGTACCCATTGACCCAGTCTGCATGAATGAGGTGAGGAGGGAGAGTGTGGTTACCCTGGTGATTGTGGTGATCACTTTTAGCATCACAGCAAACAAGCTGCCTCAGTCTTCCTCAAGAGTGGTGTTCTTTAGTACCCAGACCATTAATCCTCCCTCAATGTCCCATCAAAGGTCTGTAGGTATCAGGGATATGCCAGTCCCCATGCATCCATGTCCTTTGACACTTTATGGAAACCCCGGTGAGATCCTCCAAGTGACCCACATCAAGGAAGCCAGGTCAACTTTTCAACAATCTCACTGTTCTGTGCAGAACTGACATCTATACATTATCAACATTAAACCTCCCTGGGTTTCATCACTGAATGCACTTCTTGAGGAAAAAAATATGTTTTTTATGTTAATATCGAAAATAGTACCAACAATGATTACTTTATAAGAATGTAAGAAGATGGCATTTATTTGCTGTGTGTGTATGCATGCTTGGAGGTTAGAACACTTGTAGGAGTCGGTTGTCGCCTTCAACCATGTGAGTCCCAGGGAGTGGACTCATGTCATCGGGCTCAGTGGCAAGCCCTTTTAATACACTGAACCAGGCCCAAGGATAATCTATTATAAATTAGAGAAAATATATGTATTTTATTTTCTTACCAGGAATATTCCCAAAATCAATAAAAGACTGTTGTAAATGTACATTTTCTCTATTTCTTGTCACCAAAAATACTCCAAGAAATGACAGAAAGCACCTGTAAGGAACATGTTAGTTAATAAAAAGAACACAGAAATATTGAAACAGCTCATGGTATTAAATAACTGTGCTCTAACTTGTACATGATGACATAAATTCCATCAGTTTTGTATATCCCATTTCTTATGGTAAACTGCCTCAAACTTGTCTTAATTTTTACAGCCAGTAAAAGTTATACCCAGAACCAAGTCTTGGGCAGTTTCCAACAAATCTCTGCCCCAGGTTTTCACCATCTGGAGGCTAATTCAGGCTCTAAACCCTTTGGGTAGACACTAGGTCTCGTTTTCTATCCATGCATGCCCAGACCCATTACTGGCATGCAACATGAGTGAAAAACAAGTTATTCTTTAATTTTCTAAGAAATCTCATTGTCCTTGGCCATAAGAGTAGTCATAGTTTCCAGACCCCAGAAGTTTGGCCGCGCCCAAATGTCTTATGAAATTGAATTTTCAAGATAGATGGTTTCCTATGTTGAAAATAGACTAGGCTCAAGTTTGCATAACAATGGTCATGCTGAATAGCAGATTGAGAGGCAGCTAAGCATTAATGGGGTGTGCTTGGAGCCAGTGGGAGCAGCTATTCATACACCACAGGGGTTGGCTGTCTGTTGGCCAGCAATGTTAGCAGTGACATCCACCAAGTCTCTAGAAGGGGCCAAACTGGGTGCTTAAGGATAGAAAGGGCAGCTACCAACCTGAAGCTACTTAACCCTAAGACTAGGATCTACCAGCCTTGGCCTTTTACTTGGGCGATTCTAAGCTCTCCAAGGGACCCGTGGGCTATGGAGTAACCATAGACATCAGTGGATTTACCATGATTTTGGTTGGAACTGCAGATCCCCAATGTTTCAGAACTTCAAAGGGTATGTCAGTCACAAAGCCAAGGGCTCAGAGCCCTGTATAGAGTGTTAAGTTGAAAAATAGGTTTCTTATACTATGTTCCAGTTTTCTATACTTCAGGTATGATGCCAAAAATCCTATACAAAATTAATAGAACTTCTTATACCTTACCTCTGAGACTTAAAGAATTTTTTTTATTTTTGGTTGTTTTTTTCAAGACGAGGTTTCTTTGTGTAAGAGCCCTAGCTGTCCTGGAACTAGCTCTGTAGAGCACGCAGGCTTTGAACTCACAGAGATCCCCTGCCTCTGCCTTTTGAGTGCTGAGATTAAAGGTGAGCACCACCACCGCCTACCTGCTTCTGAGACTTTTACTCACCCAAAAAGGTATATAAATACAGTGAGAAAAGCAGCACCAAGGAATTCCTGGTAGAATATGATGCCTGTATAAGAAAGAGTACAGAGTTAATTTTAGGGTAGTGACATTTATAATAGCAACACATTATTTTTTAAATTGTGTAAATACATTTTTTTCAGTGTGTGGTTTCCCTTAAAATGTACATTCAGTATTTTAATTTAAAAGACTCTGTGTGCTATTCTTACATTTGGAGCTACTCAAGAGATTCACATGGGCTTGTAGGCTTAATATAATTATTGATGTTATAAAACCAACATAAGTTTTGTAAGCAGAAATTTCAGTTTTGTCTACAATACATGCATATATTTGTATATGCATGTGTAGTCATATGTGTGCACATAACGGAGGTCAGAGCACAACGTGTCTTTCCTCAAGAGCCGTGCATCCACCTTGTTTTTAGAGGCAGGCTCTCTTACTGACCTGCGGCTTATCAATGTGGCTAGGGTCTATACTTAGCCTCTGGAGTCAGAGACACAGTGTGTTTTTTTTTTTTAAAAATGTGGGTTTGAACTCAGGTCGTCAAGCTTGTATGAAAAGCCCTTTAACTGAGATGTTTTCCTAGCATCCAGGATTTCCCCCCTCCCAGCCCTGTGAACACGCAAGAGAACAAAACTACAGCCGCCATTTTCCACCCACAGTTTCCATCAGGAGTCAGTGAACCTACCCTGAGAATCTAGGTGTCTCCAGAGACCACTGGCATGACAGGTCTCCCCCAGCTGCCTGCTGCAGCCACGCTATCCTGTTGGGTATGTCCTGTGTTCCATAAGTCTGGCCAGGTACCCATGAGGTCACTTGAGGACTCTCTGAGAATTGAGTGTTGCCCTAGCTCCATTTTTCTCCAGGAGCTTCCTCCCATCTCCTTTCTCTGATTTCCCTGTAGGTCATGACTGCGGTGTGGGGGTAGGGTGGGGGAGGAACATACTTCACCTGCTTTAATGAACTTCTCTTCTCTCTGTTAGTATCAGACACTTCTTCATTTAAGGTCCCAAAGACTTTGTAGAGCTTTTATGAAGTAGGAAATCTTTAATTCATGGACCATCTGAAACTAGCTGTGTGCATGGCGAGTGGGTTTTACTGGCTGGGCAGAGAACATTTACTGTAGTTTGGAAGGTAGTGCCGTGGTGTCGGAGACACCATGGTGAGCAGGTGTCTTATGCTTCTTCCTGTTTCTATAAGTTTGACTCAAGTGCATGGGCTCAATATTTTCCTTTTCTTTCTGTGGTTGACTTGATTCTCTTAACAGTGTCCCCGTGATGCATCAGCCTTGGAGCAAGTGTCCTTTTCAGGGGTGAATAGTACTCTATTGTGTGCAGTCATCACTTTTTCCCTCCTGTCCACTCTTCTGTCAATGGATACTGGGATTGCTTTCATCTTTGGCTATTATGGTTAACACTACAAATTTGTGTTCACTTTTGGGGAACATTCATAGCAGTAGAATTGCTGCATTGTAGAATAATTAAAAACAATTTGAGTAACAGCATACTGTTTTCCATAGTGGGTACATAATTTTATGTTCCCATTTGCCAATGGTAAAGTTAACTTCCTAATCTCCCAAGGGTTGGAGAGATTACTCAGCTATTAAGAGCATTAGCTGCTTTTCTAGAGGTCCTGAATTCAATGCCCCCACATTGGTGTGTGTGGTGTGCCAGCACCCACATGGTGGCTCACAACCTTCTATAACTATAGCCTCATGGGATCCAATGCCTTCTTCTGGTATGCAGATGTATATGTAGACAAAATACCCATACACATAAACAAATAAATATCTGGCTGGGTTCCTTTAATCCCAGCATCTGAGAGGCAGAGGCAGGTAGATAGATCTCTGTGAGTTTGAGGCCAGCTTGATCTACATAGTGAGTACCAGAACAGCCAGGGCTACATAAAGAGACACTGTCTCCAAGACAATGCACCACTAAAATAGTAGTCATCCTAAGAGATGTGGGAAGTGGCATCTCATTTCTTTCTTTGCTGATTACCACTGTGTAACATTTTCATTTGCTTGTTGCTGTTTTATATTCTCTTTGCAGACACGTTTAGGTCCTTTGCCCATTTTAAAGCAGACCACTCCTCCTGGTTTTGGTGTTGACATAGAATCAGAGTAGAAGCTTTTTTCAAGCCCTTGATAATGCCATGAAATTCAGCCTGGGAGGGTGATACCACTTGCCCAGCCCTGTAAGGGCGCCTACGATAGTACGGACTTGTCTGTGCTGGCTACTGCAGTACAAACCAAACATGTATTACCTTAGCAGGAAGGAAATGGCATGCAATTTTACCTTTTAGCTATACCTTTTGTTACTGGGAGGAGATGGCCGTGGAAAAGCTTTATTGCCATTCTACACACAGCATTAGATGAACCATTATCATTTCCAGGAAGTTCGGGCACTCCTAATTCACCAGTTACTCAGTGTCTTGAGCAGAGCATTATATCCAGCCACAGCAGCTGAAAAACCTTCTGCTCAGGGAAGCAATACATATATAGTCTATTGATTATTACGGTGTATGTCATGCCTGTAATTCTTTTGGCTTTATTTTAGTTTTCTGGTAATTATAGGGTGTACCAACATGCAATCTTTTCTCACTTTTACCTGAAAGCACTAGACGCTAGATAGTTGCCTTGGGATATAATCTTTTCTTTACGTATTTCTTTGAGGTTCATTTTTTGGGGGGAGGGGAAACAAGGCTGTATGAATCACTTCAAGAGCCTGCCCACTGGGCTGGGCCTGGTGGACACACATCTGTGATCCCAGCACTCAGGATGCAGAGGCAGGAGGATGGTGAGATAGCAGCCAGCCTAGGCTACAAAGCAAGTTCCAGGCCAGTGTGGACTGCACAGCAGCAGTCTGATAAGAAAGTGGCAAGACATCAATTAGCTTGAGCTTACTGATAACCCTGAGCCAGGGCCTATACTTATCCAATTTATAAATGATTTGCTTGAATCTATTGTGTTTTGGCTTGGACCAAATATTTTAAATTTGTACTTTTTTTTAACATTATTATCTCTGCGATGTGAAAATATTCATTAAAATACAAGAGCTGTAGGAGGAGGAAATAGCAAATATAGAAGTTTGTCAGGCCTTCTGTGCAAATTAGGTAAATTTATCTACACTGGTAAATTAGGCCAGGGACCCCATTAAGGTGATGTGGGCAAAGATGGATGAGTTCAAGGAACTGGGGGTGTCTGGCCTGCAAGGAAGACTCAAGAGGGTTTTCCCTTCACTTTGATTAGCAGAGCTGAAAGCAGAGGCCTGAGAAGGCAAAGCAAAGAGAAGTGTCTTGAATTCATAAGGAAACTAATTTGAGCTCCAGTGTAAGGAAACACTTTCTAGTCATTCCTGAGTTAATGAGAGTCATCAAAACAGGATGGAGATGCCTCAGGAAGCAGAGAACAGCAGGGCGTAGTCACACAAAGGAGAGGACCATGGAGGGAATTAGAGACTGGTTGGAGTGAGGGGGCACGGGCTCCCAGAGCTTCCTTGTTCTGCCTCTGAGTCTGAGAGAACCTTGTACCTGTGGTGGGCTGGCTTCACCTTCCGTGGAAAGCAGGACTCACCTGCGATGATGGCACTGGTTGTAAAGAAAACATGATTGGCCGGAACCACCGTGGTCATCGTGTAGAGTTTCGTGGCTTGATTCAGGAACCTACGGAAGACGTCCATTACTGAAGCCCCAGCTCAGCTGCTCTCAGCAGCACGCTAAACAATAACCTCAAGAAATTACGCTCTGCAGCTACAACTACAAAGGGAAGCACGTGCAGTGAGAGGGCACTTCCAATCAGCGGCCAGGGCCTGGATGCATCTGACGGCCGTGATCAGATGTCAGGTTTTATGGTCTGTTTAAACCAACAACAGTAACAATGAAAAGCAATTAATCATATTCCGAGGCCACAGAAGTTTGAGTTGGAAGTGATTCAAGCTGCTGGACCGGTATCACACCAGGATTGATTCATTAGGATAGACCCTAGAATCTGTTAAATATCATATCTGGGGAACATATAGCTATCCACTGACATGCCACGTGCCAAGAAAGCAGACAGAGGAGCGAAGGAATGTTTAAAGTTTCAAAAGCGAAGCTTGCTGCTCCAGCTGCAGAGCACATGTGGGAGCTGAGCTCCTGCTCGGGCCGGGCCGCCACCAAGAACTCAAGTTCCCACACCGGCCGCGCTGCTTGGCGGAGACAAAGCAGTCAGTGCCTGCCTTGCTTGGGCATCACCTGGGAGGTTTTAGAAAGCACTGATGTTAGGTAGGGCAAGCGATTTGCTCGCGCTCCAGCAAGGGACAACAGATGTCAAGATAACTGAAAAACAATAAAACAAAACAAAAAAACAGAGGTTTGTGGATAAAGCTAGTGTGTGTGTGTGTGTGTGTGTGTGTGTGTGTGTGTGTGTGTGTGTGATACACTCTGAATACACTTGTGCAAACAAACCTCCTTGGGTTTTGATGGGAATCAAGGTGGAGGACATTTTTACTTGGTGAGAGAGTTAAATAAGGTTGACAGGATGCAGTCCTCCTTCAGCTGTGTCTGCCTTTAAATCCCTCAAGTGTGGTACAAAGCAATGACACTAATCACTAAATCCCCAAAGGCATTGTAGCAGTACCAACAAATTCAGAAGACAGAAGTGGCAAGATAGTAATATTCAAATATTGATAAACACACCCAGTCTTGTGAGGTGGATTTTTCCTGTCACTTCCTGCCACAGGCCCAGGAGCTACTTAGGACACCCAGGACAGGCTGCTGCCATCATCAGCACTCTGAGGGCTGCTTTCCTCCTGGGCATTGGGGAGACACTTCTGCATAGTGTTTTGGGGGGAACTCTCTGGCTAACTCCAAAGAGCCCAGCAGGCAGAGGTTCTACCACGTGAAAAGTGGGGACAGTGATTAAAGCAGACGCGGTATGGGGGCGGGGGAGGTAGGAATTAAAAATGTTCCATGTCACCAGTATTAGGACCCAAGAGAAACATGAAACAATCATTCCTAAATCCCCAAGGGTATGAAGGAAATTCTGGCCAAAGATGCAAAGTTCTGGGGAAAGGGTTTTCCTCCGGGCCAAACGTCTGGTTTTGTCCATCTCTGGGCAATTAATGAGCATGAGCTAAGAGACGGAGGTGAAGGGTTCATGCGTTTCCTATATTTAGAATGAAGCCCTGGATGTGGACCTGCCCCTTTGATTTATTGCTAATGACAACCTGTGTACGATCGGTATTAATTACAAGCAGAAGAGCATCGGGGAAGCATCAAGCACACTTAACTGGATGGCCGCCTCGCTTTAGAATGCACAAGATGCAAAGGCAGCTCTTACTACAAACTAATCACTGGATGGGAGAGAGAAGGGGGACATGCTGGCTGCGGATATGCTGGGGATCCTTTCCCTTGAGGGAGCACCGCGTTTCATTTCAACTATCAGCTAAGCCAATGTAAAGAGAAGCACAGGACCCCTGAAAGGTCATCGAGTTTGTAGACGCTGACTTACTTGACTTGGAAAACACAAGAGGCTATCATGATAACAAGCATGATATAGAAGATGGCGTAAGTTAGCTGCATTTTACCCGTCACAGAAAGAGTGATCATGCCTGAGACAGCTTTCACTGAGATCACAGTCAATGAGGCTGGAAGACAAAAACACAGATAAAATGCATATTTGAGACAGACTTATAGATACATAAACGAGGGTTACTTGCAGGAGTGGTGAGGGTGCTTTCATGCCATGTTTGGAAGGGTGTGTGGCGGGGCTCTGCTGCTCATACTGTGCTGGGTCTGCCATGGGATGGGGCCCTTCTGCTTCTGCAGTACGGCGCTCACTTCCCAGCCCTGACTGCTGGAAGAATGGCGTGCAGATGACAGGAAGTCCTAGCCGATGGGGGAGCAAACGCAGTGAAGGAAAGCAGCAGGTCAGAGTGCCAATGCAGCCTTCAAGGGAAAATGACAAACTACAGTGAAGAGTTCAGAGCTAAATAGGCGAGAAGACAGGAAGTCAAAAGCTAATCGCCGAGTTGCCTGCACTGACTGAGGGTTGTGCTAAGATTTCGTTAGTGGATGCCCTGTAGTTTCTGACAAAGACAATGAAGAGCAGAACCAGGACTAGACCCGTGTATTCATTTCTCAGGCTGAACCGTAAATATGACATTCACAGAAGCAGCATCTTCTGGTTTTCCCTGCTGGGGAGGGTCTCTGGTGGGAAGAGACTTTGCATAGGTTCCAGAAATCAATTAAGAAAAGCACTACAAAACGGGCTGGGCAAAGCAGAGTGTGTTTTCTTCTTGCGTTTCTATAGAATCCAGAGCTCTTTATCCGTCTCAGATCCTTGGAAATGATGTTGTGAATGATTTCGTACTTCAGCTGAAACCCATAGAAAATTCTCAAGCAGGGCGGAGGAGATGGTTCAGGGTTACAGTGGTTGCTGTGTAAATACAGGACCTGACTTCACATCCCCAGAACAAATACAAGTATTGTGATGGTGTGTGTCTGTAACTGCCCTGCTGGGGTTGGGGTAGACGTAGAGGCAGTGAGTGGATCCTGGGATTTTCCAGGTCAGCCAGCCTAGCCGAAATGGCAGGCAAGACTTCTCAAAGTCATCCTCAGTATGTCACACATGCCCAGAGGAGTGAGGCACATGTGTACGCACACACAGACATGACACACATAAAAGAAAATTCACAAATAAATTTTTACATGAAATCAAATGATTACAAGCCAAAAGCAATATGAAAGAGAAGTACTCCAGTATTATTGCTGGTCTACATGGTCATAATATATCAGAATGTTTTCCTTTTTAGCTTTTAAAAAAGAACACACATACAAAATATGTTTAAAGTATATAAAGACCCTCCATTATTTCAATTTTCAAAATCTGAAGGTCTACTATAGTTTTAAGGGTACTAGAGCACACTTTCAAGCTCAGCATTTTCTTTCGATTAAAAGTCAATAATTATCAGAGATTAGGAGACAAATTCTAAAATGAATCTCGAAGTACATGTACCCCATCTCAAAGTGTCTTCTGACCTTCTCTGCCATATCTGACTGAGACACCAGTCAGACTTTAGGTAATCTACGGAGCTTAAGCTCTGTACATTTGTAAGTCACTCAGTGTTAAAGTGTGCTGGTCATTCTTCAGGGACCCTGACTTTCTCCTGAAAGTGGAGATCAATGTGGCCACAGCTGTGTGGTCTGGCCAGCCAGGTCTCCCAGAGTGGTGATTAATGGAGAAGGGACACCTTGTTCCAATAGCCTCAGGGTGTCAGGGTTACAGAGGACCTTAGCCTTTAGCAGTCCGCTAACTTAACTACCATATAATTCGAGGTACACTCAAGCAAAAGAAAGAACAAAAGATAGAAAGAAAACTAGACTTTTTTTTTTTTTAAAGAAAGCTACTAAATAAACCACTAACTTCTATAATTCATCATATTGTGGAAATATGAATAACTGCTATTTCTGTAACTCTTCAAGTTATTTCTAGGCTGGTATCAAGCACTACAAAGTACTTGTTTTTGCTATTTGGGGGGGCAATGGGAAAGTAGCTGCTGAGGATAGGTTGAAATTGTGACACAGTATCAGTGTGATGTACATTGGAGAGCTAAGTGTTCAAGGAAGATGGTTGGAAACAACATTGAGATACTATCAGCTGCAATCTATGACCCTGGGAGTATGGTAAAAAAATTAAATAAAATATCTATAAAAGCATACAAGTTCATCAAAATTAGAAAATGCAGAAAAGTTTGGAAAGGAAAATAAAAATCAATCATCACACCTTTAATCCCCGACTTGGGAGGCAGAGGCAGGCAGTCTCTATGAGTTTGCAGTCAGCCTGGTCTACAGAGAGAGTTCCAGGACATCCAAGGTTACACAGAGAAACCCTGTCTTGATCCACTCCACCCAAAATAAATCAATTGTCATCTTTTTCAAAATTTATTTTTATTTTATGTGCATTGGTGTTTTGCTCTGGGTGCCAGGGTCCCAGGAACTAGAATTACAGACAGTTGTGAGCTGCCCTGTGTGTGCTGGGAATTGAACCTGGGTCCTCTGAAAGGGCCATGTCTTCAGCCCCTAACTGTCATCTCATCTAAAGTCATTTCTTAACATTTGGGCGCATCATTATTTTACATCTTCAAGGAAGACTGTATCACAACATGTGACTCACACAGTTTACACCACTTAGGAACTTATTTTCCATCACCACTAAGTATTTCCTATGCCATGAAGTATTCTAAAGACTTTTATTGGCTGTCAAGAATGCCTTTGTATGAGGTGTATAATTTATTTTGACAATTTCCCATTTTTGGATATTTAGATTGAATCCTTTTTCTCTCCCTTACATTAAAATGAGGCTGCGGTGATTTTTCCTGAACACGAATCTGTCCATCATTCTGCCTATTTCCAGGGGAAATCACCTGAAGGGGAACAGTGTGTTGACAGCCGTTGTGTGAAGGCGTCTGAGACGGCCTCACAGACAGCATTCTGGAAAGGGAATCATGCTGTCACAGAGTCAGCCTTCATGACACAGATTTTCATTGTTTTCTTTCTATCTTTCTCTACCTTCTTAATCACCAGCCATAAGCACACACTCCTTCCATCACTGCAGCAAGTTCTCCTGGCACCCTGCTCCTCCCTGGCTTCTCTTTAGTTTGACACTGAGTTCTTTCTCCCATTCTAGGGGTTCCTGGGTGACAAGACACGAGATCAACATCTCCCGGTCAAAGCCATTGATATCTCAGTTGTTAATTTTGCTTTGACAACCAGAGTGTGCTAAAAATAGGGTGAAGTTTCTGGATTCTCAGTGTTCTGACCCTTGGGAGGACTGTGCATTGAGGCGTCAGGCTTTTTTTTTTTTTAAGAAAGGAGGTCACAGATGGTCATTAACAATACCACACTGTGCAACAGAACTCAAAACCTAAACCATGCCCAAACAACAACCAAAACCTCACTAGATTTATCCTGAGATTTCACTGACATTCAAAAATTGTTAAGAAAATACAATTTAAATGTTCTCAGTATACAAAAAAAAAAAAAAGAGCAGTGTTCGATGTTAACTATAGGTGTGATTTGTAACATTGTTCATAACTCATAACATTTTTACCCTATAAATCTATATTGCTATATGTTGTCAATTTATAAAGTCTAAAATTAGGGACACTTGAGGGGTAGTATGGAAATCTAATACAGTAGAAGCTTACACACACACACACACACACACACACACACACACACACACACACACACACACACACGATGATGATCTAAATGAAATTGCCAGTTAACGGGGAAGACAGAGTCTCTGCTCTCCATCTCCTGTCATCAAATGAAGCTTCCAGTCTTGGGAGGGGGTTAACACCTCATTGAGTTGTTGACCAAAGGGGTCCCATAGGAATCCTCAAACAACCCAGGCTGTTACCAAAACTATAGGTTGCTCTCCACAAGTGACAGCTCCCCATTGCTAGAGACAACACCTACACAACTCACTGAACATGGAGAAACTGGCTGACACCTGCAGAGAACCCTCACCCCTATGTTCTAGCGTCTTTAGCCAGGAAGGCATTCTGCATGCAAGCAAAAGAAAAGCAAACACCAAGCCAGCCACAAATGCTCTGGTCTACAATAGTGTCCTGCCTGTAAGACACGCTAGGGTCGTGGGGACACCAATATCTGCTTTGACTTAAGGCGTGTACTCCAAGAGGTAGAAACTACCCAACACTGCTTGGGAGACTAAGAACCTGAGAACAGATAGCCTGTGGGCACAGGGTACCAAATGCTACTGCTTTAAAATAAAATAGCAATAAAAGTGACTCCTAATGACATCTGTTCTACTCATAGATTGGTGCCTTGCTGAGCCATCCTCAGAGAAACTTTCTCCAGTAACAGACGGGATCAAATACAGACTCACAGCCAGACATTTGCAGAGAATGAGTGACCATGGAACACTCAGCCCTAAAGAGATGTCTCCATCAAATCCCTCCCCTCAGGTCTCAGAGAACCCTGTATACAAGGAGGCACGAAGAGTGTGAGAGACAGAGGGGATGGAGGACACCAAGAAAACAAGGCCCTCTAGAATCAACATGGTCAAAACACCTTGGAACTCGCAGAGACTGAGGTAGCATGAGCAGGGCCTGCATGAGGTCCTTTGCTTATGTGCCTTCCAGATTAGTGTTGGTAGGGGTTCCCGAGTGAGCCAATGTGTGGGTCTCTCTTTCTGTGTCTCCCACCCCCCCAAACTTGGGCTCTTTTCCTTCTGTTTGTTTCGTCCAATTCTGATGTGTTAGTTTCTTGTATTATTTCATTATATTTTACTTTATTATATCTTATTTTATTATTATCCCTTTGAAGTCTGTTTATTTTCTAATGAGAGACAGATGGGAGAGGAGGCGGGGAGGACCTGGGGGGGAGTAGAGGGAGGGGAAATCATAACCAGGGTATTTTCAATAAAAGGAAAAACTTTTAAAAAAGGTGTGTGTGTGTGTGTGTGTGTGTGTGTGTGTGTGTGTGTGTGTGTGTGTGAAGTAATGATGTCACCAGATACAGCTACTCAATGGGAGCCTTTTGTTATTCCTTCCTTTCTCTCTCCTCCCCTCTTGCTTCTTTTCTTTTCCTTCCTTTCTTCCTTTTTTTCTTTTTTGAGATAGGGTCTCATGTAGCTCACACTTGACCTCAAGCTCAAGAATGTAGCCAAATCTGACCCTGAGCTCCTGATTCGGCTGCTTGCTTATAGAAGTACTAGGATACAGACATTTGACCTATTAATCAATATTAGATCAGCTATGAAGACGGGACTACCCACATCCTTCCACTCCCTCTCACTCACCTCCAGCCTGGCCTCATGTGTGCTTTCTTGTTTGTTTTAATTTTATGTGTGCGGTTATTCTGTCTGCAAGTATGTCTGTGTCCCACTTGTATACCTCTTGCCTGCAAAGGCCTGAAGAAGGCCCCAGATACCCTGAGATGGAGTGGTGGGTGCTTGTGAGCCACCATGTGGGTGCCCTGGAAGAGCAGCCAGCGCTCTCTACCTCTGATCCATCCGTCCACCCTCATGTGTCCTGCAAATCATATGCCCGAAGTGCGCCGTGTGCTACCTTTTCCATTTTATACAGCACTATTCAGTTTTCAAATCTTCCCATGAATTTCATAACTACTTTTTTTTTCTTTGAAAAGCCACTAGTGACTGGCAATGGTCTCCTATGATCAAAGTATTAGCGAACAACTGTACGTTCTAATATTAAGTGTTTCCACAATGGTCTTGAATTTATGTGCTGCAATTAAATCTGGGCTGGCACTTTGCATGGCTGCGGCTGGAGCACTGTTAATGCTTCCAGGGGTCAGGCCTTTTGTAAGTATCTAGTTTAGTAATTATTTTCTGTTTTTATTTCACTGTGAATGTGATTTGTTCTATTTCAACTTTCTGGAACTTATCAAGGACGTTTTGCACAGCCTGTTATAAAATCTACATTTGTAAATAGCACACACCAGAGGAAAGAAAGGGCACTCTGTCTTCAGGAGACAGAGTTCAGTACTAGATGGTCGGGTTCAACGCTGATTAAGTCTTTTATCTCAGTGCATTTGTATATCCCTTGTTATCCGCCAGCGCCTCTTACTCCGTTAGTGTAGATTTCTGAGATTTTCCACAGCATACCCAACACCATGCTGCAGCCCTTCCTCCTCTTCCTCCCCCCTCCCCTTCGTTTTCTTCTAGACAGGGTCTCACTTCATAGTACTGACTGTTTTAGAACTCATTCTGTATACCAAGCTGGCTTCGGACCCACTTCCCTCTCCTGCCTAGCTAGACTAGCCTCTTCTTATCAGAATGCTTCTGCTTGGTTTAATTGAATGCTGTCTGCCTGATTTTTAACTTAATAAAACACGATACCTGCTTTTTCTACTCCAGGCATAAGTTGCACAGTTCTAGGTAAAGTATATATGGTACATGTGTTCAAAACATTTCACGTCTAGCGAGGCTGGCCAGAGAGGGAGCACGCCCTGAAGGAGGAGGCCCTTGGCCCAGTGCTAACACAGCAGATGTGAGACCTGAGAAGGAGGGGGCTTTGGAAGGACTCCTGGGTGGCTATTTCAGTGACTCACACAGAGCTGTACCCATGCACACCGACTGAATCCAATTCAGAACCATTTTGAAAATCAATCTGAGAGTTTCTGTGATATCCAATTTGAACATCTTTCTTTTAAAAACAACTTGTTTCATTTACATTTATGTTTACAACTTGATCTGAATTCTGTTAGGCTCTTATTTCAACTTTCCTTTTTATTTCCAATGTTTTCCTATATGGTGTACATTTTTCTCTTTTTCTTGTTTGCTTTTGAGACAAATACAATTCCACCCCCCCTCTGTTTTCCTAATCGCCAAAACACCTGCAGGTGGTGTTTGTGTGGAGGACATTTGTTTGTAATCACTTTTAGAAACAGTGTCATAAACACAAGCCCTCCCGTGCAGAGGTGGGGACTAACTGGATGACAGCACAGCATCTCAGTAACGGGTGAGGCGCACCTACCCCAGTGGTCCATCTTATGGCAAAGAAGGGCTAAAGGGAGACTTCTAAATAAAAGTATTAAGAGAAAATTACTCAAAATGGGCCATGAGCTGTCTTAGTGTTGGCATATAAGTATATGAGAAAGGTCAGGAGGGATGGGAGAAAAAACTGCGAGAAAAAAGTACATAAAATACAGCTGGTTATCTAAGCATCAGGTTGCAAACTTTCCAGGAGTCACTGGGATGAAAAGTAAACAAAGAACAAAATAAATATAATATTTAAGAAAATCATGCTATTCATGCTTATGTTTCATGCTAACCATATTTAAGAGTAAAACATATAAACAGGGTCGATCTTCTTGCTAAGCAAGTTCTGACAAATGGAATTCATTGGTTTCTTTCTTTTAATATTTTAAATTATTCTCTTAAACAATCCTCAAATACTCAGGGAGGGAAAAAATTAT
The DNA here is from genome assembly GCA_030556225.1 of Cricetiscus sungorus. Taxonomy (NCBI): domain Eukaryota; kingdom Metazoa; phylum Chordata; class Mammalia; order Rodentia; family Cricetidae; genus Cricetiscus; species Cricetiscus sungorus. The sequence continues at coordinate 30,559,407 of JANBXA010000366.1, read as the reverse complement.
CAACAGGTGAAACATATAAGGATATTTTAAAAAGAATTAAATATGTATAAATTGAGAAATGCTATTGTATAATTTGTACAAATTGGACTTTGTTTTTGAGGGTTGGAGGTGGAAAACAGAAGCAGTGAGACAGGGATAGCTTATCTGGCGGGGTATTTTCCTTCAGTTTCCTGACTTAGCACAGGGAAGAGACTCAGAACACAAAGCAGATCCTTACCAAGGAGTGCCACCAGGGTCAGCAGGGTCACAATGTTCTTCATTCCTTTTCTTTTATGGAAATACAGAAGGATGCAGAAAACCAGGATCTCTAAGATCTAAAAATGAAACAGTTAACAAAAAAAGATGAGTAAGTTACTCTATATAGCTCACAAGATGCCCCGAGCATCTCATGAGGGCTGCGGTGACTGAGGTCTCCTGGGCTGACTGAGTGCAGCACAGCACCAAGGGCCACAGTCACCCAAAGAGCCTGAATGCCACTTTGCTACCGGTGACGCCAAGCCCAGCCCTCCAGGGCCAGGCCCCCTGCCATCCTAGTCTCATTTACCCAACTGTTTCTTATCCCTGTGTGCACTGAGCAGACATGCCGTGCTAAATCGGGCAGTCCCTTAACTCTTGATCCCTCACCCCGGCCAGGTCCATCTGTAGCTGTGCACCACTGCAGGGTCTCCTAGCTTCGTCCCCTTACCCTCTGCCAGTCTCTGTGCAAGGCTGCAGCCATCTTCCCCTGACTCTACCTTTGCCTTTCAACCCTTCTACCAGCTGGCAGTCCAGAATTATTTAAAGCTATGGCTAAAGGAAATGTGGTACACAGACACAACAACATTTTACTTAGCTATGCAAAGCATGCAGGAAAATGGTGGGAATCATAAGCAAATCAGACTAAAGGAAAAAGGAAAAAGAAACAACTGTGCATGAGATTCATCCAGACTGATACTGGGAGCAAAAACAGAAATTAGCTCCAGCCATTCCTTTGCTTGGATTTCTTACGGCTGTGCCAATCATGATGACCTTTGCCCTCTTCCTCTTTCCCTCCCTGCCTTCTTCAGTCACTCTTGGGGTTGAGCAACACTCTCATGGGGTTGAAGACCACTATTAGGAAGGTCGAGAACCACTGTGCTGGTTCTTTCTTATTTTCAGATTCCCTTGGCCAATCTTCACACAATGGCTCTTCCTAGTCATTCAGCCTCTGAGGTTTCCCTATGACTGTCTGGCCACACCCAGGCTTCAGGTCGCCGTGGCCTGTTTATCATCATCTAGCGTGTTTCCTGCTCTGTTTCTTCTCTGTCTTCTCAACTAGAGACAGACAAAGCCAGTTCAATGAAAACAGGAACCTGATCTGTTCTCTTTGTCACTTTCTCTCTGTCCAGCACATAGTTGGTCATTGAATGAGTATTTATGGAATTCACAAATCTATTTCAAACAGCTGGCCTGCCAAGCAGACCTAATATCCAATAAACCAAGAGTGTAAAATTGTTCTGGGTTTAAGAAAAGCCTAGTATCATCTCAAACTTTCAGTGTTTTTTTTTTTTTCCATTTAAAAATTTGCCACTCTGAAGGAATCTGAAACCCAGCTATGGTGATTTTTGGTAAAGAGATGGTAACTCTGCAGTGAAACCATAAAACCATAAATATGAAGACTTGCTTTTTAGACAGAAGACAAATAATTTTTAAAAAACAATTAATTGATTGTTTAAACAGTCACTACTTCCAGGACCGAGTTTTACTTATAGAGCCTTCTTTAAATAATGCAAGTTTCTGTTTGGACTCTAGATCCTGCCATTGGCTAGATCTCCTTCAATTAGGAAACTTTCCATATAATATAGAATATTAAATTATCATTTCAACTTTTCCCTGGTAAATGAAACCAATTATCACTTTTATGCAAGGCCATTAACTAAGATGCCCTACAAAAGCTGTCCAAGAATTATTCCTATGCCTCCCCTCTAAGTGTTCCCTATAATCCTCTCCCCATGCTTTCCCTCCATGTGCTCCCTATGCCTTCCCTCCAGGTGCTCCCTATGCCTTCCCTCCAAGTGCTCTCTCTTCATTCTCTCCAAGTGCTCCCTATGCCTTCCCTCCAAGTGCTCCCCATGCCTTCCCTCCAGGTGCTCCCTATGCCTTCCCTCCAGGTGCTCCCTATATTTCCCTCAAAGTGCTCCTCATACATTCTCTCCAACTGCTCCCTATACTTCCCTCCAAGTGCTCCCTCTGCATTCTCTCTAAGTGCTCCCTATGCCTTCCCTCCAAGTGCTCCCTATGCCTTCCCTCCAGGTTCTCCCTATGCCTTCCCTCCAGGTGCTCCCTATGCCTTCCATCCAGGTGCTCCCTAAGCCTTCCCTCCAGGTGCTCCCTCTGCCTTCCCTCCAGGTGCTCCATCTGCCTTCCCTCCAAATGCTCCCTATGCCTTCCCTCCAAGTGCTCCCTATGCCTTCCCTCCAACTGCTCCCTATACTTCCCTCCAGGTGCTCCCTCTGCCTTCCCTCCAAATGCTCCCTATGCCTTCCCTCCAAGTGCTCCCTATGCCTTCCCTCCAAGTGCTCCCTATGCCTTCCCTCCAGGTGCTCCCTATGCCTTCCCTCCTTGGGTGTTTTAGTCTCCTTCCACAGGAAGGTCTTCTTGGCCCAGTGTCCCTCAGTGCAGACATCCAGTTCTCACCTGATGTAACTGTAGCATCGGATTCATTACCAGGGGACAGAGGCCCTCCCTGATGAGCAGAGCATGGGCCATCTGCTTCACGCTCACACTAAATGTTAGTGAGTCAGGATATAGATAATTGTAGCCAGTCTAAACATCATGTAGATTTTTTCCCTCCTCAAATCCCATCTCTGTGGCTTTAGATAAATAAAACATGAGTTCTCATTATCTGCAGGATGACTACAGTGGCACTGGGTTCCGCCTCGGGTCAAGAGATCACACAGCTCCCAGGGGTAAAATATTCAAGCAGTGGGAACAATGTCCTCTCTTTTCTACACTTCTCTCTGATGCTCACACAGCTGTAGCTTTATGTGTCCCTGCACCCCACGGAGAAGCCTCACGCACTGCTGCTGGCCTCTGTGAGCCCGGTATGCACTGGTCAATTCACCAGTCCCTCCAACCACCCGAGGCGGCAGCTACTGTGAATAGGAAACTGACGCTTGTTATGTACATGGGTGTGTTAAAGAACACTGGCCCCCAGAATGCAGAATGATGCCACCCACCCAAAGAGGCCCAAGTTCCAAGTCCTCAGAACATTTGTTACATACTGCACTGGGGCTCTGCAGCTGTGGTTAAGGATATGGATCTGGAATGGGAGATGGTCCTGGATGGTTCAGGCATGTGAGTCCAAGAAAGCAGAAGCCACTGTAGTCAGAGGGACCAGCAACTCGGGTCAGACTGCTGAGAACCTGTAGGACCTGGCAAGTGACTCTGGAAGGGACACAGCCTGTCAGTCCAGGGTCCAGTACAGTAATTCATTTCTGGTGTTTAAAGCTGCTGAGTTTCTGATAATTTGTTAGTGGATTCATAGAAAATGCATTCAGATTTTGGTTCCTGAAGTCTTTTCCAAAGGATTGTCTTCGAGATAGATTTCCTGAGTTGGTGTGGTGGTTTGAAGAGGAATGACCCTCACAGACTCCCGTATTTGAATGCTTGGCCCGTACAGAGTGGCACTATTAGCAGGTGTGGCCTTGTTGGAGGACGTGTGGCCTTGTTGGAGGACGTGTGTCACTGTGGGGGCGGGCTTTGAGGTCTCTGATGCTTAAGCTATGCCAGTGTGGTACACAGTCTCCTGCTGTCTGTGGGTTAAGGTGTAGAACCCTCAGCTCCTTCTCCAGCACCATGTCTGCCTGTGCACTGTCGTGTTTCTTGCCATGATGATAATGGACTGAAGCTGTAAGCCAGCCACAGTGGAATGTTTTCCTTTATAAGAGTTGGCATGGTCACGGTGTCTCTTCACAGCAATAGAAACCCTAAAACAGTTGGTTTTGGAGTCTCCCCCTTCCCCCCCCCCCCTGCCCCAAACCCTGGCTGGCCTAGGACTCGTTATGTAGAACAGGCTGGCCTTGAACTCACAGAGATCCACCTTTTTCTGCCTTCTTGAATCTATTTAAAATTAATGGTACTAACTATCCTGCTTTGATAATATGGGGTCAATGGTAGTCTAGGAGATAACATGTTAAAACAGACAAATTTCACCAATCTGAGTTTATCTCCTATTTTTTTCCCCAAAAGACATTATATTTTAATCTCCCCTGCCCCCCCCTCTCTCTCTCTCTGTGTGTGTGTGTGTGTGTGTGTGTGTGTGTGTGTGTGTGTGTGTGTGTGTGCGTGCCTGCCCATGGAGGCCAGAAGAGGGCACTGGATCCCTTGCAGCTGAAAGTGCAGGTGGTTGTTTAAGCAACTGATGTGGGTGCTGGGAACGGAAGTCCTTTGCAAGAGCAGAACATGTTCAAAACCACTGAGCCATCTTTCCAGCCCAACCTCTTTTCTTTCTTGAAAGCTGAGTCATTCAAATGACATTTGTCTCACAGGAATAGGGTCTGTCAAGGTTCTCTGCAGACACCTTGGTCCTTGGTAGTCCGCTCACCAAGCCTGCACAGGCAGTTGGGTGACGTGAAGGATAGACTTGCTTTTGAGTTCCGACTGTCTGAATTCGTGTTTATTGACCTTAGCCAAGTTACTGGACCTCTCTGTACTTCCTCTTCTGGGAGGTGAAGGAGACCGAGGTGCCCACCCAGAGGACTGCTGCTAGGTGAGGTGCAGAGTGAGGCCACAGCTGTGCACAGGCTTTGCCTGCTCGTGGGAGTCCTCTACTGCACATCCCCTGCTGCAGGCACACGGCGTTGTTTACATCTAGACAATAAAGCAAAGGGATCTCACACCAGAGATGTTTAATAAAAACACAGCTTTCTTCCTCCAGGTTCACAGCACCAGATGGAGGGTGTTGAATCAGCTTTGTCAGAACTACAGACTTAATAATCAGCATCGGGGCATAGAATTACTTCAAATGACAAGTTTGGTCCCTGCCACTGCTGAGAAAGAAAATGAGCAACTGTGTAGATTATTGTGTGAAGGATTTTACGTTTGGAACAGAGGTTTCCATTTGAGTGGTTTATTGGAAAGTCTGGGTGGGCAAAACAGCCACCACCAAGCCTGCCAAAAGCGTGATGCAATTGAGGCTTAGGGCCGCACTTCCTGTGGGGCTGCAGAGCGCATCCACAGGTGTGTTGCTCAAGCGATGGCTCTGCAGCTGCTGGGCCAAGCAGGACGTATGGGGCTAAGGAAACGTGAATCCATCTCCTCCTTAGGGGCACGACCTTTAGCCCACTGGCACAGGTGATGGTTTCCTCAGAGGATTGAGTTATGTAGAGTTTTTCCAAATTACTCTGACCTTGAGACCCAATTCAGCCTCCACTTTTGGCAGGTTTTAGTGGAGAACTATTTCTTTGCAGCAGATGAGCCTGGGAAAGCTGGCCCAGAGGGTGAGCAGACTGACGCTCTCCCCTGCCATTGGACACCAGGCTTCTTAAATCCCTTTTCTGCACGAGGACACCAAGGAGGGCACAGGCTCCTGGCCTCATTGTGGTGAGGCTTCCACTTAACAGGGAAGTGGAGATAACACAGGCACCATGGTCCACGTCAACACATACTCGAGGGGAGAGAGGTGAGCCAGACCGGACTATAACTTGACAATTCCTTTGTGGAAAATGCAGAACCCATGAAGACTTTTGAATATTCTTTTTATTCATTTGATATGTTGGTCTGATCAGTCCTGATGAGCAATGCAGATGCTGTAATTATACTTGGTGTAATACAGAAACCACGAACGGCTCGTCAAAAACTAGTCTATTGGGTGTGGTGTGGAGGCAGGGTCATCCTATGTACCTCAGCGTGGCCCCGAACACGCGGTCCTTCTGCCACCATTCCCGAGCGCTGGGATTGCACACATGTGCAACCACACCCAGCTCACAGAATAGTCTTAAGGTGATTATGACCTTTGTGAAAACTAAACAACAACAACAAAACACAACCTAAAAAAACTTACCACGCCTGAAAACTGAACTTCCATTATTTAGATGTCTAACAGATTTAGCCCAAAATTCAGCTCAAAGGTCTTAGCATGGAACCTGTCACTTACAGCTCTTAGTCTCACAGTTACAAAATGGGTTAGATTCCAAACTAAGATAAAGCTGATCCATTCCCATAATGGCAGTAGTGCTGTTCAATTGTAACTTATTAGAGAGTTATTTTATGCTATCTTATAAATATCTAAAAGCAGTTACACTTTTCTGTGTAGAATTACTTTGCAATAGCTTTTACCATTATACACAGTTTTTAGAAGTAGAAGTCTCTCCTACTTTCATCTCCATTACCTAGGTTACAATAGACACACTATACTATACTACTACACTACATTACACTACACTACACTACTATATTACACTATATCACACTATACTACACTGCACCATACTACACTATACTATACAATAGTACACTGTACTATAATATATATATATCATTAAACTATACCATTATCCTACACAATACTATACTACACTACATTATGTAATACTGAACTATACTATACTACAGTACATTACACTATAGTGTATTATACTACCCAATACTACACTACACTATACAATACTACACTACATTACACTACAATATGTTGAATGGGTGAGTAAATAAATACATTTAAGAGTTAGCTTTTAGGACTTTTAGTTGCGATGGTGTGAGGATGAGGAGTCAAACTGGGAAGAGTTAGGGGGAGGACTAGGGGCTATGGTCAAAATAACATTGCATACATGTACGAAGTTCTCAAAGATTAAAAATATGTGTAAGCTGGGTGGTGACCCATGCCTTTGATTCCAGCACTTGGGAGGCAGAGGCTGGTGGATCTTTGAGAGTTTGAGGCTAGCCTGGTCTATAAGAGCTAGTTCCAGTGGGGCTGGAGAGATGGCTCAGAGGTTAAGAGCACTGGGTGTTCTTCCAAAGGTCCTGAGTTCAATTCCCAGTAACCACATGGTGACTCACATCTGATGCCTGAGGGCATACATGCAGACAGAACACTGAATACATGATAAATAAAGTCTTAAAAAAAAAAAGGAACTAGTTCCAAGACAGGCTTCAAAACTACACAGGGAAACCCTGTCTCGAAAAACATGTTGTGTGTGTGTGTGTGTAATATATATAGATATTAAAAGAATGAGCTTCATAAATATCAAGGTGTAATAAAATTCAGAGTATTTTTGTGCATCTGCAAAGCTTAATAAAAAGTTTGTGGACTGGGGATACATCTTAGTAGTAGAATTCTTGTTTAGGGTGGTGCTAACTAAGCCTGTTTTCAATCCTCAGTATCATGAAGGAAAAAAAGAAAAAGAAGAGCAAAGATTTTAAAAGGCAGTTTTGTCCTTTTCAGATGTATTCTCTGGTGCTAAAAAACAATACAAGATACATCATCATTAAACCATGCAGTTATTCCAGGAAAGAAGGCTTGATGCATCTTTAATCTCCAGGGGATCCAACTCAGGCTATTAATTTTCTGGTCATAGGCTATGTCACTTTTTTGTGTTGTTGTTGTGGATGAAGCATTTGTTTTGCCCCTAGGCAAAAAGTTGTAATGTGTTGGTCAGATTTCAAGCCTGCACTACCACAAAATATTTAATAAAGTATAAAGAACAGAAGTAAATCAGAGATTAAAGATCCTTCTAGTGCTTAGAGTTGATTGATGAAAGCTGTGGTAGTTAACAGACTATGATGATGGACAAGAAAATAAATGGGGTGGAGTGAAGGCAGAGTTTGAAGGAGCCCGGGAAGGCTAACTTGAGTTGGGAAGAGCTGGGACGTGGCAGGCAGGGTAGGAGTGCAGTCCACGAGAATAAGAGCCTGGCTAACAACGTATCACAAGCAGTTGTTTCTTTAGGCAGGACCTTGTTGAGTGATAGGCTGATGGACTGGCCGATTCACCAACAATTCTCCTGTGGCAGTGCATTACTGGAACAGAGGACAGGTAAGTAGGTAATTACGTCATAATGTGGCCTGTGAAAAGCATAGCAAACAGAGAAACTAGCTTTGTAATATTTCCACAGAAGAAGCTGCATCAGAGCTGCATCCGTGCGGGTGAATTTGCTGGGGGCTGCAAGATGATGGAGTTATAGGTTAGAGGAAGTAGGGTACCTTCCTGGCAGAGGAACCATCAGCAAGAAATCACCGAGTTATGTGGCTGGCAGGAGGAAGCCTGTAGCTATGGTACTGATGATAGTTGTCAGTAAGGGGGACATGGTCCTTCAGACACTGCTGGAGTGGGCTTAGAAACAGATGACGAATGCTTGGAATAAGGCGATGCTAATGGGAATACAAGAGAGGGGTCAAGTTTAAGAGATTTTAAAAACATGTAGGGTTGGAGAGTGGGGAAATCAAGATGTGAGAGAAGTCACGTCAAGTTCAGGTCTCCAATAGAACAGATGGACACAGAAAAGATAAGAGATGGGAGAGTTTGGGGGCAAAACACTGAGTTCAGATTCTGATGTTTGCATTTGAGGAACCATGAGCCATTTATGAAGGGGTGAGTAACGAATGGGCAGTGAGTGCATGCAGAGTCAGGAGAGGCCTGGGAATGCAAGGGCACGGGATGCAAGAAGCATGATGCTGTGTAACAACGGCATCTGTGCTGGTTTAGCTTTTTATCAGCTTGACACTGAGTACAGATGCCTGGCAGGAAAACTCAACCGGAGAGTCCCCTGTGTTAGACAGGCCCTTGGGCATGTCTGAGGAGGTGTTTTCCTGACAAATGACTAATGTGAGAGGACCCAGCCAAGGGTGGACAGTTCCACCCCTGGGCATGAGATCCTGGGTTGTGTAAGAAAGTAAGTTGAGAGAGCAATGGCAAGCAAGCCAGTGAGCAGCATTCTTCTGTTGCTCCACCCTTTCTTCTTCCCTACCCCTAGGTTCTTGCTTTGAGCTCTTGTCCTAGCTCCCCTAGCTCCCTTGACCATGTACTGTGAACTGTAAGCTAGATACACCCTCTCCACCCCCACTTGCTTTTGGTCACGTCATGCTGTTTATCATAGCAATAGAAAAACAAACCAGAACAGGAAGGTTTTAGAAGGCCTGGGTAGCACACATTGTATAAGTAGACGCATATGGTCGGCAGATGAAGAGGTCAGACAAGGACCAAAATGTAAAATATACCAAGAAGGTCAAGGAAGAGAGATATTCAAGGAGATGATGGGCATGAAGTCAACCCTCCACAAAGTTCAAGAATTCTTTCCCTCCCTGTCTCCCTGTCTCCCTGCCTCCCTCTCTGCCTCCTTCCCTCCCTCCTTGCTTCTCTCTCAGCAATATATGCAGAGGTCTACCAGATGCAGTAAGAAGGGAGTGGACTGGAGCAGAGGAAGTGGCTCACTTGAAGGCTACAGGATAATCTATTAATGGTGTGTAGTACATGACACTGAAACACAGAAATGAACTATTCTTTCTGTGGGGTAAGAGAAAGGAATAGAGAGGCAAACGGTGGAGAATGTGTGTAGGTATCTGTGTTCCAGTGGTCAGGGTTTATCAGAGGTAGTGAGACAGAAGTCTTGTCACATAGACTGATGTGACAGGAGCCTGATTTATACTTGCGGGCAAAGTTCACCTGTAAAACTTGTAAATGTCAAGAGCATGCTTTTTAAGTCGGTAGAGTAGAACATTCTTTTTCTACATCAGAGAACTAGGTTAGATGCCTTCTACTCCTAAAAATATGTGGGTCTGTAGGTTCCAATTCTTTATTATTAAATGTACAAGTACTTTTGCTGTTCTAGTTCTTAGGTAAATGCTCATTTAGATGATTCCAATTTTTTTTTCTGCTTTTCCTTTCTGGAATCTTCTTTTTCTCTAGTCTCAATGCATTCCATACCAAGTCATAAACCTACTGTTTCTTTCTTTATACTTACCAGATGTAGCCATTGTGTCAAATAAAGCATCTCAGTTAATGTCTTCAACTGCCTATTTACCAGCTCCTCCTTCCTTCCTTCTTTTCTTCCTTCCCTTCCTTCCTTTCTCCCTCCCCCTTCCTCCCTCCCTCCCTTCCTCCCTTTCTCCCTCCCTCCCTTCCATTTTTCCTCCCTCACTCCTTCCTTTCCTCCCACTCCCTCTCTCCTCACTTCATCCCCCCCCCCTCACCCGGAATCCCTTGGGACTATACCATTGCTACTGCTTTGATCTCAATGAGGACATTTTGGAAAATGTTTCAATAGTGCTTAATATCTCAAATCCTTAGGTATTGATAGCATACATTTACATTTTAGCAAGTCTCTGGGCTGAGAACAAAGGGTTGCATGGATTTTCTAACACTGTAGCCACCAGTGGTCTAGAGAATATACATCAGAAACAGTAAAATATTTAGAACCCTTACCACATAGACCAGGAACTGCCAGCCAACAAAGTAATACTGTACTGTTCTTGCTGAGATAGCCTGGGACACATTTGGAGCAAAATTCACCAATAAATATGTTCCTGCAAATGCCACAGCCATACCTTTGAACAAAAAAGAGAAGACAAACCAAAATGAAAACCAGATTAAAGTTTTTCTCTTTTCACCTTTGCAGTTGGGGTGGGGTTTTGCTATGTAGTCTGAGCTGGTTTGGAACTCATGCTGTAATACTGACTGGCCTTGAACTCACAACTCCTCCTTCTCAGTCTCTCAAATACTAGGCCTACAGGTGTGCATTATCGGCTTGGCTGCCTTAAAGCTTTTCTTGACTCACTATTACCTAGAAGGGAGTATTATTTGTTGAAATTCATGCAGCCCCTGATCTCCCACCCCAACCGGTCCCAATAAAATACAAGTCAACTGTCCCTGAAGAGCACCGGTTCTTTAAAGGAGAATAAAATCCAGAGAGCAGGACGTAACTCCAGACTCTGCTGTCCCAGGTGAATCTGATCCTCCCCAGGGAGTTTCCCCAACACAGAGAACATCAGAACAAACAGGGATGGAGAGGTAAGGAACGTGCCTGTGACCATTTCCACACCAATGAAGTACAAGCAGATCTACGTTGACCTAGGTCATCCAGTCCAGCTCATGACTCACTCATTCCTGGAGCCTGTGAGTTCGGGTGATGGAGACTTTGAAACTCAGCAATGGGCACTTTAGTCATTGACGGCAGCCCTTCCAAAAGTAAATGTGGTGAGAGGGACCCCGCTCTAGAATTCTAATGATCTACTAGGTCTAGAATCCCAGGATTAGCATAGTAAAGACAGATCATTGTTATCTGCTCGTCATTTTAGCATTACTTAGAACCACGGAGAGAAAAGATGATGTGTGTGGGGGTAGGGGTGGGAGTGGGGGGTCAGCCACGGGAGGGGTGTATGGGGGGCAGCCCCCTCTGAAAAACACTAAAACCTGCCTATTTACATAAATTTAGCAGCCTGAGCAAACTTTATCTAAGTAGCCCTTTTCAGATACTGCACCTGGAAACATACCCTCTTTCACCACTGAGCATATATCTCTGTTGTGAATATAACTTACAAACAGCCTTAATGCCAACTGGAAGAGTCTGGTCTATTCATAAAAGCTGGCAGTGTTGGGGGCTGACTTCCTACCCCTCTTACTGAGGTCTTGAACTCAGTTTCTGAGCACAGTGTGTAATGTTATACAAGTTTGACAACAACCTATTCAGGGCCTTGTGAGGCCACATGTCTGCCCTCATTTATTCTATGATATACTGCAAAGACAAGGTTGTACACATAGTTTTTAGAGCTATTTCTGATGAGAACATTTAAAATGAAAAACAATATACATTATTAAACACTTTAATAAGAGCAAAATAATAAAAACACATGCACAAACTTGGGAGAAAATATTGGCTGGTCATGTTCATTCTTTAGAAAATAAAGGGTTATTTCAAATTAGGTTCCTAGGAGGAATGGGTTTTTCAAAAGTGAGTTTTCTGACCTTGATATGATAAAGTAATACAAATCTCCTGGGCACACTCGGGGCGTTCAAGTGTTCCTTTTGTGTAGTTAAATTTATGATGACTTTTAAGTCCCTTTGCTAAAGTTTCTCTCCTCATCTTACACGACCCAGCACCCACTCAGCTTCCTGTGTTGTGATGTAATCAGGAGTTGGTGACATGAGCGTGCGCAACAAAATTCCAGAGGGTTATGTAGGATCGATCAGCTAAATGCCAAGCGTCCCTCATTGCCAACGGCACACCAGGCACTCTGCCCAGTCAGGCACCAAGGCTCCTTCCTAGGCTTCATCTTTAGAGGCGTGTGTGCATGCGCGTGAGTTTTCTTGCTTTCATATAAGCAAGAGCTATTGTACACACTGCTCTGCATTGATTTCTCTCTCACAGAACACTGTGGAGAAGATGTAAGACAAGCTCTTTCCTTTAAATCTGCTAAGTACTCCATCATCTGATTAAATACCCCATAATCTGAATAAGTACTCCATCATCTGACTAAGTACTCCATCATCTAAATAAGTACTCCATCATCCGACTAAGTACTCCATCATCTGGCCAAGTACTCCATCATCTGACTAAGTACCCCATCATCTGAATAAGTACTCCATCATCTGAATAAGTACCCCATCATCTGACCAAGTACCCCATCATCTGAAGGTAGTTTTTCTTATTTGACTTCATTTTTGATACCCTTTCCCATCTGCTTCTACATTTCTCTACCAAGGTATTTTTCTCTATTGCATTTCAAAACAAATTACAGTTAGGATGGCTGAGGATGTTTAAAACGAGTCCTTCCAAATCTCTTTTCATATATATTACTTCATTTGAAACTCAATCATTGTGAGTCAAGAGGATAACCCTATAGCGGTTTATTTATTCTTTCTCCTTAATGATCTTAACTTTAGATACTTCAGGACAGATTTGTCCTCTATTAGGTGTATTCTTGCTTGTTTTATGCCATCTGCATTTTTGTTGCTTGTTTTTGAGACAGGGTCTTGCTAGCGAGGGAGACTACAGGCCTGCCTGATCTTATGGCCCTTCTGCCTTAGCCTCTTCAATGCTGGGATAACAATCTGTGGCCTCATGACTAACTATTTGTACTATTTAAGGTGATTTTTCTCCCTCCCTTAGGGGTTATTCATATTTCCACAAGGGTTTAAAAGTGTTGATGTCACTTGCACTTCCTTAAGACATATTTTTTTTACAATTTAAAAAATTTATATTACAAATTATCTTGGTTTTACATGTTAATCCCTCTCCATCCCCCCTCTTCCCCTGCCCTCCCCCATCTCATTCCCTTTCTGCTCCCCAGGGAGGGTGAGACCTTCCATGGGGGATTTTCAAAATCTGTCACATCATTTGGAGCAGGGCCTGGGCCCTCCCCCATGTGTCTAAGCTGAGAAAGTATTCCTCTATGTGGAATGGGCTTCCCAAGTCCATTCATATACTAGGGATAAATACTGATCCACTACCAGAGGCCCAATAAACTGCCATTCCTCCAAACTGATACCCATGTTCAGGGAGTCTGGGTTGGTCCTATGCTGGTTTCCCAGCTATCAGTCTGGTATTCATAAGTTCTCCCTTGTTCAGGTCAGCTGTCTCTGTGGGCTTCCCCAGCCTGGTCTTGACCCCTTTTCTCATCATTCCTCCCTCTCTGCAACTGGATTCCAGGAGTTCAGCTCAGTGCTTAGCTGTGAATCTCTGCTTCTGCTTCCATCAGCTACTGAATAAAGGTTCTATGATGGCATTTAAGATAGTCATCAATAGAGGAAGGACATTTAAGGTAGCCCCTCTACTATTGCTCAGATTCTTAGTTGGGGTCATCCTTCTAGATCTCTGGACATTTTCCTAGTGCCATATTTCTCTTTAGACCTATAATGGCTTCCTCTATTATGGTACCTCTTTTCTTGCTCTCCTCTATTTTTCCCCTCACTCAATCTTCCTGCTCTCCCCCCCCCACCCCGTGTCCTCCTCTCCCCTCCTCTTCTCCCTTTTTCTTTCTCTTAATTCCCTCTCCCCTCCCCCATGCTACCAATTTACTCAGGAGATCTTGGCCCTTTCCCCTTCTCTGGGGGACCATGTACATCTCTCTTAGAGTCCTCCTTGCTTCCTACCTTCTCTGGTGGTGTGAATTGTAGGCTGGTGATCTTTTGCTCTATGTCTAATATCCATATATGAGTGAGTACATGCCATGTTCATCCTTTTGTGGATGATTTCTTCTAGTTCCATCCATTTGCCTGTGAATTTCAAGATTCCATTGTTTTTTTTCCCACTGAGTAGTACTCCCTTGTGTAAATGTACCATATTTTCTCCATCCATTCTTGAGTTGAGGGGCATTTATGTTGCTTCCAGGTTCTGGCTATTACAAATAATGCTGCTATGAACATAGTTGAACAGATGTCCTTGTTGTATGAATGTGCATCTTTTGGGTACATGCCTAAGAATGGACTTGCTGGGTCTTGAGGTAGACTGATTTCCTGAGGAACTGCCATACTGATTTCCAAAGTGGTTTGAACTCCCACCAGCAGTGGAGGAGTGTTTCCCTTTCTCATCCTCTTCAGCATAAACTCATTGGTGTTTTGGATTTTAGCCATTCTGACAGGAGCAAGATGGTATCTCAGAGTTGTTTTGATTTGCATTTCCCTGAAGGTAAAAGATGTTGAGCACTTTCTTAAGTGTCTTTCAACCATCTTAGATTCCTCTATTGAGAATTCTCTATTTAGTTCTGTATCCCACTTTTTAATTGGATTATTTTTAGTTGGATTATTATTTTAATTGGATTATTTGGTGTTTTGGTGACTAGCTTCTTGAGTTCTTTGTATATTTTAGAAATCAGCCCTCTGTCAGATGTGAGGTTGGTGAAGATCTTTTCCCATTCTGTGGGCTGCTGTTTTGTCTCATTGACTGTGTCTTTGCCTTACAGAAGCTTCTCAGTTTGAGGAGGTCCCAATTATTAATTGTTGATCTCAATGTCTTTGCTACTGGTATTATATTCAGGAAGTGGTCTCCTGTACCAGTTTGTTCAAGGGTACCTCCCACTTTCTCTTCTAAGAGGGTCACTGTGGCTGGATTTATGTTGAGGTCTTTGATTCATTTGGAGTTAAGTTTTGTGCATGGTGATAGATATGGATCTATCTGCAGTCTTCTACATGCCAACATTCATTTATGCCAGCACAATTTGTTGAAGATGCTTTCCCTTTTCCATTGTATAATTTTAGTTTCTTTGTAAAAAATCAGGTGTTTGTACGTGTGTGGGTTAATACCAGGGTTTTCAATTCGATTCCATTGGTCTACCTGTTTATTTTTGTGCCAATACCAAGCTATTTTCAGCACTATAGCTCTATGATTGGAGTTTGAAGTCAGGGATGGTGATGCCTCCGGAAGTTCCTTTATTGTACAGGGTTGTTTTGGTTATCCTGGGTCTTTTGCTTTTCCATACAAAGTTGAACATTGTTCTTTCAAGGTCTGTGAAGAATTGTGCTAGTATTTTGATGGGGATTACATTGAATCTGTAGATTGCTTTTTGGCAAGATTACCATTTTTACTATGTTGATCCTACCTGCTCAAGAGCATGGGAGATCTTTCCATTTTTGGGTATCTTCTTTAATTTCTTTCTTTAAAGACGCAAAATTCTTGCTATACAGATCTTTCACTTGTTTGGTTAGTGTCACACCAAAATATTTTATGTTGTTGGTGGCTACTGTAAAGGGTGATGTTTCTTTGATTTCTTTCTCAGCCCATTTATCGCCTGTACATAGTAGGGCTACTGATTTTTTTTTTTTTTTGAGTTAATCTTGTATCTTGCCACTTTGCTGAAGGTGTTTGTCAGCTGTAGGAGTGCCCTGGTAGTTTTTCAGGTCACATATGTAAACTATCGTATCATCTGCAAATAGAGACAGTTTGACTTCTTCCTTTCTAATTTGTATCCCTTGATCTCCTTTTGTTTTATTGCTCTAGCTAGAACTTTAAGTACAATATTGAAGAGATATGGAGAGAGTAGTAGACAGCCTTGTCTTGTTCCTAATTTTAGAGAAATAACGTTGAATTTCTCTCCATTTTAGTTTGATGTTGGCTGTTGGTTTGCTGTATATTGCTTTTTATTATGTTTAGGTATGTTCCTGTTATTCCTGATCTCTCCAAGACCTTTATCATGAAAGGGTGTTAGATTTTGTCAAAGGCTTTTTCAGCATCTAGTGAGATGATCATGTGGTTTTCCTTTTTCAGTTTTTTACATGGTGTATTACACTGGTAGATTTTCGTATGTTGAATTATCCCTGCATTTCTGGGATGAGGCCTATTTGATTGTAGTGGATGATTTCTCTGATGTGTTCTTGGATTCTATTTGCCAGTATTTTCTTGAGTATTTTTGCATCAATGTTCATGAGTAATATTGGTCTATGGTTCTCTTTCTTAGTTATGTCTTTGTAAGGCTTGGGTACCTAGGTAATTGTAATCTCATAAAAAGAGTTTGGCAATGGCCCTTCTGCTTCTATTGTGTGGAACAATTTGAGGAGTATTGGTTTTAGCTGTTTTTTGAATTTCTGGTAGAATTCTGCACTGAAACCATCTGGCCCTGGGCTTTTTTTGGTTGGAAGTCTTTTGATGACTGCTTCTATTTCATTAGGGGTTATAGGTCTGTTTACATTTCTTATCTGTTCTTGGTTTAATTTTGGTAAATGATATCTATCCAGAAAATTGTCCATTTCCTTTAAATTTTTGAATTTTGTGGAGTTTTCAAAATATGACGTGAAGATTCTCTGGATTTCCTCAGTGTTCACTGTAATGTCCCCCTTTTCATTTCTGATTTTGATAATTTGCATGTTCTCTCTCTGCCTTTTGGTTAGTTTAAATAAAGGTTTATCTATCTTACTGATTTTTTCGAAGAACCAACTCTGTGTTACATTGATTCTTTGTATTGTTTTCTTTGTTTCTACTTTATTGATTTCAGCCCTCAATTTGATTATTTCCTGGCATCTACTCCTTCAGGGTGAGTTTGCTTCTTTTTGTTCTAGAGCTTTCAGTTGTGCTGTTAATTCTCTAGTGTTGCTATTCTCCAGTTTCTTCATGTGGGCACTTTGGGCTATGAACTTTCCTCTTAGTACTGCTTCCATAGTGTCCCATAAGATTGGGTATGTTGTGTCTTCATTCTTATTGAATTCTAGGAAGTCTTTAATTTCTTTCTTTATTCGTCCTTGACCCAGGAATGGTGCAATTGTGCATTGTTCAATTTCCATGAGTTTGTAGGGTTTCTGAAATTTGTGTTGTTGTTGAATTCTAACTTTAAACCATGGTGGTCCAATAAAATATTGGGGGTTATTTCAACTTTTTTTTGTATCTGTTGAGGTTTGCTGTTGCTGAGACTGTGGTCGATTTTAGAGATGGTTGTGTGACACTGGTATATTCTTTTGTGTTTGAATGGAATGTTCTATAGACGTCTGTTAATCCTACTGAGCCATAACTTCTGTTGGTTATTTTGTTTCTTTGTTAAGTTTCTGTCTGGTGGTTCTGTCTAGTGGTGAGAGTGGGGTGTTGAAATCTCTCACTGTAAGTGTGTGAGGTTTTGTATGATTTGAGTTTTAGTAATGTTTCTTTTATGAATATGGGTGCCTTTGTATTTGGGGTATAGATGTTCAGAATTGAGACTTCATCTTGATGAATTTTTCCTGTGATGAATATGAAATGACTTTCTTCATCTTTTTTTGATTGATTTTAGTTTGAAGTCTATTTGTTAGATATTAGGGTAGCTATACCAGCCTGTTTCTTGTTTCATTTGATTGGAAATGAATCAACCTTTCACTTTGAGGTAATGTTTGTCTTTGAAGTTGGGGTGTGTTAAAATGTGTTTGTAACAACCCTTTCCACCAATTCCTGCTACTTTTTATTTCATGGCATGGTACTATTTCTTCTTCTGAAAGATGCAGATTTCTAACTTAGGAAATTTTCAGTTCATCTTCTGGAGCCCAAGGAAGCAGGCTGCATGGATGTTCTCTCAGCTGCATCTCGGGTCAATGCTGGGATCCTGCAAGTCTAACTCAGAAATGCCCATGAGAAACTCAAATTTCACTGTCATTTCTTTGACAGAAGAGCTCAGGCAAACTCTTCATTCAAGTGGAACAGCCTCATCTCCACATGGGAATTAACCCTTTAGACCTAGGAGGTAAGGCTCCAAGAGACCAGTTGTAGTCAGATTTTTCTTTGGGCTGCCAGCTCACAAATAATGACCAGAGGTTTCTTATTAAATATGAAAGCTCAGCCTATAGTTTAGGCTTGTTCCTAACTATCTCTTATAATTTAAGTTAGCCCATTTATATTAATCTATGTTCTATCACGTGGCATTACCTCTCTTCCATCTTGTGCCTCCTGTTTCTTCTCCACATTTGGCATCTCCCAATTCTCCTCTTCCTCTCTCTCTGCCCAAAAGTCTTGGCCACAACTTCTGCCTATCTATTGGCCATTCAGTTCTTTATTAAACCAATTACAGCAACATATCGTCACACAGTGTTCAAATATCCACAACAGCCAGTCAAAAGGTGAATCTTGTTCTGGGAACTTATTTAGCCAATCATCTTTGAGGTACCAGCCCCTTTGGGTGAGGTCTTAGGTGCTACATGTGGACTGGGAGCAAATTCTTGCTCTCTCTCTCTCTTAAAGGGAAGTCAGGTATTTATTAGGGAGTCACTCATGAATGGCAAATGCGGTCAATCTCCATATGTGAATAAAGCTATCATACCTTTTAGACCTGGGGAATATGCTCTAAGGGGGCCAATCAAGGCAGTCAAATATGCCAGAAACTCAGACAACCTGGGGCAGATGCATTTCAGGATATTGATTGTCTACCATGAGTCATCGAACTTCACTCTAAAAATTAATTTAAAGTTGTATTTCTGTTAGGATAGCACCGAGACAGTGGGGGCTGTCTATAAGGATGCTCTAATCCAAGTTGACAATGAAAAGTTTGGGCAGGAAGGAATTGGCTGGACTCTTGACTGCTTGGGGAAGAACTTCCCCCACTGATTTTAAAACAAAACAGAGAGAAGGAAACAACCAACAAACAGAACAGAGTTGCACACAGCAACTCTGGGCTTTCTAGCCACAGCTAGCCCTGAGAACTGTGGACAAACACCAAGATCTGGAAATCAGAGGTGCCAAAAACCATGGGGCAGCTGTAGAGGAGCAGTGTCTGGATGTTGGATATTACTCCAGTCTGGGGATGTTGTCTATCCTTCTTCCTCAAACCCCAGCCATCAAACCCCAGATGAAGGGCCCAGACCCTTACCTAACTCCCTGCTTTGGCAGCCATGACAAGCTGCAGAAAAGACCCAGCAAGGCATAGGCCCCTGACTCAGCAACATGTGCTGAGCTACCGACCTTGCCTGACCTTGTGGTAGTCACTAGGAAATTAGATACCCTCCATGTGGCAAGGAACCAATCAGAAGTTAGCTGGCAGGCTCTGGATGTGTTTTACTGATACTAGTGGAATGCAGAGCCTAGCAACTGTCCTGGGATGGCCTCCAGGTATAGCAACCTTCCTGCAGCTGCAGCTGACCAATCAGCACAGGACAGGTTGTCCAAGTCAGAGGGGCACCAATCCTGAGACTGTTGCTATGCAATCGGTGGACCCCCCAGACACTCCCCTTGCCATATATCCCAATATATGCCCTGCCCCACTGCATCTCAAGGTCCCAGCCTGCTTCACCCACTGTGTCAGATGGACAGGGGAACCCTAGTCAACTCATAAAATTATAGACTCTTTGCTTTCGCATTGGATAGGGTATCTTGGTGATTTTGGGGTTCAGAGTTTGGGCACAACACAGTAATTCTATTTTCCCATTAAATACAAGTCAGCTCTCTTGATATGCAGATCACTTTCCTAATCTGAGACAGAACCTGGTGGTTTAAAACAAAGGCCTTATGGGCATGTAGGGGACAGGGCTGATGGACTGGCTAGAGCATTTATAATGGTATGGTGTGGGAAGAAAGACCCTCTAAAGACTTAAAAAACAAAACAAAACAACAAACCTAGCCCTTGAGGAGAATGGATTTTGGGGCTCCGAAGAAGTCCCTTTCTGCTTTTTAGAGGGTCTTTCTCTCCGCGTGCTTCCTGTGTGTGTACACGTCCTCATCTCTAAGCCTTTCTACATTTGCAAAAAAAAAAAAAAAAAAAAAAAGGGTCTCTTACAAACTCACAAGGGCTGTTCCCTGTGTAGCTGGATATAATATCCAAACAGTGAGATCTATTCCTATAAATATGTACAATACATAAAGCAGATATATAATCTAATCTGTGTTCCTTACAGTCGGGAGCCCAACTGTCTTGGAAGGGAGGAAGGTATTCTTTATAAATCCCAAATTAATTATTTTATAGATGAGGATGGCTGACATTAAAGTAATACTGTGGCCAATATTAATACTAAAAACATTACAGTTTAATAAAAGGCGCCAGGAAGATGGTTCAGTGGATAGAGTGTTTGTTGCTCATGTCTGAGAGCTGAATTCAAATTCCCAGCACCTTCATAAAAAGCTGAGTGTGGCTGTGTTACACACCTATAACCCTGTTCTTTGGGAGATGGAGACAGGAGGATTATTGGGGATTATCGCTGGTGGCCAGCCAAGTTCTAGGTTCAGTGGAAAATACAGTCTCAAGGAAAAATACAGAGTGATAGAGCAAGGTGTTTGATGTCTCCTCTGGCCTCTGCACTCACATTTACACACGTGTGCATAGACCACACATGTACACCACCTACATTATATATACAAGCAGAATAAACACAATTCCAAATGCTTTATACACAATTAACTTAATGTTTACAACAAATCTGTGAGAAATTATGTATTGGGAATACATTCCAAAGCCTCCTTGTGCCTAAAGTCTCAGAGGGTACAAATTTCTGTTCATGCTATGTATTTACCTATGATAAAGCTTAATTTATAAATAGGCACAATAAATGATGAACAATAGCTAGCAACAAAACAGGACAATGAAAGCAATATACTTTAGCAGGCTATTTAAAGCTTACAAATTGCTTATTTCTGCAATTTTACCATTTAATAACTTTGGTCTGTAGTTGACCATGAGTCACCAAATTCACACAGTCAGCAAATACGTGGATAAGGGCAAACTGTTTACTGTTATATAATTGTACTATTACAACATATATTATAAACAAATCCTATAGAATGTAATATACACAATGTCACAATGTATAATGCATTACCTTTATCACTACCTACATTTGACAAATGAAGAAAATGAAACAGAAAGGGGATAACTGTTCTTCCTGGTATTTTCCAGACAATAAGTGGAAAGCTTGGCTTGGAACCCAGATAACCTATTTTCTTGGTGATTATATTCAAATGCCTAGTGACTGTGTTAGGTAAGGCTGCTGAGTGGAAAATATTCACTTGTCAGTTCATTTGAATTGAGCCCTCATGCTCCACAGATCACACAGAGACTAGACAGAAGGCTCCTGGCAGAGGCCTGGAGGGTCTTGGACTAGTTTCAGGCTATTTTGGCCCTAAATTTCCTTTAGAAGAGCATTCCAAGTGGGTGCTCCCAGATTGAGTTTAGAGACTTATGCCCCACCAACAAACACTTCTAAGACATCAAGTCTATTTGGGAAAAGGTGGGTGAAAGAAACTTGGGCAGTTATTTTCCTGGAAGACCTCTCAGATTTTCTGACTCACCCCTGTAGACAGCAAAGTTATCTTGGTCTCTAAACATAGTGACTGTTAATATTGCTCTGAAGTGGTGTTTTAGGGAGTATTTTATACTTGGGAAGTGCTTGACATTTCATGGGCTTGCTGTGAACTCAGCCTTTGTCTCAGGAGGCTACTAGTCTGCTACCGGTCTCCCGAGACATATGGGAAGGGACAGAGCATGAATGAAATCAAAGGGCCTGAGCCTGGAATCCAAGTGCTCCTGTCCCCCTACTTCTCAATGTGCTGAGTAAGACAGATGTGTAGGCAGAGATTCCTTCCTGCCTGGGCCCACAGGTTCTTTAGCTCCAAATAACACACGGATGCTATAGTAGTTGTAAAACTGTTGGCCAATGACTAGGGCTTCTTATTGGCTAGCTCTGTCTTAATTATTAACCCATTTTCATTAATCTATGTATTTTCACATGGTCTTATCTTACCGGAGAAGGGTCCAGAGCTGCTACTCCTTTGTGGTCTTCATGGCAACTGTCTTTGATGGGCTCTCCCTGCCTACCTTTCCCAGAATTCTCCTTGTCCTAGTCCTGCCTATCTTCCTGCCTTATTGGCCAGACAGTGTTTTATCCATCAACCAATAAGAGAATATATATACAGAAGGACATCCCCATCACAAAGGTATTCGGTTCTTTGGCAGACGACTCTCTCCTGGATGAGTCTTGTCAATTAAAATTCTAAACTTTAGCTTTCCAAATTTTCTCACTTCTGGGAGCCTTCAGTTTTAAAGTCTTCAGCTAACTTGACTCCAAACAATTCTTTTGGGCCTGCTTTATCTCTTGATGGATGAGGATTCAGGTATTACCTTTTTGGAATACCAGAAGCCACATAATGAACTGGATTCATTAATACTAGTGGAGATGGCAGATGCCCTCAAAAAATGCCTAGACTGGGAAGTCTCAAGTAGTCTTGGACCCGCCAATAGGAAACCTCCCAATCTTGAGGCTGCTCAGATATCAAGATTGACACTCTGTCCTCTCAACTAGAACGGCTCTGCATTTGGCTGGACCCTATCCTAGACAATGAACTCAACCATGCTAACATTGGATCAGGGGGTGAGAAGAAGGGAAATAAGAGGCTGTGGTCTCACTATCAGTTTGGAGAAATCATTTGTAGATGACATGAAGTAATTGGGTTATTGGTCTCTGGGGTTGTGAGGCGTTTACTGTAATTGTATTTGATGATATTATTATCTGGGCCTGAATCAGTGTGGTTCTCATAGACTATTAGCTGAAGTACTTTGAAGGCTAATGGAGAAGAGAAAACACTATAGTTTTTGGCCAGGGGAAGCAAATGGAGGAGGGGGTCTGGTGCTTTTTTTAGAGGAAAAATAATCATTAAAATAATTTTAGATTATTAATCCACTAAGAATCAGAGCAGGGGCCAAAGCCTGTCAGTGAGTCAATAATGGCTGGTAAGTCTTTTCAGACAAGGCTTTTGTGAGGTCATATTTTTTGAGGCCAGTGGTGAAAGGCTTCATGGCCAGAGAGTAACATTTGGCAATAAATTAGTTCAGCTTGTTTCCACATGGCCTCAAATCTCCATTTGTTCCATCAGGAAAAACAAACTTTCATTTGTTTGAAGCAGGGGGAAAATAAATGATATTCCTCCTCACACTTTGACAATTTAATTTTTAGCATGCACATATGTTAATCTTTAGGAAAACACACCACTAGCTATTCTTTTCCCTGTTTGGTTTCCGTCCCTGTAAATGTGTGTGTGTATGTGTGTGTGTGTGTGTGTGTGTGTGTGTGTGTGTGTGTGTGTGTGTGTGCAGTGTATATATGTGTGAGTCTATGTGTGTATCTGTGTGTGTGTGGGGGGAGGGGACCCAACCAAACAAAAAACTGCATTGTTTTTTACAGAAATAGCCACATTTTCTCCAGGCAAAAGCGCAATGAAGGTGCAAGAAAAGTACGTGTGGTTAATAAACCAGTAAAAGAACTGGAGTAAGGCCTCCCTGGATGTCCCCTGTATAAAGTGAGTTACTGCCTCTTAGACAAGGATAAGCTGGTGGCAATTGTTTGTTGAAGGAAAGGCTATGGAATGGGTGGCTCCCCCTCCCCCTCTATAACAACACACTAAAGGCAAGAATGGATCTTTAAACAGTGACATCCCCCTCAAAGAGCATTCAGTTAGAGAGGCAACCAAACCAAACCAGGACCACAATCTAGAGTTGTGGAAACTTTAGGTTTCCTCTTGAGTGTGAGGTAGTGGCTGTAGTCCCTCTGATGGCAATGACTATCACATGACACATCCTGTTCTAAGAATTCCTTTCTTTTTTCTTTTTTTCCTTTTGGTTTTTCGAGACAAGGTCTCTCTGTTTTGCTTTGGAGCCTGTCCTGGAACTAGCTCTGTAGACCAGGCTGGCCTCAAACTCAGAGATCTGCCTGCCTCTGTCTCCTGAGTGCTGGGACTAAAGGGATGTGCCACTGTTCTAAGAATTTCAAAACATGCATGCATTCATTCAATTCTGAGGGGCAGGTAATAGAATCTCCCCTTTAAAGATGAGAAAGCCAAGGCTTAAAGAGTTTATTTACATAACCTCATGTCACACAGCTTTAGGACATCCCTGGACAAAAGCCCTCACTTTGTCAGGTTGCTATGTCTAGAATGCTGTTCTGTCAACTGCCAATTATGTGACCACTGGAAAGTTAGTTAACCTTCTAGATATGGGGTATTCCTGTATTTATGCAAGACCTTCCATGTAAAATACACCATAGTACCTGGAAAGGGAAGTTTAAGAGATGCTAGCTGCTGTGTTCACAAACATCAATGGGTCCCAGCATCACTGTGAGGCTGTAAGGACCCTAGCATCACTGTGAGGCTGTAAGGATCCCAGCATCACTTGAGGCTGTAAGGACCCCGGCATCACTTGAGGCTGTACGGATCCCAACATCACTATGAGGCTGTAAGGATCCCAGCATCACTGTGAGGCTTTATTTTGTTTGTTTTCTTGATGTATGCTCCCAATCTTTGTGTTACATTTTTAGTGTTACCTTCTGGAAATCTCTTGGGAATGATGGTGTTCATAGTAATTATATCAATTATAGTGAGAGATTATTTGTATTTCTCAGAATGATACTGCTCACACAGTTATGCCACTCATCTCTGATAGGGCCAGGAGTGTTTCCAAGCTGGGGTAATTTTTTCTCTCAGGAGACATTTAGTAATGTCCAAGGACAGCTTTGGTTGTTATAAATGTGGTTGAGGGCTCGAGAGGCACCTAGGAAGCAAAAGGATTGCAGTCCTGCATTCAGAGGGTAGAACTGAAAGTAAAAATTTACCCACCCCACATATCAGAAGGCCTCAGTTTAGAAACGGAGTTCTAAAAGCTCACACCAGTACAATATGCATTAGTTTTTATTTAAAACATTTGTTTATTGTTACATTTGTCTGACTCTGTGAAGCTATGTTTCTTTGCCTATCTAAAACACATGATTGGTCTAATAAAGAGCTGAATGGCCAATAGCAGGACAAGAGAAGGGATGGGTGGGGCTGCCAGGCAGAGAGAATAAACAGAAGGGGAAATCTGGGAGAGGAAGATCAAGGAACAAGACAAGAAGGAGGGATAAAAGAAAGAACCAGCCACCCAGCTGCACAGCCAGACACAGATTAAAAAGGAAGGAAAAGATATATAGAAATAGAGAAAGGCAAAAGCCCAGAGGCAAAAGGTAAGATAATTTAAGAAAAGCTGGCAAGAAAGAAGCCAAGCTAAAGCTGGGCATTCATAAGGAATCATAAGTCTTCATAATATTTATTTGGGAGCTGGGTGGCAGGCCCCCAAAGAATAAGGAGTGAAAATAACCAACTATTTATTTATATATTGTTCCCTTTCTCTCTCTCTTTTCCCTTTCCTTCTCTTACTCCCTTCTTCCAACTTTCTACATTTTTTTTTTTTTAGAAAATACAATT
The DNA here is from genome assembly GCA_030556225.1 of Cricetiscus sungorus. NCBI lineage: Eukaryota > Metazoa > Chordata > Mammalia > Rodentia > Cricetidae > Cricetiscus > Cricetiscus sungorus. The sequence goes on along the minus strand of JANBXA010000366.1, from coordinate 30,533,854 downwards.
TATGTATTTTATAATGGAAGGTAAATTATTTGTAGTTAGGGATGGTGATGCTTAGTTTTAACAGTCAAGTTAACACAGTATAGAGTCACCCAGGAATGGAGTCTCCATGAGGGACTGTCTAGATCAGGTTAGCCCATGGGCATGACTGTGGAGGACTGTCTAGATCAGGTTAGCCCATGGGCATGTCTGTGGAGGACTGTCTAGATCAGGTTAGCCCATGGGCATGTCTGTGGAGGACTGTCTAGATCAGGTTAGCCCATGGGCATGTCTGTGGAGGACTGTCTAGATCAGGTTAGCCCATGGGCATGTCTATGGAGCACTGTCTAGATCAGGTTAGCCCATGGGCATGTCTATGGAGGACTGTCTAGATCAGGTTAGCCCATGGGCATGTCTGTGGAGGACTGTCTAGATCAGGTTGGCCCATGGGCATGTCTATGGAGCACTGTCTAGATCAGGTTAGCCCATGGGCATGTCTGTGGAGGACTGTCTAGATCAGGTTAGCCCATGGGCATGTCTGTGGAGGACTGTCTAGTTCAGGTTAGCTTATGGGCATGTCTGTCGAGGACTGTCTAGATCAGGTTAGCCCATGGGCATGTCTGTGGAGGACTGTCTAGATCAGGTTAGCCCATGGGCATGTCTGTGGAGGACTGTCTAGATCAGGTTAGCCCATGGGCATGTCTGTGGAGGACTGTCTAGATCAGGTTAGCTCATGGGCATGTCTGTGGAGGACTGTCTAGATCAGGTTAGCCCATGGGCATGTCTGTGGAGGACTGTCTAGATCAGGTTAGCCCATGGGCATGTCTATGGCATAACTATACTTACTGGAAAGACTCAGCCTGAAAGTGGGAAACACTGCTCTTTGGGTTTAGGTTCTGAATTGTATGAGAGCAGAAGACGTGAGTGGGGGGTACCCAAGCATGTATTTGTCACTCTCTGTCCTTGGCTGTGGAAGTGACCAGCTATTTCAAGTTCCTCTACCATGGCTCTCCTACAGTGATGGATTGTGGCTTGGAATCTTGAGTCAAAGAAACTGCCTCTCCCTTAGACAACAATAGAAAGGAAACTGGAATGTGAAGACAATTTTTACCAGTAATAGTTGAGACAGGAAATCCCCTATCTACATGACCCTATTAAATTGGGTGAGTTTAGTTGGTAACCACCCAATAACTACAAAAGATGGCAGGTGTTAGGAGAAAGGATTATTTTTTTTTGGTAACATTTGATAAATACGAAAAATAATATGAAACCTAACTTTAGCTTTTAAAACCCAGGCATTGGTTGTTCTTATTTCTGATTTCATATGACTTTCCCAAATGATCCCATAAACCACAACATAGAAAAGAAGGACTTATAAAAATAATATGTTGGAGAAGATACAATCACATATGAATGAATGCATTCGGAAAAAAACATTTTAACCATGAAAAATCTGACAGTGTTGACTGAAAAAAACTCTACCAGCAGAATCAAACCAAAGAGGAAAGGGAAAAGCAAAGATACTTTCAAGATGTTATTTATGCTCAAGGGAGACAGGATCAGGGGCCGGGAGAGAAATGCTAAACACACCAACACTGCTGTCAAATTCGGAGCTCACACCGAAAAAAACAAAACTCCCTGGAAGAGGGTAGGCATTGCTTTGTTTAAAGTGCTGAAAGTATCTGTATTCATTACCATATGTCAGCAGAAGTAAAGCAGGCTAAAAAAGATGCGAACATCTATAATTCCCATGAGTGATCATCCCACAAAAGTGAAAAGATAAAATGCATATGAGACAGCCTTGCCGTATAATAGAAATCTTTATTATAACCAGTAAGGTCACTGTTGATCTCTATTAATAGCCATATTCCCAAAGCGAGAAACTTGCCCCGTTTTTATTTTTAAAATGTTTGTTTATAGCCCGGCGTTGATGACACATACCTTTAATCCCAGCACTCAGGAGGCAGAGGCAGGCAGATCTCTGTGAGTTCAAGACCAGCCTGGTCTACAGAGCTAGTTCCAGGACAGGCTCCAAAGCAATACAGAGAAACCCTGTCTTGAAAAATTAAAAAGTAAAAAAAGTTTGTTTATACGTGGTGCACGCCTGTGATAGTTCATGGTGGAGGACCAAAGGTGGACTCTGGTTGTCTTCTTCTAGGGCCCTCTCCTCTATTTCTCATTTTTGAGATTATAATATAATCACAACATTTCTTCTTCTCCATTCCCCTGTCCAAACCCTTGCATATACTCCCCTTACTCTCTTTCAAATTCATGGCCTCTTTTTCATTACATGTTATTGCATGCATACATGTATAAGTGTACACATGTCTTTTCCTAACTATAACCTGCGCAGTCTGTATGACGGTACTCAGATGTATGCTTCCGGGACTGATTATTTGACAGGATAACTAATTACTGTGCTCTTCCCCGGGGATGTCTATTCTGCTCTCAGCATTCCTTCGTTGCCTGTAGTTCTTCATGTAGGGCTGGGGCCTTGTGGGCTTTCCCTGTCTACTTTGGCGTGTTTATTGATGTTGTCTTTGTTCAGCTCATGTCTGGGCAGTCATGTAAGTGAGACTTTATGTAGCTTCTGATATTACCAGCAGGTACAACTTCATAGCAAGCTCCTTGAATCTCTGGCTCTCACATTCTTTCTGCCTGAGCTGTGGGTATGGAACCCTTTACTTTTCAAAGAAGGATATCACTGCACTTAGTTTCCGTCTAGCTAGACTGGTTGGCTGGGAAGCCCCCAAGAGCCTCTGCTTCCTCAGCCTCCTCAGCACTGAGGTTTCGACACATACCACCAAGCCAGGCTTGTCTGTGAGTGCCGGGATCCAATTCAGGTCCTAATGCTTGCAGAGAGGACACTTTACCCACAGAGCTGTCTTCCCAGCCCCTCTAAACAACATTTCAAAGAGAAAATTTCTATGTTACTTTTGGAAGGTGCTAAATAAAACAGATGCTCCTTTGGTGGAACTAATACTTTGTGACTTTTACTTTTAGGCAGTGTAAATATAACAATATGGCAATTATGAACTTCCAAGTAGAATAGTCTAATAGGTAACACAGATGGTTTCCCTGAATTTTATTATGTTCATTAAAGTAGCACAACATAAGCAATAACAATATTGCAAAACAACCCTTTGCTACAGCCAATAACCAGCAGTGGTGAAATGAAAATGAGGGCTTTCTATGAGAAGAGGCAGTGTCTCCCGGGCGGAATGCTCACCCCTAAGTGAGACCTGCAACCATCTCATTAAATTTTCTGTTTTTAAGTATGTAATTTTATAGGTAGTATTTATTCATTGATCAAGAGGCGCTATAATTAGATGAATTAAATGGTTACTCACCTAGCAAATCCGAGGCTCTCAAATTTTCTCTTAGAAATATAACAGAAATTATGGCACTACCTACAAAGAAAATGGCTATTAGTAGTAGTTCTAATACACACACACACACACACACACACACACACACACACACACACACACCGTGTTATTCAGGGCACAATGGAAGAACGTAAGCATCTCCTGTCTCTGCTTCACTCGCTGTTCTCTGAGTAGATACTTGGCAGTTGTGGCTGTAAAAATGATGGCCTCCCATGATGGAAGAAGACACATAGGAACTTGGCAAGGATGGTAAGAGCTCCTGGTTACAGGGCGGGCTTCGTAAGTTCACTGAGTGAATGTGTGGGAAAGAAGGGAGACACGGAGGAAAGAAGAGGAAAGAAGATGGAAGGTAGGAGGAGAGAGCAAAGAGAAAGGAATGACACAGGAGACAGGAAGAGCTAGAAAGGCAGGAGAAGCTAGGAGGAAAGTAAAGGAGACAGAATGTTTAAAACATATATATTTAGCTATTGATGTCCAATGCCCACATTACCACAGGGGCCCATGAGGACCAGTGTTGAGCCATGTGTTGGAATACAGAGACCATACTGAACTGGCTCTGCACTTTGCTTGTAGGGGCGGGGCGGGGGTCCCAGAGGCCCAGGGCTGACACTCCGCTACCATCCAGGCCCATATCCAGGGCTTTGAGTTGGCCCACCCCAACATCTACCCCATCTGTGACCTGCTGGAGTGCATGAAGGGACACACTGGTCCTGTGGAACCATAGCCACAGGGCCTCCATGACTCGGGGCAACAGCAGGCTCTCTGAAGGAGGTTCAGTGAGGGTCCAGTGATGATGGTGCCCTGTCCAGAGGCTGTGGACCAGACCGACAACACATTAGACAATGAACACGTGCAAGTGAAGCTATTGGACAAAGTGGTAGACTGAGTGACACCCAGCACCTCCCAACGCCACTAAGACGAAAAAAGAGGGGGGAAAGATGGAAGAGTTGGTTTTTTTTCTTTCTACATTTGATTGTTTTTTAGTTGATATTTTGTTCTTATTTTTTTGTTTTACTTTTATTATTTAGTTTTAAGTTTCCTTTAAGAGAGAATGCTGTAGGAGTGAGGGGCATGGGGGATGGGTGGGGTTCAGTTGCATGATGTGAAATTCCCAGCGTCAATAAAAAATTATGTTGGTTTTTTTCCTTAGAGTATTATTGTCTAGAGAAAACTGCAGTTGATATGTTGATGTTTTTACCTTCTCTGAACAAACGATAAAACACTGTTTTCTCAGTTACTATGGAAGCAGCAATTTGCTATGTCATTAAAAATTCTTCATAGAGATACTTTTAATGTCTGCATAATGACCCATTGTGTGGATATCACAGTCACAGTTTGAATATGACTTGTTTAAAACAAAATAACAAGGTGTTCACTTTAAATAAGCAAAGGTGCTTATATGATGCCCACCCTGACGTTCACACGAAGGATCTCTGCTCTTGCAAAATATCCCTGGGCAGGCTATGTATCCAAATGGGAGTTTACCAAGAACATATGTATTTGAGTGGTTTGTTTGGCTCTAAAACATTAAAGGAAGATTTTCTACAGACACACATGAATATTAAATTATCAAATTAAGCCTATTAAGTTGCAAACTGAGTTTAATGCAGATATGAAAATGTATGTAAAATTTCTATCCTAAGATAGAAACAATTCCAGGAAACCAGCAGCATCCTGTTGTTTGGAGCCTTAGAAAGGCATGGAGACCAAGGCCTTTACGAACTGCATCCTTTCACTGGCTTCTTACAAAACTGGACAAAGAATATTCCTATCTGGAAAGAGATAGACTAACAATAAAAAACACAAGTGTCGTGTGGCTGCACTAAAATACATCAGTGTGTCCTATTCAGCAGTCCTGGAGATGTCGATTTCACAGCCAAAGGTTGCAGCAAGATGGGAAATTGCTTTCACGGAATGAGGAAAACACAGAATAGTAGGGCTACCTAGACCTAAAGGCCAGCACGTGAAACTGAAGTGGGAAGGAGGCTGTGCCTTTGCTCTCTCTGATCTGCTCATCTGAGAAGCACTGGTGTTCCCGCTGAGCCAGTGTAGACACTGGCACTTTCTCCCCTGTCCAGGGCTCGTTCAAGCCCACTGCTTCCCTGGAGGTCAGAAAGGACAGTTTTCCTCTTCCTTTGTTGCTAAGCCACAGCTTCATAAATAATCTAGCTTTCATAGAAAGTGGGGAGAAATGTCATATGGGAAATAATTTTGTTGCTTCCAGCCAAAAGGACACAACTGTAATAAAAACTTAAAATATAACATGCATTGACCTGCACCAACTGACACAAAAGTTAGGTTTTATGAAACAAATGTGCTCTTCTTCCTCTCTCAGAGAATTTAGAGTTCTAACATACTTCTCTACTGTTTTTCTGTTTTAAGAAAACATGAATTTTTCTGTTGAGGGTGTGTGGTGTGTTACTCTTGCCTCCCATGCTCATAGCGGCCAGAAGGGCTGATATTAGGTGTTTTCCTCCATCACTGTCCATCATATTTAAAAAAATATTCATTTTATTTTAAAGTGTGTGTGTGTGTGTGTGTGTGTGTGTGTGTGTGTGTGTATGCACGTGCGTGTGTGGTTTTCATGGGAGCGTGTGGACATGAGGGCAGATGCCTGCAGAGACCAGTGATAACAGGGCCACTTGAAGCTGGAGTCACAGGTAGTTGAGAGCTGCCTGAAGGAGGTGGTGGGAAACCAGCTTAGGGGCTCTGCAAATGCTGCCGTAGTTTTGGAGAAAGAACCTCTAACTGAACCTAGAGCTCACTGTCTCAGCTAGAGTAGCTGTCAGTGGGGCCCCGGGATCACTCATCCTGCTCACCCCTAGCTCTGGGGTTTCTGGGGTTACATGTATGCATCACCATACCTACTGCATTGCTTTCAGTGGGTCCATCCCCCCAGACCCTCTAACAAGGGCTTTATTTTCTTTCACAGAATAAGATTTTATTTAGTAAAGTAATAAAAATAACAGGTTACTATGATAAATTTACTCATGACACATTTTATATGCAAACTGTGGGTGAAGCATGAGCTGTACCGAGCAAACTGGCAGCAGTATCTGAACAACAGCTAATAACATGACTTCCTAGTGGGGCAGTGCATTTTTAAAATAAAATAGACCAAAGTAATCCCCTACATCTCTGCAACCAGAGACCTGCCCAGCTCAACAGATAACCAGTGCCTAATGAACTAGAGCAGGACTGATCATTATATTATTTTTATCCCCACAGTAAAATTTAACATTCAAAATTCGAAAGAGTGCTTAAGCATCAATAATTTTTAAAAAGCACCTGAACAGTACATCAGCAGGTCTACACCGGGTGTAATTAAACCACAGCCCGAGGCTTTACTTCAACATGTATATTCTGGGGGTGGAGGCACAATAGGGAAGAGAGGCTCCTGACTGTCCAAGACACAGAGAATGCTTATAGGGGTCACTATTTAATTACTAGGTACCTTTACAGGAAAAAAACAAAAACAAAAACAAAAACAAAAATCAAAAAACAAAAACAAAAATCAAACAAGGGTGCAAGGAAAACCAGGAGGAGAATAGATGCCATCTAGGCACGTTGCAGTCACTAATGCCTCAGCATTCAGACCGGTGCTTTTCCCAGGCAGAGCTCTGTTTACAGCCAATGAACAGCAGTTCTTGGCAAGTGAGAACCTTTTACAGAATCTGACACCTCTTTCCTCCAAGCTTATCTGTCAACTACTGACATGGATGACCCACTGCAGTTGCCCAGAGGATCATATGATCTCAGGGCCTGAGCTGAGCTGTCCTTGGCTCCTTACATTATCAACCTTAAGGAAATTCTCAGTTAGGAAGTGTGAGGCCGGTACAAGGATGCTGTAAGGACAATCAGCCTAAAAGACTCTCCTGCGCTTTGGTTGTTCAAAATGTCACCGAGGGTCCCCTTGGACACCAGAGGTACTGGGTCCCCGTGGAGCTGCAGTTACAGGTCATGGTTGTGACTTGCTCAGTGTGGGTTTTGGGAAGTGAACTTAGATCCTCTGCAAGAGCAGCATGTGGTCCCCAGCCCAGTGCTATGGAGAATTCTACATGGAATAATTGCTCCCAGGAGACAGTCATCAATACACGTCCTACATGAAGATGCTTAGAGCAGAAGACGGTTATCTCATTACAGAGTCACACAGAGCATGCAAACACAGGCACAGAATCACAATAGTCATGGTGACTGTTTAAAAACAGTCAAAGGTACACCATGGGCACAACATTTTCATTAGCTAAGAGGATTTTTTTTGCAGAATGTAGTGCCACAATTAATATGTACTGCATATTTTTAAATGGTTAAACAGAATTTAAGTGTTCTTAACAAAATATGCAGGTGAACTGACAGGTATGTTAATGATTTGACTTGATCTTTCTATAAAACATCACTTGTACCTTATAAAAATACACAATTATTGTTTATTAGTTAAAATGTAATTTAATTATTAAAAACTAACTTTAAAAAGAGAAAATATATCAAAATGTAAACTGTTTTTATGGGAGCTATGGTGGAGGCCAAAGCCTTGGTCAAGGATATTATCCATAGGGGGAAAAGATACAAAAATCTTCTAATTATCTAAACAGTGCATCCAACGACAGTTTATGTATTTGCTTAGCCTTGAAATTCCAATGCTGTTTGGTCAATTACAATGTAAAATTTGCCTGTGAGTCATATGTTTTGTTTTTGTATTGTTTTTTTTTTGATCATGAATCACTTAAGTTAGCAATCAGAATGGAGATTCATTCTGCCCAAGATTGACATGAGACAGCAGAGATGGATAGACAGACATGCACACACGCACGTGCACACACACACAGTGAGAAAGGCAGGGAGGGAGGGAGGGGCATTCTGATTACAATTCTAATAAAAACAGATAAAGGCCGAGGACATTTTTGGTGCCTTCAGCCCGTCTCAGAAGGTGATGTGCACGCTGATGCTGGCTTCCCTGCTCTTCTAACTTATGGAGGAATAAACCCCTATGTTAGCCTGTGTTCTCTTCTCTGATATCATTCAGCGCTCGAGGCGAGGCTCAGTGCAAGACGGGCTGTTAATATGGAAGAGTTATTTAGTGTAATGTGGTCAGGAGTTGTGTTCTAAGATTCATAAAGGATTAGGAGGGGGAGTGGAAGAAGAGAGACAGAGAGTACATACTTTAGTTTGCGTTAATTTCTGTAACTAAGTACAAACCTTATTAACAGTTATTATCTCAAAGGCAGTCAGATCTTTGTGTTTTGTTATTATAATACATAAATGAGGTGTAGATGGAAGGCTTTTTCTGTTTATCTGGTTCCACTTCACCCATCCAGCCCCCACAACCCCCACTCTGAGGCTTTCTATTAGTCACAGTTGTTTGGCCAGTGGCTTAGGCTTATTACTGGCTAGCTCTCTTTTATAAATGAACTCATCTTTATTAATCTGTGTTATCACCATGTGGTTGTAGTTTACCTGTGATGCCCAGGCATCGTGTTTCCCTGGTGGCTGCATGCTGTCTCCCGAGTCTGTCTTCCTTCCCCTTGTCTCTTGGTTTAGATTTCCCACCTAGCTAAATTCTGCCTGTCCATTGGCTTAAACAGCTTTATTCATCAACCAATAAAAGCATCACATATTGGCACCATACAGAAGAACACCCCACATCATCTCCCCTTTTCTGTCTAAATAAAAAGGGAGGTTTTAATTTTAACATAGTAAGATTACATATAACAAAACAGTTATCAAACAAGAATTACAGTTGCAATATTTAGTCCATTTACATTTGGAAAAATTTAAAGAAAATGTCTATTCTATCCTTGTGAGTCTAAAGTTTCATATCTAATTTATCTTTTATCATAACTAAGAGAAACTGTAACTATAGCTATCTGTCTTCAATTCCATCAAACACCCACTGTTTGAGTCAAACAATACAAAACCCTGGCCAGTTCTAATAACAGGCACCAATGCAGGAAATACTGGTGTGTAACCACTGACATAGTTCTCAGTGAGAATCTTGTCAATTTTCATCTCCAGGACATTCAACTTATGCTCTTAGGGAACACTGTATGTTGATGATATAGGAAGCAGAAGGTAAAAACAATAAAAAAAAATCCTTTGTTAAAACTATCTCAAACTCTGCACAAAAAGAATGTATTTACATAATAATGCTACAAACAGAATCTAATTTCTGGCTCGTGGTTTCTGGCCACTACATGGTGGCTTCATTGCACTGCTAGAAAGCAAACCACCAAACACTTCCCTGTCAGCCGCAATCAGGCCTCACTCCTGTGGACACAGAGAGCGTGTTCGAAGGCTCTACTGGCTCGAGCTGTACTGAGGCATGCTCTATAATTACCATTCACCACTAGTGCTAGATTTTATTATTATTTTCTTTTTTTGGAGAGGGGAACATGTCAATTGCAATGTATTCCAGGGAGTTGGGATATGAAGCTTTACAGCTGTGATGCTTTGAAAAGTGTTTTCTTATGCAGATAAAAGTTGTCCCACCATCTATGCTGGTAGGGATGAAAGAATTGGATGAAAAAAGGTATTGAGGATAACAAAGATGTAACAATTTCACAGATGGTGGTTTGCATCTGTGATGAGGAAATTTACCTGGATTAAGAACAGTAATCCTTTCTTTTCTACGCCTGCATTAGATCTGAAAAGACTCCAAAAATAAAAAAATAATAAGGTAAAAATACCACCACTGATGTTAATTCTGTACTATAAATTTAATAGCCTATTACTTCATCAGTAGCAATTTGTCTAGAAATAGTTTGTGGCATTTAAAAAAAAAAAGATGTTTCAGACAAAGCTTTAGATTCAACAATGTTTTTTGCTTGGGAATGTGTGCGCAGACACAAAATTAAAACATCAGAGCTTTAGTCCACGTGGTTTTTATAAGCTGGGCTCTGGACAAATGTACAGAAGAAGAAAATACAAGCCAGGTTGAAAAGAGGTATTTTCTGTATGTTTCGAGAACTAAAAGCAATATCCATGTGTAATGCTGTCACAGCATCCATGAGGGTTTAGGGCTGCAATGAGTGGATCATGTTGGTAGTAAGCCTGTTGCTCCAAAGGACAGAGACTCTGTGACATCAAGGTTTATATAACACTCTACATCACTTGCTCATTGGTCTGCTTGTATGTCCTCTCCTTTGCTTCTAATAAGAAACCTTGAAGACTAAAGTTCCTGCTTGACATGACTTCTCTGGAATTTCAAGGCCCCAGCGGGGCTTTTGTGCCGTGCTCTGACCATCCTCTCTAACGGACTGCAGGCATGAAACAGTGGCCATCCCACACAGGTCAAGGGCTCCCATGAGTCACAACAGCCAGTTTGTGAAGGGAAATCAGAGGGAAGACAGGTACGGGCCTGATTCTAGTCATCTTCTCCGTGTATTACCTCCCAGCCTTAATCCAAATTAGTCTGGCAGCAGGATGACTGGCTTTAATTTCTGAGGAAATTATTCTGGGGCCAACGAGAACTTGCTGCTACTAACTGCTACAAAAATTCCAAGTATTCGATTTAATGTAATTACCCCTGAATTCAGCCCGTCTGTTCACCTTAGCCATGACTGAGAATGGTGGAAAGTCTGTGCACCTCACACGGCACACACATGTGAGTACTCATTCAGTATTATGTCTTACCTTTACCTGTGTGTTGTCCAAAGCATTGTCAAATAAAAGGTCTCCCTCCTAAGCCTGAGATTGTGTGCTCTTAAGCATGGAACCAGAAATTAATTAATGCCGGTGCTTCCCACCCACCACTCTCTCTAGCCTGGAATCGGTCTCCTTCCAAACTTTCCTGCTCACCTCCCTAGAGTAAGTTGGCTTTATACTGAGTGAGGTTCACTATGGATCTCCCCAATCCCACATAACCTCAGTTTATGGATTGTAGGTAACTTCCTCATTTTTAACTTTCTCCAAATACTTATTATGTGTAACTTAAGTTATTGGAGTATAAAGTGGACAAAAATTAAGTGTGAGGCCCTATTTCGTAGACACAAGAATGGTCTTATTCCTCTCCTCTGAGATAGGCTTAGGAACTTACTAGCATTCATAGAGGTGAATATTCTTGTTTTTGTTTGTTTTGTTTTTTGAGACTGTGTAACAGTCCTGGCTATCCTGAAACTCTGTAGACCAGGCTTGCCTCGAACTCACAGAGATCCGCCTGTCTCTGCTTCCCTGAGTGCTGGAGTTAAAGGCATGCTTGCAGTACAGCATCAGAAATTGAAATCTTCCGGTGGAGAAATGGCAGTTAAGGGTACACAATGCTCTTGTGGAGAACCCAAGTTCTGCTCCTAGAACCCACGTGGGGGTATTATCCCTGTATGTGCATGTGGGTGGTGGGTGTGGGTGGGTGTGCCTTCTCGATTACCTGTGACCCCAGCTTCAAGGGTCTGATGTCTCGGGCCTCCGTAGGCCCTTGCACTCATATGCACATATCCATACCTCTCCCCCTTATAAATGAAAATAAAATCTTAAAATTAAAAAAAACAGGAATTGAATTTTTTAAAAAGCACTTAGGCCCTTTTCATTACTATTCAAATCCAGATCAATTCTGTAGCCTGTGTTGTGTGAGTTTCTGTGTCAGGCTCTATCGGAGACACACAGTTCCGGGCCCTCAGGGTCTCAGGTGGGTGGTGAGGCAGACGCTTGGGTCATTGTGAGCATGGGGAGCAGACTGAAGGGCAGGTGCAGGCTATTGTTCACCGCTGTGCAGCTGTGTGCGTTGTTCAGGGCACAAAGACCCCATATATGTTCCTCAGGATGGTCGCGAAAGTTCGCAGATAGCCCCACCATACGATATTTCATTTCCGTCCATCTTTTTCTAATTCACAAAATTCCACCAGGCAAATGAGAAGTGGGTGCTTGTAGAATGTGAAGAGAGCAGAGAATTTGATTGCTTAACTTGGTCTAGGAGACAGGAAAGGTCTCCTGAGGAAGAAGGCTACCCAGACACGGAAGGATTGGCAGGTCAAAATCACTAAAACACGACAGTACATAATCTCTTTCTATTCTTTTCCTCCCTCCCTTCCTGTTTTCCTTCCTTCTTTCCCTCCCTCCCTCCCTCCCTCCCTCCCTCCCTCCCTCCCTCCCTCCCTCCCTCCCTCCCTCCCTCCCTCCCTCAGGTGTCATTTTTTTAGGCTCCACCCATCTTTTCTTTGAGATGGGTTCCTGGCTAGCCTGGAATTCACCAGCAGGCTAGGCTGGCCAGCTGGTCCAGGGATCCACCTGCCCCTGCCTCCCCAGAGATAGAATTACAAATACACAAACCTGCCTGCCTGGCCACCCCCACTGCCACCCTCACTGCCTTCCTTCCTAAGTGGGGCTCAGGGGCTGAACTCGTGTCCTGACTGAGCTACTGCCCCAGCTACTATCTAGCATGTCTTTTTAATGGGTTTCTGGTACAATAATAAATAGCTTCTAAAAAATACACAATCAAGTCATATTTGGAGATGAAAATTAGTGTGCCCTCAGAATGGCTCCGAAGAGAGCAGGAAAGGCTAGACCACACACTTAGAGGGCAGAGCTTCCTCCACCCTGACCAACTTCCTTCCTCCCTCCACCCTGACCAACTTCCTTCCTCCCTCCACCCTGACCAACTTCCTTCCTCCCTCCACCCTGACCAACTTCCCTCCTCCACCCTGACCATCTTCCTTCCTCCCTCCACCCTGACCAACTTCCTTCCTCCCTCCCTCCACCCTGACCAACTTCCTTCCTCCCTCCACCCTGACCAACTTCCTTCCTCCCTCCACCCTGAACAATTTCCTTCCTCCCTCCACCATGACCAACTTCCTTCCTCCCTCCACCCTGACCAACTTCCTTCCTCCCTCCACCCTGACCAACTTCCTTCCTCCCTCCACCCTGACCAACTTCCTTCCTGCCTCCACCCTGACCAACTTCCTTCCTGCCTCCACCCTGACCAACTTCCTTCCTGCCTCCACCCTGACCAACTTCCTTCCTCTCTCCACCCTGACCAACTTCCTTCCTCTCTCCACCCTGACCAACTTCCTTCCTCTCTCCACCCTGACCAACTTTCTTCCTGTCCACCCTGACCAACTTCCTTCCTCTCTCCACCCTGACCAACTTCCTTCCTCCCTCCACTCTGATCAACTTCCTTCCTTCCTCCCCCATCTTCCCTCTCCCTTTTCTTCCCATTATTTTGTGTGTGTTTTGTTTTTTTGTCTTCTTAAAATATATTTCTATGTTATTACTTGAGGATTTTTACAATACACTTTAATCATATTTTTTCCCACCTCCTCAGATCCACACCACCTCCTCACCCCCCTCCACAACTTCGTGTCCTCTTTTTTTTTTTTTTTTTTTTTATAGTCCATTACCTCTGATGTGTACTGCCCATACACAACTGGGTGTAGGGCCATCCAATGAAGATCATGGACCTACCAGAGGCCACATCCTTAATGAAAACTGATTCTTTCTGTCATCAGCTTTCAACAGGGGTGGGAGCTATGAGCCCTATCACAGACGCTGTGAGTTCATGAACAGAACAGGTCTATCATGGGAGCATGCCAGTTTATACTGGTTAACTTTGGTTCTTCCTCACGGTTGGCTCTCAAAATCTTTCTGCGCTCTCTTCCAAGATGATCCCTGAGCCTTGGGAAGGTGTGCCTTTTCATAAGAAAGGGTCTTTGTGTGTAGCCATGGCTAGCCTGGCCCTTACTGCATAGCCCAGGCTGGCCTTGAGCTAGTAGTCCTTCTGCCTCAGCCTCTTGAGTGCTGCATTACCGGTCACCCGTACCTGTCTTATAAACTGTGCTTTGTCTTGGCTTTTTATTTGGAAATTCTGGAATTTTACAACAGGTCCGTAAGGAAAATGTGGAGGAGTTGGCGAGTAATTGTTGCTTCATGGATGAACGATTTCTGCTTTCTGCTTCCTGCAAATTAACCACTGCATGGATAAGAACAATGCAAGGCATTCCCAAATTGGCTCATCCATTTTAGAGCAAGGAACAAACTCCCATTATAAAGAAGACTGTACTTTGTTTCTTTGTAATGATAATTATAATTGTATGCACACCGACAGACAATGGCTGGGGCTGCATGTCAAACAGTCTTCGTATGTGGCTGAGCTTACTTGGGTCTTCACAGTCACCTCTGAAATAGCAACTGTTTTTACCACCATTTTACAGATTAGTGATCCGAGGCACAAAAAAAAAAAAAAAAAAAAAAAAGCTACATGCATAAGGATGCAGAGCTGGCCAGAGCCAGCCAGGGGCAGGGTGAGAGCCAACCAGGCTCGTGCTCGTGGCCGTCCTACTGGCTGGTTCACTGGAGCACTAGTCAGCCTAGGCTCTATGAAATTAGAAGCCTGCGAGCTTCCTAAGAGAAACACAGAACGAATCAGCACCTAGAATTGCACTGCAGCTCAGCCACCATTTTTGGTCAGAATAAGCTTTAGGAACTTGTCTATGGAGAACAGAAGTGACACAAGGCTCCAAAGAATCCAACACTCATTGTGGAGCTGGCTTGGGTACAGAGCCCTACTTCAGGGCTCTGCTAATCTCTTCTGCCTAGCATGGGGGGCTCTTCAGGCTGAGTCGTTAGAAGGCTCGGGGTGTCCGTGAGCATCACCTACAGGGATTTCTGCAGGAACTACTGTATCTAAGGTGATCCTCATGAAAGAACCCGTGGCCAGTGGGTGCTGGAAACGGTTTATGATCTTCCTCTGAATATACATAGTGGCTCAAACCCCATGGAACTTTCTACCCCAAACTGCAGATACCTCTGTGGTTATGGAGTTCTTTCTAAAACTTCTTATTTCGTAAGTAATAGAGTAGTAGTATATATTGTAATCCAGGCAGAGCTGGCCCTGCCCCTTGGGAACCTGGCTCAGTGTGTCACCCCTCTCTGCGCAAGGTAGGCGGTACCCTGGCCCTTTAGGAGGCAAGCTCTGCCCACTTCTACCGTTCTCTCTGAGGAGGCAGCTTTACCTGCCTCCTTCTCTCTGTCTCTCTGTTTCTGTCTACCTCCTTTTCTCTTCTCTTCCCTTATTCCCTTACCTTCCATCAATAAACTTTCCACAGAAGTTTTGTCTATAGGTCATCCGCCAGTTGTCCCTCAAATGGATCATTGTACCAAACACGCACACACACACACATACACACCCGGACTTAAAAGCAAAAGACAGAAGAAAAATTATAAACTATGCAATATCCATGCAAAATTATGGCATATATTATCTTTTTTCAAATTCAAAGGGAGGTTTCATTTCTTTCTTAAAGTTCCAATGAGAAAAGATGAGAAAACTTCAACAGTGTCTTCTTGCTTGTCTGCAGACATAGGCTGTTATTAGGGGAAGTCTTGCTTTTTTTGGCAGCCCCCATCATCCACATGCTCCACCTGCAGCTTTAGAGAGCTGGGCAACACTGTTTACGAGCAAATAATGTTATATATAAAGGCTGAAGAGAAGGAAATGATTTGTGCCTGAGGCTATAAACTCATTTCTTTCTATAGTTTTTTTTTTTTTTTTTTTTTAACATAACTTCTTATTGATTCTTTGGGAATTTCACATCCTGCACCCCAACACTACTCATTTCCCAGTCCCTCCAAATCTGCCCTTCACTCTTACGGCACCCACTCCCAGAAAATGCAAAACAAACAAACAAACAAAACCCACTTTGCTCCTGTTTTCCCCCTCTCCACTTATCTACTTGTCATAGTGGCCTTGGGAGCTGCTGTGTGTCACACCGTGTACCCCTGTCCAAACAGCTTTATTTTCGAATGCTCACTGCAATGTGTTGGTCTGGTTCAAGGCCTCTGACCTCTGCACAGGACACCATCATCACTGGACCCTCACTGAAACTCCTTTCAGAGATCCTGCCGTTGTTCCCAGTCATGGAGACCGTATGGTTCCACAGGACCAGCCCCTTCATGCACTGCAGCAGGTCACAGATGGGGTACATGTGGGGGTGGGCCAGCTCAAAGTCCTGGATGTGGGCCTGGATGTAGTCCAGTTGGTCAGCCCAGGCCTCCATTGGCTCCACCCACTTCAGGTGAGGGGCGGGGCCAGCTCTCCTGTGCCCAAGGCAACAGGGCTCATGGTGAGCGGTGGGACTAGTCTCCTTATTGCAGGGCCAACTCTCCCATGACCGACAGGATTGGTCTTCAGTGTCTACGCCTCTTGGCGGGCTCTCCTGTGTGCCGCAGGACCAGTTGGCCTAGGGCCAGCGAGGAGTGGAGCAGGGCCAGCCTGAGCCTAGGACACCAGCAAAGCCTCGGGTGGCAGCGCAGACCCTGGGTATCCGCACAGCCTTCCCTGGCTATGGAAGCATCACAGACGCAGACATGGCGCTTGGCAGAAGTCTGGGCCTGGGCGTCACCATGGCCCCAGGTGGCGGTGCAGATCACCCACAAGGCGCCTGTGGACACGTGCGTGTCCTTCCACCCGCCAGGGTGAGCTGCGCCAGGAGGGCCTGTGGGTGTCTCCAGCGAGTCTGGGCTGAGTAGCACTGGGAGGGTCTGTGGATAGTTTTAGATGATCAGAAATTGTTCTCCAGTAGGAGCATGAATTGAGGCTAAGAGCACGCGAAGAACAATGGTTTGCTTCGTGGTGAAAAGCTCCTACGACCAGGCAGAGGGATGGATCCAGGTAGAGTGGGGGACTTGGGAGGGGTGGGGGTGGGGGACACACTAAGTGGCAGGGAGGGAAACGGAAGTTCCTGGTTATTAATGAGAGCCTCGAGCAAGCACAACTTGGGAATCCTCATCTTGACTACTCTTTACTACATTTTCCCAAGAGCTAGGACAACATGAGGTAAACAGAGTCAACACAACGTGGTGCCACGGCCGCACGGCCCTCACCTGTGTGGTACTACCCACACGCTCCTTCCTCAGACATTTCACAGAAAGAGCATAAAACAGAAACAAGTGAGAGCAAAGGTGACGAAATGCATAACCGGAAGAGAACAGGAAACCAGAAAGCCCCTCATGTTCACAACCCAATAAAAACTCTTACCTGTTATTTCTCATGTACTGAGAAGAAAAACGTCTAGAATATCGGTATTTTATTATATGCAACAAAATAGAACGCATGCTCTACCTAATTATTTTATTGATGCTAAAAATGGTGAATGACTCTATACATTTTGTCTCCCTCGGGTAGTATCAGAATATGAATTTTTTTGTATGTGTATACAGTTATGTTGCATGCGTGTGTGTAAACGTGTGTGGGTGCTACCCTGTGTGTACCTGTGGAGAGGCCTGAGAACAATGTCAGGTGGCCTTCCTCTGTTGCTGTCCACCTTATTTCTTTGAAGTCCCTCGCTGGACCTGGATCTCCAGTTTAACTAGACTGCCTGGCCAGTGAGTCCCTGGGATCCATCTCTCTCTGCCCCAGCTGCTACTCTGCCTGGCTTTCCCATGGGTTCCAGGGATCCGAACTCAGTTTCTCACGTTTGTGAGGCAGGCATGCAACTTTACCCATGCAGCCCTATTCCCAGGCCTCAATATGGGGCTTCAACGATTTCTAGAAAGTGAAGTAAGTATTTCCTATAAAATATCTACTACAATCTTAAAAACTTGAAAAGTCAAGAAAAGGAGAGGCTTCCGGAATAAAATGAAATTTTCTCTGAATATACGTTATTTCAGTTTAGGCTACATGCCCTTGAGAATGCCACGGCATGTTTTGGAGAAATGTGAAACTCAGGTGGGGGTGGGGGGGGTGTGTGGTCACATGATGTGCTCAATGCCATCATTCACAACATCTACCAAGCTGTTTCCTGTTCAATGAAGATCCTAAATTCACAGAAATTTAGAAATATGCTGTTTCCATAGCAGCAGATAGAGAATAAAACTCAAAAGATTTTTTTTATTAGCTTTTTTTAACAAGGCTTGTAGAATTTATCCTCCTTGTCAGCAGTGATTTTTGTTCCTTAAAAAAAAAATCCCATTTTATTCATCTCTAAATGTACTTAGTCATATGAACTTTGGAAGTAGATAATTGTGACATTACTATAAAACTGTACATTCTTTTTGGTAATGAGGAATAATTCATATTTAATGTTTAATGCCAAAGGGAGGCCAAACTATGATTCAGATAGTGCTCCAACTACATGTATTGTCAGTTTAACATAAAAATAAAATATAAGTGCACATAAGTATTTTTAATAATCCATCAGTGATCAAAAACACAGTATAACACTTAAAGAGACTGTTAATTTACTAAGACTCAGATGTTGAGACTATGGCCTGTAGCTATAGAATGCATGTTTCTATGTGGCTAATGTGGTGGCATATGGGAAAGGGCAGGTGAGAGACAGAACTGTAATTCTGTTAACCTTCTCAGAGAACTGGGAACAAGCCGTTCCTCTGTTGATGGGGGATGTCCTTCTGTATATGTTTTCTCTTATTGGTTGATGAATAAAATAAAACACTGATTGACCAGGCAGGAAGCATAGGCGGGGCTACCAGACCAGGAGAAGGCTGGCTGAGGAAGGCAGAGGGAGGCTGCCTCGAGACACCTTGTTGCCCAAGGAGTAACATGCTGGGTTACGGGTAAAACACAGCCTCGTGGCAATACATAGACTAATAGAAAAAATGGGTTCATAATTAAGACAGAGTTAGCCAGTAAGAATCCCTAGCCATAGACAAGCAGTTTTATAATTAATATAGTGTCTGTATGTTTATTTGGGGCAATGCGCCTATGGGACCAGGCAGAACAGAAACCTCCATCTTCATTCTGTGTTACAACGTTTATCAATTACTCTAATTTATGGACATCTTAATCACCAAAATAGGGGTAAATGGCCCACCTGTAACCGACATACAGCCCAACGGTGCGATCAAAGTGATGGGGGCGACTCCATAGGCTGCGAAATTGCCGGTCTCTCCTATGGCCATCAGCAGGGTTCCACTCCACCAAAGCACGCTCTTAAAGTATGGCTTTGGGAGCTCTTTCTGGGCTAAATGAAGATGAGAGTATTTCTGGAAGCAAATCAGAAAGTAAATAGAAAACATTTCCACCCGATTAAAACTTGCTGTCAAATTTTATGTTATTTTTGGGGCTCGGGTTCTCACTGTGTATCCCAGGCTGGCCTGGCACTCACTGTGTAGACCAGGCTGCCTCAAACTCTCTGTAATCCCTCTGCCTCTGCCCCCTGAGTGCTAGGAAGAAAGGCATGCCTACCAAGTCCCACCTATCAAGTCCCACCTGCTTTGAAAGTTTACACTCCACTTTACAGCAGAGCTTTCTAATTCATTTGCAGACTATTACGGCTTTCTGTGTGTCCCAAGCAGAAGCATGTTTCTATACCATTCTATAGTCTAGGGGGCCTTTTGTGTAAGTACACTGTTTTTTCCCCCTCACAACTCTGAAAATGTGTACCCTCCTTACTATCTGAAGGTAAGTGTGAGGGTAAGGAGCTTTTTGAAGCACTATGCCAAGACAGTTTATTTTTAGAATTTAAAGCAGTTCTGGATCCCAAAAGAAACATTAATAGGATAAAGGCAGTGAATTATTAGAGAGTGTTTTTAGAAGGGATTCAGATGTATCTGTTGAAGCATCTACCACAATTGATATAGCAGGGCAGAATGCAAGTTGCCGGGAATTGTGGCAGGCAGACTCATTTCATAGCTCATCTGAGTATTTATTTGCATTTAAAATATAAGTGCAATGTACCATAGGTACAGGTCAGTGCTAGCGTACTTCATGAGGCTGCACAAGGCCCTGGGTTTCACCCCTAGCACTGCAAAAAGGAAGCAAAGCTATGAATCCCGAGGAACTCATTATGTACTTTTTCCTGAGGTTTTAGGGTCTAGATCATCTAAAACTGTAATTAGAAGTCTAGAGGAACACATGGAACATTAAGAGCAAAACACCTCACTTGTGAACTCCACACACACAGAGTAATGTGGAGGTTAGAGCACAATGTGGGAGGCTGGCTCACCCCTTCCGCCACGTTGGTTCTACGGGTTGAAGTTGGGCTATTGGGCTTCGAGGCAAATGCTCTGAGCCATCTTACTGCCCCTAACGCTCTTTTAATAAGTGCTATTGGGTCTCAAATGCCCCACAATGGTTTGTGTGTTAAGGGCCTGGTTCCAGCTTTTGTGTCACTAGGGGATGGGGACCCTTAAAGAGATAGGACCTACTTGAAGGAAGTTAGGTGGGGGGGGGTTGTCCTTGATGGGTTATTGTAACCTTTCCTGTTGTCTCCCCCACCTGCTTCCTGGTCACAGTAGGTGAATAGGCCTGTTCTACCATGTGTGCAGGCCATGACGTAGTGACTGCCACAGGCCAAGAAGAACAGGACAAAGTGGACATGAGCCAAAACAAATCTTTTCCTTGATCAGGAGATTTTTCTCAAGTGCTTTGTCACAGTGAGAGATCTCAGTAAAATAAAACATGATTTATTTCTGTATTTTTCAGGAATAAGTACATTTCTTAGAAATTACCAACAATTACATTACATAAAATTATATAGCATTCAAGGAGATATTTTGATATCCAGACCTATTTTAATTCAGTAGCTTTAGAAGCTAGATTGGTTTGATTCTGTTTCAAAGTGACTTACTAAATTAAATGATTTAAAATTTAGATTGAATTCATGGCTTGGTTTAAGATTCAGATTTCATTCAGTTTTTGGTTTAGTAACAGAAGTTCTGTCAGGTTTCTAATTCAGTTGAAGTTCTTACTGTATATCTGACATTCTTCAAGACCATTAGTCTACACAGTTAGATGGCAAAATATAACTTTTATTCTTCTCTTTGTAGTGGGTGAGAGAGTTGCAGAGGCAGAAGTGCCCTGACAGGCATATTGCCTTCCCAGACCAAGCTACGGTCAAAATAAAGTTTCTCTTACCTGGATATTTAGGGAAATGCTGATGACCAGGTTTCCTAAAATAGCCAGCAAAACTCCAAAAAGGTGAACCTGCGAAAGGAAATGTCTTCTTTAAATGGCTTTAGAAGTAATACTTGTAAGGTATTTGGTGGCAGTGGGGCGGGGGGGGGGGCAGTAAAATGTTGTATTAAATGATTTACTCATCTGCCCAGTTTTGCTTCACTTACACTTTCCAAACCTACCCTGGGAATAATATTTGAGTAAAGTGAGAATACTGGTTTTTGGAAATAACTTGGTCAGGGCCAATGGCATGGCTCAGTGGGTAAGAGCATGTGCCACACATCTCAGCCATCTGGGTTTGGTCCAGAGAACCCATGGCGAAAAGAGAGACCCGACTCCTGCAAGTCTGTCCTCTGACCTCCACACACGTGCTGCCCATGCATGCACACATGTACACACACCACATATCACACACACACACACACACACACACTGAATAAAATGACGGGTGCGGTAGCTCAGGCCTGTAATCAGAGCACTAAGTAGGGAAGAGCAGTCAGCCACTGAGAGACGGAGTAGATGGAGACCAGAGGAGGGGTGGGAAACGCAGTCTGTCTAGTGGGACACTGCAGAGGTAGAGTTCCTGCAAACATCCCTCCTTTTTACTGAGGCTAGGAAAGTGAACTAACTTGTTAACAATCACCCAATCAGAGAACAGCAGGTCTGTGTCTCCGGTTGTCCTTTAACTTTGCGTCCCGTTATCTTTTTCGTACTACAGTTCTTTTGGGTTTGTTAAGAGAAAACAAAATGAGCAGAATGGGTAAGGCAGAGGCATCTCCGTGGGAAGTAAGACCCTGATGGCTGTTTACTGAATGAGGCAGACAAATACCTAAAACCCTAGTAAAGGGGTCAGTCATTTCTTTTCCAAGAAATCTCACTATGTAGCTCAGGTTAGCCCTAGGACCCTCTTGCCTACGCCTCCCACCTCTGCCTCCTTAGTGCTCATGTGTGCCATTAGACTCTACAAGGAGAAGGCAAATTTTCTGAGGCGGAAGAACCAGGTCTTATATCTCCACTGAGTATTCTAAGTAATTGGCTCCTCAAAGTTGGGGGACTAATAACACTTGAAAAGAATATAACAGTTTAAATAAGAACTGTAAAGGTTAAGAAAGAGGTTCTTTGGGGCTGGAGAGACAGCTCAGTGGTTAAGAGTGCTGGCTGTTCTTCCAGAGGACCTGGGTTCAATTCCCAGCACTCCCATGGCAGCTTACAGCTATTGGATACCTTCATACCAATACATATAAAATAAAGTTAAGTCAATTATTAAAAAGTTCTTTCTATTGCTCAAATATTTATCACAGATAGATTATGAGTTATTAGATAACTTTAAAAGATTCTTTGTGGGCTGTTGAGATAGCTCCATGGGTACAGCAGTAGGTGTGTAACATGTAACATGAGGACTTGAGGTCTGCCCCCAGCACCCACACGAAAGTTAGGGTAGTGGATCCTGGAACCCACTGGCCAGCAAGTACAGCCAATGCGGGTAAATTTAGTAAGGGACTCTCACAAAAAATAAGGTGGAGGGCCAGGGGAGGGCTCCACGCATTTAAGTGCTAACGATTCACACATGATCATGAGTTCATGTTCTGGAACCACATAAAAAACAGATTTGGTGGTTTGTGTCTGTACTTCCAGCACGCCTACTCCGAGATGTGAAGTGGAGGCAGGAGATTGGCCAGAAGCTCGTAGGCCAATGAGTCCGGAGTGAGCTTCAAGGCAAAATCGAAAAGAGGGGCCTGCCTCAGTAAGTAGACGGTTAGAACAGACTCCCCAAGCTGTCCTTTGTCTTCCAAACATGCTCAGAGGTACTTGCACGCCTACACACACACACACACACACACACACACACACACACACACCACACCACACACACACATACATACATAAATTCACACACCACTCACACCACAACACACTTACACAACACACAACACACCACCACACCACACACATCACACACACACACACACACACACACACACACACACACACACACGCAAGCACACACATACTCACACAGAACCATTGAGGAAGACACAAACATGTAAACATGCTTATACTATATACACACTCACACACACACAGAATGTATTTGATACTCTCATCCAGGTACAAATGTGTAAAATTCATAAGTATAAACTAGCAATGGTACAGAGAGCACCTCTTACTCTACAGAATGTAATGTCCAGCTAGCTTAAAATTCCAAAGAGCTACTTGAATTTCAGGTGAACATCACAAGCACAAGACCTCCTTTTCAGATGCAAAGTGTCTTTGAAGTTTTAGTGTTCTATTATCCAAGCCAAAGTAAAAAATTTGTGTTTAAAAAATGAAACAGGAAAGTTGAAAACTCGGTTTACAGTTGATACATGATACGGTCTCTAATCAGTTAAGATTTTGTTCCTAATAAAGGCACTTGGCAGTAGTTTTGCTCACTATGGCTCATGGGGAATGCTAGTATCACAAGACAATGTACTATTTCCATGCTTTTTTTTTTTTTTTTAACTTACAATCAAATGCATTTGGCAATAATTAGGAAAACAAAGAATCAAAAGAAAGTTGGCATTGAATGTATAATTATGAAAATCTTCCATAGCTATAAAAGTAAATTGCTGAAGAGAAATAACCGACTCCAAAATCCTTTAAATCACTTAATGAACCATTCAAAAGACATTGGGCTGGGATTTTTGAAATTGGTGGCCGGATTTGGCAAGGGTTTCTTGGATGTGACACCAAATCTTATACAATGCAATACAGAATACACACAAGTTGGACTTCATCAAGATAGAGACTTTTTGTTGTTCTTTTGTGGTGCTGGGGAACATCCCTGTTTTCATCCATCTGCTGGGCAAACACTGCTTTAGAGCTATATGTCCAGCCCTCAAATCAAAACCTCCTGTTCCTCAGAGTAAGTCTGTCAACACACCGCAGAGGCAAACAACAGACGTGGACGAATATGCTTATAAACCCTTATCTGGGTAGGGCTTGATACAAGGGATAGTGCATTAAAACTCCTATAATTCAACGATAAGGCAATAAACGCTCAAGATTGGAGCAGGGTTCCAAAGAAGACTACAAAGCAGACCCACAAATGCTACACCGAGGCACACCAAGCAATATGGCTACAAACAAAATGAGACAGTAACACGTGTTAGCAAGGGCGAGATAAATGAGAACCTTTACGTACTACGGGTAGGAAGGCAAAATGATACAACTACTTTGCGACATGCTTTGACAACTTTTCAAAAACACTGAGTTTCCATTTGTCACCGTAAGAGAAGTGTAGAAACATGCTTACTCAAAAACTTGTAGAAATGCCCATTGTAGCATGATTCACAATTTGCAGGAGTGGAAATGACTCAGATTTTGCTTACTGATAAGTGAGTGAACAAAATGTGTCGTGACCATACAATGAGATATTACACAGCCATGAAAAAGACGCTACTGAAACACTGTAGAGTGGATGAATTTTCAAAAGTGTGTTCCACACAGGAAGGATCCAGTTTGAATAATAATGGGAGGGGCTTTTTGTAAGGTGATAGTGTAATTTAAAAAACGGTGAGAGCCAGAGAAAGACGCTATGAGACAGAGCTCACGTGAAGGGATTATTATTATTATTATTATTATTATTATTATTATTATTATTATAAAGAAAATGGGATGGGAAAGGGGAGATGGACGGGGGAGACTGGCCTCTGGGGACAGGAGCAGCAGAAGAGAAAAGAGAGGTAGAAGGGCAGAAGACAGAGAGACAGGCAGAGAGGGAGGGAGAGGGAGGGACAGAGAGAGAGAGAGAGAGAGAGAGAGAGAGAGGGAGAGAGAGAGAGAGAGAGGGAGAGAGAGAGAGAGAGAGAGAGAGAGAGAGAGAGAGAGAGAGAGAGAGAGAGAGAGAGAGAGAGAGAGGGAGAGAGAGAGAGGGAGAGAGAGAGGGAGAGAGAGAGAGAGGAGGAGGAGGAGGAGGAGGAGGAGGAGGAAGGGCCCTTTGAAAAGGGAACATTAATGAACGCACAGGTGGTGCTCTCAGTGGCTGCAGCTGAGGGCGTGTCCTGTCAGAACCCCAAGGGCAGGCCTGTACAGATGCCTGAGTACTAACAGTACTAACAGAATTACTATATGATGCTAAAACATCCATGGATTGATTGTCCAAATTATATGGTGTGTGAATTATAGTTCAATAAAAATTGTGATATAATTGATGTGTACAAACATTACAGATGTTCCTATCGTTTCCCCCCCCCCACACTGAACACTTTCATTAAAATTTTAAGAATTTATTTTTCCATCTAGTTATTTACTGGTGTGTGCACACGCAGACAAGTCATGCATGTGGGGGCCAGAAAACAACCTGTGGGGTCAGTTCTCCTGCTCCACCATGGGGGTGTGGGACCCAGGGAATGAACTCAGGCCATCAGGCCTGGCAGCAGGCGCTCTTACCACCGAGCCACTGCCCTGACATGAACGCATTTCTTTCTGAAGGTGGAATGACTGTGCTTCGTTCCTAGATTTAAGTTATATTTGTTTATTTAGTTTTTACGTTTTTCATCTTCCTTTGGATTTTTGATAGCTTTTCCTCTTCCCTCTCATCTAATAAGGCATGGAGGTACAGCTACGCATTTCCCTCATAGCTTCAGCCTTCTGCATAGCATAGTTTTGCCCACTCACTGTCGTCATTCTGTTCTGTGGTTATTTTTTCTTTCTGATTATGAGGTTTATCTGAGTCTTATACTATTAAGAAATGCGTTTAAATTTTTTTTTTTAACTGATTGGGCTGTTACTTATTGTGTTGTTACTAATTTCTGATTTATAGAGTTGTGGTTGGGAAATATGTCAAGCATTTGCTTTATGAGACTTATATGGTCTATACCCCTATCTATTTCCATTAATCTTGAGTTCAAGCCCTTACTATCAATTGACAAGGAATTACTACTAAAAATCTACCACTAATATGAATTTATATGACTATCTATGGATCCCCTATCTATTTCCATTAATCTTGAGTTCAAGCCCTTACTATCAGTTGCCAAAGGATCAATAATAAAAATCTACCACCAACATGGATTATCTTTTCCTTTAAAGTCCACTGAGTTTTGCTTCATTGTTGGGTGTACCTCAGTGTTGTTTCATCTTTTCACTTAATTGTTCTGTCATTGTGTACTGAACGTTTGCATCTATTTCATCTGACATTAATAGATCCAGCTACTTTCTTCTGACATTTCCATCTCCACCATTACTTTACTTCCAATACTTCTGTATCATTCTTTAAAGTTGTAAGTTGGCAGGACTGTTTGTGTCTGTTGTGTAAAGTATGTTTTAAGTATGTATATACATTGTAAAATCACCAAATCTACTTAATTAACACATGAAAAACACACACACTACATTCTTATATTATTTTTTCAACGACAGACTATATGGCTAGCAATAGTTACCATGTTATATAGTAGGTCTCTTGAACTCATTCCGTTCATGTAAATCATTCATGTAAATGAAATTATATATTGGCAGTACCAATAAATTGGTCTTTTATCAGTTACGTATGCTCGCACTTGTAGGTTCTGTGACCATCACAATGAAAATGCCAATCAGCTCTATCAGCCTCAGCCCCTTCATGACTCTTTTATGGAGACACAGCCTTTCTCCTGCCTGTGCTTCCCCCACAGCAATCGCAAAGCCATTCCCCATTTTAATATCATTTCACAAACGTGATGCATGTGGAATCATAAAGTATGTATACTTTGAAATTGGCTTTTGTTCTCTGAGCACAATGTCAAGTTCTGCCCAAGGACGTTATATCAATAGTTCACTCCTTCTAATTGTTGAGTGGTATTCAATGGTATGTGTGCATCAGTTTGTTTAACCATTCACTTGTTGAATGACGTTTGTATAGTTTCCAGTTTAGAGCTGTTATAAATAAAGCTGCTATGAATGTTCCGTATAAATTCTTCATGAAAATAACTCTTAATTTTTCTGGGATAAATGCCCAAAAATGTAATTGCTGGGTTGTGTGGTGAGTCCATTTTTAGCTTGGCCAGGAGCTGCCAGACGGCTTCCCAGAGTGGCAATGTCTGAGTAATGCAGTTTCTCCACAAAGGCATCATGTGCTGTTGACACACATCCTACAGTTCATCAGTATCTCATCCTCTGTAGCATTGTTTAAGCTTACACGTATTTTAATGGTAGTATGTTCTCTGCTAGCTTATATGTTGCTAGTTACTATGATAGGATATTGTCTAGTTCTGCTTGGCTTGTATACCCTTCAATTAGCCGTTGCAACTACTTTTTAAATAAAATTTATTTTTAGAAGTTTTAGGTTCACAAAGAAAATTGAGCAGAAGCCACCAAGCTTTCTATGTGCCCCTTACTCCAGTAACGTGTGTACTTTCCCCATCTTCATCACCCTCCACAGACCCAAATGGTACATCACATTATCACCCAAAGTCATAGTTTGTTTTGGTTGCTGTTGTTGTTTTCTGTTGTTGCAGCAAATGTACTGTATGCGTTAGATTATGGTATATGGTACTGTCTTTTTAAAGGCACCCTCAGAGGTCAGGTGCCACAGCTTGAAGAAATCAGGGCTCTACCATGCAGCTCTCTCCCTGAGACATTAAGAGCTATTCTGTGCTGTGGATTTTATGCTCATAATTTATGACCTTAACCAGTACCCAGCTCCTCCATCCTCCTTGTCAAGTAGGTTACCTCAAACCTAACTGCACGGTATAAAGCATCCTGCCTGTTATGATAAAGCTGAGGGGAACCTTGGCAGATTCCAAGGCAGGTGAGGGTGACTGAGGCAGAGTGTCAAACACACCAGGCAGGCAGACAGAGCTTAGTGGGAAGTTTTATTAGAAAGGGGAGGGTGGGGGAAGGAAAGAGATAAAGAGGTAAAGACACACAGAGACAGAGAGAGGACAGAAGAGAAGGGGAGACAGGAAAAGCCCTGTCTGCAACAACAGGAAAGAGAGATCAGAAGGAGAGAAGGAAAGAGCATGAGTGGGCAGGGATCTTTCTTTTAAAGCGGTCCTTTGCACCTGGGCTGACCAGAGTACTGCCTGAGTACATTTTGCCAGGTGACAAGGGCAGGCCAGCATAATGCCTGAATCCTTACGCTGCTAGCTCCCTCTACCAACTTACTCAAGTCAGACATGTCCCAAATGGCTCTTTTCTCTACCTCCCTCCCCCATCACCCTGCCCATGATGGCTGCCACTTTCACTTTAAGCTAGTCCTTTAATGAAGCTCCTCTTCATTTTTAAAGGGGAGCCTCTTCTCTTTAAGGCCCATTATGCCATTCCTTACATAATCGCCTGTTCCCTTTTGTAATGATCCCTTTTGTGCTGTTCTCTTCTGATTCAGGGCCTCATCATGGTCTGAATCCTTCCTCCTGACAAAGCTACTTCCAGAGTGGCAATTATGTATCGGTTCCTTTCAGAACCAGCAACCATGCCACTTTATGTAACAATGCATGTCCACGCGTATAGAATCTACCCGGTAGTTTCACTAACCTACAATCCCTCTGTGCTTACTGGGTTTCAGTCTTGTGAAGACGTTGGTGTAAAGAGTTCACTAGACCCAAGATAAATAATAAATGGGTGTCTTATTGGAGGACAACTTACACAGAATAAAGAACCGCAGCAGCCTTTTCTCTGCCCTTCTGAGTCAATGCACCACCCAAGAGAGAGCTTAAGAGACCACGCCTCACCTTTCCTTCTTTCTGGTTCATTCCAGTCCACACCTGAAGCCATGCCTAAAGGGGGTGTGGCCACTGTTACAGGTTCACAGGCAAGAGGATGCTACTTACAGTCTTGCTTTGGTCCCACCCATCCTTTCTATGCCCCATTCCTATTTCTTGGAATGGAAATGTTTACTCAGAGCCATTGTGTATCTGAAGTGTGTAATTTTTGCAGGGGCTCGCTATCCACAGATTGCCCTGAATCTCAGAGCAGACCTTAAATGTGAACTTTTGAACAATGCTACAACTGTTAGGACTTGAGAAAGTTTTAGAAGTGAGCTAAGTGCTCTTTGCATTATGGAATGAACGTTAGGGGCCAGAAGTAGAATGTTATGGTTTAAAGTGCTGTGACTGGTGTTAAGTGGGAGAGAGAGATGGATTTGTGACGGTTAATTTTGATTTGACAACCGGATTACATTAAGACAAGTCTAAGGGAGCCAGGCGGTAGCAGCCCATGCATTTAATTTCAGCACTTGGGAGGCAGAGGCAGGTGGATCTATGTGAGTTTGAGGCCTGGTCTATAAAGCTGCATAGAGAAACACTGTCTTTAAAAAACAAACAAATAAACAAAAACAAACAAACAAAAACAAACACACACAACAAAAAAAAAAAAACAAAACAAAAAAAAAACAAAACAAAAAAGAAACAAGCCCTAAGGACACTGGAGAAATGACTCCAGGGGTTAAAGCACTTGCTACTCTTCCAGAGGATCAAGATCGGATTCCCAGAACCAACATAGCAGTTCATAGCTATCTGTAGCTCCACTTACAGGGGATCTAAGAGGGTCTCTGTGGGCACCAGGCATGCATGTGCATGGACAAATGTACATGCAAAACATTCATACATATTAAGAAAAGAAAGGAATAAATGAAGGAAGGGAAGGAAGAAAGGAAGAATGGAAGGAAGGGAGGGAGGGAGAGAGGGAGGGAGGGAGGGAGGGAGGAAGAGAGGAAGGGACATAGATAAGATAGACCTAGTGAGACACACATCTGAGTGTCTGTGGGGATGTTTCCTGAGAGAATGAATTGAGGGGAAAGACCTGTGTTGAGTATGTATGGCACCAACCCACAGGATGGGGAAACTGAATGGAATAAAAAAGAGAAACAGTAGAAGGCTAATGGAGAACTGGCATTCTCATTTCTCTACTGCTCCATCCTCTGCTGAGCTACCAGCAACTGGACAGCAGCTGACTTTGCTGTAATGCCTTCCCATGAGGATGGACTCTATCCCCCGATTTGAAAGTCAAAAAACTTTCTCTTCTCTTACCATTCACTCAGGGACTTTGCCACAGTGACAAGTAACTAATTCGGTATCTGTGGGCAATTAGTTCCAAGGCCTCTGTGGGTGCCAAAGTGTGCTGCTCAAGTATCTTATATGCAGTATTTCAATATAATGCATACATCCTACTGTTAAAAACAACGCCTAGTTTACTTATTGTCCTAGCATGGCTTTTTCTTTCAAGATGTCACAATAATCCCATTGCCATCTTGGAGTAGAGATTACTTTGACTCAGAAGTCATGCCAACAAAATAAGCAGAACAACAGTGATAGCTAACTCTAATAGATTGGTAATAATAGAGTTGCTGACACTCCCTAGTGTCACAGGACCTCCACCTTGGATTCCAACTATTGTCCCCACTCCATTCTGCCTGTCTTTCCCCATATTGAGAGGCAGATGCCAGCTAGAGTCTATAAGAAGCAAGAGGTTAACTGAAAGTGGGATTCCATGCCTTGGCTTCCATGGGACGTCACCTGTGGTGGGACTTTGCACTGATGTAACTGTTTCTGAATCACCCACAGACTGTAAGTAGCCTCTTATCCATGTCCCTGGAAGAAAACCCAATAAACTCACTGGTCACCTAACGGAACTTGGTGGAACTGTTACTTTGATCTGCTGTGTAGAGCCTGGAAGGGTGAAGGGATCTTAGTTTACCTCTCCCCAGGAAAAATTAACACAGTAACTAATACGATGAAAATGCCATATGCATAACTGTTCTACAGTAACATTTAAGGAATGATGAGAAGGAAAGACGCCTATACATATTTAGTACAGACTTGGTTTTTAAAAAATATTTTTGGTTCATGGTTGGTTGAATCTGTGGGTGTAAAAACTATCCATTCAAATGGCTGACTGTTCTTATGAAAGAAAACACAATTATAATAAAGTTTAATTGGTAAATTAAGCACAGCGAAAGATCAACAAGAGTTAAAATAAAGTAGAAACCCATAAATATAACCCCACTAATGGTTGCCATGGTTTGATGCTGAATGTCCCCCAAATGATGTGTGCTAAAGCTTCTGGTTCCCAGAGTGGTAATATTCGGGAGGTGCTGTGGACCTTCGGAAGGAGGGGGTCTTAGCTCATTGAGGGGATGCCCTCAAAATAGCACTGTAGTGCCCTGGCTCCTCCCCCCTCTCACTTTCTAGTCATGCTCTGATCAGTTTGTTCTGCCATGTGCACCCACCATTACCATCTGGTACCCTGGCTTGACAACCAATGAGTCTGCCCCACCCCACCTGGGACTTCTAAGACCTCGAGCAAGAACAAACTTTTTCTTCCATAAGTTAATCACCTCTGGTGTTTTGTTAAGATTAAAGGCTTACCAACACTCACATTTAGTTGTTTGGGAGACCGGATTTGCACTTACAATGATTTATAAGAACCTGATTTAGTGACCATCAAGGACACACAGTAGCTTCTAATACAGTTTAATTCTGAGAAATGTGATTTAATGACAAAGTAATCCTCAGCTGCAACTAGAAATTTCTTTTTCTTATGGTAGCTGGGTCCTGATAAAACTTTTATCCACTTGTTAAGATGTCTACATCATTATTTATTTGATATGTCATTTACTTACTAATATTAGGGATAGTGGTGGCAAGGCTCCCACCCACCCCTCCCACCCCACTTTGCCCTCGATAGTTTACTGAAGCTAGTTATAAGACAGCAGAGAATCATAGAAGAAAAGTGGCTTATATAAAGTCACACGGCTTAATTCTCTTTAGCCTAAGGAGCCCAAGTAAAGCCTCTTTCAGTGGACCTCCACAAGGAACCTTTTGACTAGTGAAATCAACTCTCCACATTTTCATTTAAATTAGCAGAATTTTTGTTTCCTTATCTCAAGGAAAATGAAATGAAGCAAAGACAATCTTAAGGTAAATTCATGTCTTAATAATGGTTATGAGCACAGAACAGAGACACAGGAGGGAGCCCCTACTTTTGATGGTGCTGTGTTGTCACCATGGTGGCTTCATTTCTGGCATTTCCAGGATGCCTTGGCAAATGGGTGGTGGCAGCCGTAGCAAACAATTCATCAAGAATGAGGTTCAAAATATCAGCACTGATAACTATTACCATGTTTTGATTTTATTTGAACCAACAATCCTATAGTCTGTTCCTTTTTTGGGTGCCAGAATGTTCTTTAAATATCTCACGCTGACCCGTATTCTCGTGTTACTGACCTGAACTCCCTAAGTGGGCCAGTCTGTCCAGATGGAGATGGGATGTGATAACATAGGAATGTGCAGAATGAAAGTCTGTCCCGGCCCTGACTTTGAACTCAGCCCTATTCTTGGCTCTACCTTCAAAACATACTTAGAATCAGACCAATATGGAGCCAGCGTGTGTCTGAAAAGGACCACAGATCCAGAGGTGATTTTGAGCACAGTAAGAATTATAGCCGACTCCTGATTGTAATAATGCTGCCTTCCATCCTAAGCGGTAAAACATGCCTGACCTGGACATATGATGCACTTTGGATATCAATGATAAGCCACGTGGAGTGATTTAGGCCAACAAGTCCCTGCAGGGATGATGTAACGGCTCGTGCACTAAGGGGCATGTCTGAGCACCACACTTTCTACTTCCCTTGGCCGCAGTGAACTCTTGGAAATGAGTGGGGGTGGATTTGGATTTTCCCTGGCTAAATAGGAGACACTGAGCCCAGCTCCAAAACAACTGGAAGGGGAAGGAGACCAGCCCTATCCTTAGAGATCAATCTATGCACCATGAGCAGCTAGGAGGTAAAGACTCACAGTTGCATGTGCTGCTGGGTTTCTAGTTGCTATCTGTGTCCATGCACACAGAGAATTAGATACTTCACATCATTAACAATCTCTAGGTGACGGACACACGGCATTTACTGTGCCATTTATCTTTAATGTTTTATACGTTTGAAAAACTAAAAAAGAAACTGCTTTGCAGGCTCAATGAAATTAAGAATATGGATTCACTTAAAATATGAGTTTAAAGGGGAAGATAACAAGGAAAGAAACAAAAAGGAAGCTGGTAGAACCAATAAAAGATGTTAGGGAGAGAAAATCATTGCCCAACTTTAAACCACATGTCGACGCACTTGAGGGAAACAGGCGGTGTGGAGGGAAAGGATGTGTGAAATGAAAGTGATCCGACAGGAGATTAGAGATACGGGAGACAGAGGGCATGGAGCTGGCATCAGATGTTACTCATTCAGTTGTACATCTATGTGGAATTTATTCAGCAACTGCTAAATATTAGGGCCCGTGTCAGGACTCAAGGATGCAAAGTCCCTCAAGATGTTCAGAGGAAGCAGAGAAAGCAACAATTACAGACATCCACGCCTGTGGAGTGTGTACAGGGCGTGTGCTTTACAGCCCATAGGAACAGAGCGTACACAGTGAGGGCAGGCCTAGGATGTACGTGTGTGTACTCAGTGTCCAGACTGCGCCCCTCGGTGACTAAGAACAATAACATTTACCATTGCACAGTTCTAGACTCCGGAAGGCACAGTTAGCTTTGCTGAGATGAAACCAAGGAGTCGGGGGAGCTCTGCTTCCCCTGGGGGCTCTGGAGAATCCGCTCACTGTCTCCTCCTTCTACTCTGGACTGCTGGAGTCCTGGGCTTTGGCTACATCACCACAGCTCTGGTCCTGCATTCACAATGTTTTCTCCTCCTCCTCTGTGTCAACCTCCCTGTGCCTTCCTGTTTTAAGGACACGAACAGTGACATTTGGGGCCCAAATGACTGATCTAATATGGTCTCCCTGTTTTGAGAGCTTTTCCCTAATTAATTACATTTGCAAAGTCTTCATGCTATGCAAGGAGGCAGCATTCACAGCTGACTTAGGGATTAGGGAGTGGGTTCCTTTTAAGGGATTATTATTCAGCCTCACCCATGTATGGTGAGCAGAGCAGGCACAATGTCACAAAGTGTGCCAAGGGCCTTGCAACAGAGAATCCCAGCACAGCTGACTGGAGAGTCAGGCAGGAGTGTTTGTATCCTGTGGATCCACAGGTAAGGCAAGGACCTGAAGGAACATGCCCAGGTTTGGAAGACTCACTCCTCTCTTCATTGCTGCGCAAACTTCCAGACAACTGACTGGGGAGGATTATATTCCTCACAGTTTCTGAGGTCTTAGCCTATGGTCACATGATACCTTGTTTTGGGGTTTGTTGCAACATGGCGGCAGAGACCTGTTTGCTTCCTTGCTACCATGAAACAGAAAGAGCAACCTCGGCCCCAATACCCCAATCAAGGGCATGCCCCAAACAACCTCACTTTTTTGCACCCGGTCCCTCCTTCTGTAGGTCCCTCCTCCTGTTGGTCCCTCCTCCTGTAGGTCCCTCCTCCTGTTCTCCCAGCACGCCACAGTCGAGGGACCAAACCTTCAACACAGGAGCCTTTGGGGACATTTGAAATTCAAGCTATCACAAGCGTACATAGACACTGGAGCAGGAGACCAGGGAACAGAAAGCTAATTAGGAGATGGAATTCAGGGGTTAAGAAGGAAATGGGAGCCATGAGGAGATTAACTATAATGGGTCGTGCAGAAATTGTTTCCACGGCAGCAAATGCTGGACAACTGGAATCTGTGACCCATCTTAGATTACTGAATGGGTTAGACTGTTCTAACGTCCTTGATTCTTGTAGACAATGGAGTTGTCAGTATTACTGATCCAAAGTAGGGATACAACTATAATCTCGTGTGAAAAAGGAAGAGAAACTGCCAGAGAAGAATGCATTTTTAATTCGTTATCTTAATTATGACACACTATAAACCATTTGCTATATGTTATAGGGTTATCACATTCCTATTCTGAATAAATCTCACGATGTTAGATCCATCTGGTGAGTATAAAAAAAGGTCGGGGTTCTGTAACATTGTGTATCATCGCTATTCTATACCTAGTTCCATGCCAGTTTCTAATCAGCCTTAAAACCGTGGCGGACAACCCCAATGTACTGCCTTCCCATACAATTAAGAATTGTTACTTCTTGCCTTTTACTAGAGAACACATTTATTCTCACAATTGTATATCCCTCATTAAAAACAACAGTGAACTTGGCTAAGGGTTAGCTCTTACGAAGATATCATCATGTTTACCACGTCTGAGAAACTGACGTTTCAGCGGCTCGGCTGGTGGGGAAAGGAGTACATTTAGTGACTCATCTGCAGGAGGCTTTTAATACGTTGTTAAAGTGGAGGAGAGAGGTGAGAAAAGATGAGATTCTAGTTCAGGAAATCTTGAACTTGGTTCTATTACAAAACAACTTGGCCCTGTGTGATACTGGGGAGGGAATCCATGACATGCACCCCGACAGCCACACTGAACACAAAAGATGTTACTGTTCATTCCCAAGACCCAGATGAACATGCTTTCAAAACATGTAATTCTTCGTAAAGAATCAGGGAGACAGGCTGCCTTTCGTGGTCCCAGTCTAGGGGGCAGGATGCTACAGCAACCACCCTAAATTGGAGGCTGTGTGGCAAAGCCTTCCTATACACCTGTCTGGGTTCCTAGACCACACACTTCTTTGGGCAAACAATGCCTGTCCTGAACTCCAGCAGCAGTAGATGCTAGCCACTGGACTAGCCCCCACCCCCGAATTTGGGGAGGGGACGTGATGTTGCTTCACATTCTCTGCTCTCTGTCGAAGCCTCCTAAGGCCTTTGAATCCATCAGACCAAATCTCTCTGATGCTAAAGCAAGGGTTAAGTTTAAGTCTTCTATATGCCTGTACATTGTCATAGAGACTCTTTGCTGCCTCTAAAAACCAGTCCTCAACACTAGACTAATTTCCCCTATTCCAGCTCCTATTCTAGCAAAATTCTATCCCACTATCCAGCAATCATGTTGCAACAAACCTCATAGTCAACATGTATATGACATCCATACTTATTAACGGTGACTGCTACTTGCCTCAAAAGACTTGTAAATGGCTCTACATGTAAATCACAGATATTCACTTCATATCTGCTTAAATCTTAACCACAAGAACTTTTCATTTCTCCTCTGTGACTCATGCAGCCACAACCAAAGGTGTCCAGTAATATTTTCTTTCTATTCCCACTCATATATTCATAGTCACATACAGTACCATGTTAATTCTGGACGTTTCATGTAGGCAGTCATTTAAGAGGATATAAACAAGGATCACTCCTTCAAATATTGTTCAAGTGCTTTCTTATTATGAATTTACAACTGGCCCAATATGATTTATGGATGGAAACCAGAATAATTAGATGAGGAAGATTAACACCTATCATCTTCCCTATGCTCATCATTCCTATGGTGAGGAAACTTGAAATCTACTCTTTGCTATTTTAAGTGTGCAATACATTATTAGCTATATTCACCCCTGTGCAACAGAGCTCACAAATTCAGCCTTCCTCCTGCACTGGGGACTTTGTTCTCTTAGTCACCATCACCCCAGCTCTTCCACTTCCCATTCTGCTTCAGGGACTAGCTTGTTTTAGATGCCACTCATGTGCTATTTGTGAGAGCATGTGCTTTTTGTCTTCCTAAGGCTGTCTTGTTCCACTGAGCATAATGTCCTCTAATTCCATGTTGTTGAAAGTGACAGAACGTCTTTCCCTTTTAAGGTTTAATAGTATTCCGCTGTGTATATGCACCACGCTTTCTTTACCCACTCATCTGTCAGTGGCTCCCTGACTTGGCTGTTGCGAATGATGTTGCCATGGATTTGAGAGGCAGTGCAGGTATCCTTCTCTTTAAGGTACCAGTTTCAATCTTTTTGGCATTGCTGGATCATATGGTAGTGCTATTTTTAGAGGGTTTTTTTTTTATGTTTTTAAGTATTTCTGAAACATTTGCATCCTTCCTATCTTTCTGACTTCATTCCTCCCATCTCCCACATTACAAGTTCAAACATGTCACAAAAGTACAGCTACATCTTGAGAACATACGGAGTGTCTTCTGACTCTGCTGTTCCTGCCCTACACCATCCTATTGAGACAGACTCGGCACTCTGGGTATACTGATCATTTGAGTCCTCATCGTTAATTGGCTCACATAGCTTCTCCCACTAATTTTTCTATCATCAGGAAAATATGAGGCTTTTCTAGATGTATCTGGAGGGGAGGGGATAAGCCTAGTACTTAGAAATAAGTGATAGCCTAGAGATGGTCTAGTGAAAATGATTTTTAAAAATGGATCCTACCACCTAAGCTTTTATGGAGATTGCTTCTCAGGTCACAGCCACCGGAAAAGACACTACGCGAGGAGGAATACTCATGGCGAGCTAGGGTATCGGAAGGGAGATGGATGACTTATGATGTGCAGGCCAGGCGCTGCCCATGCCGAAAGTCCACAGGAGCCTTGTGCCTAGTGCTGGGAAGTTCTACTGCAACCATGCAATATCTTTTCTTGGTCACAGGACCCATTTCATGGAGAACCCCCAAAGACCCATGCTCTTCAGGAATACCAGGCCCAGAAATTAATACAGGACAGGTATTGGGGAGTATTAATTTAAGGTGTGTTCCTTTTGTTTATGTTGCATTTGTTTTACTCTGTGGAGCTGTGTTACTATTCCTGTCTAAAACACCTGGTGGTCTAGTAAAGAGCGAAACAGCCAATCATGATGCAGGAGCAAAGCTAGGCGGGGCTGGCAGGCAGAGAGGATAAATAGGAGAAATGAGGACCAGGAGGAGCATAATAAAACAGGAAGGAGGAGGACTTCAGGGGCCACCACCCAGCCCCCTAGCCACCCAGCCACCCAGCCACCCAGCCACCCAGCCAGATACAGGGTAAGAAGGAAAGATAAGGTATACAGTAATAAAGAAAGATAAAAGCCCAGAGGCCAAAGAGAGATGGGATAATTTAAATTAAGAAAAGCTGGCAAAAAACAAGCCAAGCCAAAGCCAGCATTCATAACTAAGAATAAACCTCTGTGTGATTTATTTGGGAGCTGGGTGGTGGCCCCCCACAAAGCCGAAAGAGTAAAACATCACACAACATCTCATCTAGGCAGACAAGACTCCTGTTGTCTAGTTAAGTTTTCCTCCCCTGGAGTGCAGAAGTCTGTAGCCCAGACAGGAGGGTCTGCCACAGTGGGACTGAGGAACACAAGTAAAAATCACAGTGAGAAACCGAATGCTCACCATATTGTTAGAGAGCCGGCACCAAGGCATATGTGAATCCAGAATTATTCTAGCTTTATACTTCATCCAAAATGGATTCGTTTCTTTTATTATTTAATCCAATTACATTTGCATGACTTGTTGCCTGAACCTCTTACCTTTCAAAGCATTCTTTGTAGAGAGGGCTAGTTCTAAAGCCAGAAGAGAGACTGACTCTTATTAAAAGTTAAAGAAGTTAGGCCAGTGGTCCAGGTTCCTTAAATAAGGAAACAGCTTGAGAGTTGCAAAGGACATAAGTTCCGAAGAATCAGGAAATCAGCCAAAGCCTCGGCAGGCAGCTGGACATTCATTTGACAAAGGCCTCGTGTGACTCACCACACTCAGGATGGGTCTTTGGAGGTATCAAGACTAAAAACAGCCCTAAATGGAATGGAGTGCATGACCGAACACATATATTTACGTCAGAGACCATTGCTTAGCACCTCCCGATGTGTGCCAATGATGGCAGACAGCCATGCTGAGTGACTACGGTTGGCCAAGTGACAAATGAGGCTGGGCTAAAGTGCAGGTATGAACATCCTAAAAGCAAGAGAAAGAATGTTGGATGTATGAAATAGGTTTTTAAAAACCAGTAAGTATAAACCAAGCAAAGCTAAAAACAAATTTCCCCTTAAGCATATGGAAATGACCAGCTGTTTCTACCCAGGACTTTGAGATCCAAAGACTTAGCATTTTTCTTTCTTCTGGAGAAAGCCACTGTCAGGAAAGAGACGGATGACAGCAAAGCTAAATCAGTGAGGGCGAGGGTGTCACAAAACTCATCATGGGCTTCGTAAGCGCAGTGAGACAGCCCTGCTCATCTCTCCCTTCACGTTTACTCTTAACTCTGGGTTCTTTTCAAGCTTCATCTCTAGCAATGGCCTAAAGCGTGGACTAAAAATAGCTTCGCTGCCGAGCCTGCTTGCTTGCTGTACGATCTTGGAGCAAGTTGTTCAACACAAGTTCGTTTACATGAGCAGTGAGGATAATGTGCACCTCACAAGTCTTCTGTGGAGCTCAAAGGACGTAACAACTATGAAGTAAATACTTGACAAATGTCAGCCTCTCCAACCTTGCCTCTTCCTAGCCAAGTTGTATGATTTCCTTTAAATACGTTGACTTTAAAATTTTAAGCCATTGAGAATCTAAAGTTCAAACAAAGGACGTTAAAAATTATGAACTTTCATTTCATCCTATGCAGTGTAGCCCCTTTCCACCACATCCTTTCGAAATCTTAGCCATCTGTGGCTGTGAGGAACTAGGATCAAAACCCTCCTTTACTGCCTTTCCCACCTTCCTCTCCTGCCCCCTTCTTCATCTTCCCATGCTGGTTCTTCATTAAGCATACAGCAGGACTGGATCTGAAGATCCCACACCAATCTTAGCAGCAAGGACATAGGCTCGGGAAGATGAAGTCATTCACTCAAGTGCAATCAGCTAGTTAACCACTGGCTGTAACACTGGCTGGAAACCAGGTGTCAGCATTGGTTACATTGTTAGCCCCTGAAGGAAGGGCGCACAAACGGAGGGGCCCAGGTGAGCGCTCACCGTGATCCGGTGGGAAAGAAACACTAGGACCTGGTTTGATTGTTATTGTTTGGTTGCGTGTGTATTTTATGTGTGGTGTGCTTGTGTAATTGCAAGTGTGCGTGTGCGTGTGCATGTGCGTGTGCGTGTGCGTGTGCGTGTGCGTGTGTGTGTGTGTGTGTGTGTGTGTGTGTGTGTGTGTAGAGGCCAAAGCTTGATGACTGCATGTTTTTCTTCATTACTTTCCACCTAATATATGGATTATGGGTGTTTTGCTCAGGCCTAGAACTTGCTGATTTAGCTAGTCTTATCTTGCTTTCTCTGGGGGAAATCTCAGCTTCTAGAGTGCTGGGGTTACAGGAAACCATCACAATCACCTAGCATTTACATGGATTCTGGGACCCAAATTCCAGCCCTCTGTTTACAAGGAAAGTGCTTTGCCCATTCATATGTCCTCAGGCCTGAGTTTGAACTTCTAGTGTTTAAGAAGATGGTGGAAACTTGAAATTTTAGAGCTAATTTCATTTTACAAATTTATTCTTTGAGACACAACCTTAATTCCCAATTTAAATGACAATATGCCACCATTTAAATGAAATTCACTAGCATCAATAACTTTATAGGAATGTAATAGTCCAGACATTTCAACAAATGTCTCCAAAACTTAACTAAAAAGGGGCTGGAGAGATGGCTCAGTGGTTAAGAGCAGTCACTGCTCTTCCAGGAAACCCAGGACCCATGGCAAAACACCAATGCACATAAAATAAAAATAAATAATTGAAAAACTTTAACTAGAAAAAAAACCCCAAAACTTTAACTAGAAAGGCCAAGAAAACAGGTGCTATGAGTTGTCCTTTTGTATGCTGCAAATATGTGTTGCTTTTATTAGTTTATGAATAAAACTGTTTTGATCAATGGCCAGGCAAAATACAGCTAGGTGGGAAATCCTAACAGAATTGGGGAGAGAAAGAAGGTGAAGTCAGAAAGATGCCTTTAGTCGCCAATGGGGTAACATGCTGGAACATTACCAGTAAGCCACAGCCTCATGGCAATACATAGATTGATAGAAATGGGTTATTTAATAAGAGAGCTATCCAGGAATATGTCTGAGCCATTGGCCAAACAATTGTAACTGATATTAGGCCTTGGAGTGTTGTTTCATAAGCAGATTCCGGGACCTGGTGGTCGCGAGAGAAACCGTTGGTCCACTGGGACTGGGTGAGGCAGAGAAAAACTCCCAACTACATCCAGGTGCTTTCAGATCGAAGACGACTTCTCCCTTAAACTTTAAAAAAGAAAATCTGAATTGTATCCTCATATTTTGATAAATGGGCTTCTTTAAGGTTCTCAGCTTTGACCTTTGATAAACCTTTGGCTTTTATTTGTATAAGCGAAGGGAAGTATTATACATTTATGAGTAAATGGAGAATTTTAAATATGACTTTTAGACAGTAAACATCAAACTAAGATATAGTTTTAACCTTAAAACCATTTAAATCTCGTTTTTAAGCTTATGTGCTCATGTGTAAACCTTCATGAATGCATGCACCATCTGCACGTAAGAGCCCACGGAGGCTGGAAGCAGATATCAGATCTTCTGGAACCAAAGTTATAGGCAGGAGGTTGGGAGCCATCCTGTAGGTGCAGGGAACTGGATCTGCCATGTCCTCTGCAAGAGCAGTAAATGCTCTTAACTGCGGAGCCATCTCTCCAGCCCTAGCTAATCTCATCTTTAAATGTTGGCAATGTATTAAACATTTTAAACGTCTGTAAAGGTCAAACATGACACATCATATCTATGCTCCAGATTTAGTCCACATCTGGCCAGTTTGAGGCCTCTGCCTCCTTCCTGTTAGCCTAATTTAGATGTCCTAAAATTTAATTTGCTTTTAATTTTTGCACTGCCTACTCAAAAAAAAAAAAAAAACAAAAACAAAAAAAAAAAAAAAAGAAAAGAAAAAACCTTCCATGGCTCCTGATTGTTAGATAAAACCTTAACTTTATTACTTTCCCTTTAAGGCAATCCAGGACTAGAGCCAAGGTCCTATACCCTATTCTCACCGTATAGTCTCCATTTACTATAACAACCACAACCACAACCACATACATTGGACCAGACTCTAGGCATGGACATTTCTAGAAAACACAGGTGTTTCTTGTTCCCAGGGTTTTACTTTCTGAAATGCCCTCCACCTGTAAGTTCCCGCCACAAAGTCTTGCCACCTTAAGTGTCTAACTGAGACACCATTTTCCTTAACGCCATCCCCGACCTAGCTACCTGGCAGAGATGTTCACAGGCTTTTATATTATCAACGTGACACCTCAGATCTCTTGGAGGTACATACACCTTCCCAGACACCTAATAACATTCCTGAAAGAAATGCTTGGGGGCTGGAGAGATGGCTCAGAGCTTAGGAACACTGGCTGCTCTTCTAGAGGTCCTGAGTT
Organism: Cricetiscus sungorus; assembly: GCA_030556225.1. Classification (NCBI taxonomy): domain Eukaryota; kingdom Metazoa; phylum Chordata; class Mammalia; order Rodentia; family Cricetidae; genus Cricetiscus; species Cricetiscus sungorus. Next base: position 30,491,552 of record JANBXA010000366.1, on the reverse strand, counting down.
CAATTCCCAGCAACCATGTGGTGGCTCACAACCATCTGTAATGAGATCCGGTGCCCTCTTCTGGCCTGCAGGCATACATACAGACAGAACACTGTATAAATAATAAATATTTAAAAACATTTGGGTTTTGAACTACAATGAATATTCCCATGGTGCTTTGAACACACAGCGAGCCCAGTAAACATCTCAGAAACATAATAGTCTTTTGCACTGAAAATGTGTGAACACAACATAAACCAAGCCGGCAGAACTCATCACATCTAAACTTCCATAACAGAGAACTCCCCCACCCCCCAAGTGGGACAGGTTGTCAATTTCCTAACAGCAGTGGCTTCCACAGACTTTCTGCTCCAGGCATTCTTACGTCTGTCCCAGACACCAACACCTCTAAGAGGGCCCTGTCCCAGGAAAGCTCTTCAGGGGGCATCAGTACTTCCCAACAGAGGAAGGCTAATCTGTAAGACCTGACGGCAATCTCCGTGAAAGCAGAGAGCTGGCTGGGCAACCAGCAAGTAGAAACTGTGCGAGTATTTCAGATGTGACAAAATGGAGGGAAACAGCAAACAGCCAGTTCTAGCCTGCTGGCCGTTCCCAGTGCTAACCATGGCTGTGGGGGATTGGGAACTCAGATCTCACACTCGTTTTGTTTTGTTTGGAGTTGGATCCCATATTCAGCCATCTCTCTGTTCAGTCAGTGTCAAAGGGGAAAGGCTAAATTCCATTTTACTTTTACTGTCCAAGACAGCACTTGTGGCACTCACAAAAATGTTTATTGAATGGGTTTTAAAACTCAATTTTCACTTTTCCTCGAAACAAAGGTAATTGTCTTTTCAGAAGCAAGCAAAAGGATAGAATACTATGGCTTATAAGATGGCCCAACTCTACAGCAAAGGAGAACCAGCCTACAGTCTACAATCCCATAGGAGCCAGGTAACAAAGAAGACCCTAAGAGAGACATACATGGGTTTGTCTAGGAAGGGAAAATAGACAGGATCTCCTGAAAACCTTCATCCAGTAACTGATGGAAGCAAACACAGAGATCCACCACTATCCACTGGTCCAAGCTTCTGGAGTCCAGTGGAAGAGAGGGAGGCGTGATAATATGAGCAAAGGGATCAAGATCATGACAGAGGAACCCATAGAAACAGCTGACCCAAACTAGTGGGAGCTCACTGACTCTGGACTGACACTGGGGAACTTGCACAGGACCCAACTAGTCCCCCTGAATGAGGCTTGGGCAGCTTGTGGGGCCACTCACAGTGGAAGCAGGAGCTATCCCTAATGCATGAACTGGCTTTTTGTAGAACACTTTCTATGAAAAAATATCTTGCTCAGCCTAGACATGGGGGGGGGCTGGTGGGCTGGGCTGGCCCTGCCTTAATGTTGGTGATGGGACAGATTTCCAGAATTGGTTGACTCCCCATGGGAGGCCTTACCCTCTCTGAGAAGCAGATGGGGGGGGGCGGTGAGATGAGGGGAAGGTACGGAGAGCAGAAAGAGGGGAAGATTAATATTTAAAAAAAAAAAATAAGATGGCCCAACTCTCCACACTCATGGGAAAAGCAGGCATAGCCTTATCTCAAACCAATAAGAGATATCAGTTTAGTAGTGCCAGTTAGTATATTCCGGGTACACCCTTTCTGACTTGTATAACTGTGTACTATCGAGGGCAAGTTAAGCCTTGCAAACATTTATGTCACATGATAATCTGCACTTGGGAGAGCCAAGGCAATTAGGAATTGCAGGAAATGTTAAAGGAAATGGATGACCCCATAAGGTCTCTCTGTGAAAACAGTGCTTGGCTGTTATGAATGATGTCATGGTTGGTCGCATCGAATCATTTTAGCAAGAGCAGAGCATGCGTTCTTAAATTTTTATTGGGACTGTGTCTATTACAAGCATAATATACATCGAGGAAGTCTCCATGAAAAGAACGTCTGTTCTGTGTAATTCTATGGATGGAAGCAAGGAGAAATGGGAAGGTCTCCCAGCAAGACCCCTCCCCAATTTTATTATCTTTTTGTGACAAAACAGACTTAAAATTAAGAAGGTAGACTAGGCTGATTTATTCTTTATACAAATCACCTCTGAGCTCAGAAGCTAACATTCCAGATAATTTTCAAGAGCAAAAGAGATCTAACCCTTTGATTAGTGATTAAAATTCCCCACTTAGGACAAAAGTAACAAAATCTTATGGATGCATTCTTGTAAAAAAAAAAAAAAAAAAAAAAAAGAGGCCCATGGCTTTGTTACTGTGCAAGAACAAAGTAACAGGCTTCGGAAAACTGGAAGCCTAAAGCTTACCCGGTGAAAGCTTCCTTGATCAACTTGAAAGAATATGAGCATTGCTAGAGGCAGAGCTGGGGGAGAGCTTTTCTCCTCTCCCTGATCTTGGGGCCATCCTAAAATAAATCAACCCCTTTTGATGCTCATATATTATATAACCTCCAGCCTAAACCCGTGCTGTTTAGGCTGACAGCGTTGTTTTCTCAAAGAGCAAGCGATGAAGACCTGCAGCCTGAGACTGTCAGTGTTTCTCGCAGGGAAGGGCGATGCTGAGACCTTGGGGACACAACTCTGCACAGAGTTGACATCTGGGAGGCCCTTAATGGGTATCTGCTTGTGAGAAAGGTGTCGCTTTTTTTTTTTCTGTTTGAACCGTGAAAGGAACCTGGGGTGAAAATAAATAAGGAGAAAGCCACTCCCATAGCCCTGGGATCCTGGCAGAAGGGAGGGGAGGGGAGCCGAGGTTCCTGATTGGGGGCTGAGGGGAGCAGAAGCCCTGAGTGAGGCCGGGAGCACCCTGGGGGTCTGCTGCTCGGCGGAGTGGGGAGGGAAGGAGGGAGATGAGCGTGTGCCGGGAGGTGTCACATGTCGGCTCTGCCCACTCGCAAGGCCGCTGTCGCGCGGAGAGCCGGCAGGAAGGCGCCGGCCGAGGCCTGGAGCCTCTGCGGGGCCTGCGCGGAGCTGCGCCCTGGTGCGCGGGCGGCCTTACCTGGTTTCTGCGGTACCAGGCGCTCGACAGCGAGCCGTTGCCCGGGCCCGGCGCCCAGTATGTGAAGTTCCGAGACAGCTCATCCAGGACGGCCGAGGGGTCGTCCTCGGGGCCCGCGGGCACCGGCGTCGCCATGAGGACTGGCTCCGCGCGCTGGGCTCCGGTGCCGCGCCACCCCGCCCCGCCGCCCCTCCGCAGGCGGACACTTCCTGCCCTCGCCGGCACCCGGTTCCCCTGGCGCGCAGGTGCGGTCGGGGCTCGGCCTCGGTGTCCACACCTGTCAGCGCAAGAATGAGGTCATCATCGCTTTTGCCTCCGGGATCTACTGTGCGCGCAGCAAATGTTTGTCCAAGTGCACGGAGAAGAGGAGCCATAGGTCAACCCAAAGAGTGACCGGCGCCCTTGGCAATCCCCTTCTCGCTTGTAGGTCTAAAACGGTCTACAAATTGGGAAAAGTCACGATTCCCCCCTCTCCCCAGTAGTGTGAGCAGTGTGGGATTTAAGAGCCCAGCAACTGACTGAGCGTTAGGAATATTCATAGAATAGAGAAGGGATACCCCATAGCAGCTGAAGGACCCCAATGCGTTCACTCAGATGGCTGAAAAGTTGCCAGCTGCTATAGATAAAGATTTAGGTTGAGGCAGAAATGCTAAGAAGAACCTTAAGAGTTCATACAGGCTATTCTGGTCTGACTTGTTTTTAACTCTGCCACACTACAAATGATCTCTCTGCGGCATCTCCCACTCAGAGTCATCTATGATTTTGTCCTGTTGTTTGAAGTGTCTGCACTTGGAATTCTTTTGTTTACGGGGGCCCTGGGATTCTTCTTAAGCCAGCTTCCACAACTTGACTTCGAGAGGTGGGGGGAGAGGAGGGAGGGAGGGAGGGAGGGAGGGAGGGAGGGAGGGAGGGAGGGAGGGAGGGAGGGAGGGAGGGAGGGAGGGATTCAAGAATAGAATCCAGTCTAGCCGGGACCTGGGTGAACGCTGCTGTGATGGTTTCTTAGGGGAGATATATGAACGAGACAAGAAGAGTGTGAAAAAGACATTTCAGATTCAGCAAAAACAAAGAAAGTCATCAAGACTGTTGTGTTGTTTCCTGCTCGGGTAACCAAAGTGTTGAGTCCACAATTAATAATTGTAGCTACTATGCTCAATTTAAGGAAACTAATTTGTTTTAAATAAACATCCTATGGAAAAATACCCATTTGTTATATTTCATTATTTTCATAAGTATATGATGCTAGGAATTGAACCCATTGCCTTTTGCAAACTAAGGGAGCTCTCCACCCCCGAGCTCCTATGCCTGTCATGTGATTCTATGATGTCACTTCCATTCTGCTTTGCCATGTCTGGTATCCACCCACCCTCTAGAAGAAAATGTTTCCCCAGAATCTCCAACCTCCACAACCCATCATCTTTCCTCCTTTGACCCCATTGGCCAGGAATAGGTCACATGCCTGATTTTACCTGCAAGGGATTCTTGGGCATTTCCAGCCTGGAGAGTAGGCTGTGAGCTGTGTCAGAAGGAAGAGAACAAGGATGGGTGGGGTGACAGAGGGGAGCTAGCAGAACTGGCACCATCACTCGCTAGTATTTTCTGTCAGCCAGATTGTAGGTAGGCATGCAGTCTCTAACAAGCAAAATACAGACAGACTCTCTTGTTCTCAGTATGCCTCGAAGCCTCCTCCCCCACAGACAATAACGTTCACGGTTAACACCAGGCCCCATAATCCACTGCACACACCTCATTCCACTTTATTTCCTGACACAGAAAATGAGCTTCGATTTCTTTATATTGGTATAAATCCTCCAATTTTGGAGGAAGCACTTGGTGGGGGGGAAGATGTGACGTGCAGCCTACGTTACATTGCGTGGTCGATCAATAGATTCCAAGATGAGGCTGCTATCACGGCTGCTGTCCTAGTGTGTGTGGGTGTTTGAAAAGCAATTCGTGACCAGAGTTCCCTCCCACAGGGTTCATAGGAGGCGGCAACAGGGATGCATGAACTATTTCTGTCCTGGTGGTGTAGGTGGAGATTCGGAGACAGTTCGTGCTTTGAAGGCCTCTGCCTCTTGTGGCTTCTTGGGTGAGCAGAGGAGGCGGGGAATACCTGGTTTATTTTTACCGGGTGTGGTCAGCCTCCCGCCCTCGGGGCTCCCTGTTCTTGGGTTGACTTGCTGTTAATTCTGGCATGGCACCATTTGAAGCCAGGCTTCACTTAGTGCTTGAAGAGTGAGTTCCATTTGGCCCTTCTTATTTAGGATCATTTAATTGCAGAATTAATAAAACTTCAAAATCATCTTTAGCAAGACTCAATTAACACTAGTTTTTTTTTTTTGTTGTTGTTGTTGTTGTTTCTGCGTTTTTGTTCGCTTGTTTACAATAAGCTTCTCACAAATGACAAGTAGAGGGTCAGAGGTAAAGAAACTCTTTTCAGAGGCTCACTTCCTATATGCAAGCGAATTTCAGACCGGAGATTTTAAAGAGAAAGACAGAGCCTTAATTTTGTGACAGTAATGTAGGAAGTAAACTCCAAACAGAAGCTTGGCAGACTTCCTGTGTTGCAATTCTAACGACTGCGTGTTTGCTGTGTGGCTTTGACCCAGCTGCATCATTTCTCTGAGGCTTTCCGTCTTTTTCATAAAAGAGAGAATAGGAATAGGAGAGATGGCTCAGTGCTTTAGAGCACTGACAGCTCTTCCAAAGGACTGAGGTTCGATTCCCAGCACCCACATGGCAGCTCACAACTGTCTGTAACCCCAGTCCCAGGGGATCCAAAGCCCCCTTCTGGTCCCCTATGGCACCACATATACGTGGTGCATAGACATACATGTGGGCAAAAACACCCATTCAGTCAAAATAAAAATAAATACAATTGCAAAAACAATTTTAAAAAGATAAGCACTTAAAGCAGGAAATATTCAACAAATGCTGAAGTATTCAGGAAATGTTGGCTGTTGCTACCCATAACCTTAAAAAAGGAGACAACAAAACTTCCTTAAATGAATACTAAGAAAACATAAACCATAGATGGATATTTGACATTTAATTACAATAAAGCCAGGAACTTGTATACATGAATAGACAGTATAGAATATGAAAGATAAGTTGGGAACTGAGAGCCCATATTTGTCACATCTACAACTGACAAAATAATTCAGTAGCCAGCATATACAAGTAGCTTTTGTAGGCTATGAAGAAAAGTAGGCAAAAATATAAAACAGGCATTTTTTTTCTTAAGGCAAATACGAATGGTTAACAATAACAACAATAACAATGCAAAATATTTTAAATTTCAACAATAGGCAGAGAAAACCCAAATTGAAACCTTCAACAACACCCACTAACTACTCACTGGTTTGAAGAAGTAAAATTTTAAAGCTATCACACACTATATACACAAAATGGAGCTCTATTCAGCCGTCTAGAAAGTGAAATTATGTCATTTGTAGGTAAAAATGGATGGAATCAGAGATAATCATGTTAAGCAAAATAAGCCAGATACAAAAAGACAAATATGACATACTTTTCCTCTCAGATATGGATTTTTTAAAAATGTGTGTATTTCTGTGCTTGTATGTGTGCAGGAGTGTCTTCGTGCCTCTTATGGGTCGGTTCCCAAAGAAACCAGAAGAGGGGATCTACCCTCAAACCAGAGCTCCAGGCAGTTGTGAGCTACTGAGCCTTCTGCAAGAGTAGCAAAAACCACTGGGCCATTTCTGCAGCCCGTGTGTGGAATCTTACGTAAAGTGGCGTGGCTGTTTATTTAAGACACACACACACACACCCTCTCACATGCTTTATGTCATTTCCATGTAAGACAGCCAACTGAAAGTGAGAGCTCTGTCTGGGCGCATTTGCATCACTGTGTTACTCAGGGAATTGTTTCAGACAGTGAAAGTCTGAACTTGTTCAGTTCATAAACATCCTTCCCGAATATTTTTAATCCACTACAGGTTGAATACAACCATGTGGCACTTTCAGATGCAGAACCCTGAAAGCGTACCCCCAAAATAAAATTAAAGCAGCCAACAGAGCTAGGTGACTGTGTGAAGAAGTCTAAATGGGAAGCACGGAGTCACTTAGGTAGGCACTGGCAGGTGCTGTGTAAGAGCCACAGAAGCCAGCAGTGACGAGTTAAGGACAAGGAAAGCCGGGAGAGAAGGCAGTTTATGAAAGGCAACGGAGGAGGCATGGCAGGGAGGAAGAAGGATGAGTTTTACCCTATGGCCCAGTTGGGGTGACTGGACACAAAAGCTGCACCATTGGCTGAGGTGAAGAAGAAGAAAAGAATGGGTGTAAGTTTGATTTGATACTCATGAATTTAGGAGCTTTGGAACATTCAGGAAGGAAAGGATGTGCAGGTATCCAAAGGAAAAGGAGTGGGGTCAGAGTCGAGGGAATCAGTATGGGAGCCACCCACATGCAGGTATCAGAGACAAACTTCTTTTAGAGCAGTGGTTTGCAAACTTCTGTGAAGGGCTATGTAATAATTTCAGTGTTTGTGGGCCATATGCTCCATGTCACTATTATTCAATTGTGCCACTGCAGAAAGCAGCCAAGGATGTGTAAACAAGTGGATGAGACTGTGTTCCAATAAAGCTTTATTTACAAACACAGAAGGCTGCAGATTTTGTCTCATGGTCCATTGTTTGCCAGCTCCTCTTCTGGAAAGAAAAAAGGCAAACACACAACGAGAGGGCAGTAAAGACTTTTGGAGAGGTAAATGAACACTTCCCTAGAATTCATGGCATGTGGCTGACAGGGTCCCAATTCAAAGAGAAGTTTGGTAAGTCATAATTAAAGGCTGGAAAGGCAGAGTGAAGCTTGGCTATGGCTGATTGGGGAGTATAGGCTTTATCTTCAGATCAGTTTTGCACTGGTGGGATCATAGCCACAACAGTTCTTGATGTCTGTCTTAAAACCATCGGTTCAGAAAGATGATGGTTCAGAAAGACAAATTAGACAATTGGCTCCAAATCTCCATTCCTCTGCATGACATAATAGTTATACTGTTATCCCATCCCTTGCTGAATGACTACACTTGCTCCCACTAGAGTTATTTTCTCAGTGATGCTGAGATTGGCCAGTATAAATGTGACAGAGAGATAGCTATGGGCCAAGACCTCAGACACATCTCTTTCTTGTCTGCTTGTTCTGTGTCCTATGTTTCTCCCAGGTAAAAGAAGGCCCCAAGTAGCCACTGTTAGGGGAGCATCTAAAATGCCATGCAGCATACTTTAAGCCAGTCTTTATAATATTTAGCAGAAGATTCTTGGTCAGGAATATAAATATGAGTAGTTAAAAGCCACTGAAATTTGGAGGCCGAATGTTATATAACACAAGTAAATAAGGTAAATTGTAACCAACATTGGATAAAAAAAAGTCTATAGTTTCAAAACTCTCTTTGACCTGATGTGGGACATGTGATCTCTACTCAACAACAATGGCTAAAGGCAAAGAGATTTAGTATTACGATTGGCCTATTTGGGTCATGTGCTCACTCTCTTCAAGAAAATGGGAGTGCTAACAATGCAAGAAGAAAGGATGCTGTGAAGACCAAGCTACAGCCAACACTGAAGGAAGCCAGTGAAGAGTGGCACCATCGAAACTTGGGCAGGAGGCAGACTGAAAATGGCGGGTGTATTCAATACTGCCATCAGTGGGAAAGAGGGCACCGAGACAATAAACAAAGCATGCTTATTGGCTTTGGAAATAATGGGGATTATTGATGACCTCTTCCTGTGCAGCTTCAGCTGACTATTGGGTTGTCAGATAATGGATAACTATAAAATACCAAAACAAAAACATAACAAAACAAAAATCCATACAATTTATTTAAAAAGACTTGAGATAAGGAATCAGATAGGAGAGAGTCAGCTGTGTTTTTTATCTGAGCGTCACTTCGAGGGGAATACTTCCCAGAAGAGGGATGTTCAAGCTTGCCTGAGGCAGATTCTGAGTGGTCAAGCACCCTGGAGAGTGCAGTCATGTCTGGCAGACCCTTAGGGCTGGCAGATAAGCTCAGGCCAGCTATGACCCTTAGAGCTTACTGCGCCTTTGGGAAGCCAACGTGAAGACCGGAACCAAGCAGTCTCCCTCCTGGAGGATCTAGGACAAAGCCAGTCTTAAACAACAGTAGTCAGCTGACAGAATGCTGACCTGTACCCTCACCCCCGTAAGAGTTTGACCTTCTTAGGGGCCCCAGCATTAGCTCCCCTGACTTGCCTGCAACTTGTCTTTACTGTCTCTGACCAGGGAGAGGTTCGCAAAGCCTGGTGAGTAGTCCAATATGTCGTGGTTCCTGTTGTGCCCTTGCCCCTTACCTTCCCCATGAGATGCCATCTCACTGCCTTGAGTTGTTTATAAGAGGCTCCAAGGACGCATCCACGGCAAGTTATTAACATTACAGATCTTCTCCTGTGGTTATTTGCTTCCTAAGTAGATTCTCTTGGCAACAATTCATAACCCAAGGAGACTTTCACATACACAGAGAGAGATGGGGGTCTGGAAGAATCACCCCGCAAATCTTTACACAAGGTAGGCTTGTTACTGATAGGGTCATCCCTGAACTGGAACGAATATACAGGGAAAGGGAGATAAGAACTTTAATTTTTAGAAAGACGATATTTCATTTGCAGTGATAACAGGTTCTGATAGCCACTGCTCGTGGAAAGGGCCCTTCAGTGACAAATACGGGGCCTGACGAATTAGCTTCTACCATTCTGTTTCCTTTTCTTTTTCCTTTGCAGGGATGGGGGTGGGGTGGGGGTGGGGTGGGGTGGGGGAGTGAATTTGGTCTGTGTCATAATCAGACTGGTCCTTCAGGTTTCTGTGACCATTCTTGCTGAACAGAACTTTTGTTCTCTAGAGAGTTTACTTCCCCACCCGCTCCTCATTCTCCCCTTTGCCACTGTCATCAGCAGTCAAGATTCACTTAGCACCTGCTGCTCCCAGAAAGGATTGTGGTGACCACTGAAGCAGCTACACCAGCTGTTTAAAGTGGCTTAACTTTAGTTTAGGAGACAGACAATGCACATGAAAAGATGAACACAGCGAACTGAATGCTGAAGAAACCCAGGGATGAACCATGGGTTCCAGAATAAGACGGACACAGTGGGAACCCTTCAAGGTCACAGCTCTTGAAGGCCTGGGAGAAGAGTGTGGCCAAAATGAATGTGGAGGTGGCAGACAGAAGGACAGGAGTACGGGACACCAGGATGGAAGAGGAAAGTGCAAATGCATGTGTAAGGCCCAGGAGATACCAGCTCCCTCTACCCAGCAGCTTGGTGCCTGGAGAGCAAGCCTCCAGGAACAGCTTGAGGTCCAGATTGCTAATTAGAATTTTTTTCTCTCTCTGTAGTTTTCCAGGATCAGCATGGAATGTCATATGCATCTCTGGCAGGCTTCCTAGACCTGTCTAGCCAGTCAAGTACCACGGCTACGCCACCGACCCACATGTGTTCCTTCTGTGAAGCCTTCTCTGGATTTGCATGTGCTTAAAATAAGGCAAAAACAAGAAAAGGGGGGAAAAATCTCCTCAGTCTTCATGCACGGAGGTGATGCTGCGTTTCTCTGCTGTGTCCTCTATCTGCATCAGAAGCACTGGTGTGTCTCAGAGGACAAAGATGGCAGGGCCAGTTCTGGGGTTTGCTCCGCAGGTACCCAGCCTGTGCTGTGCCCTTAATTAGTTCTGCCCAAATGTGGGCACAGATGAAAGTGGCGCACATGATGATGTAGGGTAGGCTTTGCCTCCTACCAGCCAAAAGCACAGCTTCCCACCCTGTACCCTCCCCATATGCTTCCCTGAATTTCCCAGCTCTTCCCGCACAGTGTCCCACATATCTAGCCTTGTGCTGTCAGCCTGCTCTTATTCTGCTGCTAACCAGCTTCATGGCTTTGGGCAAAGCCACTTAACTGTGTGGGCCTTGTTTTTCCCATCACTGAAAAGAGGGGTTTGAACTACATGGCCTTTGAGAAAGTTTCCAACTGGGAAGGAGGCATCTACAAAAATTTCATCTTCTTCACATTTGCCTTTAACAATTTTTTTCCTCCCCTTGCTACTTAGGAAAGGAAGAGAGAGAGGCTCTAAAAACTGGAACATGGTTATTGTGCTCTTAGAAATACAGTAGAGCTGGTTAGCTCTGACATGTAGGATTTAGGTAGTTCTGGGGGTCTAACCTGTGGCCCATCCCTGAACACTGTGTGGTCTGAGCAAAGGATTTTACACCCCCAAGCCCCAATTTTCTCCTCTTTAGAGGACCTAATAAGATTCCCTGCTTTGTAAGATGATGCTGGGAATTTCACAACACAGTGTGTTAAAAGTGCTCAGCCATGTGTGACCAGGAGCAATTATTCAATACATTTAATTACCATAGAAGATAAACATTATGTGTTTATGTTATTATTGTAACAAAACTCATGAGACAGTTACTTTACCTTTTTTTTTTTTTTTTTTTCAAGACAGGGTTTCTCTGTGTAACAGCCCTGGCTGTCCTAAAACTCACTCTGTAGACCAGGCTGGCCTCAAACTTTCAGAGATCCACCTACCTCTGCCTCCCGAGTACTGGGATTAAAAGCATGTGCCACCACCCACCCAGAAGGAGATAGTTGCTTTTTAAATGGCTTATTTGATCATAGTTTTTAAAGTTCCAGCCTATAATCTATCAACCCTAAAGGCAGGGTTTAAGTGAGTCCACCAGACCCAAGATAAATGATAAATAGGTGTTTATTAGGGAAGCACTTACACAGATGAGAGGAAATAACCACCACTGTCTTCCTGCTCCAGAAGGTGCAGGAGAGAGAGACAGAGAGAGTGACCAAATCTGGTCACTGTCCCAGGTTAAGCAGAGACGCAGCTGGGGTCAGAAGTGCGGCTATTGTCTCTGGTTGAGTAGTAGGGCTGTGAATGGTTGCTCTCAAAAGCCTGTGTGCATGTGGTGGGGCGGGGAGTAGCTATTGTGCATCTGTAGGAGACCTCTGGAGTAGTCCATCATGCAGTGGCTCTTAAGGATTCCTCCTGTCATCAGGAGCCCAGGCTGATGTAAGCATCCTCACAGCCACACATGCAGTTCCTTCTTGGATTCCCCCAAACACCCTGTGTTCCAGGTGTAGGAACTACTCCCCTACCATTGCAGCTGCTGCTCAAGCCATAGCTTCTGCATCTGGATACCTAAGGCACAGCTGCTGCAGACTCCTTTATCCCTGATCTAAATACTATTTATGTAGCCCTAATACCTAGCACAGTGCCTTGCACATGGAAGTACCAAAAAGCCTGGAGGTGCAAGAAAGAGCTGGTGACCAATCACCCCTCCTTCAGCAGGGATGGTAATGGTGTAGTTCTCCTGATTTCAACATGTAACATATGCAAAGTACTCATTAATTTTCCATACTGACTTTGAAATATGAGGTGAATTTTGTGAATGGGATGCATCTCAGTTGAGACCAGAACATTTTCAGTTCTCAGTAGCCATAGTCACATCCAGCCAGTGACTACTTACTCTAGGGAAATCAAAGCAAGAAAGCAAGCAAGACACCATCCCTCAGACCCCATGCCTCGTCCTTCACTCACTTCCTGTCTCAAGACTCCATTCTTTCCACAATGGCTACCCTGGGAAATAGCTTCTTCCAGTTTCTTGAAACACATGCTCTTACCCGAGTGGCTGTTGTTTTGTTTTGTTTTGTTTGTTGTTTTTTTTGTTTGTTTGCTTGTTTTGTTTTTAACGTTACCTCTTTCAAAAGGTCCCATGTTAGAAGGAACACCGAAGCCATATTCATTCCATAAGACGCACATCACCACATGGGATTGTCAGCTCCAAATACAGTCAAGCTTGCTGTTGAGGCAGGCAACTGTTGGCTTGGAAGTCTTTACCCACTGTGCTCTTGTCTAGATGCCACCCCAATGCAATTTCATTTGCCCATTCAATTCGTTGAGTGTTGTAACAAGTAACATGTAACAGAGGTACAAAGAGCATAAGGAACAGGAAGGATGCTATCTCTGCTCTGGGAACCTTAGATTCGGGTGATAGTGGAAGAGGAATAAGCAAGGTCTCAGAACACCCTGAAAAGATGAATAAAATAGCTGGTACTCTGAAAAGTCATGGGAGAGTGACTAGGCTAGCACAGAGGTGTGCATGCTTCAGTGCAGAAGTGTGTGTGTGTGTGTGTGTGTGAGAGAGAGAGAGAGAGAGAGAGAGAGAGAGAGAGAGAGAGAGAGAGAGAGAGAGAGTGTGTGTGTGTGTGTGTGTGTGTGTGTGTGTGTGTGTGTGAAGGGTAAGTTACATACTTCTAATGTGAGAGCTGAAGTCTGAGAGCTGGCGTGTGGGTTGTTGGAACGAACATGGGATAAGTAAAGAAAAGCAGCATCCTAGCCAAGAGGAGAGCTTCCTCCAGCTGGGGTTGGGAGATACACCCGGGACTTGGGCACAGGGGTGATAAGGCATAACCATGATCAACGGTTTAGCCTTTATTTAAATCTTGTAAGAAAGGTCCTGGAAGCCAGCTCTGATCCTAATTTATTACATGCATTTTTGGTCTGCCTGTACAACTGTTTACAGGGTGCTTCCCCATCTCAATTTAAATTCAACGCATTCAACATCTCTCAGCTCTTTGCTCTTTGATATGCCAAAGTGGTTCTCTGTCCTAATTCCCCCATCTCTGGCAATGAGGCCAGCAGAGTTTCAGTCTCTTGCCACAGCCAAGTGGCCTCTCCTCTTCCCACATCTTCACCTGCTGTATGTCACTAAAGTCTAATTTTCGACTAAGTATCTGAAGGCTTTTGGTCCAGACACTTTCTGCCTTCCCGAAGCTAATCCATCAGTCATTTTTTAAATAATGACTTAAAATTCCAAACACAAGAGAACAGATTGTATTCACCGTCTCGGAACAAATGCTAATCTCCCCCAGTTGTATTTTGTCATGTATTAAACAAAATAATTCACTGGCTGGAAGTTCTACATCAATCAGTTAAGTATTTATTGAGACTCATACACTGCATTTAGCCTGAAACCACTCGGTAGAAGTGACTGTTTTCATGAGTTAAACATAAGGACACACAGAGTGATGGTGGGAGAGGACACTTTAAACCAATACTAAAAGAGAAAATTTGGATACATATTAAGTTACAAGCAATGCGAGAGGAATAATGTCTCCTGAGCTCACAGCTTTACTGGAAAAACAACTCTAGTATGTGTTCATTAGCTTCACAGTCAAGGGAAGAGAGTAAGGGGATGTCAGGTGGGACAGGCCCTTCGTTAGCTATGAGGACGGCAGAGAGACGCGACAACAGCAAACACCTTCGCTGCTTCTCAGCTGGCTTCTTGTGATGCTGGCTTCTTTTTTACCTTGTCTAGTCTGGCACTCAGTTGTCTACATGATGCTGCCAATTATTTTTAAAACGAGCTTTTTCCTGAAAGCGGCAGAATGTGAGTAAACCGGCAGTTGCCCTTGGTGGCGTAGGCATGACCTTGGTGGCGTAGGCATGCCCTTGGTGGCATAGGTATATATAGCCTTCAGGGCACTCTTGTTTGAGATTCAAGATCACAACATCAGCCTTGGTCACAATGGCCTGCCTCCTGTCCTGTCCCACACATTTTATACTTATGAGACCCTGAAACCGTGTAAGCCAGTTCCTTAAACTAATCTGTGGCGGTTTCAATGAGAAATGCCCCACAGGCTGGGGTATTTGAATATTTGGTTCCCAGGGGCTGACAGTGTTTGGCAAGGCTTGAGAGGTACAGGCTTGCAGGAGGAAGTACACTGCTGGGGTGGGTTTTGAGAGTTTAAAAGACTTGCCCACTTCCAGTTTGTGCTCTACTTCCTGCTTATGGTTGTAGATATGAGCTCCAGCTTCCTGCTTCTGCTGCCATGCTTGCCTTTAGCGGCCATGCTTCCCTGTCATTTTAGACTTTCCCCCTTGGGCCACTAGCCCAAATAAACCCACTCTTTTATGAGTTTCTTTTGGCCATGGTGTTTATTACAGTAGCAGAAGAGTGAGTAAGACATCACCTAACATACGCATACACAACACTCATAACTAACACATGTGTACACACCATGCATATCTATCACGTATGTATATACCATGCACATCTGTCACACATGTACATACCACATTCACTCAATACACATGCAGACACATGTTCATCTAACACACAAGTACATACCATGCTCATCTAACACACACATACACATCATGTTCACCCATTCCTGACTTGGTTCACATCATGTAACACGTACACACCCAAGGTCACCCATTCCTGACTTGCTTCAGTTTCAAAAAAACAACCAAATGCAGTTCTTTAAAAACTGCAATTCCCATTTCAGAAATAATCTATGCAATTAAAAGCATAATCATACAATATCCCCCCTCCCATAAATGCTAACAGCTCACTTAACAGTATACCCTCTAGCAACGTTCAAGATACGGTATGCATTTTTAAGTTCCCTGCCACAGAGGAAAAATCAAGTGTACTCCTCAGATGGAAAGGAAGTGAACTTCATGTGGAATGAGAAATGAGGCAAAGTCAAGCGGCTGAGGGAACCTAAGGACTCTGGAGAAGAGGATGTCAGGGAAGGAAAGCGGGGAGAGAGCTTCCGTCTGTAGATGGCAAAGTTTGGGAGGAAGAAACCAGATGACAGGCTCTGCCTAGAAGTTATCATTACATTGGAAAGACATTTTAGAAAGAAAAGAGGGCGAGACAGGAAGATGGGTCGAAGCAATAGGGGCTGACATCCGAAATGACTTGGAGGTTAAAACGAAAGGACCCATACTGTAGTAAAGGCAGGGCTAGGCGAAGCGGTACTGCGTTAAATTGGGAGCTCTGAGTTTCTATGAGCTGTTTGTTGGAAAATGGTGCAGGTTGACTGTGTCCACCAGAGACAGAATGGGGGTAGTTTGCAGCAAGCATTCTAGATTGAATAATGGAGTTGATTTCCATGTCTTCTCTAAAAGCATAGCAGCCCCTGCTCTGAACTGGCACTAGAAAACCACTTGGAAGGGGGAATATTCTGAATAACTAAACATAGTTATGTTATCAGTTCATATACCTTCATGCTTTGCCTCTTAGAGGTGTTTTGCAGATTAACCAGATAATGTTTGTAAAATAAGCTCCAAGTGCCACGTGCCATTGGCACGAATTTTATTATCGGTGTATGAATGTAATTAAGTCCTATGAACTTTTCACTGAAGGGTAATATCTCTTCTGGAAGGTTATGGGAATGGGCATCAAGGTTCTGGAACTGGTGTTTCATTAAGAAGAACTTTTGTGGGTAGGTGTTTTGCATTGTCTGTTACATGCACCTGAGAGGAGAATTGTGGCTTTCATTGATGACTAAAGGTTGTATTTTCACCTCACATCCAGTGAACTCACTGGAGAGTAAGCCAAGTCTTTCGTTTGAAGTCACCCTTGCCTACCATACAAATTATTTATTCACTGTCTTCAGTTTTAAGATCCACTTCTGAAACTCAGAAATGGCTTCAGATATCCTCAAGAAATACCTGTTAGCAAGCTTTTCTTAAGGAGACAATTGATTGCTGATCCAGAGGTTCAAATTTTTGGTGACATCTGAGAGAGGAATTGAATTAGCTCTAGGAAAATGATTTCCAAACATTTGGGTCACAGGACTTCTCGATACCCTCAAAAATGACTGAAGAGCTGAGAGTGTCTGAGAGTCTGCTGGTTGTGTAAGTTGAAGCTTGTTGGCGTTACAACTAAAGTTTTTTTAAAAAATGTGAATTTAATTTCTTCATTAAAAGTCATAAGATTACTGCATAGCAAAATGAATAGGATACTTTTAATGAAAATATCAGGGAGAAGTGTGACATTTTTTTACATTGTATAAGTTTCTTTAATGTCTGGCTTAATGGAAAGCAGCTGTGAGCTCAGGCTGGGCTCTGCATCCAATCTCATATGAGACATTGTTTCGGTTGAAGTAGTTGAAAATTTGGCCTCCCCCACATCTGTAACTGGAACAGAGGGGAGTATTTTAACAGCATTTTAAAGATGAGTTTTGTTTCTCGTTTTAGATTTGACACAAAAACTCCAAAAGCAGCAGTTTCTCAAAGTTTCTGAACTCATGTACACAACTGTTTGTCACCCTGTACACTTAAAGCCATTGGTCTGTCTTGTACTGATGTCTAGCATGGAGCATTTGGAAACTATTGATTCCTTAAGTTATGCAGAACTTCCAAGGACTGACACATTTCAGGATCAAGTAATCACTTTCATTAATATCATCACTGATTTCATCATAAAATGTTTTAGGTATTGGTGTGCTGTCAAGTTTCCCAGATTCTCATTTTCATTTGAAAAGCTGGACTTTTATTATTGGCAATAAATACTTTGGATTGTTTTCCATGAAGGAATAGTTTCATTTTGCTCACTTTAGGGAGAAGAGCTGCCAAATGCCCATATCTGATTAATCATTGTTTGCTTTCACGTGAAAAAGGGGGCTCCATCAGAGGCAACTGGGTAGCTTCACAGCTCATATGGTAGCGTGATTTTCCCAGAGCCAAAATTGTAACTAGGGCAGGTCAAGGCCTTCGTGACAATTTCTCCTTTCCTCACCCAGGTGAACACTTAATAAAATCAATACATGTTTATTGCTTAACCATTGTCATTATTGACTGAATTGACACACTGTAAAATCAGTGGGTTCATAATGGTGAGCACACTGTGACTGCCAGTGACATGGACACTGTACTGAGCTCACGGTGACATGCACACTGACTGAAGTGTGGACACAGTGACTGCCAGTGACACCTACATTGACCATAATGACTACACAGTTACTGCTAGTGACATACACTGACCACAGTGAGGTAAACAGTGGCTGTCAGTGACACACACATAGACTCTAGCAAGTGTAGAAACACTGACCCCTCATTACAGCTGTTGTTCTATTTTCTCATGCTGCCCAAGAGTTTTGCCCATTTTTCTCCACCAGCATAAATGGCAGAATGGTCCAAAGGCATGTGGTTTCCTAATTTGATCACAGAAAGAGTGCTGAATTGCAGCATCCTTTAAGAGGGTATTGGAATATTCAGGGTCCAGGAATAGCACTTGGAGAATACTTAGCATTGCTAATGTCCCAAATGTGGAGCATAGGACACTCAGTCATTGGCTGTTGTTGGGATGTTCCTTTAGCAGAAGACAGAGCCATAGAACATTCTTCTTGTATTTAAACATAGTAAAGAAATACTGTATTGCCATAAGTAAGTTTTTCTCTTGCTGCAACACACAGGAAGAAAAAAATGGGTGCTGTGCTTGAATGCACGGGTGCATGCGGGTGTAATGGGCACTGTGTTTAAATGCACGGGTGCATGCGGGTATAATGGGCACTGTTCTTGAATGCATGGGTGCATGTAATGTAATGGGCACTGTTCTTGAATGCACAGGTGCATGCGGGTGTAATGGGCACTGTGTTTGAATGCAAGGGTGCATGCAAGTATAATGGGCACTGTTCTTGAATGCATGGGTGCATGTAATGTAATGGGCACTGCTTGAATGCACGGGTGCATGCAGATGCATTGCCTCAGTCGAAGTTTCAGAGACAGTACCTTTCTCATTGGTGTTGTATGCCACTAGGTGCGGCACTCACCTTGTGTGAAAACTTTTATTCTGTTACAGTAAAAAGTGTTTGCTGTGACCCACTAAGTTGACTTCACATCTCACCAATAGCTTGGAATCCACAGATGGAAAAATAAAATTAAAACCTCTGCTCAAAATCAAAGTACATTCATCTGTGATTTTCTTTCTAATTTACTTTTTGATCTGAAAGTAAAGATCCTCACAACCTTTTAATGGATTGTTTTCCCATGTTGATGCAGATGCCAATAATTTTAATTTACCTTAATTTTATCTTGATGGCAATAATTTTAGCTTCATTTTATTTTCACATGTGGTGATATCTTGATTGTGCAAATAAAGCTTGCATGCAGAACAGAGGGCGGAGCTAGCCCCTAGCTAACCATAGAGGTCTGAAGACCTGTATAGACAGACAGGAAGTGATATGGCTGAGTGGAGGGAGAAATATAGGCAGGAGGAGACAGAAACTCTGCCTCTTTTCAGTCTGAGGAATTCGCAGAGGTTAAGAGCTTTAGTGGCTGGCTGCTTCTCTCATCTTTCAGCTTTCACCCCCTAATATCTGACTCTGGGTTTTTATTACTAAGACCAATTAGAACTTGTGTTACATATGTGTGTGTTCATGTACAGGGGTGTGTGTGGAAGTGTGTTGGAGGGCAGAGCTTGACATCATGTATCTTCCTTGATGGCTTTCTACTTTGTTTGGAGACAGGGTCTCTCACAGAACCTGTAGTTTTCTGATTGTATCAGAACTGGCCAGATACTCCAGGGATCCTCCCGCCTCTGTCTTCCCAGAACCGGGAGTATAAACACGCACCACCGAGCTCAGCTTTTACACAGGTGCTGGGGAATCAAACCAGGGCCCTCATACTTGAGCAGCGAGCTCCACCCAAGCTGTCCCCCTAGTCACTTCAAAGTGTTGCAAAATAATAAAGTTTTTTTTTTTTTAAATCAGGATGCAATATGTGGGTTATTATGTGAAACATGCCCTTGGCTTTACTTCCTCTGGGAAAGTAAAAATGTTTACCTAGCATTTATAAAATCTGATGCCTTTCCTGATAAATACGCACAATTAAATCTCAACAGGAGGCTATTTTGGGACTGATAATAATCATTGTTCTCATAAAAAAAGCTTTAATTGGATCTAGATTTCTAATCAGAACTACATCGACTTCCTACTCTGCCAATCTGAGAACCATTACCCTGACAGTAAACATTAAAATGAAATGGCTACCACTTGGAATTTTAGCACTCAAGGAATTTTATTACTGTGGACCAGACAGATGGTGAGAAAGCAGAATAAATTAGAGCTAAATATTTTCTTTCCCCTTTCCATATCTGGTCTCTATCTGCTTCCCTCCCTTAGCTTTTCAGCCTCCAATCTCTCTCTCCCTCCCTCTCGTCCTCTTTCCCCTCTCTCCCCCTCTCTCTTGCCCACCCTCCCTCTGTCTCTCTATATTTAAAAAACACCACCTTGCTATGCCTCTCTTTCCTTAGTACCATCTGCTTATGGCCCAATCCTTGTCTAGCTTCCTTCGCTTCGTTATCTTTTGACTCCCTGGCTTCAGAGGATACCTAGGAAGGATTGGTAGAGGAGGTGGCTTAGAGGGAGAAAGACTCAATTATCTATAGCAGTTGTTTATACCAGGCCTGAATTAGGGTGATGCATTGGGAATGGAGAAATGGAGATGAATCCATAAGTCTTGGCTAGTCACTGGGATGGGGTTGTGTGAAAGGAAAACAAAGATGACCTTGAGATTCTGGCTGGCATGAGCTTGGAAAGGGAGGAAGAGGCAAAGAAACAGGAAAAGTGATGACTGACAGGTGTAGATGGTTTTGTGGTAGGACCTGGGTTAGAGACTTGGATGAGTCTCTATATTGAAACTATTGTTGAGCTCACAGGTATAAATGAAATCATGTGTAGAGTAAATATAAAATAATAAAACACATTACTGTAGGGATCTTGGAAGCTGAAAAACAACAAAAACAGCAAGAAGAAGAGGAGTTGAGAAAAAATGGAGAAGTCCCAGGGTAGCAGAATCTGAGGGGAAGTCGGTACAGCAAAGAACTGTAACGGCTGGCAAAATACTGTTACTGCTGTCTAACAGCCATCAAGGAGATGCCTTCGACAAGACTTTGTAGCTGTCAGACTTCATTTCTTCATAACGCCTTACTAGTTATGTAAATTTGGGCAAGCCACAAAACAGATCTGAACCAAGGACGCTAATTGCATCTGGCTGTTAGAAATGTGTGGTCAGATTGGATTGAGGAGAGTTAGGGATACCGTTTAGTGGGTAGAGGATGAGGTGGGTATCAGGGGATGACCAGGGTGTTGGCAGCTATGACTACAGAGGGAGATTTACCACAAGGATGACTCTTCATTGGAAGACGATGTTTCCTTGACATAGAACCTTTGCGATTCCCTTTGCCTTCTTCCAGGACTGAAGGGAATCCTGTTTATTTTCTATCTTATTATTCCATGCTCAATGGGGGAAAATAAGGAGAGAGAGAAAAAAGGATGTATTAATATGAAAAATCTTCCTTTGAGAAAAAATGGCTTTTAGGCTTTATTTACTTTCCTTGTAGACACAGGCTCTGAATGTTTTCCGGTAGAGATCTTTGAGTTTCTCTCAAGCTTAGTAAAACCTTCCTTAGAAAGTTCAGGCAGCTACTTCTAGAGCCTTCCACTCTGTTACAGAAACAAATAAGAGAGTCACTGTTGGACTGTGGAATCCGAAATGATACCCTGGAGGTGTGCTATGGAGCACAGATGACATCAGGCGAACACGCAGGTTCTTTGATCACAATGTGAGAGGAGCCTAGCCTAGAAGTTGTTCTGAAAACAAAGACACAGCAATCTAAGGGGACGCAATTATTTAAGTCACCAGACTCCAAAGGTCAAACCGTTTGGTAGAGCACTAACTGACGGTGCAAAGAGTTCACTGGACCCGAGGTAAACGATAAATGGGTGTTTTATTAAAGAAAGACTTACACAGAAAAACGAAGAGCCACAGCACCACTGATGGGTGACCTAACAGACAACAGAGTGTGTGAGACACACCACCCTCACACTTTCCCCTTTCTGGTTCTGTCCGCACCTGAGGCTACGCCCAAAGGGTGTGGCCAGGACCACAAACACACTGACAAGAATAGATGCCGCTACAACTAATATTTGGATCACGATGCTGTTCCTTTGGTGTGTGTGGGTAACCTCCCATCAAACAAACAGAAAAGCATTTCATCCTGCCTTTGGGGAAGAGAGTTAAAAGTCTGACTTCTCAAAATCAGTTCTAGGGTAGGATAGGCTATGTAGGCTGCACACAAGATCAAAAGCTTTGGGTGTGCGGTGTGCCGAGAAGTTTGTCAGCAGGCATCGTCCTTGGCTTCACTATGATCTACAGTAAAGTCACTAGCATTCACGTCAGTGAAGGCCATCTGAGGACTGGGAGCCTATTCAAGTAAAACCAAGGAGTGCTAAATGTGTCATCATTTGAGGAAGTGCTCTGGGTTGTAAGAGGATTTGGATACATAGCAAGGGCCATTATGTTATTAAGTATGCTTTCATAAGTTAGTTTATTCTTGCCAAATGAAAATATTAAAAAATCATTTCTTAATTACACAGGCACTGAAGTCTGGCATCATTAACCACACATTTAAAACAGCTTTGTATCACTTACAAAAACAATTTAAAATATCAGATTATCAAATTTCCTGTGTTCCAGTGTCCAGATGTCTTGCAGCCAAGATTAACCTGTTTATTGTCTCAATTAAACACATCAGAAAAATGTTATTTTCCTTTTTTTTTTTTAAATAATTCCAGGAAAATGAGGTAATTCACCCAGCTAGATTCACCAATTCACCAATGAGAGTCAAAAATTCTGATTTTTGAAACCTAATTGTTTCTTTTCCTTTCATTTCTCAAAATATAAATACAAAGAAAAAAATTAAAACCTAGCTCTATTTGTGCACTATGCCAGGCAGGCAACACGCTGTTAAGCAAAGAGAAAGAAAAGACTAAAGATATTAGATTATTAGCTTTGAATTGAACAGCAGCGACTCATCTCCCAGCCAAGAAAGGCTGTACTTCATTCTCCTGTCCATCAGCAGCAGCTGGCAGAAGCACTAAAGAATAAATCTGGGCTCCCCAGACGCCAAGTTCTCTGCTCTGGCAGAATCTCTGCCTCTGCTATCTGGGGTGGGAAGGCAGGAGTGGACCAGAGATAATATTCCCACATAGCAGCACATCCCACTATTAGGGAAACGATGGCATGAGCCAACAAAATGGAATTCAAATTTGGAACCAGACCTCACCTGATATATTTTAATTGATTGTCATGTGACAGTACATCTGCTTATAATTTGACTGTCTTTTCTCGGTATGAGAAGTGCTTTTGTGCAGGGTGGGACCCAGCCCTCCTCTCAATTTCTATGTGGACAAAGGAAAAAAAAAGAAAGAAAAAAGAAAAGCATTTTCTATCTTTCATTACTCTACTGAGTAGCTTTCAACAAGCTTTTGGAAAACGTCTGGACTCAGATTTACAAAGTATCAACCAATGCTATGCTCAGACAGTATGGGCATCAACCAATGCTATGCTCAGACAGTATGGGCATTTTATGGGCTGCAAAGCTCTCGTGGTTAAGTAATTTTTTGGTTATAATAATTTTAATGATAAGGGCAGTAAACTACTCTAGAGTTTGGAGGGCTAACAAACTCTTCGAGTTAGTTGGGATTATTTAAACTCAATTTAGACCTTAGAGACCAAAATATTTGGCCCCAGTTACAGTTATGACCATTTAGATGATTTTCAGAAACTGATGTTAGCTACAATCAAGAGCAAACTTACTGGGCCTCCAGTTTTCTAGGCAGAAAAAGTAATTTTCTCCCATTTAATATGTGCTAATCTTCATTGATCCAACTTTGATTCTCCTATATAAATATGTCTTTTTACTATTTTCTTATCAAAAATTATAGGGCATTGGGACTGCATTTTATTGGGGGAAAAGAACAGAGGATCTCAAGTTTCATTTGCATACGTATTTGGGAAACCTCAACCTTTACCCCAGCCCATGGAAACAGGAGCTAAGGTTTAGGAATCTTTTTTTATGTCACAAGTAACACAGGCAGTCCTGGAGTATATCAGTGTTTGAGAACAATATAACTGATCTAACCCACGGGGCCAAATCTTAAGCACTGTCTATTTTGTAAAACATTTTATTGGGTTTAGTCACGCCTGTCATTTTTATTCTATACACGGCTGTCGTCACACTATAACGTCAGAGTCATATAGCTGAGATGAAGAATTGTATGGCCAAAGACTTGAAAATATTTACTTCCTCACATTACAGAAACATTTCCCTGACTACCGAGTTACATATCATAGAAAGAGAAAACACTTTTCCAGACCCATTAAATTCATTCACTCACTCACTCACTCACTCACTCACTCACTCACTCACTCACTCACTCACTCAGACAACCAGGAACTAAAAGTCACAAATTCTAGCAGGGTGGAGTGTTGTGGTACACATCTACTACCTCTGTACTTGGAAGGCCAAGGCAGAGCAACTGTGGTTCAAGGCCAGCCTGATCCAGCTAGAGAACCTTGCCTTAGAAAAAAACAAAATACTCACTTTTAAAGGACTTCAGGTATTAACTTCAAGTTTCTTTAAATCTTGCAATTGTTTCAAATAAAGAAAAGAATAACTAAACTAGAAAAAACAGTTTTTGTTTCTTTTTTGTTTCTTTTTTTTTTCTTCTTGTTGTTGTTAGTTTTTGTTGGTTTGTTTTCAGAGCTGAGAACAGAACCCAGGGCCTTTCCTTGCACTTGCCAGACATGGCCTTTATCATTGACACAAATACCCAACCCTGCAAAATATGTTTTGACTGTAAGACAAAATTTCTGGAGATTTACTGGTGTTTTAACTTGATGGAGGAGAATGACTCATCACCAGACTCTGCTACATAATAGGTGTCACAGAAATTTAGTATCTTGGTGACTCGATGAAATTCAAATATAAGAAACGTAAACATATTTAGAACCGTGTTCATCTCAAAAGAGGAACAGAACCGAGAATTTAGGGGTCAGAAGTGTTTTGAACTCGGCAAAGCAGGACACGGAGGAGGAAGGGGTCTAATGATCTCTTAAGTTCGTCTAGCCAAACACAGCACATCATAAAACATGGGATCTTTCTGGTGATACGGCACAAGAATGTGCTGTACACAGTACGAAGAGTCTTGAAATGTGAATAAATTGGAGGGAGTTCCAAACAACAGATATGCTCAAGTGTGTGGAAGGGCTGAGCTGTAGCAGCCTTTGATTTACATAGGACCTCAAGGCACACAGCCCCTTCCCAAGCTGGGATGGATTTCCCTCCTGGAGCCTGCAGGAGATGTTGAATTGACATCACAGGGAATTGTCAGCAGAGAGAAGAGACTGATTGCTAGCCCATGGCAGGGGGCTGGCGAAGAGAATTAAATTCCTTACACCTTGTCCATCATGTCATTCATTCCCTTCTTCAAAGATCTCCAATGACTGCTTACTAGTTAAGGAATTAAAGTCAAACCCAGGATGGAGTTTCTGGTGTGCTCTGATCTGTCCCTCATGCTGGTGCCCCTTAGCATTTCCATAGGCATCACCTCATCTGACCAGCGTAGTGGCCCTAATACAAGTTGGGGGGAGCCATTAGTGTTTCCAGTTTACAGGTGTATACCCTGACAGCTGATTGGATGGATTTGCTAAAAGTATGACCAGCTGTCTCAGGGCTGAACTTTGTCTCCTGAAGCATCCAAAGTGTTCATGAACATTTCTGTCATTAGCTTTATTCTGCAAACACATCTCCCACTTCCCCAGCCTCAGTGGCAGCTTTCCTCTTCTAGTTTGGTCTCTGTTAGAAAACCAGTCCTGAATTTCCACTCTCGGTGCTTCTTGTCTGGTAGGAGATGTTGTTGTTAACATCATTCTTCTCTCTTAGAATTCGGCCTGGCTCTGTGATATTACTCAGCTGGTGGCTATTTGTCATGACGGAATGGTGAGCTCCTTTACCACATACATGATGGGGGATGCCCTTCTGTATAAATGTTGCTCTTATTGGTTAAGGAATAAAACACTGTTTGGCCAATAGCCATTAGAGGCAGGAAGACAGACAGGAGTAGGAGATGAGGAGAATTTGGTACCAATCGATGAGCCTACCTTTCGTACGTTTTACTTCTATGCTAGCAACTCACAGGCAGCCGGCACAGCAGGGAAGAAGAGAAAAGTAGTGCTTTGTCCCCAGTATTTTCCTGGCCATATTCATTCCATCTTCTTGAGGTCACACCTACGCCACACCTTCCTGACTTGTGCCCACGGGTGCAGCATGATGAGGAGAAGCCTGCAGTGGTGCCTCTCCTTATCCTTTGGTGACTGTGTAGTAGCATCTCTCCTTGCCAGTTGAGTTTGTGTTAGTGGCCACACCCCTTTGGGCATGGCTTCAGGTAGAGAAGCACAGGGCAGACACTCTCTCTTGAGTTGCAGATGGAATCATGAAGGGCTGAGACCGAGTCTTCTGGGGCAGGAATCTTCAGCCGTTCTTTACTATATTGCCTGTGTAAGTTGTTTCCCAGTAAAACACCCATTTATCATTTATCTTGGTTCTAGTGGACTCATTAATACCCTGCCTTCAACTATGGGGCTGGGAACTGATGAGTGCAGCCAGCTAGGTGAAGTCTGGGAAGTGGAAAGCAGTGGACATGTCATCTCAAGCCTGCAGTTAGCCACTGTCAAGCCAGCACTCCGATTCCGAGTCATGGAGCCCTCATTTCCGTCCCTGGGATCAGCGGCTCGATCCAGGACTGGCCTTGCCTTCCACACTGAGCACACCTGTAAGCATCGTTCTCTGGGCGCAGAGACTAGCCAGTTAGGTAGAGCTGTGTGGTCCATATTTCCATATTCCTCCCCTGGGTGAATATACTGACCACACTAAAACTAAATGCCAGGTTGTGCTTATTTACATTGCCGACTTCCCTCTCAATTTGCTAGGGTCTTACATTATAGATAGAGGTTATATTAATCTGAGGGCTACCTGGGAAGTTGAAAATGTATGTGGTTTTTGTTAACTTCTGCAAGGGTCTCTCGATTATATTCCTACACACACATTTCTTCACTTAAGAGTAAAACAGAACTGTGTAAAGTGAGCAGCGTGTTTACAGTAGATCCCTATGGCTTGCTATCAAATTAGTGGCAAATCAGCATTATAGTAAACAGGGGTCAAAGATCAAACCCACGATTTCACATAAAATTCAAAACACAAGAGGCAAAATGCAAAATAAAAGGATCGTGTCATGAGACCA
Source organism: Cricetiscus sungorus (assembly GCA_030556225.1). Classification (NCBI taxonomy): domain Eukaryota; kingdom Metazoa; phylum Chordata; class Mammalia; order Rodentia; family Cricetidae; genus Cricetiscus; species Cricetiscus sungorus. The sequence goes on along the minus strand of JANBXA010000366.1, from coordinate 30,464,641 downwards.
TCAACTACTCTTAAAAAATAATCAAAACCAGGAAAAGATGAGAGGGAAGAAAATTTAAACACAATTTTAGTTCACAATTTGATGCAAAAGCCAGACTTTGCAGAGAGAGCTTTTTAAAACCATGACAACTGACTACATGTCACTCATCTTAAATGGAAACACACATCAAAAGGTGGCAAGAACCAAGGGTTAGCAGCTCCCAGATTCTATTCACAGGGTTGACGATTACTTTGGACAAGTCGAAATCTGTCTTTGTTTTCCACTTTGAAAAGCCGGGCGGAAACTATTGTTTTACTTCCCTAGATGGGTGACAGCTATGGAGAGAGTCGTGCTAATACGGACAGTGGTGACTCCCTTAGATTTGATTAGGTGTATTTTTTGAAAAGGCCAGGGATTCAGTGGCATGAAATTGTACATACCACACGCCACTGTTACTGTAGGTAGCTCTCCACAGTTGGCCTCTAACTAGGAAACTTGGAAAAATCACATGTATTTTTTTGTTAAAGTTTTTTTTTTTTTGAACAGAGTCTTCCTACACAGTCCTGGCTGTCCCAGAACTCACTATGTAGACCAGCTGGCCTTGAACTCACAGAGATTCTCCTGCCTCTGCCTCCTGCATGCTGAGATTAAAGTCATATGCCACCATGTCTATCTAAAGTGGTATCTTTTTAAAACAATTCAAAACCTAAGAAAATTATTTAAATGGTGTTATTAAAATTAGACCCATAAATTTGTTAAGAGCTACACTTACCATTATTAATTTAGGACTAATTAATCTTAATTTAAAATGTAACTATTTACTAAGTACTTAAATGAATAGATTAGGTCAAATGACAAGTATTATAGCAGAGAAATCAAAAACTTAAAAAAAAAAGAAGTCTAGCAAAGCACTGATAGGGTTTTGAATATTTCAGACAGTTCAGTCAATAATTTTAATCACAACATTACCTATTAATTTGTATTTGCTTAATTAATGCCACCAGATGTCAGTATATTCTATCAATTACTATTGAGCTCTCAGAACCTCTTCCAGCTAATGAACATGATATAGTGGCCCTAGTAACGCAGCTCTCCTGAGGGTTATAAATTCTATTTTTCTGTGGAGTATATTACCATGGAGGTTTCTCGGGTGACATGGCCATTCATTCCTCAATAAATCTCAGTGCCCAAGTTCTTTTTCTTTTTGTTTTCAAGACTTGATTTTGTTATTTTAGTTACCTGCACGCGCGCGCGCGCGTGTGTGTGTGTGTGTGTGTGTGTGTGTGTGCGCGCGCGTGCGCGCGCACCTGAACACATGATTATAGGTGCCTATGGAGGTCAGAGGCATCTGATCCCCTGGGAGCTGGAGTTATAGACAGTTGTGAGTGACCCAACATGGGTTCTAGGAACCGATCTCGGATCCTCTACAAAAACATCATACATGTTTGGCTGCTGAGCCAACTCCCTGGCCCCCTCCGTTTTTTGTTGTTTTGAGACAGGATTTCTCATGGCTCAGGCTGGCTTCAAACTTAATGAGCAGCCAAAGTTGCTCTTGAGTTTCCTGCTTCCATGTGACAGGATGTCCCATTAGCACTGAAGTCTGTGAAAGCAGGAAGAGCGAATTCTAAAACAGATGAGGAGTCCTTAGCTCCACATGCTGAGGAACACACAAGGTTGGGCCCAGCTTCAGCGCTCTGCTCAAATTTTCCACACGGGGAGAGGTGTGTGGAGGGGGTCAGCCAATTGACTTTGAATTTCCCATTAGGGAATGACTTACTGGCACTTGGCATGTACGCTAAGATATCAACTGCCGAGAGACACTAGCTTATCCTGGATATAAAGAAGGACATTATCGTTATTCTTGAAATAGTAAGTGGAGAAAGGAAGCCTATTGTGATTGCCTGTAAGCTTAGAGTGCATCTCTTCCCCAATAGCAAGAATGCAAACTTATCAACAGAGTTCCCAAGCCTTCCAGAGCATCCATTTCAGTTCATTAAAATGATACAGAAGTTAAAAAAATAAAAGCTAGAATCTTAGTAATTTGCAAGGTTCTGAGATTTTAGGTTCTTTCAAGCAATAACTTCCCTGTTCTTTCACAAGATATGCTGGGAGCTTATTAAAAAGTGTTCCGCCCTTCATTTGTGGTGCCTATACAAATTCTGTTATCCAAAAATGCTTTTGAATCCTCAAAGTCTGACTTCAAAACTAACACTTTGTTAGTTTTCAGGAAGGATGAGTGTTGCATGAATAAGCCTGTGTTGAAACTTCGCATTGTAAAGATATGTGAAGACTATCCCCAGCCTGGTCCCCACGGGCAGCATCATACAGTAGCTCCAGGCTTCCTATCGCATAAGGAAGTGTGCACATTAAATCTTAGGAATAAGGGTCTGCTTTTATCCTAAAGGTTTCTATTATTGTATGCTTTCAAATATTATTCTTTAGAGGTAGAAAAATTGTGATAGTTTTCCTCCTTCATGACAAGAGAGGAAAGTTCTGCAAAATTTCTAAGACTCCACTTCCAAAAACATCAATATACTTGCAACCATGTTTGTGAACGGGTAGCTTTGAGCTTATAAAAAGTTCAGTTTTTTAAATATTTATGAAATATTTTACAGATTTCCTCTATTTGACAAATTTGTGGGCGCGCGAGCGCGCGCGCGCACACACACACACACACACACACACACACACACACACACACCATCACCATCACCACCACCACCACCACAATTTCTTTGGCTCATAAATAAGGGATTTTTCCCCTTGATAACATATTTTTCTGACACAGACAGCCAAAGTCACTGTATTTCAATATTTGTACTCATGTAACACCGCAAATCCTTAGAAATTATATTTTCCCCTAGTAACAGAAAGCAGATGCTGCAAACATCACTTGGACACAAATCCTTTTTGTCTTTGTCCCCCCCCCACTCCCAAATACAGTTCACAAAACACAGAGTCCCACCCTCTTCTCAGGCCTCTGGGCATTTGCACTGCACACTATAATAATAACAGTTCTGTTATGAACTAATTTATTTTACTCACTGAAACTGGTTTCTAGGCAATAGCTTATCTTCCTCACAGGCTGTTAGACAAGTAGATGGCAGGTATAATTAATCTTTGAAAGCTGGAGAAAGAAAGCAGGAGGAAGTGGAAGACATTTCACACATGCCAGCTCATTTGTACTTCATTACACCCTCATGACGTAAGGGTGCTCTCTCCACTGGACCGATGAGGAAACTCATTCAGACAGATTAATTAATATGCTCAAGGTTGCTTTCTTTGTAAGTAGCAGAGCCAGGATTTAAACTCAAATCTGACTCCAAACAAACCATAAATGACTCCAAAAGCCAAGTCCAATGCAAGATGTTTTCATTTAAGTGACTTCTCCAAAATTACATGATGAAGGATAATAGACCTGGACACAGAACCTGGTACCGTTAACTGCATTATGTTTGAGCAGATTCCCCACAGTGAAGCCTAACACTCAATTTCTACCCACTAACCAACAGTATCGACATTTTTCTTCTATCTTTTATTGCTAGTTCTGACTTATTCGACATACCCAATATCTTCACTGAATTATAGACCTGCATTTCCTTGAGACCTCTAAGTCACCTTGAGAAGGTCAGTCCGTAAGTCAGAGAGGGAATAAAATGTAAGAAAATCTCACCAAGGACTGCTATTCAAATGTTGTTTGGCCACAAAGAAAGCCAAGGATGTGGCCGTCAGCCTTCTGTGTGGCAGCAGATCTGGTTGAGGCAGGCAGGAACGGGGGCGGGGCAGGCAGGCCTGGCACTTACACACTGGCTCAGTGTTGCCAATATCTCACACTGGCTGCAGCCTGTCTTCCCTCCATTGCTCATAGCTCAAAGCCACACGGTCCCCAAGATGTAAGTCAAAGGCAAGGAAAATGTGAGAGCTTTTACATACATGACTTTACTGTCAAGTTATCGCTGGGTATCGAGAACATTGAAACTGCATGACAAGCAGAGGGTCAAACATCTGATGCAATTCAAAATGTTACTTCATTTATTCAGTGTTATGTCTCAACAGACGTGGGCAATCCTGCGTCTCAGTACACGGGAGCAAACTGCTTGCTTGCCTCACCAGGCCACTCTGGCCACTCAATGGCAGAGGCACTTTCTGCTCCTGTGTCTAAATGATGAGCTGCAGTGTTTCTGAAAAAAATTAAAAGATATTTCCTGGGTCCAGTTTGGAGCTATCTCTCAAAAATATTGGAATATTGTCAAGCAAGGCTGTTGTTAAGGACACCAGCCTTTGCTTGCATAGACACAGCCCGATGGCCACTATTTTGTTCTTGAGTGTTTGGGTTGGGTAGGGGGTGAAATCATGAGTAACCAGAGGGAGTGGGAAGGAACTCAGGGCTGCATTTGTACTGCTTTTTGCTTTGTTACCCACTGGGGACGTTCATGGAGTTGAAGAAACCATCTTGATGGTGAACTCACTGACCCACTGGTCCTGTGTGGAGTATCCATTACTTCACTCCATTACAACCCTAGAAAACTGGCTTGTAGAACTCCAGCTGTTCTGACCCAGGGGAAGAGAAGCAAGCTCACATCCTTATGTGTTTACATATTTGGTGCCAAGACAAGGACAAGAGGGCTTCCAATGGCCCATCCCTCTCTGAGGCCTCTGGTTAGGAATGACTGGGACCCTGGGCCACAGGCCTTGCCTCCCTCAGGAGGGCATGGGCTTTCCCTGCATGGTGCCTGTTCCCAAGGCCTGATGCAGATCTGCTGCCAGAGGGCCACCCCAGCTAAGCCAGGGAGTTGAAGTCCTTCATGTTTTATGCTTAGTTGGGTCTTTGCTCAGGTAAAAGTAGACAATAAAGCAATTGATGTTTCATTGACCCAAAAAGGGCTCTGAAATGTCTGTGTAACAAAGCACCTTGGCTGGTTAGAAATAACCAATCTTTTCAAATATTTTTACAGACAATACATGCTGTCTCTACAGGATGGAACTCATGCCTGGTGCTGTTTACTGGGCCAAGAACCCCTGGTGGGGTAGGTCATACTCTCTGGGAGAACTCAATACCAGTTAAACTCCATTTTCAATACTTGCCCTCATATCTATAGATCAATGCGATCCTCGAGCCTCTGCTGAGGCTAGTCTCCCCGAGAGCTGTACTGGACACAGGAGGGGCCAAGCGGGTGATCATGGAGATTGCTTAGGTCATTCTCCCCAGTGAAGCAGACCTTGCAATTAGGACTTGCATGCCACTTGTTTCCTGGGAGGTGATCCAAGAAAGCATGCTGAGAGAGTGAAGCAGTCTTGGTGTGGGGAGAAGTGAGTAAGTGCTAGGGGCAACTGGGGCTCAGTCTTGCTGTGACTCCTCTAGGGCATGGTGGAGGGCACCCTTTGGGATGTCAACAGGCTTCTGCCTGCTGTGGGTTAAAGTTCTAAAACTGTGGTCTCTTAGCCCTTTCACTGCCTCCTGTGGAGGTGAGGAGTCCCTGTGGACAGAGAAATCTCTGAGGCTGCACACAGTTGTAAAAACCAAGCCCTAGGTGCATGCAGGCACTGCTCTCTCTCGGTTCTTAGTGGACAAGAGAGCAAATAGTAGCACCTGCTACACTGATAGAGAAGTTAGGTTGTGTACAAGGCAGGGTGTGGTTGAACAGCAGAATGCTCTTAGAGATGCTGTGTCGGCAAGGCCTGGAAAGCCAATAGGGCTCTCCCAGGTAAACAAGTGGGGAAAGGGTTTCAGACCCACTGTGATCAAAGGTGACAAGAGGCGGGACTAAAAAGGGCTGGTAGCATTTGCATTCTGCTTTCCAGAATACAAAAACACACCAAAGTGACAAAAGCTCTTGTTTTTGTCATCATTGCCCAATGGTTGTCAAAGCCACTGCTCACAATGGATGCATATTCACACACACACACACACACACACACACACACACACCATGCACCATCAATATGAACAGGTGCTTGGCTGCAGACTATAGGGGTGCCTGGGAGGACAGGAAAGGAGATCCACCCATGGGTAACATATAACTACAGTTATTCCCTAGCCTCACAGAACACCGTTGAGCCTTCTGCAGATCCCAGCTCCAGACACTTTTCTCTCCTTCACTCTGCATATTCATTTGCCTTGAAAGGAGAATTTTCCTTTTCCGAACTTCTCAATTTTTACTCTGTTCTTTAGCGGGGTTATGAAGAATGAAGATCTTACGGAAAACGTGACATTTTTTCATGTCTTATGAGCAAATATAATTAGGGGCCCTGGGGAAACAGAGCCTGAGTTATATATACAGAAGAAACAACCTTCACCCAGAAAAAAGACTCACTTCAAACATATACTGCAGGGCATAAGTAAACAAACAGCCCAGAACTGCAGACGGTGAGCGGAGCCTCTGGACTCCAGGTGTGTGAGAGCGTTTGCTGTGGTTTGCAGGGAGCAGGCTTTGCTGAAGACCAGAGCTCCCCTGTCTTTAGCAGCACGCTTTGATGATGTCCTTTCTCCACAGTAGTGTGTTTTATTTCATCAAGAGTAAAGGGCAGAGGGGAAAAAACCCCAATGATAAAAATAACGGATATTTTGGAAACTGTTCTTGTTTATGTCATTTCATTTTTTTAGAGAGGAAGCTGGGAACAGGGACAGGCGAAGAGGGCAAAGAGTGTTTCAAAACTAATTATAGCACTAAAGTCGTCTAAGAGCTCTGTCCCTGCTCGGTCACAGGACCAGCTTTGTCTTAATGCATACATGAGTCAGAGGCACCCAGGGTCAAGCTTGGACGAGCAGGAGCCATCATGGTATTTGGGGATGTAGCTGGAGTGTATCCTAACCTGGAACATGGGACAGAGTTTCTCAGTGTTGCACTGATGACAATGGGGTTGGGTGGGTCCCCTGTCACCTGTGTTTGTTGTTGTTGTTGTTGTTTCTGACTTTTGAGACAGGGTTTCTCTCTGTAGCTTTGGAGGCTGTCCCAAACTCCATCAATAGACCAGGCTGGCCTCAAACTCACAGAGATCCAACTGTCTCTGCCTCCGAGTGCTGGGATTAAAGGTGTGGGCCACCACCACCAGGCTGGTTTTTGTTTTGTTTTGTTTTGTTTTAAATCTATGGGTATAACTATTCTGTCTTGTCTGCTGAAGAATGTTGAGTACTTCCATGGCCTTTGTCCTCCAGTGAATATGGTAGATGCATGCTGTCCTCCCTGCCAAGTGCCAAGTTGTCAAAGCCCATAACGTCTCCTCCTTCTGCCAAGTGTCCCTTAAAGGGCAGAGTCACCCTGCTTGTGAACCACGGACACAGAGCCAGTCACTGCTGCAGATGCAATTGTGTCTTAATTCTTGTTGCTTGTGAGACCAGGTCTGACTATGCTACCCAGGCAGCCTCCAATTTGCCATCCTCCTGCCTCACCCCCCTGGGATTACAGGTGCAATCTCACATCCAGTAAAAAAAAAAAAAAAACTTGTCTTAGAAATGTCTCAAATATGTTATTATAGTTCCCTTGACCCAAAGGGGAAAAGAGAAGAGACAGAAAACCTTGTCTTTTCTCTCTTTTGTCTACAGCTCCCTTTTGGACTCCCAAGATCTTTTCATTGCCCCAAATAGGGTTCCTCTTTAACACTCAGCACTGCTGGATTTTCCTCAGTCATCTCAGACAGACCAAAGTAGCTAAACAAAGCCCAGGACCCCTGTGGCTGGGGAACTCGAGGCAGGCTGATAATGGAACATTTTCAGAAAGCAGAAAGGGAAAAAAAAGAACTTTCTCATGTGCTTCCTATTAAGCGTGAGCTGTTGTGAACGGTGCTATTTTTAATCTCCAGAAAAATATGAAGGTTATAATGTCCTTGAAGGCCAGGGGCTCACAACGGCTGGCACTTAATATATGCTCAATAAATTTGTTAACAATGAACTATTTGAAATGTATCAGGTAGCAGAAGTCCAGAAATAAGCAAGAAGACTTCTGGAGAGGTTCTTGTATTTAAGCGAATTATTCATGAAGGAATGTCTATCCTCAACTCGGCATGTTCTCCTTGGTTCAGATCTGTCTAGCAAACACTGATTGCTTAATGCAGCGAGACTGGGACATAACAACCCCCCCCCCAAAAAACCCAAAACAGAAGTCTCTGCTCTCTTGAAGTTACATGAAGAGCATCATGGGTAATTAGAATGTGCCATGGCCCTTTCAGAGACATCGAGACTTAGCCAGTTCAACAGGAACCCAACAGGAAGGTCACCAACTCAGTCTTTGCTAGATATAAATAGCAGTGGGACTTTAAGGGGCCATTCCTGAGCTGTTGAGGGACAGCAAGCAGGAAGCATGTGGAGGGAGTAAAGGAGCTGGATGGCAGCAGCGGTAAGAGTGCGGGCACAGAAATAACACAGGCAAGCCGTGAAGCCGGAATAAATATGGGTGCTGCAAACAGGACGCGGTGTATGACCTGGACGTGATATCAGATAAAGCTATAGAGCCAGAGGCGCAGGTCACACAGGGCTTGAATTCCTACCAGGGAGTGGGGGGCACTGAGTAGCCGATGCCGCCTGACCGTGCAGCGTGAAACACAGGTTTCAAGAACAGCGGCCAGGTAGATCATAACATTCACGGGATACAGTGTCAGGATGAACGCTACACGATGGAAGACAAACTGTGCAGAGTCGAAAGGGGACCGAGTTGATCCAGAGTGGCTGAGCCACAGGCAACCATCCTTCGGGCAAAGAGAAGCTACACGTGGCTGTGTGGTCTTTGAAAGGAGTGTTTGATCTGTTGAGATGGACAGAGTATTTCTTCCTGTTTCCCGTACCAGACTGTCTCAGATTAGCATTGCATGCTATATCAGGTAGAGAGATAGAGATATGAATACAGACAGACTCTCCTCATAGACTGCAACAAGGCTCTGTCTGAGAATGCACACACCACGCACACTGTCCTTCTCCAGAGGCCTTGCAAGTGGGCTCAGGACCTTCGGGGCAAGTGTTTTCAGCAGCCTGAGCACACAAAACATGACACTGAAAGAGAAGGCATGGGCTCCCTGCAAGGGCTCCCGGGTCCCTTGGACTCCTTGCCCTTAGGAAAGGGGAGGTCTTCTAAAATATGAGGTCCTTGGCAGGAAAGGCAGGGATGGAGATAAAGACGTTATGAATTGGGAACTTAGTGTGGTTGTATGTGAGAGAAAGTATGGTGTGTGTGTGTGTGTGTGTGTGTGTGTGCGCGCGTGCGTGTGTGTGTGTGCGTGCGTGTGTGTGTGTGTGTGTGTGTGTGTGTGTGTGAGAGAGAGAGAGAGAGAGAGGATGGTATATGTGTGAAAGAGAGAGAGGTGGTACACGTGGTGTGTGTGTGTGTGTGTGTGTGTGTGTGTGTGTGTGTGTGCAAGAGTTTGGTGTGATGAGAGAGAGAGGTTCTATGTGGTATGATGTGTGTATGTATGTATGTGGGGTATGATGTGTGTATGTATGTGGGGTATGATATGTGGTGTGTGTGCATGTGAAAGAGAGAGGAAGGGTGGTCTGTGTATTTCTGTATGTATTTTGGAGAGAAGGGTGGCAGTGATGACAGATAAACACATAGGAATTTAATGTGAATAAATAAATGAACCCCCTTAGTCCAAGCTCTTTCCACAGAATCCACAGAAACACAGGTTTACTGTTCTCATGGGTTTGTTTGTTTGTTTGTTTTTCTGGTTTCCCCTGGCTAGCCTCAGTCCCTGCAGGCAGGCAGATTTGGGGAAGGCCCACTGCAAAGTGGTATCTGATGGGGGAGGGCAGTCCCCAAATAGAAAACGCATTAGTTAGGGGTCAGTTAGCACCAGGGCAAATAACTCCACATGCCTTCCCGGGACACGGCTCCATTACAGCATGGAACAGTGCTGAGTGTGCTTTCAGAAGTTTCCATTTTGGGGAAAAGTGTTTGCCTTCAGTTGTCTGAAAGTGCTTTATTTAGAGCTCCTTGTTCTCGGTGACTTGCGACAGTCAGCTGCTGCAACAGTCCCCATTTAATCGGGACGTGAGACCTTCTGCTGCCTCCCTCTGCCCCCATGTCCCCATCAAGTCTTGTGCTTCCTCCTTCTCCTATCCCCAGGCCTGCAGCCATGGCCCATCGCTTGCCTAGACCAGATAAACTCAGTCCCACTAATCTAAGCTTGAGAACGAGGTGGCAATTCTACCTTCTACCCTTATGTTCCAATTCACAGCCCCTCACTAAATGGCCGCAGTCTCAAGTGGCACTTTCAATGCTTCTGTGGCAACTGGTGGATGGGGGAGCAATGCTCCCTCCTGGTGGAGCAGTTTCTGCGGTAGCAGTAAGAAGGACAGAAGATAAGGAGTATCCCTCTCTCCAGATCTCAGCGGTGGGCTTCCATGCTGGGGTCTTCGTTACTTATCGGGAACTAGGTGGTGGCACTAAGAGTGGCAGGTCTCAGTGAGCCTTGGTGTGACCTTTGAGCTGACCTTTGCTCAGGGTGGGTTGCCACACTTCCCAGCTGAAGGTCAGCTAGTAAAAAAGCCACACACACCCCCCACCCCCAGCCTGAAGCTATGTCCAGCCTCTTTGTCCCAGGCAACAAGGCACGGTAGACCAGGCCACTGTTTACAGGGCCTTTTGTAGGCAGAGCTTGCGCGTGTCGGAAGTCGTGGAACAAGCAAGTCAGTAGCCAGATCTTGCTCACTTGTGCATACACTTGGGCCTCCATTTTTCTAACCGTTATCTGCACCCAGGCTTCGGGGCCAGACCCAAGCACAGTGGGCAAATGAGATATGATGACAAGAGCAGGATGGCAAGAGGAGCAAACACATGGCAATCTACTCCCCTTAGTGACCCTTGGCCTCAAGGGTCCTACTTACATAGTGAACTAAGGCTTAATCTGATGAATAAAACAGACATGTGTGCGTGTGCATGTGTGTGTGTGTGTGTACACATATGTATACACACACATACATATGTGTGAGGGTTTGTGTATGTGTGGCACATGAAGGTCAGAGGACAGACAACCTCTGGTGTAGTTCCCTGGGAGCCATTAACTTTTTTTCAGACATTCTTTTTTTGAAACAGGCTCTCTCATTGGCTTGGAACTTACTGAGTAGGCTAGGCCAATTGATCCACAATTCTGCCGGTCTTCACCTCCAGGCTGCGCTGGTGTTACAAGTACACGCCCCTCGCTTCAGGCTAAGAGGGCAAACCCTTTACTGTGATGTCCCATGCCTGTAACCTACTTACCCTGTGTGGCCACAACATGTTACAGGCGTCACTACTGAACAATGCCCAGAGACAGCAAATGGCACACTTTCACCAGTTCGGCTGTACTTGAACTCCATGCCCACCTCCCGTACATTGCCTCGCTTCGTCAATCCTACAGATATCCCACAGCTGGGGACTCACGCTTCACTGGTATCAGTTCTGGGAGCTGCTTCCTCAGGATTGTTCTTTGCTTCGCCGCACCCTGTTGAATTTGATGCATCTAATGTTTTATTTTTTAACAATCCCACTACATGGCATCAAGTGGCTCTAAGTATCCTGCTGGGCAGTGGTGAGGCACACCTTTAATCCCAGCACTTGGGAGGCTGACACAGGCTGATCCCTGTGAGTTCAAGTCCAGCCTAGTCTACAGAGCTACACAGAGAAACCCTGTCTCAAAAAACCAAACCAACCAACCAAACAAACAGAAACAAAATTATCCTGCTATTAAACACCTACAAGTATCATGTCAGTAGCAATTACTACCCCCCCACCCCGCAAATCAGGGAGAAGGACACTAAGCCCAGGCAAGTGTGTGACTTGCCCAACACCATTAGTGGCTTCTGATCCATTTGTGAGACGTCAAGATGGGCCCATTCCCTAACCACTGCCAAGTACCGTCACCTCCCAGGCCCGCTGGGTACTTACACTTTATACTTGGGTTCTGGTGCGTTCAGTTCTCCTCAGTTCCACTCTGATCTCTAATCTTTCCGCCATTAAGCTCTGCCTTGTTCCCCGTGACTGCTTCTTGTTTTTGGGCCGATGTAGGCTGTACTTGAAATACCGTGACGTTATCTAATCCCCTGCATTGGGTACTAGCTCCAATTTAACAGGACAGATAAACTGGACTTTATCTGGATTTGCCAAGACTGCCCATGAACCCCAGCTTCTGCTTCGGTTACCATACTTGTTTCTAGATTTGCAGACGTTCATTACTTTCTTACGCCACTGTTGCTGATGACTTACTTAGCCTTCCATGACCTCCACTCTCCTGGGCCCACCCATCCCTTGCCACTGGAAAATGTCTCATCTACTTGCCCCATCTGTCTCCTAGGTTTAAACCCCTCTTCACACTAAAGCGTTTGGAACATGTCTACTGCAAGCCCACATTTCCCTAAATGGGTGTCGAAGTTTCTGGGCCATGCATCTGTGCTCCTGCTATAACCAGGGCTGTCCTCCAGTCTTTCAAGAGGGATGTCAGGGGAAGCTTAGGGAATGTCTGAGAGAGGGACATCGCTATGGGGTAGCTTTAAAGAACAGAGGGACTGGAGTGGAGTCAAGACCCGATTGTCCCTGGGGTCACCTAGGACTATAAATCAGATCCTATCTTTAAGAGATATAAATAAGGACTTGTGTGCTTCAAAAGCTACTTTTAGTTAATAAATGTATTTTCTTTGAATGTGATTTTGAAAAGAGATCAGTCATGTGGAACACTAGAACTATAAAAACCCCATTTGGACACTGGCCCATGCCCCTGAAGAAGACAATTGTTTTGCAAACCATCATGTGACAAGTCCTTGGGAGGGGGGCACTGTTTCCATCTGGAAATAAAGTTTACCCAAATTCCTGCAGGGTTTCCAACAACCCAGTCCTCATCTGAAATCTCTCTTCCATCCTTGGCTCCCTAAGTTTCTGGGTCAAGAGGAGCAGGACTTCTATCTACAATAAATATTCTGAACGTCCTCCCAGATTGCCAGGAAAGCCCCACTGCCCAGGAAGGAGGAAGAAAGAAGGAGCCATACACTCAACATTGTTTAAGCATCTCATTACCCAGTGCCCTGTAAAGCTCCCAGCAAGTGGCCCGTGTGTATGATTGTATTATTAATTTATCATCCTTATCATTGTTAATGTACATATACAAATATATGTATATATAATATGTGTGGAGGTGTGGATATACTTATGCCAAAATGTGCATGAGTTCTCTCCTTCTACTGTAGGTTCTGGTGGCCAAACTCAGGTTGTCAGCTTTGTGGGGCAAATGCTTCTATCCACTGAGCCATCAAGCCAGCCTTGGGCTTGTTTTAAAAGTGGGCAAGATAAACTTAGTTGGGTAAGGCAGGACAGCTGAAACACAGAAGGGAGCCAGGCACTCCAGGATCCTGTGGTGGTGTTTTCAGCGTCTACAAAGGTGTTCAGGGCATTGGAATCCAAGTTCCATTGAATAGATGGAATTTTACCTTATAGATAAAATTTAGTGCATAAAAATGTCTGCTGAATGCTTTGAGGTGCTAAGAGTGTTAGAACCAAAAGTTCTAGATGTAAGTGAGGGTATAGAGATGGACCCGTTTTGTTTGAAACAAAGCAAGACCAACAAGGAAAGATGGAAAGTTCCTGAACCTGCAGAGATTTGAGAGCCACGCTTACTGGATCTGGCAATGTATGGCTGCTCTCCTGAAGGTTCTCACAGCTCAGAACGGACAAAGGAACCCACAGCTACTCAGTACAAGTTGGCGAATCATCCTTCCCTGCATCCCCCCTGCTTATCCACCTCCATGCCTGGCAGCTACACTGAAGGCCAGGGCTGGGCGCTGGTAACTACCCAGGACTTTTCAAACTCATTTCCTTTGAATAGACATCAACTCTCCAGTCACGTCTCCTAGTTTTGGCCAGTCGAGGGGTAAGTCAACAAGAAAAATGGCTTCAAAATAACTAACACCAGATAAAGGTGCAAACAACACAACAAGATCCCAGAGTGCCTTGCTCCCTCCCCAGCCTCCTGTGTTTCTGCCATGCTGCCTTCCCCAACTGAGTTTGTCTTGCTGACTTTAAAAACAAACCCAGGGTTGGCTTTATGGCCCGTGTTCTTGCTGTGCGTGTCTGATTTACTAGAGTTTGACGGTGGAAGGAAAGAACCTCTGGAGATAGGCAGTGACCACTGGAGAAATGCTGCGCCCAAAATAGCACCACCTGCAGAGGCTGCTTAAACAATTCCCTGAAAGGATTAGAGTGAATTTCATCAACTGCTCACCAAGGGCTAGAAATAATGACTAGGCATGCACAGAGACAGGAAAGCACAAACTGTAAAGAGAGTATTTGCAAAGGAAAAGTATCTGATCAAGAACAATTATCCAAAATACACATAGAACTTGGAGAACTGGCCTTAAGAAAATAAACAGCCCAACTGAAAAATGGGCAGAAGGATGTGAACAGGCACCTCAAGAGAAAAGAGAACACACACGGCAAATAAACATATAAAAAAAGATGCCCAAAGTTATGCCATTAGGAGCTGCAAGCTAAAGCAGTTAAAATTAAAAATCACTAGCCACACCAAAGGTAGGTGAGGCTGTTACACTCATTCACTGCTGGTGTGTGGATGGTACAGCCACTTGGGAGATGTTTGGTGGTGCCTGGAGAAAACTAAACATCCCCCTCCCACCATCTGATCCAACAACTCTGCCTCTTGGTATCTGTCAAAGAGAAGAGAGTGTAGGTCTGTGCAAAACTCTGAACTCAAATCCTTAGCAGCAGCTGTGTACATAATTGCCCCAATCTGGTAGCCACCTAGGTAGATATCTTTCAATGGATGGATAAACAAATTATAGTACATCATGACAATGTGATAGTATTTAGTGTTACACAGAATGAGCTGTGGAGCCATGAGAAGACATGGACGGGTCTTATCACTTTATTATTAAGTGAAAGCAGCCATCATACTGTGTGATACCAACTACATGGGGTTCTGAAAAGGACAAGTTATGAAGATGGTAAACAGACCAGGGGTTGTCCAAGGTTTCCCTTCTGATGCTGTGATGAAAAGGAACTTAAGGGAGCAAGGGTTTATTTCAGTTCCCAACTCCAGGTCATTCCATCATTGTGGGGCAGGTCACAGCTGCAGGAGCTTGAGACGGCCAGTCAGAGATATCCAGAATAAAGAATAGAAAGGGAATGAATGACACTGGATTAGTGCTCAGCTAGCTTTCTCTGCGGTTCAGGGCCCCAAACCAGGGACCAGCATTGCTCACTTTCAGGCTAAGTCTCTCCACATCAGTCAGAGCAATGAAGATAATGTTTCCATGGAAACACCACAGGACAAGGTGATCTAGCAAGTCTCTCACCGGTACTCTCTTCTTAGCTGATTCTGGGTGGCGTCAATTAGAACAAACATTCACAGAAGTTGTCAGAGGTTGAGAAGGGAGAACATGAGGAACACAGTAGACTTCTAGGGAAGTGTATCTGCTCTGTGTGACACTGTGACAGTGGTTGGTTGATACTTCAGAAAGCTACAGGATATTCAGCATGCCAAGAGTGAGCCTTAACGCCAAACATGGACTTTGGGTGATAACTACATGTCATCCATCAACCATAATAAACGTATCACCTTGATCTGGCATGTGAGTGGGGAAAACTGAGCATATACGGAAGCAAAGGCAGTATGGTAACCTGCTCCATTTTGTCATAAACCTACAAATTCCTTGAAAAAGAAAAATCCTATCTCTACAAAAGTAAAAGAGAGAGTGTGTGTGTGGGAGATTATTATATTAACATTAATCAGAATAAAGGTGAAGTGGACATATTACTATCACAAGTAGACTGTATTAGCAGAAACAAAGAAGGCTGTTTGTTATGATGATAGCACAGGCAGTTCATTGGGAGGAAGAAGGACATTTTATACCTGGAGATACTGATCAGAACAATCAACTCCAGGAAACACTTTAATAAAATTGTGGAGCTCTAAGAAAAAGAAGAAAAGGAAAAAAAAAAACCCACTTTGAGCATCTAGGAAAAAAAAAGTATGTGGCATAAAAGAGAAAGAACATTAGATTATTATCATACTTTCTGACAGACATTTTATGCCAGAAGGAAATGGAGTATGTTCAAGATATTCAAGAAAAGAAAAGATGAGCCAATGGTTGTATTTCAGAAGTAAATTTCAAATATAAAAGAAGATAGACATAATGTTATCAGCCATTTAGTCCTTTCTGAAAAGTCTCCTAGAGAACACAGCTTTGACAGTCAAGATGACCAGAGACACTTATGAAGAGTATTTTTAAAACTGACTCTATAAGAGTTAAAGAGGGTGTAAAATACATAAATGGATTTCTTCTTTGATGGCTTAGATGAAGGCAAGTATACTTTTAAGTAGGAGAGATGGGGTGGTCAGGTATGGATATGTTTTTAAATGTCTTCAGTGATAGGATTGGCACTGCTATCCTGTGTGTGTGTGCTACATACTACATACAATATGAGACGAAACAATTACTCCCTGTGTCCTTGAGAATCAGAAGTGTTAGTGTGGAGGAAAGAAAACACAGATTTAGGAAGTTATTAAGAGCTCTGTAAACAATATACTTTTCATATATATCACATACATGTATAGTTTTCATAGGTATAGAAAAGATCTACATATCAACAGAGATATAGTTCCTCTCCAAATCCCAGGTCTGTGCACTGGAAAGGCCTAGAAACAATAGTCAACCTAGTAGCCTATTACCCAGATTCAGACTTCTGTCAAAATGCCATTTCTTCAACAAATATCTTCAGAGAAAATGGTTGGTCCTCACCACGGCAGGAAATGTGCAATATGGCCAATTTGTCACATTCATTAGCAAGGAAGCTATCAAAACCCCAGGGCTGTGACAACAGGACTCATGGGCCCACCTATTGAGAATTCCACTAATGAAGGCAGGAGAAGGTTTAGCCTTGGTATTGCTGATTGTTTCAGGGGGTTGGCAACCATCACCCAGGGTTAAATGTAGAATCCCTCAATGGCATTTAAATGTTCATAAAGCTAGTCATCTAAAGAGGACATGACCCTTTATTTTACCTGCTCTCTTTGTACTTTGAGACTATACCTTTGGTAACCAGCCTATAAGTAACAAGAGCAAATGTCTCTTTGTGAAAGTCTCCTAACATAATAAGTGAAAATGGCAATCTAGCCGATCTGTAACTCTCAACGACAGGTCAGTTATAGGTGAATAAAAATATAGAGGCTAATAGGTCGGGGGAGGTGTGGAAAGAGTACCCTTGCATTCTGCAGACAAGGAGAAATAATGGTGACTACATCTTGCCGAGTTCAGGCTAGCTGTAGGCAAAGCACAGAAGCCACCAGCATACGATCTTTAGGCTACATCTGGTGTCACTTGTGCCTTTAATCTCAGAACTTGGGAGGGACAAGCAGGATCAGGAATTCAAAATTATCAGAGGCTATGTGATGAGTTCAATGTCAGCCTGGGTCACATGAGACCCAGTCTCAGAAAACATACCCAAAAAAGTACACTCTTGACACTATCGTCTCTCACAACTCTTTCCTGGTGTTCTGCTGTCCCTGAAAATTCTGGTATTAATTATAATCATAATAACTCCAACAACAATTTGCATCTTAGTCAGGCTCTTTCAGAGTTGATGAGAAGAGTTTTTAGAGTAAAGATGTTTACTGCAAAGGGCATAGCCTCCATGATGTTAAAATTTCCTCAAGCTTCTAGAACTCCAGTTGGGGACCCACAAAGATGGGGAACACCAGCCCAGAACTTGCACCATGTGGTGTCACCAGAGCCAGTGCAGAGGCCCTCCCCAAAGAAGTGTTCACCACAGAATGCTCTGTAGGGACACAGAATGACTTTCCTCCTGCCGTGTCTGATCTTCCTCACCTTATTCATCTAGTAACTCAACTATGGCCACAGAGAGTCTTTGGGGTGGGGTTCAAAACAAGGTATCCCCTATTCCCCTTCCTCGGCCTGGATCATGGAGCAGCAGTGTCGCGAGGGTGCATGAGGGCAGGATAACTGTTCTGAGGAAGATAGAGCAGAGAACTGGGGGAGGGGTGAGCAGCTGAGCTACTGATGGTCCAGCTGAGCCACTGTGCTGGCCTCAGCTTACCTGCTTCCAGGCGTGTTTTCTGCGAGAAAATTAAGCTACTTTTATCCAGAGATTTTCTTTTATAAGCAATTGAACATTGTGTCTGTAGTCATGATCCCTATACATTCCAATCAATCAAAATACACGGGTCCTGGGTGCTTTCCTCAAAGGACTCAATCAAAGAGCTGCCTAACCGGGCAAACATTTGCCCAAACTGACTATTCAGAGTGCCATTGGCAGTGAACTTCTAGAAACGCAGTGCCTTCCCCTAAGTGCCTTACCCTGCCTGTGATAAACGCTCCCACTTGCCCATGCTTCCTGGCCAGCAGCGTGCTGATTCTGTTTCAGTATCCAGTTCTGTGCAGAGGTGATGCAGGGAGTGCCTCTCTCCCGGTGGTCTCTCCTGTTTCATGCCCGGTTTATTCTTCTTGCCTCACCATTCAAATTTCTTAGCTTCTCTATATATACAGCAGAAAACGACTTTGCTGAAGCCATCAAATTCCCTTGTGACATACAGATAGTCATCTCAGAAACAATAGATTTCTGGAAGATGGTTTTAGATAAATTTATTTCTTTGATCTAATCAATTGGCCCAAGAGAGGGCCGTGTGATAGCAAGAGCCAGGGCCACTCCAATACATAATGTTTCCACAGCCATACCCAGCCCAAGGCTGTGATGCTGAGCTAGGGCCCAAACACTCCACTGACTGATACAAAAGACCCCCACGGTGAAGAGGTATGATGGGCAAACAATCCAGCTGTAGTTTTCTTCGAGTCTTTCCCAATCCCTGTCTTCAGGGCAGGTGGGTTTCCTGAGCCCTGGAGGTGGAATGTAACTAAACCTGGCCAGTGAGGTGTGAGCCTGATTAGTCAGGGAGGCCCTTGTGATGGCCTTCTTCCTTTACATGACATTATGACTCAAATGGTGGTTTCTCTATCCACCAGATTTTGTCATACATTTTACAATGAAGAAGACCTGAGATGGACAAGCACTATAAGCAGAGAGAAGTCAGTGAGATTTGGGGCATGTTCTGATGGTTCGCCTCGTCTGAGTAGGATGTACTACATACTGGGCAGGGGCCAGCGATGTCTGGAAAAAGACACTTGAAAACTCTTATTCACAGCACCAAATTCACACCAATTCCCTTGGTCCCAGGTTCCCCCATGAATTCCAGGCACCACCTAAGAAAGCAAACCACTATTCACTAGTATCAATTCTGCCGCAAAACAGTACAAGAGGGCCATCTTGGTTGCTTGGGCAGGGGGAATGTCCGAGGTGTGTGAATAGAATTTGGTTACAGCAATGGGACTGTCCCAACTGAGAAAGAACTGTCCCTTTGTTAAACCTCATTCTGTTCTTTAGAAATGCCAGGGCCTGTGGCAGGAAAACAGTGCAACCCTAAGCTACCAGATAAAGCTCTGTACATTGTCCCCATACCGAGAAAGTCGTGGTGGAGGAGAATGGAGAACTGAGCTGAATGCCCGGGCTGCTCCAGCACACACAGATCCCAAATGTGGGAATGCTACGTGATGATTTTATGAAATATAAAAGTCAAATGAATTTTTCATGAAGAAGTTATCTTCCCAAAGATGCAATAATGGAAAATTCCTTTCAAGAACTGGTGTTTAGACCTCACAAAAATGCGCGGCAAATTGCATTGTGATTTATTTGTCAATGTTTTTATAGGTTAGGCGTTACTTTCTACCCCACAGCTGGAGTCAATTTTTAATATTTAAAAGTGGAAAGAAAGCAAAACCTAAACACATCCAGAGCTGTCTGTTTTAGATTGAGCTTTTCCCAAACAGTGCTGTTTAGAACTGACCCCTGAGCATGGTCGGTCAGCTGCCAGCTGGCCCTTACTTCCCTGCAACATAGCATTAAAATACCTGGGCCGGGGCAGATTGCACATAAGACCTCCTAAATTGTAGCTGGTGGGTCTGGTGTTTATAAGCAATTTCAAATGCATGCAGCCTGTCTGCCCTCTCGATCGAAGAAGGAAAAAGCCTTCTTCTTTTTTCTTCTGGGGTTCCCTTCATGCCCCCAGCTCAAGGTGCTGTGAATGTACTTTCCAGGTCCAGTGGTTTCTGACCCCAGTAGATGGTAGGTGAGTGAGAATCCCACGGGCACCTCCCTTATTTGTAGCACGCCACCCAACTACATAAAGGCAAACTGATTCCTCCAGACTTGGAGCCCCAGGGTTCACCTTCTGGGGCTTCCATGTAAAAAAAAAAAAAAGAAAAGAAAAGAAAAGAAAGAAAGAAAATGTGCTAGCCTTGCACTCTTGCACTTAAGGACTTATGGCAGGGGTTCGAATCACAAAAAAAAAAAAAAAAAAAAAAAAAAAAGATTAAACCTATACCCCTAATCCCTTTCCTCGAGCCAAATCTACAGGTTGTAATGAAGGCCTCATCCTATCAAGTGAGAAAGCATTTACAAAATGAGACTAGGTCTTTGCTTAGTAAGACATTGCAAACTAGTCCCTAGTCCCAGCAGCAAAGCAAGTGTGCCTCTGTGTTAAGTGCATCATGCTTCATGCTCAGTTGTAGGCCTCTACTTCGGAAGCCATTAACTGGCACGGGCCATTGCTAAGAGGGCCATGCATTGCTTACCAACTATGGGTTCAGTAACAGAAAACACCTGGATGGAGATAGACACAATCCCTTTGCGTGTAGGCTTGAAACCCTTCCGATGAAGAGGCTGTTTCCCTTGTCCTCTTCTCCTTTCAGAGCCAAGGCCCACAGGAGGATGTGGTTTACTTCCAAATGCATGCATTGGTCCTGTTGACTCTGCCTGACAAGGGCCCCTAATGCTGCTGACACCGTCTCCCCCAGGTCAGGCTTTGGGAAACACTAACCATTTCATACAAACTTTGGGTTGGAAAGAGCCTTCTCTGAAAAGCATGGAGATGTCAGATGTGCAGGAATTTGGGGGAATCGCACTTAGCTACTGTGTGCTTTCCCTGAGAAACTTACTCAGAGCCCTCAACAGGAGCAGCATCCCCAGGAGAACCCCTCCAGCACAGAGCCCCAATTCACAATCTCAGAGGCAGGATATATGGAGGGGTGACCATTTCCCTGTTGCAAAAGGCTTTTCACGGGGAGAAGAAAAAGTCACACATTTCCTTCTAGAAGTACACACTCCAAGACCACTCCCACACATGTAATTTAATTTAGCCCAAGAATCTTCATAAACACACCTACATGCATTAAAACAAGGTGCAAAAGCCATCACGACTAAAGTGCTACACATTTGCCCACCAGCAGGGGGAGATCTTCCCCTGGTTCAGGCTGCCATCCCAGTTCTCCAGGGGTCCACTCCTTTTTTTTTTTTTTTTTTTTTTTTTTCTTTTTGGCTTGGGCTTTAAGGAGGGGAGTAAGGACAGAAGCTGGTTGTCCAAAACAACAGATACAGAGGGAGTTTGTTCTTTACCCCAAGGGCAGGGGAGAGCCACTAAAGGATTCTCAGAAATGTGTGGCTTTGTATTTGAGGCATCCTGTCTTTTTTGGCTCAGGGTCTGGCCTGTTTCAGGAATCCACCGAAACAAGCTACTTGGCACTGAATGTGATACTGCTAGAGAGTTAATGGGCAAGACATTCTGAGAAAGGGGTTGAAGATAATCATCGGGAGGGAAGCATGCTGCCTCCAGAAAACCAAGAAAGGCAGAGCCACCACCCACCCCTCAGCTGAACCGCAGTGCACGCACAATGCATGCGTGGAATCCAAACATGGTCCAGGGACTGACGACTCAGAGAAACAAACGAGAAGTGACTTTTTCTGAAGAGAGAGTTGGGAAAATGGCATTTCCTTCCTGTGCCGAAGAACAAAGTCAAGATATTCTTGGAGAAAGGCGGAGCTCCCAAGCACACCGACTGGGCCCCGTCCATGAACAGCTGTGGAGTGGAGAGTACAAGCATGTCTTGACTTCAGAGACTCCCGGAGGCAGAGGAACCAAGAGAAAGGGATAAAGAGGAGAAAGCAGTGACTTCCTGAATGCTTGTATCAGAATCAGGCCACTGCGATCTCTTCCAGGGATGACTACATTTTCTCACGGTTCAATCCTCTCCTGGATCCAGTCAGCATCCAGGAAGATCTTTTAAATCTACTTAGACTCCTTCAGAGGCCTCCCATTGCCTCCAGGCTCGAGCCCTAACTCTTTAATGTGATTTGGGAGCCCTCCAGACTCATCCCTGAGGTTTCTGTCTCAGCTCTTGCCCTGTCTGAAAATCTTGCAGCTTTCCATTCTCAGAGGGCCGTGGTTGCTGTTCTTCCTTCTGCCTTCTGCTCTGGCACTGGTTATATGTCGAAGATGTCACAGCAACCAAGACCCAAGACCCGCACTCTCTCTCTTCCCTTGGTTCCACCATGCAAAGGGCATTGTTCTCCCAGCGTGCCCATTCCCTCCTTCTCCTGGTTACCCTTCAGATACTGAGTTATACATTATTTCGTAAGGAAGGCTTTCTTACCCACAAGAATGGAAGGGAACCCATACGCTCTCCTACACCACCCTATGCTCACTTCTCATTTCATTTGTGTAACTAGCCACTGACCCCGCTGAATGGTAAACACAGAGCTGTGTCCCCAAGCCTAATCCTGCACCTGTCACACACAGCTCAAATAACACGTCTTGAGTTAATGGCTTATTATTAACAAGGCCACAGTTTGGCCCGTGAACAGTGTGTTCATTGTCATATGTTATCTGGAGGGCCTACTGCATTGTAGGGATATTCTTCCTTCCTCGAAGGCCCCTGCTCACAGACAGTTCCATTGCCTTAATATTATATGGTGCAGCCATTTTTCAGGTTATGAAGGCATTACTTCTACTTAACTGAACACCAGGGTAGAGTAGTCAAGGCTCATAGTTCAAGAGCCTTCCAGCAACTAGATAGTTTTGTTAACAGGCCAGTTGGCTAAAGATATGTACTGTTGATAGTTACTTTGTGTAAATGTGACCAAAAGATCTGAAATAAATCTTTTAAAGAAGGAAAAGTTTATTTTGGCCCACAATCTCAAAGGGATTTCAGCCAACCACGGCAGGGGAAGGCACTGTAGAGTTTGTGGGAGTGGGAAAGCGTGGTGGAGGGGCTTTGACATGGTGAACCAGACAGCTGAGGGAGAATGGCCCAAAACCAGGGGCCAAAAACCACCTTGAAAGGCCTGTTGCTAGTAGCCTACTTCAGGCAGCCTCACAGTGTTTCTGCAGCCCCTCCAAAATGGCACTGCCATCTGGGGGAGGGGGGAACACTTCAAAACCTCAGCTGGGGAGGGGAGCCCTTCAAATCCAAACCATAACAGGATACGCGAATGCACATTCTGGAATTTTATGTAAAAATATTTCAATAAATAGGGACCAGGGATTTCTAAAACACCTCATGGGGTGTCAGAAGCTCACTACACAGCCAGTCAGCTCACTCCCCTACATCCTCCATAGCCATAGCACCCAAACTCTGCAGACCGTGAACCAGAGCAGGGCCACAGATGGGTCTCCTCATTCTGATGACCTGGTCTAGTCACTCAGACCCAGGTGGACACAGAAAACTGCAAAGGGGCAGACAACCGATGTGCTCGTTGCACTAGCTACCCCGACACAGTGGATTGACGGAGAGATCACTGGTCTAAACTTTGAGTGTTCGGAGATAGCCAACACCCTTGGTGACGGGAGAAACACTTCACAGGGGAGTGAGCCCACACATTCTTTGATCTAGGCCCCACTTCTCTCTTAGTGTAAAGATGTGACTGCAGACCCATGGACATGGCTGCCTTTCAAAAATGTGGCATGGCCCTCACGTCCATGTGCTGTGTGGCTGAGGGGACAGGCCCTGATGGGAGGCTGTCTTCCTTTCCCCATTGTGGACTCGACAGCTGCTTGACCTCTCAGTTTCCTCATTATATTGTTGAGAGTTTCCTCATTATATTGTTGAGTATAAAATTGGCTAGTGGAAAGCATGAATCCAGGTCTGCCCTGAGACAAATGTTACAGTAAGGATGAATGATGGGAGATGTTTCTGTAAATATGTTTCTCATACTGGTTAATGAATAAAGCACTGTTGGCCAATAGGAAAGCAAGATAGGCGGGGCTAGGAGACAAGGAAGAAAGAGGAAGGAGGAAGGAGGAGTCAACATGGAGAGCCTGGAGAGAGTAGCATGCGGACCCGCCACTCTCCGATAAGATTACCACGTGGAAATACTTAGATAAGTAGAAATGGGTTAATCATTAAGACCTGGCCAACAGCCTTATATCAAATACAGAGTCTCTGCGTGTTATTCGGGGCTGCAGCACCTGTGGGACCAGGCAGCCAGCAGCAGGAGAAACCTACTCATAACAGATGAACCATCTTTATGGTTGTGACGACATGGGTGAACAGACTCCAGCGACCTCGCCATGGGGACGGGGACAGAGCAGCACACCTGTGCACAAGGCAGGCATCGTATGGGGACTGGAAGACCATGCTGGCTTGTAGAAAAGGCTTTGACCTAAAGTGGTTCTACTGGCCTGGTGTGGCTGCAGTGAGCTGTGAGGGATCAGGCCCTCAGAACGTGGCACTGTTGTTCTAGAACACAGGGACCACAAGCGAGTTCTCTTGCCTCTTGGCTCAGGTCACACAGCACTTTGAACCCAAGCCAGTCCCAAGCGTGTGGTGATCTCAGCTCATTCCTTGCTTGCCAGCCTTTGTCCTCTGGAAACTGGTACATGCATTTTAGATGCTGCAGAGGCTCCTGGTGGGATGAGCTCAGTCAGATTCCAGGTGGCAAATGTCCCTCTGGGGGGACTGTGCCAAAGTGTACCTTCCCCATGGGAGGAAGGTAGATTGGCTCAGGGAACAGCATTCTCAGAAGAGGGTAGAGAGGGTGGTGCAAAGGGATTCAGACCCTGCATGAGCAAAGGCAATTTGGGTGCAGACAGCTCAGCAGGGAGATGGAGAGAATGAAAGACGTGGGCTTCATGGCTTCAGCGTAGCACTGACAGGACTTGCAGGAGGCTTGCAATCCAACAGAGAATGGGCCCTTTTCCCAGAGCACCTGGCTGGTTGACGGTGCCCTGTCTGCACCCACTGTCTCAAAGCCACCCTGCTGGTCCCCCTGTCATAGCTCTCTCCCGTAGATGTCATGACAAACGACATTCTTTCAGAGATCCGAAATGGTAGCTGAGGGCACTTTTTCTCTGTGGTCAAGTCTGCGCTCACCCACATCCTGCTGAATTTCCAGGTGGGGAGAAGTACATTCCCCAGATCGAGGTAAAGGCTGTGTGCAGGAGATTGCAGCCATTTCCTCCTCCACGTGGACTCCTGCAGTATGGTTCTAAGGGAAAGGAAGTGCGTTGCTCCCACCTAAGTTACCATCACACAATCACATGTGGCTTCCTTATTTCTAGCTGACCACCCCCTGAATCTGCTCCCTCGGCTGGGCACCTCAGCAAACAGGGAGGATGGATGCTCTGCAGGCCAAAATTGGGTCAGCAAATTCTACTTGCAGAAAATAACCTGACAAGAGTTAGCTATTGTTTTCTAGAAAGTTCTTATATGGCCACACTTTAGTAGTAATAGTCTCTGTTTGTGTCTTTATATCTGTGTTTCTGTGTGTGTATATGTGTCTCTTACACACACATACACACACACACACACACACACACACACACACACACACACACTTTTGTTTACAGCCCAAGAGAGATACATACATTCTTAATATATACCCCACCCTCATCACAAACAACTCCAAAACTCTAAAAACCTACACATGCTCGTAAATAGAACACCCTTAAATGGAGCAGAATTTCTAAATACCCATGAGTCACACAGCTAAAATGTCCCCTGGGGAGCCCAACTTGGCAGCATACATTTTCCTATTAAAAATCGAGTTTAGAGATTTTCATGGCATCCAGCTCAATGCCAGGATGAGCCCATCTGTGTGTAGTGGAGAAGTTAGCAGTCGGGAGAGCTGGGAGGCCAAATGCCACACCTTCGCCTAGTGGAAATGCACAGATAGAAGCTACTCAGCAAAATGCGGAGCTGTCATGCCCCTGGAGTGGAATGAGCACTGGCTGAGGAGATGGGGACCCTGGTTCTAGCACAAGCTCTCCCTCCCCTACCGGTTTACCTCAAGAATATGTCTGCTTTCAAGGGGCCTGTCCTCATCTCGGAGAGGAAGAGGCTAGACTCAACAGATGATGCTCTGAGGTTCCTCTAAAACAAATCCTCCCCACAATTTGAGCATAAGTATCCCAGCCAAAAGAGAGTCTGAATTCCTGCCTTCCTAGCCTCAGCCCCTGGCTAACCTAGGGAAACTCTAAGTTTACATACCTCACTAGATACTAGAAATGTGTTGACTGTCAGAGTTGAGGAGTACTCAGGGCCAGGACCCAGCTCTGGGTTGATCTGCCATTCATCTCTTTCTGGTCTCAGGCAGGCCATGAAGACCTTGCAGAGAGTGCCAGGAGCTGAAAGAAATCTTAAGGACTGCTTTGTCTGCTGGGGAGTCATGAGGGAGGCAGGCAGGCAGTCTGGGGGTCCCTGAGGTATCTCTAGCCAGCCCAGAGGCATCTCCAGACAGCCTGGAGCCTGGTTAGGGGCACAGATAGCTTCTCCCTGTGGGGTCCCAGGCTGCCTCAGGCTGAAGGGTGGTCTTGGCGGTAGGATCCTGCAGCTGCTAAGTCTCACCCACAGGGCTTGCTTGCCTTCCGGGCTCCTTCCCACATCTGTACTCTCCGAAACCATGGCGACTCCCACTTGGAAGCGGAGTTCTAAAATACATGGGAGTTTGAAGTCATGCTACTCTCTGCTGTCCCACTCCGTTGTCTCTCCTTCCTGCCTTACACACTTGGCTGGAAGGAGTCTCAGCAGGAGCCCAGGTTCCAAGCCATACTCCCCTGCCTTGGTTTCCCTGTCCTTAGCAGTGAACTGTGTCAGGTCTCCTTCTCCTTCCTCTTCTCCCCTTTTCAAACTCACTAACTTCACGACGTAGATCCCTCCAATCCCTTTAGTGATCTGTCTGCTTAGTCCGTTTCCCCATCCTCATGCAGAGTCATTCTCTGCCCTTGGCCTGGTGGTTTGAGTCTGAGGACTACACATCCCATGATGCCAAGTTTCTGGCTTTCCTTTGAGTTCTGCCAATGGGAAGCATAAGAAGAGGCTTTGGCGAGATCTCTGATCTTCGTTTGGCACCACGCATCTCTTTCTCTAGACTTTTCGTTCTTGCTGACCTTAGCCAGCCTTTCCTTCCTGTCCAGCCTTATGCCTGGACTTCCAATCTTCTTGCTCTGGGAACTCCATCATGCTAGATCTCTGCCATCCTTAGGAAAGCAGTCTTTTGAGTCTTGAGGTGAATTCTGTCTCCTGTGTGGCCTTGTCGAGGGGAGGGTCCTCCAATGTTTGTTTCACAGTTTGAGTGGCTGCATCTTAGAAATGCTTTGCTCTCCACACCGTGTTCACCAAATGTTCTAGACAGGCTAGAGGCCTCTCTAGAGCCACTGAGCCTGAGCAGCAGGAAGAGACAGAGACAGGATGGACCCCTAAGCACCAAAAAAAAAAACAACAACAAAACAAAAAAACAAAACAAAACAACAAAAAAAACTCTACTTCTGTGATGGGTTGTGATGGGTGGAAACTTCCCTGAGAGTTTGGCAAGAAACAGGCTCTGCAAGGACATCGTAACACAGAATAACCCCAGCTTTGCTTTAAAACTTTTAAAAATTTATTTGTATGAGAATTTTGCCTGTATTCTGTATGTATGTGCACCAGGTATGTGCCCTGACCATGGGAAGTCAGAAGAGGATGTCATACCAAAACCAAAACCTGGAACCTCAGTTACAGATGGTTGTGCCACCAATTCTCTTAAGGGCGAGTTCTCTCTCCACACACACACCCTTTTCAAAGGAAAAACAAGACAGCAGAACACATGAAGAATTCATATACCTGCCATTTAAAATTACGTCAAACTTTTTTTGTTTTCAAGACAGGGTTTCTCTGTGGCTTTGGAGGCTGTCCTGGAACTAGCTCTTGTAGACCAGGCTGGTCTCCAACTCACAGAATCTGCCTGCCTCTGCCTCCTGAGTGCTAGAATTAAAGGCATGCACCACCAACCCCTGGTTTACTTAAAACTTTTAAAAGAAGAACTAAAACATCACAGAGCCAAGATACCCATGTGTTCTAATTGAAGCTTCACCACAGTCCTGGAAGAGTCTGTCTGGAATGTTCTGGTGGGAGTTCTACCTCGATACCCCTCCTCCATCTCTCCCTCCTCAAACCCTGCCTGATCTCAGAAAAGCCCATCAAATAGGGCTCCACCCCCAGAGATGCACAAGACCACACTCCCACAGAGTATTTACAAACAGACATGGTTTTTTGGTTTCTCTTTTCTGTCTCCTCTGGGGGGGGGGGGAAGAACTGGAAAATCATCCTGGAGTGTTTTATCCACTAAACCTGGGCTTTTTCTAATTTGGTTTGATATGGATTGCTGTGTCGATAGAGAGGCTTATAGGGGTGCAGAAATTTTTCACTGTGTCCCTGCATCATCCCCATCCTTCCCCATCTTTAGAGTAAGCACAATGGATTCTATGTGTCCCGGGCTATATTTTCACAACACATATAAAAGTTGGTAATATATAACACTTTCTTATGGGTTTTTGTTTTGTTTTTTTTCTAATTGTGTGAAAAATGGTGACACCCTTTACATACTATTCTGTCCCTTGCTGTTCTCATTCAACACTGGCTGGATAAGGTCTGGCTGTGTTGGCACATGCAGAGTGGGTCCATGTGTTCTGGTGACTACAGAGCATCCCATCATATAGATACATAGATTGCCCTGGTCTGTTAGTTCTATCACAGATTCTATTCTTTCTCTATTTTATTCATTCATTTATTTTTGTTTTCTATAAGCAATGCCTACAAAACTCACTTGAGAATTTCTATAGAATATTCCAGAAATGGAGAGTTTAGTCACTGAGTATGTATATTTACAGTTTTACTAGATTTTTCCAAAAGATGCCCTTCCTCCAGAATGTCTTTACCTAGTGGTCAAACTCCTGTTTCCCTACATTCTTAATAATTTGTTTTGTCATCATCTTCTATGTTTACCAAGTTGAAAGTATGTAATTGCATTTACTTGTTTAAATTAAATACTACCCTGCCTTGCTGGTAATGCCCAGGCTTTCTTTATGTGATTTTTGGGCCTTTAATATTTTTGTGTAAGCTCATGGCTTTATGGGTTTTTTGTTTTGTTTCTTTTTTCCTATTAGGCTCTTTATCCTTTTAAAAAAATTGACTTAGGGAACTTTAAATATCTTGAACATAAATTTTTATGATATACTGGTTACTTTATTTTCTGGTTTTAAATTTTAACATTTCGTTTATGATTTCTGATTTTAACGTCCTCCAATAAACCCTTTCTTATCTCTATGTCATAAAAACACTGTTGCACATTTAGGTCATTAAGCCAGCCGAGTTTATTTTTGGTGAGAAGTAGAGACTCTAATTTTTTCCACATAGAAAATGGACATTCTTGTTCAATGGCTCACAAGTTCCCCTGTAATTTATAATGCCTCCTCTATCACAAACTAAGCTCCGATCTATGGGCTGTATTTACGGGATCCCGTTCTGTTTCATTGGTGTGTGTTTCCATCCTCATCATACATCCCGCCTCCTGATGAAACCCATAGCCTCCCC
Source organism: Cricetiscus sungorus (assembly GCA_030556225.1). Taxonomy (NCBI): domain Eukaryota; kingdom Metazoa; phylum Chordata; class Mammalia; order Rodentia; family Cricetidae; genus Cricetiscus; species Cricetiscus sungorus. The sequence goes on along the minus strand of JANBXA010000366.1, from coordinate 30,435,003 downwards.
GTCTTGACCACTCCCATCTACTTCCTCAGTTTTGTGCACACACATCACTAGAAAAAACTTTTCAAGAACCCTCATTGTCCACTGGCTGTCTGCTGTGGGCCAGGCAGCATGCTAACTATATGTGTGTTATCCATCCGTTCCTAACAATTCTAATAAGATAATCCCTGTTTTTCCAATCAGGCCCCTGAGGCTCCGGAGTTGAGTAATTTGCCTGTGTTCCACAGCCAGGAAAAGATAACACAGGGGCTTGAGCCCAGTTCTGTCCATCTTCAAGTGTTGGTAGCGTTCCATTTTCATTTTCTAGCCTTCAAGATCTCCACACCCTTCTACTGGTAAATTAGGGGTATTAATCTTTCCCTCCCGTGTTGTCATAGGGAACACGTGAGATGATGTGTATGAAAGCACTTGACACACCCTAACCTGGAACAGGGACTCCATAAACAACACCTGAGGCGAAGCAACAGCAGGAAGTGCTGGCTACAATTTAAAAGAAAGATGCCAAACATCTGATTTCACCAAGTTTGTTTACACTGCCTTTCAGTTGAGAGCAAATGAAAGAGATCTTTAGTCAGCCTCCTCTTTGTCCTGCATCCCAGAAGCAAGGAAGACGGTAAGAGGACATGTCTAAGGGCCAGGACCCTTTGCAACCTCCAAGATTTCATGCCAAACCTGGGAGGTTGAGAGCCAAGCTCTGCCCAGCAAACCTGACGAAGGAATGGCTACAGCTAGGCAGGTCTCACCTCTCCAGGCACCCAGAGCTGGAGGGATATCATCCTCCTCCCTACCCTTTAGTGGCTGCCAGGGCAGCAAGGCGATTTGGAGGCCTTGCTCTGAAGAGGAAGGTGAAACATCACAGCCTCTCCAGGCAGCTCACTGGCTAATGGAAACCACGTTGGTGAAGGAGGCTCAGGGGCTTGCAAAATGCAGGCCACCTTCTACTCTGGTGATCGCTCACAATTTTCTTGCTAATTTAAGTTATAGGAAAAGCAAACATACATGTGTGAGTGCACACACACACACACACAGGGATGTCACCCAGGCTTACTCTGTTGCAGAAGCAGCCGCCCCTATGCTGTCATTGGCTCTCTCTGTTCCTCTAAGCACTTCTGCACTGTGTCATTGACAGCTCCACCAGGGCCCCCCAGGGCACTCTGCAGGGGTCAGGAAAACAGAAAAACATCAGTTGGAAGGACAGCACACCCTCTCCCTTGTTTGACTTGGAAATTCTTTCTGAGTCATGTAAGAAGCAATATGTTGAGTCCTAGAAGAGGTGAAAATGACATCAGGTTAGGAGAGAGAGCCCCAAAAGGGCAAAGCCTGTTTTCCTCTGCTGGGGTCCGGCTGGGAGCATTTGAGGCAGCTGCTGTTGAGGCAGCCACTGAAGTGGAAGTGTTCTTTTGAAGGTTGCTGATTTGTAAAGGGCAAGGACTCTTTACACTGTACAGTTTCCCCAAACCAAGTGAGGACCCTGGACCTTAGAACCTTTCCATATGGTTGAGAGAAAAAGAATAACATTCAACTTCTGTTTGAGATTAAAGAGATTTGAAACAGAATGTGCTCTTTGGAGAGGTCCAAAAGGCCCCCACCCCCCTGACATACTAATATGGATGGTACCTGTTTCCTCTTTCCACACCAAATATACGGGCCATGGACACACCCAGGATTAGGCAGTGGCAGTAACAACTGTGCCCTTCTCCTTCATAGCTGAGGCCTTCCAGGATGCAGTAAGTCACAGCAAATGAGTGGAGGAGTAACTAAATCATGATGACCATGGAAAATTGTGATGTGCCTGTTGTGTAGTCGTGCTATATGACTTTTGCTTGGTGACTGTGTTGATTACGTTCCTTATTGCTGTGGAAAAATGTTTGACACAAATCATTTAAGCAAGGAAAAATGTATTTGGGATCCTATTTTAAGGCTGCACTCCATCTTGGAGGGGAAGGCAGGGTGGACTGAGCTGCTTTAGCTGTGGGGCAGGAGCCTGAGGCAGCTGGTCACAATGTATCCAATCAGAAGGCACGGAGACAGCGCTGGCTCAGCTGTGGGGCAGGAACAAGGGACGGCTGGTCACATTGTATCCACTCACTAGTTAGAAAGCAGGGAGCGATGAAACATTGTATCCACCCACTAGTTAGAAGGCAGGGAGGGATGGATGCAGGTGCTTAACTCTTTCCTCTTTTTGTCCAGCCAGGACGGCAGCCCAGGGAACCGTGTTGTCCACTCAGGAAGATTGTTCGTTCCCTCCATAGTTAAATCTCCCCCAAAGCACTGTCACAGATGTACTCAGAGGTATGTCTCCTAGGTTCAGTCAAGACTATCCTTAGTTAGGGGACTGCTTTCGTAGAAGGGTGAGGTTGGACTGCTGTCCTCATGGGTGGCACTAACATGCTCCAGGTCCAGATATGCCTGCTACATCTTGTGCCACTGGGAAGTCTGCGATTCCTGGAAAAGACATTCCTGAAGCTATGGCCATTCCTGTTGGAATTTTCATTTATTTCGTAGCCCTTCATGACCAAACAGCTTCCTCTCCATCCCTTCCCTACACTCTGTCCTCAGGGAAAGGAGGGATAATTATGCACACACTGGGTCAGAAGTACCAGAATGAATGAGGAGTCTCCTTTAACTGAGCAAAGCTGAAGAACTGATCAAGTGAGGCTGTGGGATGTCAGCAAGGTAGCTGAGGTGAGGATGTTTGGGAATGACAGCCCTGACTACACTAAGGTCTGTTCTAATGATGCCTGAAGTTTCATTGTTAACAAATAAGTCCTATTATTTTTAAAAAAATATATATTTTCTGTTCCACAAAATGAATGCTTTAAAACCTGGTATTACTGAGGCCTTGGTGGGAGGAGTTCTCCTGGCTCTTTCTGAAGCTCATTTTATTGATGGGAGATGAGGTAAAGGACTCACCGAGTGATAGATATGAGAGGAGTTCTTGAGAGAGAAGAGAAAAATCCAGAACATAGACTTCACGTGGCCCCCAATTTTGACAAGGGCCAGCCTGCTCTGGGAACTTCCCTGTTGGGAGGAAGTGAGACCCAATAAAGAAATCAAAATCAAGGGACCTGGGTGCATGCCTTCAATCCTAGGCAGAGGCAGGTAGATCTCTGTGAGTCTGCAGCAGCCTTGTCTACACTGTAGACTCCAGGCCAGCCACAGCTCCACAGTGAGGCCATGAAGGCTGGGCGTGAATGAGTTCACTAGGCTCAAGATAAATGGTAAATGGGTGTTTTATTGGTGAACAACTTACACAGGTAAGAGTAAAGAACCGCTGTGGTGTTTCTGCTCCAGAAGATGCAGTCTCTGCCCTTCCAACTCTGTCACTGGACAGAGAGAGAGAGAGAGAGAGAAAGAGAGAGAGAGAGAGAGAGAGAGAGAGAGAGAGAGAGAGAGAGAGAAGAGAGAGGAGAGGGGAGAGAGAGGGGGTAGGGGAAGAGAGAGAGGTGTGCGGGGAATGTGCTGTCAGGAGCTAGAGAGCCTGCCCTATGCTTTTCCACCTTCCTGTCACTTAAGCACTGAAGCCATGCCCAAAGGGGTGTGGCCACTAACATAAACACACTGGCAAGGCTAGATGCCACTATAAGACCATGTCTCAAAAAATAAAACTCTTTTCTTGTTCTCCTCTATTCATCTCCCCACTCAATCTTCCTGATCCCTCATGTTCTCCTTCCCCTCCTCTTCTCCCCTCTTTTTCCTCTTCCCTCCCTCCTCCTCCTGCCAAGTTCCCAATCTGTTCAGGGGCCCTTGTACCTTTCCCCTTCACCAGGGGACTGTGTGTGTCCCTTAGGCTTTCCTAGCTTCTCTGGAGGTGTGGATTGAAATCTGGTAAACCTTGCTCTATGTCTAATAATTATCCACATATGAGTGAGTACATACCATGTTCCTCTTTTTGTGATTGGGTTACCACACTCAGGATGGTTTCTTCTAGTTCCATCCATTTGCCGTTTGCTGCTAAGTACTACTCCATTGTGTAAATGTACCACATTTTCTGTATCCATTTTTTGGTTGAGGGACATCTAGGTTGCTTCCAGTTTCTTGCTATTACAAATAATGCTGCTATGAACATAGTTGAACAGATGTCCTTGTTGTATGAATGTGTGTCCTTTGGGTATATGCCTAAGAGTGGAATTTTGAATAGTGGAGAGCAAGAATAGAGACACATCAATAGAGGGAGCCATTAAAGGTTTAAAGAGAAATCTGACAATAGGGAATTGTACAGATATCCACAAGGATGACCCCAACTAGGAATCTAAGCAATAGTGGAGAGGCTACCTTAAATGCCATCCTAGAGCCTTCATCCAGTGGCTGATGAAAACAGAAGCAAAGATCCACAGCTAAACACTGAGCCAAACTCCTGGAAGCCAGGTTCAGAGAGGTAGGAGTGACGAACAAAGGGTTCAAGACTGGGAAAGCCCACAGAAACAGCTGACCTGAGCAAGCGGGAACTCATGGACCCCAGTCTCACAGCTGGGGAACCAACATAGGACCAAACCAGACCTCATGAATGTGGGTGTCAGCAAGGAGGACTGGGCAGTCTATGGGGCCTCTGGCAGTGAAACAGGATGTATCCCTAGTGCACAAATGGACTTCAGAAGCCCATTCCCTATGGAGGGATACTCTTTCAGCCTAGAAACACAGGAGAGGACCTAGGCCCCACCCCAAATAATTTGGCAGATTTTGATAATCCCTCATGGAAGGCCTCAGCCTCCCTGGGGAATGTATGGAGGATGGGATGGGGGGGTCAGTGGGGAACAAGGGGAGATGAGAGGGAGAGGTAACCGGGATTAATATGTAAAATAAGAGTATATATATATATACATACATATATACATATATATGACCTTTGCTAGCACCAGTAGTTCCTAGTCCTTGGAGCTCACAGGCTTTCAGTGAATAGATGCTGAGGCCCTCGGCATTCTAGGCCAGTAGACAAGGGCACTGTACATGAGGCACACTTACCCTTATGGACATTTCTTGCCACTAAATGAAGACTCAGTTCCAGAAATGGGTTACATCTAATTAACCCATTAATTAGTTAGCTGTTGGCTAAAAGGACCCCATGAGAAACCTCCCCCCCAAATAATCTAGGCTATTGGTTGTTCTCCACAAACTGATGGCAAGATTCTGTTGCTGAAGGCAACGCCAACAACTGAAGGAACATAAAGAAGGCAGGCTAGAGCCTTCACCCCTGCTGGATGGTAATCAGGGCACTGGAAGGCAACTGTGTGCTAGCAAAGCAGAAAACAGTCACCAAGCCATCTACAGATCCTCCAAAGTGAGACCTGCCTGCAAGGTGTGCTCGTGTAAAAGTGGCACAAGGCTTGTGGGGTTAACCAGCCAATATGTGACTAGATTTAAGGCCCACTTCATGAGCTGGAATCCATACTTGACACTGCTCAATTGGCCAGGACCTGAGACTAGATACGCTAGGGACCTAGGGGAAAGCCAAATACTACTGTTCTGCTAAAGGAACTTAGCCATAAAATACTGCTACCATCTTAGCACAACTCCACTGACTTAAATGGAGGGTTTACATCGATGGGTTAACTTTTCAACTTTGACAATTTTATACCACACTGTCATCTTTAAGTGTCATTTCCCACAGATGTTAAATCACTTACTCAGACCCCCGTGGCTCCGGTCTTACTGAGGGTTTCTATTGTTATGGAGAGACACCACGGCCATGGCAACTCTTATAAAGAAAAACATTTGACTGAGGTGGCAGCTTACAGTTTCAGAGGTTTAGTTCATTATCACCATGGTGAGACACGGAGATGGAGAAGTGTCCCACATCTTGACACACGGGCAACAGGAAGTGGTCTGTCTCACTGGGTGTAGCTTGAGCACAGGGGACCTCAAAAGCCCACCTCCAGTGACATACTTCCTCCAACAAGGCCACACCCCCACTGGTGCCAGTCCTTGGGGGGTCATTTTCTTTCAAACCACCACAACTTGCATAACTTTTTCCTTCCCTTTCCATCTGGGAACAGCCCACCATCCTAACCTTCATTACAGCTTACTTAAACATTTCACTTTTCCCCACGCAATCATATCCAACATTTTAGCTTTCATATATAAATCTTTTTCAATAAAAATTCTCTTCCTTTTTAACAATTCTCTTCTCTTTCCTGCTTACTGTTTGTTTCCTAATGTCGTGAGACATAGGTGCTTGGTTATTGACAGTAGTCAATGCAAAAGAAAGCTTTTTACAACCATCACTGGAACATAAAGGAAAAATAAAAAGCAAAAACTTCAATAACAATGTGGCTGTTTTGACTTTGCTTTTGTGCTGAAACCTGTTTGTAAGTTTACCTGTCCCAGTAGGAAGTCTGTTCGCATTGGGCAAAATCAAGGCCTGACTTTTACACTTGAAATACTTAGAGGCCTAAGCAGAATTTGTATTTTTATAAGTCAATGAAAGAAATAAGGTGGTGGCTATCTCCTTACTGTCTTTTTATAACTTGTAAGAAGATTAACAATGTCCAAGAGGTTCTTCATAGAAGACCGAGTATGTCTTAACACCAGGGTCTTTAAGCTCTCGTGACAGACTTTATGACCCTGTTGGGACTCTGTTGTGTGTGCCCTTCTGGGCGTGGGTCATTTGCCTCTGCTGGCTTCTTCCACTCACCATATTCAGCTCCAAATTTCGAGCCCATCTCTTAGACTACTTCTCTTCTCTACCTCCCACACCCTCTCATCTCCCCCTCCTACTCGGGTCAGTGTCTTTCTCTTGCGGGGCCTGCTCAGTCTCTCTCTCTTGCTTAACAGAAGCCACACTGGTATGCCATTGGTACCCCATTAAATGGACAGGGATGCCCTTGGCGTGAGCCTCCGTCTTACTGCACTTACCCCTTACTATGCTGCTCTCCCTGTGTCTTCATTTATCTTCAAGATAGAAAAAGAGCTGACAATCTGTTTCCTCACATGCAGGCATGCTACTGGGGCCCGTTCTGGCAGGGCTTCTTTTTGCAGGCCCTACTTCCTGGTGTGTGCTCTGTAGTAAGGACAGGAAAGGAGGACATGGTCACTCTCTGAACACTGCTGGCCTGTGTTCTTCGTGGATTACTGCATTTCACTTTTGAAAATCTGAGTAACTGGTTCTACCTTGCAGACAAGGCAGAGTGAAGCTTCAAGAGGATTGAGTGAACACTTCCGAGGCCAGGTAATTTGTGAGCAATGTAAGTCCACATCCCTCTAAGCTGCCAGATCACGATGGTGGTAAGCATCCAGATCACAGTGGTGGTAAGAGAGTCAGGACAAGGACAGACAGACATCAGGGAAAGCCAAGAGGCAGGAATATTACTTGATGCTTTTCTCAAATATTCAACTCCTTTCAGCAAAAGCACTGCTCAGATGTTTCCAGAACTGCTGAGTCACTGTGGAGAACGGCCCCCACACCCACAGGACAAAACTTCAGAGCTTGTTCAAGGGACACTGCCAAAAAACCTGGTGTCAGCTGCACTGAGAACCCCCGAGGCCATATGAGGTAATGGGGTTTTTTTTCCCCCTAAGTCTTAGGTCATGATGGACCTGGTGGGTTGAATTGTGTCTTCCTGAAACATAAGGCTGAAGTCTTCATTGCTAGTACCTGTGCAAAGCAATCTTGTCAAGAAATGAAGTTTTTGCAGATGTCACTGAGTTAAGTGAGTTAAGATGAGGTCGTAGAAGTGTGAGTCCCGGTCACATATGACCAGTGTCCTACAAAATGATGGACATGTGGACACAGACATCCACATAAAGGGAACACCATGTGGGATGATGAGACACAGCCACAGGGTACCAGCAATGACAGCCACTATCAGAAACCTAAGAGGCAGAGTGAAAGATTTGACCCGGAATCACAGGGGGACTGTAGCTGCTCACAACCAGACTCTGAGCTTTCAGTATCTAGAACTGTGAGAAGAGCAATTATTCTGTTTATAGTACTAAGCTGAGGTAGCCCTAGTGTAAAATTGGTTTAAATAATAAAAGGCCAGAGTCAGATATAGAGGGAAATGCTGAAAGATTAGAGAGAAGGAGCAAGCCACAACACACCTTACCTCTTAAGCTTCTCAGTAGAGAAGAGAGCCATTTCCTGTTTGTCCCTGCTTATATCCTGTTTCTGCCCAGCTACATCACTTCCTGTCTGTCAGTACAGGCCTCCAGACCTCTATGGTTTGCTAATGGCAAGCTCTATTCTCTGACCCCAAGACAGGCTTTATTTGTTCAAGAAAGACATCATCACACTCTAGAAAATGAATGCAGCGGCCTCTTGGGGAAACCTCCAAGGTCCAGAACCTAGCCCTCAACCATATGCTGTGAAGGCCCACAGACTCCATCAGCCCCGCCTCCAATGCCCCAGCTCCCAAGGCCATTCTGCCAGTTCCTGTGAGGCCAGGTGAATTAAGTTCTGCACACATATCTCCCTGGTAGGCTCATTCTTTGCTTGGTTCTGAACATTCTTCCTGAATTCAATAAATGATACAGTTTCTTGTGAACACAAGCACCAACATCCTTGGTGCTATTTATATACTCGGCCAGTGTGGGTGGAAGGTCCTAGAACACACGCTCCACTGTAGCATGGGGACAGAGACACCAAGACTGTGCTGTGCTCATGGAAGAGGCAGAGTGGGGCCATGAGAGGAGCATGGGTTTTAACACTTGATGGTGCAAATGGCTCTGTTCCCTTCTGGTCTTGTGACTGTGGGACAGTCCCTAAGCCTTGGTGACTTCATCTACAATATGCAAAAGAGAACCTCTGTCCCCTGGGGTTACTACAACATTAAATAGGATGACATGCTTGGAGTGCTTGGCACACTGAATATCACAATGTTGGCCTCATTTCATCTTTATCATTAGCTGTCCCTGAAATGGGACAGCTCACAGCATGAATCATAGCATACTATGGGGGAGGGGGTACACAGATGGGAGACTCACGGAGTTTCTAGACTAAACCTCTTCTTCTGTTTTCTGCAAGCAGACCCTTCTACTATTTCTGGTGCTCCACAAATCGAGTCTGGCCTACACAGCCCTCCATCACTTCATCTGTCTTCAACCCAGTACCCACCATTATCTAATATTTGAAATTATCCGATATGCAAAATGATACATTATCTGCTTTTAAAGTGCATCAGCATGACATTTGCATGGAGTCAGAAATCTGTGCAAATTCTTTCTCTCTTTGCTTTTAGTTTCCGTTTCCATTTAATTTCTTCAGCAAAGTTCCCACGTAATACAACCCGTGCTTTGATGTAGTTACACTAAATGTAATATTTCTTTTCCACAAATAGAAATGCCAGCATATTATTTCTATGAACCATGCATTAGTTACTTTTCCTAATTTCTGTGACCAAATACCTTCTTTAAAAGCAATTTAGGGAGGAAGCTGACTTTGGTTCATGGTTTCAGGGTACAGCCCATCCCAGCAGGTGAGGCCAGGTGGCAGGAATGTGAGGCGGCTGGCCACATCTTATCCACAGCCAGGAAGCAAAGAGAGAGGAGAGGGAGGACCATTGGTGTTCCGCTGGCTTCGTCCATTCTGCCTTTATTCAGCAGTGGACCCCAGTCTGTGGAAGGGCACCACCTTGCTCAGGTAGACCTTCCTTCCTTCCTTGGATTCACTGGAAACATCCTTATAGGACTGCATGGAAGTGTGTCTGCTAGGTGGTTCTGAACTCGGTCAAATAGACAGTGACAACCACCTATCACATACCAAAAGGCCCCAGATGTTAAAAACTTTCTTTTGAATTGCATCGTTGACTAATGTCTAATAAAAATATTAATGAATATTATTATAGACTTTCATAATCATGATAAAATTAATCCTTTGAAAATGGAACAAAACTGAAAAAGTTAAGATCAGCTTAAAAGGAAAGTATCCTGTGTGCCGTTAAACCAACCATCATTGTGAGGGCTGAAAGGTGATTTGCCACATGCCTCCCTTCATGAGCTCCTAAAGGCCTGCACCCAGCCCCACTGTTCTGAGAGTCCCTTCTGTTCCAGGCATGGAATCAGCTCTACCCTCTGACCCTGGTCATCAGAGACAAAGAATAGCAGAAGGCCTCCAGGCACCTCCAGCTTCAGCCTCCCCACCTGGGAAGCTTGCAGAGCACATTCTACAGGCCTTGACAGGAGGGAGCTTGAGCATGTGATGGGTTGACAGTACCCATTCCTGCCTCTTGTAGATGCAGAAGCATAAAGGTGAGACCAGGGGTCACACGTGCCAGGTGCCTAGTGACTTCCTCAGGAGATCTCCCTTGGCTGGGCAGCGTCAGGTCATAGCTCCTTTGGATCTGGAGGAGGTGGGGGACAGAAGTAGAGGCTGTGTTCTTGTAGCATCACTGGCTCAAGACAGAGATGACGTATATTTAGAGGGAAAGGTGTGTTAGGGCATAGGGGGCAGAGCCCAGGGCCCCCAACTGCACCCAGCCAAAGTGTGCACTAACTCTGAACAGCCTGTGGGCTTGCGGGAGTCGACCTGCTTCCACAGCCAGGCACGGGTGCAAGGCCTCCGGCACCTGGCTCTCTGTGTCACTGTGCGAACCTTCTGTCTGCCACAGCACACTCTGCTTGCCCCTCTCCCTTGCCAGCTTCTCCCGTGTTTCTTTAGGGGAATCAAAAGCTTGGATGCCAGACTCTGATGGCTCTGGGTCCCTATTTTAACCATTCTACTCTCTGGCTGTATGATTTATGACAGTTACTTCATTTCCTATGCCTTGGTTTCTGAAATCCTAGGAGGGGCAGGAGAATAGTATTTGGGTTGTGAGACAGGTCTGAGGGACTATGTCTAAAAGCATTTATTGCCTGAGACATCGTGTGAACATGTGTCAATAAATGGCAGCTGGATTTAGTGTTGGAAAGGGCCAGCCAGGAAAGCCCATTGGGTGGACAGCATTTACAGATAACTGCCCGGCCTATGCAGATTAACTCTCCATATCTGATTAAGATGTGGCTCAGTGGCAGAGTGCATATGGCTTTGAGTTTCAACCCTCAGCTGTGCGGGGCATGGGGATGGGGAAATGAAGCACCCGTACTAGAAGCTCCTTGGCCTCCCTGATCCCTACCTGCCTTGGGCAATCCAATGCAGGCAGGACATTTGGATCACAATTACTGTCCTAGAGGTTCCAAGCTCTGGTTGCTGAAGGCACCGACATCCAAGAGTTTGAATTCCAACACCATTTTGGTAGTCGGTTTTCTAGCTTGCTTACTTAGGAGGACGGGAGGTGTGCAGTTTGAGTAAGCCAGGCAGCTCAAGGACTGACACCCTAGAGGTCTACAGAATTGTTAGAAAGCCTGGATTCTCCATTGGAGGAAAAAAAAAAAGATCCACTACAGGGGAAAATAACTTCTGCACTTCTGTGAAAATACAGTAAACTCAAATATCAATTTGGTTTCTCCAGGCAATGTGGTGAGCTGTTTGTACAGCTTTCCTTGGTGTACTGCTACGGCTCACAGCTCTCTGTGACCTTCACAAAACAATCAGCTTCAAGCCACTGCTGGGAGATTTCCTCTCAGGCTCTGTGGCGTTTGATGATGCAATCACTCAGCTCAAAAACTTTGTTCTTTATTGTTATTATAAGCCAGCCATATGCTGCAAGAATGTGGGCCAGGCCTCCCAGATTCCACCCACGCTGCCCTGACCACTTTGTTTTGCAACAACATGCAGCTGGGGATCAGCCTCCAGCTCCATTCCTTCTTCCAGGGCCCCAGGACTAGAGAGCTGGACACCACAGCTCCAAAAGTCACAGGTGCAAGGTCACGCACACTCCTCTGTTCCACCCCCACCCCATCCCCCCACCCCCGATAATCAAACCCTCAAGTTCTTTCATTTCTAAAACAAAATTGTTGTAAAAGGTAACATGTGTTCTGGTAGTATACAGAAAAGCACAAAAGAAAAGAAAGGAAAAAAAAAAAAAAAGAAAAGAAAAATATGGAAGTACCACATGACCCTGCAATCTAGATAAAAACCGAAGTATTTATCCAAAAGTACTATCCAGGGTCTGAACAGAGACAGAGGACCCACAAACAGTGCAGGCAGAGCTGTTCCCAGTTCATCAGACTGGGAGTTGTGAGTAGATGACTAAAGGGAACAAAGTATGTACACACACATCGTGCTATTGGGGCAATTCAGTGTGGGACGGCCGCATAGATGAAGCACAAGCATAGCAGCTGAGTTCAGACTCCCAGTGCCCTCAAAAGAGTTGGGAGGCAACGTCACCGTAGGGAATGAGAGAAGGGCAGAGACTGGTGGGTCTTAGAGATCCAATGCCAGCCACTAGCAAGTTCTAGAATCAGGGAGAGAAGCTGTCTCAGAAACTAAGGTAAAGAGCAGTAGAGAAAGATGCCTGGTACTGGGTGATCTCTGGCTTTTCAATGAGGATGAACACACATGCACATGCACAGATACCCATGAAGGAAACTGTTAATATGTTACATTGAGGTTATCTTACTAAGTGAACTAAGCCAATATCTGAAAGATAACACTGTACAATCCCAAAGAGCCAAGTATATGAAAGGAAAAAAAATGCAGTAGTGGTTACCAGCAACTGGGGGAATATGAAGTTACTCATCAACAGGAGACAAACAAACTTGTTGATGTGCAGTGCAACACTCTATCTACAGCAAGAGTAATGCCTACTTGAGATTTTGTTATAAAAGATCTCAAGTGAAGTGCTCCCACCTCAATCTAATATGTATTTTTAAGAGGATGTGGCTTGGTGTTTAAGAACACCTGCATTTGGTTCCCAGCACCCACAGCAAGCGTCTCACAACGAGACAGTTGTAACTCTAGCTCCAGAGGATCCAATGCCCTCCAGCCTGCGCAGGAATCTGCAGGCGCATGATCTGCATAAACTCAGGCATTTACACATTGAATACACATAAACTCAGGCATTTACACATTGAATACAAAATGAATAAATTTAAAAAAAGGAAAGCAGAAAATACAATTCCCAGCCTTACCACCCAGCAATGCTTAGAGTCCCCTACTGCAGGGCACTCAAGTGAGGTCACATCCTGTCACACATTTCTTAAGACATTCAGGTGAGGTCACATCCCCTATTACACAATTCTTAGTGGTACCTAACACACTCATTCACAGTACCTGTTATTAGTTTACCATAGATATTATTTCCAAGAGGGCCATCACAGAGTCAAAGAGCTGTCAGGATTTTAAAGCCTTTCCTCCATCTGCTTTCCTTCCAACAAGTGTGTGGAGGCTTGTGCCCACTGACCTTTGCTAGGACTGGGAATTGTTAAAAAGTTATGATTTTTACATATTTTTTGATTCCTTTGACCCTTGTTGAAGCTGAGTACAGTTCCCTGGATGGCTGGTCCTGTCTATTACTTCATGGGTGAAACCCCCTGATTAACTATGGTGCTCTTCTCCCTGTCTCCCTTCTGTATTCTGCATGTGCTTCCTGTAGATTTGTAACAGTGTAACACACGAGGACACTAAGTATCTATCCACTGTGTACTTTGCACAAGCCCCTTAGGTTGTTGCAGTATTTGAGTTGTATGGTCCTGGCTTACTCACGCTTCTGGTTCAGGGCCCCAGAGATCTGCATTTCTGGCCTCTGATGGGACTGGCTCTTCTTCACAGCCTGTGTGTATATCAGCTCTGTCAACCAGCTGAGAGCCCTGAATGTACTTCCATTCCCATAGTTAATGGGTGTGTGTCCACCATGCACAGGCAGTTGGGTCTAAAAGGAGTTCTTAATTTGTCTAGATAATAAAAAGCCAGAGTCAGATATAGAGGGAAATGCTAACAGATCAGAGAGAAGGAGCAAGACACAGCACACCTCCTAAGTGTCTCAGCACAGAAGAGAGCAATTTCCTGTTTCTCCCTGCTTATATCCTGTTTCTGCCTAGCTATGTTACTTCCTGCCTGTCTGTACAGACCTCCAGACCTCTATGGTTGGCTAGTCGCAAGCTCCATTCTCTGAACCCCAACAGGCTTTATTTGTGCAGGAAGATATCACCACAGTTGGGAGCGGTGCTAAAGAGATTGTTTCTAGTTCACAATGGCTTCTGCCAAGCTTAGGACGAAGGGCTGGTGTCAAGTTGGAGGCAAGAGCAAACATGGCCCCACCCCTTGGGGACCTGCGTACATGGCAGGAAGTACTCTGGCTCTCACGCAGGCGCAAAGGTCCCTTTAGGAGACAGGCTCTGCCCACTCCTGCTCTCTCCCCACAGTTTCTCTGAGGAGGCAGGTCTCTCTGCTGCTGTCTTTCTCCCTGTGTCTCTGTCTCTCTCCTTTCCCTTCCCCTAGTAAATCTGCCTAAGTAACCTCTGTCTGCCTGGCTTGTTTGTCCTGCCATGGGCTCTGCTAAGGTCCCCTCGTGTCCCATAAGTCCCCATTTAACCTCATGACAACTTTTAAGGTTGACAATCGGTCCCATTTCACAGAGGAAGTAATAGAGGCTCAAGGCCATTCAGCCACTTAACCTAACATCACCCACTTAGTAGTTCACCAAATTGAAACCAGTGCCCAAACTCTCTTTAGAGTTTGGATCAGCAGGGCTGGGGCCAAGGAAAGTGAATAAATTATGTATGGGTTTATTTAAACACATGATTATTTTACAAATCATTTAATTTTTTGCATTCATTGTGATTTTTAAAAAATGAATTACATTAAGGGGAGCTGGGAATTGGCTCAGTGGTTAAGAACACTGCCTTCTTTCCAGAGGACCTGGGTTTGATCTCCAGCACCCACACAGCTACTCAAACCTGTTGTAACTCCAGTCCTAAGGGATCCAATGCCCTCTTCTGGCCTCTGTGGGCACCAGGCATCTATGTGGTGCCCAGACATGCACGCAGACAAAACATCCACACACAATTTTTTAAAGAATGTATTACACTGGAAATGGCTCAGTGGCTCCTCTGAGCAAACTGCCTAGGGAGGCTAGGCACATCAGTGAGCTCTGGGTTTTATTGAGAGACCCTACACACCCTACCGCCCCCACACATATATCCACAAGCATGCACACACACAGGAAAGTGGAAATGAATGTCTTATGTTAATGCATTACTTAGTGATGAATTCCATGGCAAAGTAAGAGCTCCTCTTACTTTGTAAGAGTTACCACATCCTGCTGTATCTCCTGGGGATGGACTCTACACCCATCTCAGGGTCCTGTGGGTGAAAGTTTTCCACCTAAACGCTGCTGTTTTGGATGCTGGCTTATGCACATTCCCGGGATGCATTCTTCCATGATAAATTGTGTTTTTCCCATGCAGCCTGGGTTCTGGGAAAGCACAGAAGGTAACACAGACTTCCCAGCCTTGAGAACTAAGAGGAAACAGGCTTTTTTTTTTTTCTCACAGCCTGTATCTTCCAGCTGAGACAAGAGCTATTGGATGTGGCAGGGCTTCTAAGGATAGAGGGTGAGGGGTCCCCACGAAGAGTGCTTGTGAGCTCTCACCTGAGAGAGCTGCCCAGGGTGCTTCATGCCTCATTCTGCCCAGCTAGCTCCCCAGAGCTCTCACAGTCCTGCTCACCATCTAACTGTCTCTCCACTAAGACCCATACACTCCCCATCTCAGCCTGGAAAGCAGCCTGACAGCTAATCGCCTCCCCACTTGCCTACTCTGTTCCAGGAGCCATGTTAACAGCCCATCACCTGAAACCAGGCCCGACTGACAGCACCCAATTCCTGAAATAAAAGCAGCGGGGCAGCTGGAAGTCCTGGGGACTTGAGCTTGGGCTCTGTCTTTCAGGGAGAGATTCACTGTCCAGGAAACCCATCTGGGTTAACTGCCCCCACAGAAGAGAGAAGAAAAAAAGAAAGCCATCCTGTGGTCCCTGGCTTAATATGGATGATAGTAGCCTGAGCTTTGGCTGTTTTAGATTGGAACCCCCCAAGCTTGGTGTATTAGCTTTTTCTTCAATGGGGAGGTAAGAAGTGACAACTTTTCATGCTTTAGGGCATCCTGGGAAGTAAGCCTTTGGGGCACCAGCTTTGCAAGGGGTTAATGGTGGCTCAAGCAGTCAGTTCTCAGGAGGGCAAACTGTTACAAAGTGAGTCCACCCCATTTATATCCCTTTCTTTTCTGTTTTTCTGCTGTGTTGTGAATGCAGCCAAGTAGCGTGCATGTGTGTGCATGCATTGTGTGTGTGTGTGTGTGTGTGTGTGTGTGTGTGTGTGTGTGTGTATGCGCGTGCGTGCATGTGTGTGTGTACATGAGGCCAAACACATGAGCTATTCTGGTTTGGGACTTTAATTTTCAAACTGTGGGTTGTTAAGAAGTCTCTTTTCTTCTTAAGCAACCTGATCTTTCACATTTTTGTTGTTGTTGCTGTCACTGATGCAGGGTCTCACTGCCTATGTAGCCCTAGCTGCCCTTGAACTCACTATGTAGACCAGGTAGGCCTTGAACTCAAAGACCCACCTCTGTCTGTCTCCCCCAAGTGCTGGGATAGAAGGTGTGTATTTTGTTGTTGCCACACGAGATCAACTGTAGAGGTTTGTATTATAGCTTTATAACCTGAAAGTAAAATGAAACCTTCCCTCATCACCTTGTTTTTGATCAATGTTTTATCATCAATAAAAAGCAAACTAGAACAGCATTGCCTAAAGAAGGGTGTTAGAGATTAATGAAGGTCTAGTTCAAGGCCAGTGATCAGGCAGGGTGAGGACTGGGGTCTTACTTGGAGTTTCTTCTTCACTTCTCCTCCCCAGAAGAGAAATATTCCCTAGACCAGGGAATAGAGATAGTCTGGAGTTTAGGGGGAGCTGAGAAGAAAGCCCACACCTTCTATGACAACTGGCATGAGCCTTAGGCAGATTTTTAAAGACAGAGGAAGTATCAGTTTCCAGGAAGGAGGACCAGCCCAGGAGCGCAGAAGCAGAAATGGCTGCACACGGTTTTGGAAGATAAAACTCTCACTGTCCTCCCAGAGTCTACTGGAGTCTCTCAGTGATCAGAGGACAGCAAGGTTTCCTTGGGTTCCTGGGAGGCACGAATGAGGCAGGGGCCAACTGCACAAGGGCTGAAGTCAAAGCAGGCCACACACAGCTTCTGTGGCCAAAGACCACCAGGAAGGCAGGGCACATGACCGTGAACTCCTCCCCAGTACACCACACATTTGTGTGTGCGCGCGCACACACACACACACACACACACACACACACACACACACACACACCACAGCACTGCCCCAAGACCTCACAGTTTACACATAACCATGGGAGGGAGCAAACCAAACTGGCAGGAATTAAATGTCTTTTCCCTGCCCTGAGGAGAAATAAATAGGAATTGCTACAGAACACTACAACCATATTTCTTACAGTTTTAGTGTGTGCTTCTTGCCTCTCGGTTCCTTCCATATTCTAAACTATTCTGTATTCTGCAGCTAGATGAATTGTCCTGAAATGCCACTTCACGCTTTCATGGATTCAAAGAACAATTACTGAACTGCTACAATGACTCAGGAAGTGTGTTAGGGGATTAACCCTGAATTGACAACAGCACTGCACAGGATACTGTTTTATAAGTGAAAGTCCAAAAGTTTGACAGCATACTCTGTTTAGGGAGGCAGTGGTGAAGAAGCTATCCAATACCTTGCTGTTGGAAATGCAGCATGGGGCAACATCTATGGAAATGAATTTAGCAATATCCATCAGCATTACACATGGGTTTGCCTTTTCAGAAACCCATCCCATTTGTAACAATCTAACACCCAAGAGTATGAAGGGATGTGTGCACAAGACTATTAATGCAGCGCTATTGCTAATAGTAAAGACTGGATATGTTTGTTAACAGGGATCTGGGATCAGTTACGCAGCTTGCTGCTATTAAAGTAGACAATAGCACACAGCAATAAACAAGAGATGTTTTTGTATACTAGTAAAGTGATAGTAACACTATTAAACTGGAAAATAGTGCAGGAAACTCTGGAAACACATGCAAAGTGCAGGATTTAATTTGAGAGCAGGGAGATGATTTGGCTGCATGGGCTGTATACAACTCAAATGTAGGACCACAAAAATCAACTCACAAACGAAGACATAACTAAACAGAGAAGGTGGAGAGAGGCAGGCACAGCTCCCATGAAGACAGCCTGTGTAGATTTTTAGCTTTAAACAATGGAAATGCTTTACGGAATTATAAAAATAATCAAATAGAAAAATGCAATCCTTTAAAACAGAAAGTAAATAAAGCAATTCAGCCTAGCCGTGTACCAATTTAGATTGCTATTCATACAGAGAGAATAATTTCAAGGGATTTTTAAAGCACAGTGATTTGATCATATAATCAAAGTGAGATTCATCGTAACAAAAAAAACATATACATATTAAGCTGTTGTTTCAGCAATTGTGTTGCTACGCCTAATACTCTTGTCATATCCTAAACCATAGCAGTAGGGTGTTAAAACAATTAATTCGCTTTGGGACCCAAGATGTTCAGAATGAGAGAAAAGTAATATAAGCACAAAGTCACAGAAGTTATGGGGGAGCTTATGCTTTTAAATTTGAATGGGGGTACAACATGAGTTCAGGATGTATCTTCTCCACCTGTTGAAAAACTCTAAGGATGCAGGTACTGACAAGCTCCCCTCAGGCCCAGGGAGTTGTCTTTTAAAATCATTTCCCTCTAAGAGGAACCAGAGCTCTTTGTGAAATGGCCTCTGTGCTGGTTTGAACGAGAATGGCCCCCATAGGCTCATATATTTGCATCTTTGATTCCCTGTTGGTGGACTGTTTTAGGAAGGGTTGGGAGGCGTGGCCTTGTTGGAGGAGGCGTGGCCTTGTTGGAGGAGGCGTGGCCTTGTTGGAGGTGTGGTCTCACTGGAAAAGGTGTGCCACAGAGGATGCAGCAGTCCTGCGTGCTCGCTGATCAGGAATTGCTCTCAGCTCCTTCTCCAGAACCATGTTTGCCTGCCTGCTGCCATGCATCCTACCTTGATGATCATGACTCACCATCTGAAACCGTAAGCCAGCCCTCAGTTGAATGCTCTCTTTTTTACATTGCCTGGATCATACATAGTGTCTCTTTCCAGGTCCATACGAAAGGCACAAGATGAACCTGAAAGGCAAGGGAGAACCAAGGCCATGGTGATCGAATCAAAAATTCCCGGGGCAAATGGAGCATCGCCATGAATAATATTAATGGCTTGAAAAAAATATTCAAGATGTTAAAGTGTATACTTTCACAATAACAACAATAATAATGCATATATTGCTCGGTCATCTTCAGAGTATGCCAAATAACCCACTTATTTTGAAACCTTGCAAATAAGTAGAGTCGGGCATTTATTTATTCTACAGTGTTAATAATGTTGTACTGTTGTAGCTAAATACCTAGATAAACAACTTACTGCCCCAAACCCTCATTTAGTTCATGGAGGACCTAGTTGTTCAGTGGCGTATAGTGAGTTACAGCACCACAGCTAAAAACCTATGGTAGGGAAGGATGTTCACCTTGTAACATCCAGGAAACAGAAGGCAGGCAGAGAGAAGTGTCAGAGAGGAAAAATATGTCTTTCGAAAAGCACACTCTCAATGGTTAGTTCCTTTTTCATTAATTTTTAGTACTTCCAAATTCATATTAAGCTGTGAATTGATCAGTAGATTAATCTATGGTTGAGGTTGGAGCTCACCATCGGAACACTGCACACACATCTCCCACCTCTAAGCACTGTGACACCCAGGACCAAGCCAAACCACAATATCTATCTTTGGGGCAGTTGATGTGTGAATGGTCCTTGTAGAATTCTAGCTCATAAAGGAAGAAGGAGTGACAGCATTAGGACACCACCATTTTGTTTCTGGATAAATCTGGCCTGCGGGCAGATATATAGACTGGACACTGTATACATAATAAATTAAAAAAAACAAAACAAAACAAAACAAAAGAACATGCTAACTGTTCACCACAGGGGTGAAGGCTGTGAAATGTAGAATGCTGCAATTAACTTGTAAGAAATAAAAGAGGGTGGGGAACTTAGGGGTTTTAAATGGGACTTATTAAATTTACCCACTGAATTAAAATTGGGAGCCTCAGCTCTCATGTCAACTATGTCCATTTTTTAAAAAAGATTTATTTATTTATTATGTATACACTGCTCTGTCTGCATGTACACCTTCAGGCCAGAAGAGGGCACCAGATCTCATTACAGATGGTTGTGAGCCACCATGTGGTTGCTGGGAATTGAACTCAGGACCTCTCGAAGAACAGCCAGTGCTCTTAACCGCTGAGTCATCTCTCTAGCCCCCTATGCCAATTATTTAAAAGATGAGAACATTTTCTAATGTGACATAGAAAAATCCTACATCTTGTCTGATATCTTTCACTGTCCTGATAAAAACTAACAGTGCCTGGAGACTTAGCTTCCGCTCTGTAACTGCTGGAGGCTGCACATTCTTGAGGGTGTCATCCGGAGACTTAGAGCGGCCTGTGAGGCGGGCGAATGGTCAGTGTGGACCGTTCCAAGCTACCTGAAGCCTTGGTCCTAACAATTTCCCAGAATCCTCTCCCTCATCAGCTGGTGTCTATGTCGTCGTTTGCTGCAGCTTCGGGCAACGAAACACGAACCACAGCCTCAACAAACCCACATGGAGTTTATTGGGCGAGGGAACAAACAGAGCAGTAGATGCCCGCTGACCAGGAGCAGAGACGGAGGGGAGAGGAGGGGGTGGAGGCGCTCGCTTAAAAGGGGAAGCTCGCACATGCGTACAAAGTCCTTACGACCAAAGCATGACGCAGCCACGCAGCTCAGGGCCCTTTGAGCTGTCTAAGTATCTGCCTGAATGCCGGTGGTGGGCGTGTCCTGCCCATCGTCAGGGGGTGGGGTCAGCATAATACCAGGGGACCAATGGTCTACCCCTACTTCTCCCATCAGTCCAGTTTTGAATTTCTCCATGAAACTTGTAGCCACGTCAGTCCACAGTGGCGTGTCCCCTCTTGGTCCGTGTGTAATGGTCACTTGGACCTTTGAAATGACACTGCTGGGTCTAACTGTTGTCCCAACAAAACTGAAGGAATCTGAACGACAGACAGGAGGGTCCGTGTCAGACCACAGACCTTGGCATTTTACATACAAGAATCTGTCTGTCGGATGACAGTGCCAGCGGAAGTCAAGCAATCTGCGTTTATTTTTCCTTGTACTGAGAATGGTTTTACTCTGCTTTCATTCTCTCTTAACTTTTTGTTTTGTGAGTTGCATAAGTGACTACTGTATTTACATCATTTCTACCCCTTCCTCTCCCCTCTCAACTCCTCCTGTGTCCCCCCAAACTCCCTCCCAGATTCCTGATCTCTTCTTACATATTGTTACATACATACACACAACTTACTGAGCCCATCTGGGCTTACTCTGTGTACATATGTTTAAGACCAACGCCTTGAGATTGGGTATTTCATAAGGAAGTGTATTTTCATTGGCCACATGCTTCTCAGAGGTGTTCTTTTCTGTCGACCTTTTCAAATACTGTGTATTTCCTTCTGGCCTCCAAGGTTTCTACTATAAATAAGTATCTCAACTGCTCTTCCACTGTGAGCCATACACTTTTAGTTCTCTGGGAATTTTCAAGTTCTTCTTCTTGCCTTTAGCTGTTAGAAGTTAAAGAAAACTGGGCACAGATTTCTTTGGAATTATTCTATTTTGGGGTTCACTCAGCTTCTAGAGCCTTCCACTGAATTGGGGAGGTATTTAAGACATCATCATATTTTCCAGCGTCTCTTCCAGCACAGCTGTCTTTGCTTCCGGAGCCCTGACTTGAGTGGTAGGTGCTTGGGTTAGGTGGGAGAGCCTGCAGTCTGTATTTGTGCTCCCACTCTTTCTCCCCCATGCTTTACATCTGGCCATTTCTGACGCAGTGACTTCAAATCCTCTCCCCTGCATCACCCCAGCCCTGCTCTGTCTCATTCCACCTATCCAGTATGGTGCTGGCTCCCCTTTTTACCGTATTTTAAGTTAGAAAATGGTTGCTTTCTTCCCTTCATATCTGCTATTTCTTTACCGAGACATTCTTTTCCTTCATGTTAAGAGAATTACCCTTGGCTTTGGGTTTTCATTGCTCCTCCCAGGTCTTCCTCAGGTAATTCTATCATCTGTGTCGTCTAAGCATGGGCATTCCCCGTTGTGTCTTCCCATGTAAGTGTGGTTTGTCTAGTTTCCAAGTCGTTTTGAATTACGTCCTAGATGCACCGATTCTTATGTTATGAAACCTTGGATCTTACTTAAATCCCATGAAGAGTGTTGCTATTTTCGTCTTCGCAGGCAATGAATCTGGTGAAGGGTAAGTCTCGGTTTCCAATGGTTTCCAATCTGCCTTCTGTAGGCCGTGGTTAGGGCTGCCCCTTAACTTTCTTCCATCTACAGTGTTCTGTCATGGACAGGCGCTCCCTAGTGGCCATTCTGGCGCCTGAGTAGTGGTGGGTATGTGAGTTTTGTCTTCAGGATCAAGTTCACAAGGACAGCTCAAGGGCAACTGATAGACACCTTTATATAACCACTTTCCACAGAACTCTTTTCCTCTCCTTGCTTGTTACTACCCAAGTTCTGGGGTCCCCCTTGCAGTTCCCTGGTTGGCTTTAAGGTGGAGTTCCTTTTTTAACTGTCTAAATTGGAAGATGCCTGGATAGAGTGGTGACTCACAGTCAGACAATGGTTCATCCTGTGCTGGTTTTCCTGCGTAGACTGAGACCTCTGTTAGCCTCTCAGAATCGTCAGACAGCATCTGCTACAGTCTCGTGCTGGGCCATCTTACCTGGCCCCCATGGAACACCATAAAACAGAGGACATTCTTCAACAAGGCCCTTGGTGCATTTTACATAAAGACATCTTAAAACTCAAAGTCATAAGGTAGGGTTTTTTGTTTTGTTTTGTTTTGTTTTAATGAATCTGTGCAGATTTCTTTTATTAGAATGTTAATTTCTCCTTCTTCACCATGGCTACTGAAAACTTTTAAGAAATGGTTATGCTCATATTGTGGAATTGCAATGTCTGGCACATATCGGGTGCTTAGTAAACATTAGTCACCCCTACCTATCCACACCCATCACACTCCTCAAGAGCTAAGTGTGTGTTTTGTTTTGTTTTTTCATAATTTTACTCATTCCTGTGCCTATTGTCACCGGGCTTCCTTCTTGCAATCCCATAATTTTCACCACATTAATCTCTCAAGCCGCCTTAAATTCAGAAATAAACAAAGCAAATAGACAAAAAGTCATTGAGAAGGCTAGACTACTTTTACGGAATGCTTCACAACACTTTTCCACCAGGTTCTGTATTTCTCCCTCAATGAGACCCCACGAGAGTATGGTGGAAAGGCAGCACCCGTCTCCATCCTGTACAGTGCCAAAGCGCTATTTTCTCGCCTTGTGTTGAGTTTTGTGTCAATGTTGAAAGTTGTTTCTGCAGGGGTCTTAGCCCAACCATGCAATGTTGAGCTGGGTCTGAGGAAAGGTAAGTGCACTGCTTGCCCATTTCCCAGCCTCCCAGAGTCCTGGAGACAATCAGATGTCACAGGGAGTCTAGTCAAGCAGCAGCTCATTTATTGTCCCATAGCAAGCATCTTTTAAAGGAAAAGACTGCAGAGCAGGAAAACAGCCAACCAACGGTTTTAAAGGTCAGCCTATCACGTGCCTAGGCATGCTAGCTTTACCTAGTGAACATGGGCTGTTCATGGAGTGACCTCATCTGGTTCGATCTAGGCAACCAATTATCTTTGTAAACAACTCAGGACTCACCCATCTGACTTCCCCTGGACACCATCTTTGGCTCGTGTGCCCTACAGTTTTAAAGCTATAGTGGATAGTTCTAGGGGGGTCTCAGGGGCCACATAGCCTAGGAACGCAGAGTGTAAACAGTTGGCTTATGCTGACCCCCTGCCCCTGCATGGTACCCTGCATGGGCCGTCTGGAGGTCTGGTCCAGTATGCTGTAATGTGAGCTGTTTACTTCACTGCTCCCTGCTCACCATGGACTTGAAGCCTCCAAAACTCTGAACTAAGATGAGCCCTTCCCTTGTCAGTTTGCTCCCGGCAGATATCTGGTCACAGTATTGCAAAAGTCACTAATATTCTATGAGGAGTCTATCCCCAAATTACTGACTTGTCCTAGACAGTCCCAAAACAGCAACACTGATACCTTGGGGGTATCACATGCTTTGGGCTTAGCTTGAACTTGGACTATGCTCACTGCTGTGGTGCTGTCTGAATGTGGGCAAGGTCCGCAGGCCAGTATTGGGGATAAAGGTGATTGATTCTGAGTAAGCCTGCCACTCAAATGTACTATAGCCCAAAAGAAATGCATTCCCCGCCTCAGTCCCAAGGAATTATTGTAGAGATTCACCAACAGGCCAGAGCCTTGGCTTCACCTTGTGCTCACTCAGCTCTTTGCATGCTTTACTGTCGCTCCTCCAGTGAAAAGGTGGCATTTCTCTCCCTTTGCCTCCTGTGGGCTGACCCTCTATCTCACTTTGATGGGAGATGTCCTTCTGTAGGCTGTGAATATATGTTTCTCTTATTGGTTGACTAATAAAGCTGTTTCAACCAATGGACAGGCAGGATGTACCCAGGTAGGAAGTATGAGTGGGGCTGTCAGGAGGATTCTGGAAGAGAGAGACAGAGAGTGAGTCACCAGCTGGGTGCCATGTAGCTGCCAATGAAGCAAAAGACCAGCACATCAGTAAGCCAAGACCATGTGGAGATACACAGATGAATAGAATTGGGTTAGTACTTAAGAGAGAGCTACCAATAAGAAGACTGAGTCATCAGCCAAACTGTTTATAATTAATATAAGCCTCTGTGTTTATTTGGGACTAAACAGTGGTGGGACTGGGCAGGACAGAAACTTCCATCCACAGTACTTTGACCAACAGAATTTATAAAAAGAGTCATTTTCTCGTTTTGACCTTAGCCTTCGAGAAGTCTTGCACATTTGTGCTCTTTCTCTTGGAAGTCTTGATTCTTCCATGCTAGAGGACAAGAGACACTGTGGATTACACGAGGTACCTCAACAGAGGCCCCAGACATGTGAAAGAGCCGGTTAACACGAGCCAAATTGACTTACAGCTCTCCAAAAACAAAAGGAGCCCATCTAAGTTTAGATTAATTGACCTGCTGAACCATGAGTTTTGTTTAAGCTACAGGGATTTAAGATATTCATTATCCACTATTTCTTAGTCCCGAGAACCCAGGCTTTTCGTGGCTGCCACTGCTGAGAATAGGAAAAGATAGATAGTGTGTGGTGAGTGGCAGGATACGGTTGGATTTGGAGGAAACACCAAGCTGGAGAAGCCAGGCATGGAAAACAGTGAACAAAACAGGAACAGGAACTGATGGGCCAATTGGAGGAGCAGGCTTAAAATCATCTCAGGATCCCCCAGAAAGACTCGGGGAAGCAGGATAAGGCTTGAGATCTGTTGGACAGATCTGTTAGACCAGAGAGACCAGAGAACTCGAGCGCTCCAGATGTAGGTAAGAGGGTTAAATTCCTAAGCTCGAATAGGTAAATTAACTTTCAAAAGATAATTAGATATAGGAAGTTTTTACACCCTTATTGCATGTGCATTCTTTCAAACAATGGGGAAAGGGAGCTGGTGCTCGCCTGTGATTTTATCCTCCATCGAAGAATTCTGTACGTTTGTCCCTGTCTTCTTGAGAAAAATATGAAAGTGAGAAATGGTGCAAGACCAGCAGCATTTACCATACTTTTTCTGCAAACACAAAGAGCATAATAAATAGTAAGTCGTCATAGCCAGCGATCTGGCATTTAGTAATATTTGTTCTTTGTTCCTCCCAGATAAGCATGATGACCATTTATTTCCGCCCCTCCTGGTTGGGAGGTCTTAGATTCAGTTCTTGATAACTGGTAGAGACAACAGCAACCGGCCCATTTCTGAACCCAAGCATTTCTGTAGTGGTATGAGACTTCCTTCTACTGTGTCCAAGTACAGGTTAGATGTACAGCTGCAAGCTGCCTGGCTGGCTGGGTCACCAGAGCCACTTAATAGACACTATGTACCGAGTGTTGCTCAAATGTATGCTTAGCTGACTGGTGTCAGCCTGCTAAAGTCTAGTCACTGCTCATGAGCATAGCATATCCTAGCCACCCTTACTGTCACAGTGCTGGCAAGCTGTCTGGCTTTTGTTTTAAGGAAAATGTCAGTTGCTAATAAATCATAACCTGTAAAAGGAGTTCTTAATTGGTCTAGAAAATAAAAAGCCAAAGTCAGATATAGAGGGAAATGCTGACAGATCAGAGAGAAAGAGCAAGACATGGCACACCTTACCTCCTAAGTGTCTCAGCAGACAAGAGGGCAATTTCCTGTTTCTCCCAGCTTATATCCTGTTTCTGCCTAGCTATGTCACTTCCTGTCTGTCTGTACAGACCTCCTGACATCTATGGTTAGCTAGTGGCAAGCTCCATTTTCTGATTCCCAGGCAGGCTTTATTTGTGCAAGAAAGACATCACCACAATAACCATGAGGAAACCAACTATTGTACTGTTGTGGAACATAGATTACACACGGTTTAATCTCTAGCAAGTTGAATCTTCTGGTTAGAAGACCATCCCAAAAACTTTTTGAGCAGGGATATAATAATAGAAATTGTACTCATTTGGCAAAAGCCAGAGCAAAACTTGATAATTATTATGGTCGAACATTAATGTAAGTATAAGTACCAATGGCAAATAACATTATACCTATTTAAGGAATGAAGTACAAAAGTAAACAATTAAAAGTGTAGCAGATGCAATGAAGGAATCCAGTCTCAATAAAGTTAGAAGGGCTTCATGCTCCTAGTTATTCTAGCTATAACATTGACTTTCCACATGAGACACATCCCTGGTGGAAAGGGAACTCAGGGCACTTTCCATCAGGGAATATACTGGTGGAGGAGAATTATGAACAGTGTTAGTAGACAGTTTATCTCAACATTCAATACTAAAAATGATTGAGGGCCTAGGCCTTATCACTGTGCTTCAAGTATGAATGGAAAACCAGGCAAAGAAAGATAAAGTTCTCCGAATGACCTCAGGGCATTTTCTCTTCCTTGACTGTGGATCTTTTCACCTTGGGTAACACTCACTGACCTCAGTGCACTTTTACACCATTCAAGGTCTACACAACTGCGCCACACACTAAACACACATTCACCAAACACAAGTTTGAAGCATTGTCAAGGGCACGATGGGAAAGTTGAATCGTACCATTACAACAATAGGAACTGAACGAGGGATTCTGTGCAATTTTCAAACAACATTCTGGTATATTAATAAAGACATAGATTATAAAATCCAAGCCAAAGGTATGCTTTCAAAAACAGCCACTATTAAATTTATTTTCTTGGGACTAATTTGGCAAGCTACTTTAAGTAAGATTAATACCATTCAGATCCAATATAATACAAGCGCTGAACCTCGGCACAGTGCCCTGAGGCACATCAGAAGGAAGACGTCAAGCATCTGAAGATGTTCCTTGTGGTGACTGGAAAGCGGGGTGAAGGTCGGGGAGTTGCATCCCGATGGAATCTAAGATGGTGATCTTGAAACCCCTGGAGAAGGCAAGCTGTCATGCAGCACATGGAGCTAACCAACCAGGAGAGGCTCCAGAACAGGGATTTACCTCTGATAGCCTCCCATTTCTGCATCTGGAAGCCTGCGGCCACTGGTTTTATTCCAACCTTTTGTCAACCCACATCTTCAGCAAAAAGCATCAATCTCCATGGTCCATACGTAAGTCCAAATTCATAGCAGCTTGCCCAGAGAATTCTGGAAGCCAGTGACTGACTCCGTGGAGGGACAGAATGAAAGTGAGGTGCAGAAAGAAAAGCTGGCAGAGATGACAGCAGCCATGCCATGGGGGGGGGGAGCAGTTGCAGAAGCCAGCTAGACCTGTAGCAGGTGCTACACAAAAATGCAATCAGACCTATTGTACCAGCCCACTGAGATCTGCCTGTTATTGCAACGTGCCTTAGCCCGCCCACTTCCACGGTGGAACTTCCCTCTGGTGTGGGGTTCTGATGGCACCAGGATAGCTTTGCACACTACTACACAAAATCATTTAGCAGGCTTGGCCCTGCCATCTCTCTTGCATGTACTGTGTAGCTAGTCTTATTCTCAGTTCTTTGTGATGAACTTAATTCTGCATCTAACCTTGCCATTGTTCCCCATCTTACACATTAGGAAACTAAGGTCCAGGGAGACTACACAAATTCTCAAGGTCAAATTAAGCATCAGATTCCAGGCTCCAGAGCCCCAACTTTAAAATAAAATAGAATCTGGGTACTATCCTTAGTCCCCAAGGGCTTACTGTAGTGAGTTTTAAATTGTATTATTAAAACAAAAAAACATACACGTGCACACATGCAGAGAGAGAGAGAGAGAGAGAGAGAGAGAGAGAGAGAGAGAGAGAGAGAGAGAGAGAGAGAGAGAGAGCGCGCCCCTCTCCAGAGACTGAGCATAGACAGAGCCTGCCTCACACTGGCAGGAAAGGCAGCTGTCCCCCTTAACAGAGGCAGAGAGAATGATGAGTAAATCGTCACTGGAGAGAGAGAGGAGCAGGTTTATGTCTTAGTTCATTTTCATTTGTTATAACAGAATACCACAGATTAGGAAAATTAGGCATTGAATTTAACTCTTTAGTTGATGAGGCTTGGAAGCCAAGCTCATGGCACTATTCCTGCACTATGTCCTTGCCTGATGGAGACGCTGAAGGGCAAGCAGGTGCCTAGGAAAGGGACTCTGAGGGACAGGACTTTCTTGCTTATGAGGGGCTGTCACAGTAACTAGCCTCCACTGGTAGACTATTGATATCTTAATCCATTCATGAACCACTCTTAAAGGCCCCATGCCTTAATACTGTGATGATGTCAATTGCATCTTAACGTGAGTTTTAGAGCAGTCAGAGATGGAAACTGAAGCAGTTAACTTTCTTCCCAGATACGGAGGCCAGGCCGTGGCTGTTTGCAGAGACAGTGGCCTTCCCATTCCCAACCCAAAGCTCTGGCTAAACCTAAAGGCCTCAGCTGCCAAAGTCAAGGGACATTAAAGTTAGAGTAACCAACTTTGTCCTGTTTTGCCCAGAATTTCCTACATTTCTGCTCTGAAAGTCCCACACCCTTGGGAAACTTGTGAACTCCAGGAAAATTGGGACAGCCAGTACCATGATCAAAGCAGAAGTCATGGAAAACTCCCTCACCCCTGTCCCAAGCCCACAGGCCACATTTCTGTCATCCCTGCAACAGCAGAAGGTCCCCAAACCCTCGCTGTCAAGCGTAGACTTGTCCTCACTATTCTTAGCCCAAGAACAGCGAGGCCTGTGTCAAGTCCCCAGATTCCATCTGCACAGTCCCATCATCTCCCTAGGGGACAAACTTGGTGGCTGGAGTCACTCCCAGCCTTGGGCAAAATGTCCAGGCCTTTTTCATCTTCTGTGAGATGACAATATTCTCTGTTCTTTCCAGACCCACTGGCTATATGGGCTTAGAGATGCAGGGGGGTTGGTCAAAATAGCCTTTGCTGTAAAAAATTACATAGAGTTAAGTCTTTCAGCTAACAGACATGCCGAGCATTGTACATGATTCAGTTTAGGAGGAAAAGAAGCTGTAACACCTCTGAGGTATCCCCTGTCCCTGGATGGCTCTTCAGAGGAGTCCTAGGTCTTAGTGTGGCTGCAGACTTTTCACTATATGTGGTCCAGACCCATTTAATGCTATGAGCAAACTCTGCACATTCAGAGAAAACATATCACCACTCCATCAGAATACTTGAGGTAAATTAGTTCAGCAGACTGGACCAGAGACGTACCCCATGACTCACCCTCACCCAGAGTAAATAAGGGAAGATTAAGTACAACTTGATTGAATCACACTGAAGCTTGGCATAGCGCAACAAACACATCAGCTTGAAATCTCACATTAGGAACACATAATCTCATAAAATTTATGACTGTTATTGCTCACCACATATGTTTCTGAGTTACTGTGTGCTAGGCTTTGGGCAAACCACGTTGCTGGGGTCTTGAGGGGGCCTGTCTGCTGATCCAGAATGTATTTCAAGAAGGAAGGCGCTCCTGTTTGACACTGTTTGGCATGATCTCTAGTGTGGCGAGCTGCAGAGGGATCAGGCGTGTGCCACGCCCCAAGCGAGCCTCTCTGCGAGTCCTAGTAAAGGCGCTGATAGAGAGACTGCAGGCGCAGCTTCTCCCTTTCTCTGGGCCTTAGTTTTCGAACCTGTGAAACACAAAATGGGAGGCACTACACATCTTAGAGACTAAGGTCTTTTCAGGCCTTGCATTCTAGCAGCCTGTGAGAGCGTCACGGACAGTGTATTTAAACAGAAATCGGGGAGCACAGACCCACTGCCCTCCAATCCCAAAGAATCCAGACTAGGAAGTGGCCTGTGAGATGAGGAGTCAACTGGGGTGTGGGAAATATGGTGGTGTGGCTTATGGAAGGGCAGACCAGTCCCAGAGGCCACGAGGATCTGGGAGGCAAGGGGGGATAGCTGGGTGCCAAGAGAAGTGTTTTCTCAGTCTTCCTGCTCAGTCAGCTAAAACGGAATCAGGATAGGTTTACAAATGGGCACATTCCGGAACTCCACTCCCAGTAAATAAAGTTTTCTTCTTCTCTGAGCCCAAATGCAATCTTATGATTTCTCTAGACAGGAAGGCCACCCCCCTGCTCCAACCCTGAGACTGTGGATGGTATGGTGATGTAGGCGGGTTCCCCACATCCCTTGTCATGGACTCCAGGTCTGATGGCAGAGACTCATTGGAAAGCCAGAGCAACAGGGACAGGAGTGGATGCCTGGTGTGGGGGACCCTCCCTTTGCAGGAAATGGTCTCTAGGGCCAGAGACCAAGAAGGAGGCCAAGATCTATAAGCCCTGTCTCACTTGCTGAAGCACCAAATGGAATAGGAGATTCCCAAGCTCTCAAGTCCATGTCCCTAAGGTGTCACACGTGAGAGAACACACATGTAGAAGCATGTGACGTGTAGAAGAATGTGCAGCGAGCGGCTTGTCCTTTCCACTCTAGCCTGGATCTGTCCCAACCACCTCCTCTCAACAGTGTCTCACCCATGCAGTCGGCACCAACAGCCAAGGCCTGACCTTCTGATGTTATCGGAGCCTCTTCCAACACTTCCCTGGTGAATCTCCAGCACTGTTGGCCTCATCCAGGGAGCTTTGAACAAGAGATAAACATTTTTCATGCGGCTTGTTCATTTTCATCACGATTTTCACAGCCAAATTCTAGGAAATCTGTTATAATAAAAGTCTCCATTTGTTATCCGTGTTCTTTCAAATGATCTTGGTTTGATTTGAAGTCTAGTTCTGTTAATATTTTGTCTTAAAAAATAGTAGTGCTGTTTTGTTTTGTTTTGTTTTCCTGATTGCAACTCAGATATCAGCCGAGGACCATCCTGCCCCTCAGCATCTGCGAAATGTCTGATGGCAGATTGTATTTTCCAAAAATGTCCACAAACAGTATTTCCAACCCCACACGCTCATTCTAGAGCTCTGTGACTCTTCCATCAGGAGATGGGGCTGGCTCTCCTCCCCTTGCGCCTGGGTGGGCCTTTTGACTGCTTTGACGAGCAGAGTGCAATAGAAACGACCGTGCAGGGTTCCTAAGAAGCTGGATCATGGAGGCAGGACAGTATGCACTTGGTGGCCTCTCGTGATGCATGCCTCCAGAGTCATGCACAGCTGCACAAGCAGCCAGGCCAGACATATCACAAGGAGGGGCCCTGTAGAGATAGGAAGGGCTCTTCTCGGGAGCCACAGCTATTCCAGCTTAGACACGTGGGTGGAAAGAACTGTGGCTGGGCCCAACTATAGATGACATCTGTCTGTGTTTCCTCAAAAGTCTCCCCGACATATTTGCTTATTCCCAGAGGAGGATGGATGCTTCGCTCCCATGTTGCATTCTCACATGGTGCCTTTCTCCTACCCCACATCAATTCTTCCATGACATTGGATCCTGGTTTTAGGTCTCCAGAAACATCTGGAAACAAGCATTTGGGTGAGTAGAGCAAAGTTTAAGGTCATGCTGCTAAACACAAGGGATCTTGTCACTTTGCTCTCTTTTCTCCTGCCTCTGAGGACTCTCCTGCTCTCCTTAGGTTGCGCAGGGAACCCACACTCTGCACTTTCTATGACAAAGAGAACTTATCTCGCTCTAGATGCCTAGTCTGAAACTTCCATACTCAACCGCATCAAGAGTCCAGCCTTTGCTGGAATGCCTTGAGCTTATAGGCAAGCAGTGTTGTTTATGTGCACAAGTTATAAAAGAAATTCAAAGAATGAGAGAAGGAGTCCCAAGCTTAACTGCTACAAACATTTGATCATTGTCCTACTGGTACACCACAATTTTGCATAGAATGACATCACACTATCCTTGCTGTTCAAGCCTTTCCCAAGGTACCATCAGCATGAATGCAGCTTTGTATTTGCATAACAGTTGCATAAACATAGCATCATCTAATCCTACTGCATCCATGAGATGTCCATGGTTTGTTATAATAACTTCCTTTTACATAGGGATGTTGATGAGAAGAAAAACATGGATGTGATGAAGCATTGGGTATAACTGAATCTTTTGTCCAAACTGACATCTCTCTGCGAAGAGGCTCTCTGGGACCTGCATGCTTGTGCCAACCCAGTGACTGACAGACTACTCACTCATCTTCTTTAGCTTTCTGGTGATTAGTTTGTTTGCCTGGTGGGTATGGGTTCTGTGAGGAAGGCAAAGTTCTCTGTCCCCAGAGGGTAGAGAAAAGCCATAAAGGGGCTCCCTACCAGTCTGTAGATCAAGAGAACTTTGCTTTCCAGCCACCCTGGGGATAGCCAGCTTCTGGTGAGTTCAGCATGAGTCATCTGCTTCCCCTGGAGTATTTATCCCAAGTCATGATTGCTATATTTTCTGGGGCCATCTGGGGAAGAAGGATGTACTTGGGAGCTGTCTGTCTGTCCTATGAACCTGGAGGGACTTCATCAGGTGGAAATCCACTTTTTTCCTAGGAGGGACCGTAGAGGTAGCTCTCATCCGAAGTGTTCACTGATGGGCAATTCTCTAAGCAGACCCCCTGGAGACCAGCATCTGCTCTGGCTGCTTCCCAAGCCGAGGTGGAAGACCCCACACTGGGTGGATGACACCAGGGAGGCATTGACCTTTCCTTTGATGGCATCCCTGGGCCTTGAGCTAATTGTGAAGGAGAATTCACAACTGAGTTATCAATCTGTCACTCAGCTGCTCCCACAGCTGCTCGCTCTCGAGAGGCCAAGAGCAGCCAAATCCTCCCTCTTCCCATACAACCATGCTAACATCCACCCACCCCTATCTTCATGACTGCCCTTGACTCCAGGGGCTCAGGAAAAGTCCAGGATGGGGGGGGGGACTGAGCTTTGAATGCATCTGCCCAGAGTCCAGTCCAGTTACCTGGCAACCCTAGACATCATGCTTTCATTATTATCTGAGCCTAGCATGCCTCAGCATCTTAGGGGAAGCATCCCTTGAGATTAGAAGCAAGTAGTTTCAAGATTGCTTAGGAAATGCTATTGGGGGAGCATGTGTGGCAGAAGAGAGAGAAAAACTGGTGAAAGGCAGACACCAAAAGAGGCCGATCCTACTGGGAAGCTTCGCCAAGAACCAGTCGCCTCTCCTCTCCTCTTTTGGAATGATGAGACTATTCACAGTTGTTACTGGTTGGGGACCCCCTACTCCTAGTGTTATGTGTTGTGGGGGGAATCACAGTAGCGTCCCTCTGGCTTGCTTTATGCACAAACAGAACAGGTTTCTGTAGGCAGAGCTGCTGTACACACTACAGCACAGTCAGATGAGCAAATAGAAGAACCAGAGGACATATCACGGCACCCAGTGTCTCAGCCACAAATGCCCACGAAGTGATGGGAATGGCCCTTTTCATCCAGAGTGGCTGTGGGGATGTACACAGATTTTCTTTCTTTCATCTTGTTATTTTTCTCAGCAGGCAGTGAACTTGGTTGAACAGAACCTCACATCCAGCGGCTTGGATCCAGCTCAGATCTCTGCCCGTGCGCTGTTGAGGGGTCAGATGAAATCTTGGACTAGGGTTAGAGACTGAACTTGGTGGTGGCAGTGGCGGGGCTCCTCTCCTCATTATTCCTTTCAGATGTATCCCCCCTGTTTACAGTGGCCACAGCTGCCGAGAGCTCCGTCATCCTCTTGCTAGAGCCATCTTGGGTTTTCTCTCTGAGGTCTTGCTACTCTGCCACACAGCAAAGCCACCCAAGCTCTCCTCCTGTGGCCTCTTTGAAACTTGACTGTAGGTTCTCATGTACTCAGATGACAGGCTGGATACAAGAGCCACACACAATAGAATTTAGCAAGCAGACCACATAAAAGCTACAGTCAGGCCAAGGACAAGTTCTGAATTCGGGCAGTGTGACCCATTGTCCAGCCATTCTTCAATCACCTCAATGTCCCCGTTGCTGTGGCCTTTCATTGTGTGTGGTAGTGCAGCCTTTCAGTTTAACCCAGGTATGACAGGCATCCAATGTCCCTGTTCTTGGCCTTCCGTCCTTGAAAAGTCTGAGAATTTTCATAATCTTATTCCACCTTCTACTTGTCTAAGATATCCAAAGAATCCACTGCTGATGTTCCTTGGGAGGACAGTTATATTAAGATTTTTTCCATCTAGTCTCAATCTCACTGGACAGGTTTCTCTCCACCCAATCGGCTCCCTGCAGCCACTGTGAAATAACCACTCTGAGACTTAATATCTATTTATAATTGTTTGTCCATTGGCTTAGGCTTCTTACTGGCCAGCTCTTTCTTAATTATTAACCCATTTCTATAGTCTTGGCTTACTGGTGATGCCCAGGTCTCAGCAGCTACATGGTACCTCCTTGACTCTGCCTTCTACCTTTCTCTACTTCAGTTTGGATTTCCTACCTGGCTAAGTCCTGCCTGTCCATTGACTGAAACAGTTTTATTCATCAACCAGTAAAAGAACCATATATTCACAGCATACAGAAAGGACATCCCTCATCATTCAAGAGTGTCCAGTTTGAGTCTTAGAACTCAGTGGGGTATGGTGAGCCTGTGCTAAGCGGTGTTGATGTAGTGACAACTCTACCACTGTGTGGAATTTATTTCCATTTGAACAATGCTATCGGGTGTGACTTAAAAGATAGATACCCCATAGCCTAGAAACCATGGCTGGGAATTACAGACATCTTATACTGCATCTGTGATGTGCAAGAAGGTGACTCTTGTCACCTTCAGTGTCACCGCCTCAAGAAAAGCTTCCTTTTTGGCATCTGCCTATTGCCTGCTCCTGATCCAGGATAACCTCTGCACAGCCATGGACAGGGGGGGGGCTCATTCTCTAATCACAGCTCCTGACAAGTGTCTGCTGAATGGGTATTTATTTCTATATCTGTCCATGCATTTTAGTGTTTCTTGTGGTAGGTACCTGGCCTGTGGGAGACTCAAGGCCTTAGGTGTGTGAAGGACACAGAGTTCCTGTGTCTGATTAAGTCAACCATCAATTCTTATTCCATTCTTTTCTTGTCAACTGTAGGGACTCGGAAAGATTAGAGAATGCTCTCCTTCACCCCAACAACGCTTGCCGCTAGAAGTAGGCATATGACATAGCGTCAACCAGTGAGCTACGAGGAGACATTTCTCATCACAGTTCCCTTCCTCAGACATAGCTTAGAGGTAGGAGAACATGACGTAGTGTTGTGAAGAAAGGACTGAGATCCACCAGCTGGCTTCACTCTTCCTGAAGTTGAAGCAGACATTTGGTTCAATGTCAGACATGGTTACAGGCTCCAAGTAAGTCTTCAGGTTTTTGTTTTGTTTTGTTTTGTTTTGTTTTGTGCTGCCATTCCTCCAGAGAGCTGGTGGGGTACTTCTGATTCTTTTCAGAGTTGTCTGTCATCAATACTCAAGGCATGTTTGATCAAGTCAGCTCACCACACACAAACAGAAACATCCTCTCTGTGACAGGAAATTAGACCAGACATCAGCAGAGGTGAGTCTCGGCAGTACAGCATGACCGAAGAGGCCATGCCACTGATATCTGGCAGTCCCATGCTACCACTCATGCTGAGCTTGCTAAGGCAGCATGAGAACCAAATAGAGACAGTCCTAGGGCGTTGTTAATATCTTCTGGG
This sequence comes from Cricetiscus sungorus, assembly GCA_030556225.1. Lineage (NCBI taxonomy): Eukaryota > Metazoa > Chordata > Mammalia > Rodentia > Cricetidae > Cricetiscus > Cricetiscus sungorus. The sequence goes on along the minus strand of JANBXA010000366.1, from coordinate 30,398,911 downwards.
CAAAAAGATCAGTAAAGTGGAGAGGGACGAGGACATAGCGAGCAGAGGCTCAGGGGCTGAAGGACACCAAATGCTGGGGACAAGCAACCAGCAAGTGAAAACTGCCTGGGAATGAACGCCCAGGGCCCAGGCATGGCGAAGTTTAGATAGAAAGAGCAACTTGTGATGGGCTTGTGGCACTGGCTGATTTTAGAGACCAGAATAGTCACTGATGGGGAAGAGGCATTTTCCTCTTAGCTGGCTACTGATTCAGAATTTAGAGGAGCTAGCATCTGCCAGCACATATGAATGAGTTCATGTATGTGCATTTGCCTGCATACGTTTGTACATGTGGTGTGACTTGAGGCCCAGAGCTCCAGGCTGATTGAGGGAAAAGCTTGTTCAGTCAGAGTCTAGCCCTACTGGACTTCAAGACCTCAAATAGAACCTACATCACCTAGAGGTGGGAGGAGAAGAGGGCCACATAGGTACCACCTCTGTCTCGTATTGTGCCCACATCCATTATTCTCAGAGGAAGCTGTAGGATGGAGATGACTGAGCCCAGCTTGAAGACCCTGAAAGGGGGCTAGGTAAGGCCAGACCTTGGGTTGGGTAGAACAAGTTCCCATGACTATCTTGGCTAGAGAATGTCACTTAAGCTTTGAGAGTTTTAATTGACTATCTGGAAACAAGGGCTGGTTTTGGGATCAGCTGGGGTGATTCTGCTTACTCCTCGGTTTTAGAGTAAAGAAGGAACTAAGGAAGGCTGTTGAGTTTTTTTGGGTTTTTTTTTTTCATTGTCAAGTACCGTGACAATTAAAGGGTTATAATTATTTTCCACGACAATAATAATAAGCTAAATTTGATTCTGGCATAAAGATGCAAATAGCTGAAACTCGGTGATGTAGAACAGATCAATTTGGGGAAATTACACTTCATCTGCATCTCGCAAAGCTCACAGCAGTGCATGTTGCCATGATTCTGAGAAGGACCAGAAGAAAAGGAAAGTTCATTAATTCAGCGAGTCCACCCAATTTCTGTCGAATCAAAGGCACAACAATTTATTCATGAGTATGATGCTGAGCTTGGGGAAAGACTCGATGATTAAAATACATTCTCAAAGCCTTTAAGACACTTTAAGCAATCATTTGCATCCTAAACAGACCTCTGTGACCCAACCTCCTCAAAACCTTAGATCACAGTATAATGCAAAGCCAGCAGCTGGCTGGCAAGCCTCCTGCTGCTATTATAAAACTGTCTGTGGGTTCCTATTTTGCTTAGACAATAGGCTGGATAAACAAGTGTGTATAGCCAGGGATCTCACCAAGCGAGACACTCAATCAGGCTCTGCTTTGGCAATTCTTTCTAGGTCAGTCCTGAATTTAGATATACTATCCTATTATCCAACCATGTCACCTACCCTATGACCCAATTTTAAGTCCGAAAGAAAATGTCTCTGTTGCTATGCAGACGCCTATTTTTTTTTCTTTAACTTGGTTTCCCTTGTTGAGACTACAAAAGCACTAGTGACCTAGAATTCCTCTGATTGTCCTTCGCCCACAGGGCCCGTTGTCCTTAGACTGTTAACCAAGTCCCATAGCCTGGGAACACTCAGACAATGCTCTGGAAACCCACTGCCAACTATGTCCCTTGAAGAAAGTCAATTACTTTTGGTGAAGAGAAAGTGTCCTCGGGGAACCAATTTGTGACATGCAAGAGCTGTGCTGGGCTCCATGCAGAGAGAGAAGGTTAGGGTATCCCACAATTTTCTACTAGCTCCAAGGCAGCCTTGATGTATCCAGAGTGTCATCAACTTTTTGGATTTCTGTATAAGCTCTCTGCCTGTGTGGTAGGCCCAAGAGAACTCTCTATTATTCCCTAACCTTACAGCCTTCTAGTCTCCTCTTTGTCAAGGCAACTCTACCACCAACTCCTTCCATGCTGTATGGCCAAGTAAGGCAGTGTACCCACTCTACATACAACAGGTGCTCAGAGCTCCACAGGCCAGGATGACCAATAGCCAACTTCCAAATTCCACTTGGAACTCAGCTACAGCATTCTTCAAATTGAATTTTTTAATCCCAGATTTTCTATCCTATGGCTACCCATGTGCCAAACCATGTGTTTCAACTTTGAGGCTTAAAAAACATGACCCTTTGGTTCGTTCTCATTCCCAGAAGTCCTTGAGCTCAGAGCAATCTCCTACACCTTTATTGCCAAATGCATTTTGGGCCAAGCTGGGTGACAGAGAAAACTCTCGAGTCCCTCAAACACAGCAGCCCCCTCCTCAGCTCCAGAGTGCCACATACCCACCCAAGCCAGAGGCCCATGTAGACGGAAGTTTCTGACCCACCCGGTCTCACAGTCAATTAGTCCCAAATAATTGACTTATATTTATTATAAACTGTTTGGCCAATGGCTCAGGCTTCTTACTGGTAGGTCTCTCTAAATTATCAACCCATTTCTATTCATCTGTGCATCTCCACATGGTTTTGGCTTACCAGTAATGCCTGGACCTTTTCCTTTCTCAGCAGATACATGGTGTCTCTCCGGCAACTCACTCTCTGAGTTCTTCTTCCAAGAATTCTCCTAGTCTAGGCACCCCACTCATACTTTCTGCCTGGCTACATCCTGCATGCCCATTGGCTGAAATAGCTTTGTTTATCAAACAATAAGAGAAGCATGTCCACAGCATACAGAAGGACATCCCCTATCAGGCCCAGGGGTCAGATTTTACTTATGTTTAAGTTCTTGAATCAGTCTAATTTATTTTCTCTGCATTTGTGCTTCTGAAATTTTCCCACATTGTTTCTAATTTGTGATGTCAGAAGAGAGAGAGAGAGAGAGAGAGAGAGAGAGAGAGAGAGAGAGAGAGAAAACAAAACCCAACAACAACAAACAGATCTAGAGATAATGGAATATCATGGCGGTTGTTACACTAGAAACCACACCGTTGAGAGGGGTTTGGAAAATCTTAGAAGGCCATTGGAGTCAGCTTTGTACAGTCCAAACCTAGGAAAGGTCAGAGCCAAGAAGCCCCGAAACAGTGAGAGTGAGTTCAGTTCTCCTTCCTGTGAAAACGCATGAGGGGCTATGTGCACACCAGCCTCCCTCTTCATCTCCTGGAAATGGTGGAGTAGAGTAGGAACTGCTCTTCGGACTGGGGGTCTCCAGACAGTCCACTCCCTATGAGTCTCACTCAGAGTTATGGCTATCCCTCAATATTTGCAGGGCAGCTTGATCTGTGCTATCTAACCTCGCTCATAGGGAAGCCTAATGGAAAAGTGGAACCTCTTCCAATGTAGGCAGGTAAGATTCATCAAGCGGGATCCTCCTTCCTTGGCATTCCCACCCTCCTCATTAATTAGAAATGGTCATGTGACTGGGTTCTGACCAGTGAAATGCCAGTGGATGAGTTTAGCATCACTCTGTAGATGTGAACTATGAGAGCATTCCATGTTATTTCTTTCTCGTCTGGCTTGATGTTGAGGAATTCTGAGCTGGTGGAGGGTGTGTTAAAGAAACAGCAGCTCACCACGCAGGACAAATATTCAGTGCCCTTTGTAAGCTCCAATGCTTTCTATCATGTTGTGTCTGTTTGTTACATCAGTTAGAATCACTGTAACCTCAACGTCTTCGCAATGAGGACATTCTTGATGTGGAACATCACACAGGAAAAGCTTCTGCTTTGTTTGGTGTGGAGTCAGGGACTCAATCCTGGGCTCTGTGTATGCTAGTCAGCATTTATGCTGAAATCACATTCTAACCCCGGAGAAACTAACGTTTCTTTTTCAGACACGTTTTCACTTCTTTCTTCCCATCCATAGTAACCCTCCCGGTCCTGAATCTGTGCGTGATTCTCTTAGAAGCATGGCCTGCTTCCCACTCCTTTCAGGGTATGCTGTTCTTTGTGCCTTGATATTTTGGTAAATTTCAAAGGCTTGTTGCTGACATGCAAGTTATGACTTAATAGGTTATATATACAAAGCAAGCTTCCCCGTTCTAGTTTAAACTGGACAGGTACATTGTTGAAATTCAAAAGACAATTGTATGTAACATAATTAAAATAAGGCAGTCACATTGTACAACATTCAACCAAACAGCATCATACATTGTATTTGTCCAGAGAAGAGAGCGGGTTGAATGGAATCACCAACCAGCACTCAGTCTCAGTGACAGAACCCACCCCTAGCTTTTCTTTTAAGCAATAGCCTGCTACTTATCTCCTTCGGGGCTGCTGGGCACTGCTGGGCTCTGCGGGGCAGCACAGGGATCTAGCTGCTCTATTGTAGGGGAATTCCACTGCAGATCAAGGAACTCTCTCTGACAGTGAACTGTGCCAGCCGGTACGTGAAATGACATATCACTTCCAGTCACAAGTCATTTCCCATAGTGAGTCATACAGTCCCTACAAATTTAGAGGAGACAGGAGAAGGCAAACCTGCCACGGGTCCTGGAGAGAGAGGAAGCCTGGGTGTGGCCAAGTCCTCAGTGCTGGGACATGAGAAGCCCTCTGACAGTCCTGGGGTTGTTTTCTCAATGCTTATGCTAGGAACTTCCGGTAAGTCCTTCATTTTTTTTTTTTTTTTTTTTTTCTCGAATGCAAACCTCTTTTCCAGCAAGTCATTTTGGCTTTGTTTTTCTGGCCTCAACTACTTAGAAAGAGCACAGTGTCCTTTAAGACTGACCAGAGCTAAGACAATAAGATTGACCTTCTCTCGGGAGTTGACCCAGGAGGCCTATTCCAATTGAGGTGCGTGTTTTTAGCATCATGTTCCCTACCTCTCTCTATCCCAAATCAGACAACTTCCCACTATGATAAAAATATCCAAGCCTCTGTCATTTTAGCAAAATTTAATTAAAACTGCCCTAAATTAAGAAAATCCAGTCATTGTTTGCATTCCTAGATGCCTATGTTTAGTAGAGTCGCACGTAAGCAGAGAAAGGAAAAATTAGCTTAATCTTTTGGCTGCAGGGAAGAGTGTGAATTGGTTTTCTGTCACTCCTCGTAGGAACATCTTGTGTCTTCCCTCAGCTGGGTATCTGATGGGATTGCTTCTTCCCACCCCCCTGAAGGCCTCTGAGGACAAGTTGCTGCTTGTCTCTGCCCTGGAGAAACCTCGAGAGTACAGACAGACCCTCACAGGGTCCAAGGGGCAAGATGCTCCTCCCCAGAACAGCTGCGGCCCACCCAAGCTTTCGAGCTGCTGACAGCTGTTCCCAAGGGGCTTAGATTAGAAAAGGGCACTCTTAACATACGGTACTTGTCACCCTCAGAGCAGAGCAGTGTTCTGGGGAGGTCAGTGTTCAGGAACCTCCTGTCTTGGAAGAGAAAAAAAAAATGACTTGGGGAAACTTCCAGAATCCCTGGGTGGGAGGAATGGCGGTAGGGAGGCTGTGAGCATGGTGTTTAAGACATGGTGTCCAGGAGTGTGTCTGCTCGACTCTCAACTCCAGCAGCAGCACAAGATAGCTCTGTATTCTTAACCATGGCCCTCAAACTTCCTGTGTCTCTCTCCCCTTCAGATAATCATGGTATGTTCCCCACGGGTCCGCCATATGAATTAACCTCATCCCTAGATGTTAATCCTTAGAACAGCATCTGTCTTAAGGTGTCCAATACACATTAGCTTTCATAATTATTGCAAGGGATCCTCCCTTTCAAGTTTCCCTCTATGTCTGAAAACCCCACTTGGCTCCCAATGGCTGTCTCTCAGACAGGCTCACTGGCAAACACTGACGAACTTTGGGGTTTATTTTTAGTCCAAGAAACTGTTCACCTTGAGAGATGTGTGAGCAATGTTGGTGGGAGTGGGGGTCTCCAAGCAGGGTGGGACCTTGACGGTGAGCTAGAGTTTGGGTCCAGCAGGAAGACTGTCATGAGGAACAGCTTGGAGCTAGGGAATCATTTAGCAAATCCAGAGCAGACTCAGGCCCTGAAAGTAACCATGGAAACAGGAGCCCACAGAGGCATCCAGGGTGTGGGATGGGTAGGTGGGCGGATGGATCGATGGGCGATGGATGGGTAGAAGGGTGGGTGGAAGTTGCTTTTACAGCAAAAGGGTAAGGGCTTGGGGCAGCAGCTGTAAGCACCTTGGAGCTGAGGTTTGGGGAGCTGGGAGGTGTCCTAGGCAGAAAACTGGACATGGTAAAGGACAAATGGGTTGGAGCAGAAAGTGAATCCTTCCTGAAATTTATTCCAAGTACGTAGTGGGGATGGGGTCCAGATCAAGGCAAGAGGGAGGGAGAAATCTTAGATTGGGTTCTTGTGTTTCTACCCTGACACAGATTCCTGCATGTGAGCCTCACTCTGCATGGACATTGTTGGGGTCTCCCCAGACTTTTCAGGGTCCCCCTCAGCTGTTACTTAAAGACACAGAAATGCAGCCAGTGCAGTAAGAACTAGTCCAATCAAGCACCTCCCCCACCATCGATGTTACCTTTGCAGTCAGCCTGGGTCGTGGTGAACCTGGGCTTCTTGCACCAACTGTGTGTGCGTGTGTCCTGGTTTTGTAGCTTCCAAGTCTGGCTGCCAGACTGTGGCCTCCATGATATCTTCCATTGTCCTCCTTCTGTCTGACTTCCTACTGCTTGTTTAACCCAGAATCCATACCACTCCCTTCACATATACACTGTGGAAAAGGTCAGGGTGGGAAATACACTGAAAAAAAAGAAAAACAAAGGTCTAGCCCAAGACTGAGACCATTCCTCTGAGCTAGCATAGGGATCCCAGGGGGAGAGCACCCTGGGCCATGATGCCCTTCCAGGTAAGGCTGGTGAATAGGGGCTCTGTGGCTCCCCCTTCCCATCTGGGAAGAAAAGGGTACAGGGTGTCTATTCATCTGTAGCATGCTGTTGCCCTGATTTCTTTGTCTCACATCATTACCACCCACCTATGGTTATATGTGGCAAGTGGTTGAAGTCTGGCCAAGCGACATGGACAGAAGAGAAGTCTGCCACTTCTAGACCTGGCCTCAAAAACAACTAAACATCTTGCACCACATATCTCTATTATTTCTTAGCGTAATGCAGGTGGTCCTTGGAAAGGACTTACAGGCTTGAGAGCTGGGTCCAGGCAGCACTTATGGAAGGCTATGCCCCAACACCTATAAAGACGTGAGAAACGACCTCTTCATTCTGTTAAACTTCTGAGACAAGGAGGCCTTGCTATAATAGTCAGCCCACCATCCTTTGGATAGTTAAGAGGCAGAGTTTGGAACCAGAAAGGCATGTTTGGGTCTAAACAGCCCTCATTCAGTAGACATCAATAAAAGAAAGCAATAACAGTATCCAGGCTAATATGGGAAGCAAGCGGTGACCTGCTGGGCCAGAACACACCAGGAAAGCTCACAATCAACATTAGCTACGGCTGGTGTTCTCAGCGCCATAACACACCAGCCTTGGTTTCTTTAATGTTCACAATAATCACAAATGAGAGGCTGGCATAGGTTTAAAGATGAAAGACCTAAGCCGTAGAAAAAGTGCGAGTTCAGGCACCCTCGCTAGAAAAGTTGGAGAGGACTAGAGTAGGCATTTGAACCAGTTGCCTAGATTCTCTCTACTGCTATGTTCACCATGACCACCACAACCGCCATGACCATCACAACCGCCATGACCACCACAACCACCATGACCACCACAACCGCCATGACCACCACAACCGCCATGACCATCACAACCGCCATGACCACCACAACCGCCATGACCACCACAACCGCCATGACCATCACAACCGCCATGACCACCACAACCGCCATGACCACCACAACCGCCATGACCACCACAACCGCCATGACCATCACAACCGCCATGACCATCACAACCGCCATGACCACCACAACCGCCATGACCACCACAACCACCATGACCACCACAACCACCATGACCATCACAACCACCATGACCATTGCAACTACCATAAACATCATAACCACCATGGTCATCATAACCACCATGACTACCACAACCACCATGACCATCACAACCACCATAAGCACGACAACCACCAGGATCACCATGACTATTATAACCACCATGACCATCATAAACACCATGACTAGCATGACCAGCTTGACTGCCATGATCACCATGATCACCATAACCATCACGACCACCATGATTACCATCACCACTAACACCATGCACAGCTCATCTCCACTCTCTTAATCTTTCACCAGTCACCCACCACAGGAGATAGTATGAACCTACCACCCGTGCTTGCATTTACAAGACAGCCTAATGGTAGGTTGTCCTGATCTAGGCTTCTCTCTCGGCTGAGAGAATGGGGCCAGTAGATGCTTCAGTCATCTGCTAATTACCTGTGGGAGAGTGGAGGGGAGGAGAGGGAAGCAGACAGAGAGGAGCTGTACTGAGTGTCATTGTGACCTCTGAGGAGGACCAGGAAAGAAGAGAGAGATGGGCAGACCCCAAGGTAAGGGAGGGCAAGGCCAGGAGGGGACCACTTTAGCAGCCATGTTGTTCTCATGTTGTTAATTTGTCCTTGTGGTAACCTTAAGTCTGAGCTTAACTCAAGCTCCTCTTAATTATTTTAGCCCAAGGGTGTTCTGGAAAATTCATTGAAGTGCACAAGGAAGTCAAGCAGTGGGAGTTGAAAGAGACAGCTCCAGGAAGAAGGAGCTTGGAATAGGAGGCAGGAGGGACAAGACCCTGACCCTCAAGGGGTCTCCCCTGTTTGTTAAGAGTTCCTTGACTATAGTCTCTGCCTATCAGCCTGGAGGGAACGCTGCTGGGGAGGGGGCAGACTGGGGGGGCTGTTATTGGGGGAGGGGCAAACTGAGGGGACTGTTGCTGGAGAGGGGGTTCCCTTGGGGATAATGTCAAATGGCTAGGCAAGGACTCTCATAAGAAAGGCCTAAGTTCTGTGTGGAGAAGCAACGCAAAAGCCACAGAAGTATTTGCTGCTGTCTCCTGAGAAAACACTCAATGAGCAATTGCATTCATAATATGTAACAACATTTCACAGAATCCATTTCCCCCAACTTTTCTCCTCATCACACCCATCTCCTACACACTTGCTGTGTTCCTTCCCTCCCCAGCACTGGCCTTCTTAAGGCCTGTGGCCAGGGAGTTTTCCAGCTCTGTGGTCTCTACTGCCTGTTCCCTCCATCTCTCCCAGACCAGACCTGCCTCCAGCCCAGGAGCTTCCAACGGTAAAGCCACCTGAAAGGCTGCCTGCCTGCCTTCTACTTAGTCCTTTTTTGAAATTTTTTAAAACTTTATTTTATATGCATGAGTGTTTTGTCTACGTGCATGTATGTGTACCACGTGCATGCATGGTGCCTGCAGAAGCCAGAAGATGTCAGATCTCTGGGGACTGGAGTTTGCTAACTGAATCTGGATCCTCACTAAGAACAGCAGTGTTCTTAACTGCTGAGTCATGTCTCCAGCCTTCTGGTCCTTTTTTTATTTTATATGTGTACTGTGTCTACACATGTTCATAAGAGGAGGTGTGTGTGTGTGTCTTCACGTGAACACACATGCACAAGTATGCAAAGAGCAGAAGTCAACCTTGGGTGTTGTTCCTCAGGTTTTTGAGATCAGGTCTTTTATTGGCTTGAACTCACTGATTAGTCTGAACTGGCTGGCCAGCAAGCCCTGGAAACCACCTTCCCTTCTCTCGGGGCACCCAAGCCTGGAGTGTCACATGGGTTCTGGGGATGGGACTGAATGCAGGTCTTCATGTTTATGGCAAGCATGGCAGGCAAGCACAAGTCACCTAGGGAGCCACCTCCCCACCTCCTCAGTCCTCTTGATCACTCTTGGCATTACAAGGGCCTAAGGAGCTGGCCCTTGTCTATGGAGAAAAGGAAAGTATAATTACTTCTAATTGCAAATGAATTCTCTCCAAGGTAAAGGATTCCTAGATCAGCAGGAGCCCTTCAGCAAAGACAGAAAAAAAAAAAAAAAGAAAAGAAAAGAAAAAAGCCACAGGGCTTCCTTCACAGGCAGGCACGGCTACTCTTGGTGCTGACCTCAGGGAGCAGGCTCCTGGCACACAGTCCTGTGGGTGCCTTCACTAATGCTGCCAATCTTGGCTCCACTTAAGGATCACATGGGGAGCTTTTGGAAAAAGCTGGGGATTCTGGGTCAATTGGTGTGGTTCAAGGCTCAAGGCATCAGGGGAGCTTCGACTAGCTATGAGATCCCCTGGATTGCTTGATGGAATCAGTTGCTGAAGAGGCCCCCCACAGCTTGGAAGTGTCGCCAGTCACAGCATCTCTCCTTTTCCCTCAAGAGGAGTTGAATTAAAGATTTTTGCCATGGAACAATCTCATATAGCAACCCGAGCCCTGGTCACTCACCCTTAATTGTTACTCAATACTTCTGTCTGTACCTTCACCATGCAGAAGGTGGGAGGTGGTCATGCCTCAGAGGAGCTGACATTTAAACAGGTCCTGAATGACGAGAAAAAAAAATCTGTCGTGTGAAGCTGTTGTGATAATAGATATAAAGGTCACAGGGGCAAAGGGGACATATGGTCAGGGCACAACAGACAGCAAAGATATGAAGTTTGAGAGGTGGGCAGAGATACATCATTGAGAGTAGTGACAGCCAAGTGACTTTTCTTTTCCTGTATTATGAAGCCCCTGGAAGGTTTTTAGGGGGTAAGACATGACCCTCTTGTGTTTGTATGGGACACTTGGCCTGCAGTGGGAGGCAAGCTAGTGGGTGAGAGTGGTCCACTCCGTCAGGGTCAGGGGTCAGAGGTCAGAGCCCAAGGGAAGGATGGGGCTTGGCGCTTCTGCAGAGTGGGGAATGTAGGTCAGGCAGCCCAGCTCACTCAACAGGGTCTCTGAAGCATTCCCCTCACCTGTCAGGGGAAAGCTGAGTCTGGGCTGTGTGGGCTCAGCTGAGATCTGCACTGGCAAGGGAAGCAGAGAGACAGTCACCCAGGTGCAAGGATCTGGGTCACCACCCAGGATCCCCTCATCCCCCTTCCCAGAATGCCTTTCCTGCTTCTCCACTCCCTCACTATCTCCCCCAGGCAAGCTAGACATCCTCCACCAGTGAAACAGGCAGCTATATTTTAAAATCAGGGCTCAGACATCTAAATAAACCATAAACAAAACCAGTTCCTCTGCTACAGAAGCGGGAGACGACTCCATTTCTCTTCAGTGCATTGACTGGGAAATAAACGAGTGCCTCTGCCTGTCACATACATTTAACTCTCTGCAGAGGCATCCATCCACCAGGTCCAGAAGCTTCTGCTTGGCCTGTCCAAGAAATAGCTGATATGCCCCAATCTCAGCTTCTCCCTGCAGGCTCCAAATTCACTTTGATACTCAGGGAAAGGTGGTGTGGGTTTTGTCCCTGACCCTGACCTCATAGGAAAAGCTAGCTAATCAAAGGCAAGTATAGACTATGGACTCCAATGCAGCCTGGGGTATGGAAGAGGATAAGGATCAATAGGAGGACCTGAAGCCTTGCAAATGAGTACACCGGTGCTGAGGTCACACTTTATATAGCACACAGACCCAGGTCATATACATATACTACACTGATGCATGTCCAATCCCCACCCCCACCCCGCCCCAACATTCTGATGGATGCATGCCATCCATCAGAAGCCGTATTTGTCAGTGTTGTTCACAGACATTGAAAAGTCTCAGGACACACACATGTACAGAACTTCAAGCACCCACCTCGCAGCCTACACACCACACTGGCCTGAACATACACAGTACCCACCCATGACTCCTTCCCAAGCCAATAGGACTTGTGCACACCTCCCCAACCTCCTGCTCCACCCACATCCCTGCCACAGCTCAACCTGTTTTCTCCGACAGCTCCTGTTTTCCAATAACCTGGAAACTTTTCCTCAGGTTTCTAAAAGAGGAAGCCCATAGATCCTATCTGCCCTGCACACCAAAGTCATCCCGCATTCCCTACCCTGTCTCTTACAGCCCCAGGGAGGGAGAAAGTCACCGTAGGCAACCGTCTGCCTGAGCCCTGGGGGTGCTGGCAATAACAGCTGTCCCCGGAGGATGCGGAGGGAGGGGGAAAAGGTGTCAGCTCCGTGCAAAGCTGGGGGGCGCCCGGGGAACAGAATGACGCCCCAGAACATGTTCGGAGTCTGGGGCGGCCGCTGAGTCCCAGGCTGAAGCGCGCGGAGCTGTCCGTTCAGCACCATCGTGCGGCGCCCGGCTCTGGGCCCTCCGCAGGGCGCACGGACTCGGTTCCCACCCCCGCGGGCGCCTGCGGCGTGGGCTCCTGCCTTTCTTGGCGGGTGAGGGGCGCATGGATTGGACGAGGGGGGCTCCATGATCATCGGGGCCACGCAGCCACCTGTGAGCCTTTCGCGGCTGCAGGAGGCGGCGTGTGGGGCCCGAGACTGAAGGAGGCGCACGGCGGACCCCGCCTGCCCGGTGGCGGGGCACACACACAGGCGCACACATCCACATCCTCGCACCCGCGCGCACTCGCGCAGCCAGCCGGCGGCCACCGCGGTAATGCTCGCCAGCAGGTCGGGGAAGTTTCCCGCCGGCCTCGGCCGCGGGCGCCCGTGCACCCAGGTAAGCGCTTTCAGAACGCGCAAGGCGAGCCTGGGCGCAGCGCATGCGGCTGGGGGGCACGGCGCCAGAAGGGCGCGGGGGTGGGGGTGGGGAGGGGCCTGGGAAGGGGATCGGTCCTTGGTGGCTGGAGACCTGGGACTCCGAGTTGACCCTCTTCCTCCTGGGCCCAGATTTACGGACTGGAGCGGTGAATTTCCCCGCCCCCTCCCAAATCTCCGCGCCCCCTTCTTGGCCCAGCCCTGCCGGTGCGCATCTCAGTTTGGGTCCCGCCTGTCTGCGGCGAGAGGGCGGGGGCGTCTCCTTGGTTTGCTCACAGGCAAGGTCAGCACGCATCTTCCCCCCCCCCCCCCAAATCCCCTGGGCTCTCAGAGCCGTTGGGTGCTACTCCGGGGAGGAGGTGGAGGCCCGGCTGTACTCATTGAAACATACACCTTTGCCTTGGGAAGAATAACCCCATAGAACCATTCCTGCACCCCAGTGCCTGATGGCACACAGAGACCCTGCTGGAGAGGATTGAGCCCGCCAGAGGAGGGTGGGGAGAAGGAAAAAGAGAGGCTGGGGTGGGAAGTGCTGGAGCTCACACAGATGCTGTTCCTTCTGCTTTCAGGTGTAGCGCCCCCGCGCGGCGCGGGCGCCTGGGCATTTCCAGCATGACCCGCCAGAGCCTGTGGGAAGTGTCCGAGGCCGACGTCGAGGATGGAGAGATTCGCATCAATGTGGGCGGCTTCAAGAGACGGCTGCGTTCACACACGCTGCTGCGCTTCCCTGAGACGCGCCTGGGCCGTCTGCTCCTCTGCCACTCGCGAGAGGCAATTCTGGAACTCTGTGACGACTACGACGACGTCCAGCACGAGTTCTACTTCGACCGTAACCCCGAGCTCTTCCCCTACGTCTTGCATTTCTACCACACGGGCAAGCTTCACGTCATGGCTGAGCTGTGCGTCTTCTCCTTCAGTCAGGAGATCGAGTACTGGGGTATCAACGAGTTCTTCATCGATTCTTGCTGCAGCTACAGCTATCACGGCCGCAAAGTGGAACCTGAGCAGGAGAAGTGGGACGAACAGAGTGACCAGGAGAGCACCACGTCCTCCTTCGACGAGATCTTGGCCTTCTATAATGATGCTTCCAAGTTCGATGGGCAACCCCTGGGCAACTTCCGCAGACAGCTCTGGCTGGCATTGGACAACCCGGGCTACTCAGTCCTAAGCAGGGTCTTCAGTGTCCTCTCCATCTTGGTGGTGTTGGGATCTATCATCACCATGTGCCTCAACAGCTTGCCCGATTTCCAAATCCCGGATAGTCAGGGCAACCCCGGTGAAGACCCCAGATTCGAAATCGTGGAGCATTTCGGCATTGCCTGGTTCACATTTGAGTTGGTGGCCAGGTTTGCCGTGGCCCCTGACTTCCTCAAGTTCTTCAAGAACGCGCTCAACCTTATTGATCTCATGTCCATCGTTCCCTTTTACATAACTCTAGTGGTGAACCTGGTGGTGGAGAGCTCCCCTACCTTGGCTAACTTGGGCAGGGTGGCTCAGGTCCTCAGGCTGATGAGGATCTTCCGAATTCTCAAGCTGGCCAGACACTCCACGGGCCTCCGCTCCTTGGGAGCCACCCTGAAATACAGCTACAAGGAAGTGGGGCTGCTCTTGCTCTACCTCTCAGTGGGGATCTCCATCTTCTCTGTGGTGGCCTATACCATTGAAAAGGAGGAGAACGAGAGCCTGGCTACCATCCCCGCCTGCTGGTGGTGGGCTACTGTCAGCATGACCACTGTTGGGTATGGAGATGTGGTTCCAGGGACCACAGCCGGGAAGCTGACTGCCTCAGCCTGCATCTTGGCAGGCATCCTGGTGGTGGTCTTGCCGATCACCTTGATCTTCAATAAGTTCTCCCACTTTTACCGGCGCCAAAAGCAACTTGAGAGTGCCATGCGTAGCTGTGACTTTGGAGATGGGATGAAGGAGGTCCCTTCAGTCAATTTAAGGGACTATTATGCCCATAAAGTTAAATCTCTCATGGCGAGCCTGACTAACATGAGCAGGAGTTCACCCAGTGAACTGAGCTTAGATGATTCTCTGCATTAGCTGGGAGGGGTTGTTATCCCCTGGCGTACATTGCTGACCTGCCTCTTGTGCCTTTGGCACAATCCAGGCACTGTGGGGTTATGGCATAAGAAGCCAGCCCTACCCTAGAGGGAGAGCTGCATGGGATATGAGCCCTAGGTTGTTTTTGCGATGTTTAGAGTCATTTTTTTTAAAGAGGATGGCGTGTCTAACGCCATACCTTTGCAGCTTCCAATGAAATGGCCCTCACTGGTCTTTGCATCACGGGCGCAAAATGTTCATCTTTCTGTCAGATAAGTGTCTAGAATGCCAGTTTCTCTGTCCACTGTGTGCACTATTCTAGTGTTTATGCCCCAGTGCTATCTGTGAGTAGAGCTGTCTGTGCTCCTGTTTCTGTACAAAAAGCCCCCATAAGGTCTGTTCCACGGAAACGCATCTGTCTGTGAGGTCAGCAAGGAGATCACAACCTTGTGAAAGCAGAACCTCAGTTTAATTTTAACACCAAAATGGCAAGATTGCAAAGATAAGCACACTTAACCAATGCAAGTTTTTGGTCCTGTCCTAGCGAAGTGCATGGGTATCCCTGTCAGTTTTTAGAAAGATGTGTGTTGATTTGTATCTCCTAAGTGTCAGTGTAAGAGAATGTTATTTAGTCAACATGTAGTAAAGACTGAATGTTTTTACTTAAACCGATAAATTAGGGACAGGGGCTTTAGCTAAACAGGAACCAAACCCCAGGATGCTATAAACAGAGTTCATGTAGGCTAAGCCCTTTCATTGACAGTCAGGCCTCTATTTTTCCTGGCGGAACCATAGAGACATTTATTTCTGGCTGAGATTCCTAATCCAGGCCATTTTGACCAAAGTTTGCTGTGTCTTGGTATTAGCATGTTTTTCAAGTATTTCTTTTTAAACATGTTTAGGAATAAGGTTGTGTGTCTTTCTCAACTAGAAGAGGCTAGTGTCGCATTGTTGTTGTGAGGTGAGCATTGTTAGGTTGTTAGCAAGGGCAGTAACTTAAATATTCTCTTGCCTGCTCTGAAAGCCCATAAAATGACAGCCCTTTTTATTTCTAAGCAGAATTCTCTTTAGGTAGTCTTGCTTCTAGGATACAGAATAGTATGTACAATGTTTTGATTGCCTTGAGTTCCTGCGGTGACATGGAAGCCTGGTAGGATAGAAGTGTATTGGAAATATAGATGTGCATGAAATGAAGGCAGTGCGGCTTACCGAAAGTGGGAACATTGTAGTTCTGATTTCCATTGCAATCGCAGGGTTTTGTTTTGTTTTGTTTTGTTTTGGGGGGTGCAAGCAAGGATAGAGGACAGAAAAAAAGAAAGAGTTATAAAGCCAAAAACTACTATTTCATAAAACAAAAATAACTGAGTTTCTTTAAAAGCTTAAAGCTAGTCAAGAAACCCTTTCAACCATTAAGCTTTGTTGAAGGGTCACCACTAATTCCTTTTCCAACACACCCTTCTTCTTTTCTGCAGTCAATCAGCACAATGCAGTATGCAGGGGAAGCTGGACCCCTTTTAAGATAATTCTTTCCCATCATCCTCTACATAATCTAATGGTTTTCCAGTGGCTTTCATTATTGTTAAGTCTTTGGCAAGGCTATAGGATCTAGGGATGCAGATCTGGTGATAAGCAGGCTTTTTATCCAAAGCTTGGACCTACTCTTAACCGGTCCATTTTGTGTTTTAGTTGGGTGGGGATGATCCACACCTCATGGGAGTGCAGAGTGGATCTTCTCAGAGGGCTTTGTGTACTAGTAGTTGTCATGGCTACTACAGTCTGGGCGATTTGTTGGATGAATGCACTGGCCACTTAATGTCCTTGAGCCTCCAGTTCAGATCTTTCATCAGATTGGAACCTCAAGAAGGGCAGAGGGTGGCAATCTCCTAGTGCCTCCATGCGGACACACCTACATGTGTCATTCCAAAGCAGCAGGGGTGTGGGGTAACTTATAGGAACCTGCCGAGGAGTCAGAAGAACAGGGCTGTTTTCTGGAGTTTGCACATGGAACTCTTGCTGTTGGCTAGTACCTTCAGCCCTGGAAGACAGAATGATCACAAAACTGTCCCCAGATGCACTGCAGGCAGGTGTTGACCTGTGAGGACTGCTCGGTCTGCTGGGGCTGATGGTGCAAGGTAACAGCATGCCGTCCATGGTCAGTGACTGTGAAGCTGATGCAAAGGAGGAAGGAGGCAAGAGACAGAATAACTTAGCCACTCTCATAAGGCTTTTTATAATGAGTGAGTGGGTTTGCCACCAAAAAAGTGACACCCATAGTGGGTACCTCCAAGGGTATGTATGGGAGCTGGAAAACTTGACTTTTCTTTTTTGGTAATGACTTGCTTTTACCTGGTGCCTTTCTTTGGGGGAATCCCAAAGTGCTTTAGAGACTGTCTTTTTAACATTTCTTGTACATATATGTATACTTGTAAAAGAATATTTCTTTGCCCACCAAGACCTTTAGTCGCTTCCCAACAAGGAAAGGTCCCAGTAGCACGGAGTTCGCCAAGCAGTGGTCTCAGAGACCTCGAGGGAGAGCATTGCAGATGGCTGGGACCCTGCAGTGACTTCCCATAGAAGGTGAAGAATGTGTGTGACTCTGGGAACACTCCCCTCACCACCAAAGCCACACCAAGGTAGGGCATTCACAGGTGCTGGCTCAGAAGCAATGCCTCTGACTGGCCACATAAGGTAATGCCCCGCTGAAGCAGCTTTTCCTGGTAACCAGAGAAGGGTAGCTTTGCTTTCTGTCATGCTATGCTCTTGGGAGTAAAAGCTACAAAGATTAAGTGATCCCCATCAGACTGTCAGTGTGACCCATAATCAATCCTTCCTTGGTGGGACACACACACACACACACACACACACACACACACACACACACACACACACACACACACACCGACACAGGCTCACTTGTGTCCTGCTGGTGGCTGAAGAGCAACTTCACTCCTGGTGTTCAATCTGTTCAATGTTACTGGGACAAATACCCGGGCCGAGCTTTCCTCGAAGCAAGTGAGATGGACATTTTGGAGGTGTTCATTGATCAGATGCACAGGTCTTAGGCTGTGTTCCCCACCAGACGCCTCATTTCCCAGGTTTTGCTGCTGAGGAGGGGCTTGTTGAACGCCAAGCTTATGCCTCGCTCATCAGGTAGTAATTGGTGTTTAATATTTGAATTTGCTATTTCTACTTATCGTAGCACTCAACTCACTGAGCTACCTGTTAATTATCGCTTCATTTCAATGAAAATGATTCGTTCTGCGCTTTGGGATATAGCCGCGACCTGTATGGGATGTGTGGTCTCTACGTGAAGACTTAACTGGTATTTCTTGTATGTTTTAACAGCATGACTTGTTCCAGGGTTGTAATTTTAAACATCAAGAACGCTGTATTTGCAATGTCAATTTTAACACTCATTAACACACTACTGTGCAAGCATTCTGGCGGCTCCACCGTGCTGTGATGTCTGAGTCCTGTCCGTGAGTCTCCTGTGCCTCCACTCCGGAATGAGGCGCATGACTGACATATTCAAATGTGCAGATTAAACAGAAAACAATCACTTAACTCCCTTAAGGCTCTCAATTGCACATGAAGTGGCAGAGGCAAGGACACCAGGAAGCAGGGGACTGAATTGATTGAAAAAGGGTTAACAGCTTCTCATTGGTTCCTGTTTCCCCCCCTTCATGTTTATGTGTGTGTGTACGTGTGTATTCATGTTCACATGCATGTAGACGCTAGAGGTTAAAGTTGGCTATTTTCCTCAATTACTATGCACCCCATACATTGTGGCAGTGTCTCTTACTTGAACCCAGAGAGCACCAGTTCTGCTGGTCTCACTAGCCAGCTTGCTTTGGGAAGGTTTCTCTCTGCTTCTCACGTGCTAGTATTATAGGTAGAAGACCATCCTGCCTCCCCACTTCCATGTTTTTGTTTTTAGATCTAAATGATGGTCTCCCCAACCCCAAGGCTGACATTTCTTCTTGTCAGGCAGCAAGGGGAAGGAGCTTTTGCTAAGATCTGGAGCTGCTGGGTGCTTGGTAGAAGGCTTGTTACATTTTCTTGGGTCCCCAGCAGGCCAGAGGCTCCTAAAGGATTTCCTCCCAACTTGGTGGCTTATTTAGAGCCTCCACAGCCTGCTCTGACAGGCCTACCTGTCCCAGAGTGCCAATCTTTTTGCAACTCAAGTGGTTACTGATAGTACCAGGTAGGGAGTAACTCGGCATGCCCAGGGTGGTTGGGTGGGAATATTGTTGGAGGATTCTTGAAACTGGCTCTAGCTCCCTCCACTGGGACTGAGAGTCTAAGGGCTACCCGAGTGTCTCAGTGTTCAAGATTCTCTTCTGCTCCCATCATTTTGGGGAGCTGCCCTTTCCTAACCCCTAACCCAGGAGGCCTCTCCTCCCCTTGATTATTTGACCCCATAGAACCCCCCCAAACTTCTTTGCACTCCTCTTATCCAATTCTTGGATGCTGCATGTTGTTGGCTGGGGCAGGTTCTGCAGCCTTCCCCTCCCCTTCTCCATGTACGTGGCCCTCAGAGGGAGGAACTCTTGCAGCCTCAAGCAGCATGCATGGCTCCCCATGCATAGCTTAGCCTCACTCCAGCTTAAATTCAAGCCCACGTTATGCAACCACCTGTCTAATATGGATTTACCCCTTTGTTCCAACTTCCTCCTGTCTTCCTCATTTCTGTTCCTAGAATCTCAGAGCTGCCGGTCCATTGGGGGAACTGTCAGTCATCTTGACTCCTCCCCACTCATTTATCTATTTAATCTCCATAGCAATCATTTATGAGCAGCTGAGTCATTGTCAAGAACCACATTCAATTCAGGAGCAATAAATAGAAAGGATGTCACAGGACTGGAGAGATGGCTCAGTGGTTAAGAGTGCTGGCTGCTCTTCCAGAGGACCCAGGTTCAACTCCCAGCACCCACATGGTAGCTCACAACTGTGTGTAACTTCAGATTCAGGGGATCAGACACCTTCACACAGACACGAATAAATCTTAAAAAAAAGAAAGAATGTTATTGTAATAAGCAGCACAAACTGCAGGACCCACTTCACATTAGGGTTCATGTGGAGAGAGTTTAGCCAAGGAGCAGGAAAGACTTCTGTGAGTCATCCATCTACAAAACCAGACTTGTGAGATAGGGCCGGGCATCTGCAGATAAAACTGGTGAGAGAGAGAGAGAGAGAGAGAGAGAGAGAGAGAGAGAGAGAGAGAGAGAGAGAGAGAGAGAGAGAGAGAGAGAGATCCAGGACCTTGCATATTCTAGGCAGGTGCTCTAGTACTGAGCTCTAGAGCCAGCCCTCCAGGTGGTTTTGACATGGGTAGGTTTTAGTCTGCTGGTGAAGAGACAATATCCAGGGACGTCCCTAACACTCAGTCTCATTCCTGCACTCAGTTGCACACCAGGCTCCACTAACGTTTGTTTCACAACATTGTCAGGCGTGGTCCCATCCATCACAGCTGTGTTAAAGGCTCTCCTCCATCTTCAGACCTCACAAACACTCGTGCTGATAAGTACCAGTCAACCTGCAATCAAGGCTGGCCAGCTGACGTCTTCTTTCCTGCAGGCCCTTCAAGGCTCATCTCTGACCTTCCGGCATCTTAGTGACTTCCCTGGCCACTGCTGGAGCTGTGTTAAATCCAAGGGCACATAGGAGGGGTCACAGCTCAAGAGGGAGAAAATTTTGCATGGACCCTTTAAGCTCTAAGAGGAAAAACAGGTCCTTTCAATAAGTGTTGCCCTTCAGTGGGGCAAGGACAGGCAACAGGGACTGGGGAGACTTGTAGCAAGGGACACACAAAGTTGATAGCACAAAGGGCCCTGTGAGCTGCATGTTGGATTAGCATTTTCATTCCAAGGCCCAGAAAAATGGTCCTCCAAAGAGCTCTAGGGTGCCTAAGTGTGCCTGGCCTCCAGGCAGCCCGTGGGGGGATATAACAAGGACAGAATTGGGGTTCTTGGGAGATGTGGGTTTTTTTCCCCACAAAACTCTTCATCGCCCACATTGCCAGACATTTAAAGAGCTCTGAGCTATTTTCAGACCTACTATGGAAAACTGAGGCGTCTGCAGTCAGGCACCAGGCTAACTGTTTCCCAAGAGGAGCGCTGGCAAGACTCACGTCTTCATCTGTCAGCATTCTATGGACTTTTCTGGCAAACTTGGTGAGTCCCGCATGGCTGGCTCTGTTGGGAGCATCTGAAGGCAGCCCGCCGTGCCTTGCTCAGGCTTGCTCATGACAAAGGCTACCCTCACTGGGTTGTATTCTGCATTTCTTTTTGTGGAAAGTGTGGGAGGAGAGGAGGGAACCACAATGCACAGAGCCCTGGGCTTCCCCACCGACTGCTGGAGAGAAGCCAAGCAGCTTGCTTCATGCGTTTCCTGGATTCCATGTTTGAAAACTGCTTTTGGAAAGAGGAGCCGGTGGGAGCTCGGAGAGCCCCGAAGTAAACTGATTATTCAGTAGTTTGCCCCCTTTTTTTTTTTAAAAGAGCCTCTCTGCATGTGTGTGTGTGTGTGTGTGTGTGTGTGTGTGTGTGTTCTACTTTACCAGAGGTCCTCACCTTGAAAAGAATTGTGCCACCGCGTATCAGATCACAGGGCACTTGAGACCCTATGGAGTCAAAGGGAATCATTTGTCTCCATGTGCCAGGGAAAGTTGCTGACTGGAGACCAGAACATACAGATGTCGCCAGTTTGGTGACACTAGAGTGTTTACCTCACATAATGCCAGAAGGGTGCCAGAGGCAGATACAGCAGGCAGGTTTTAGCTGGACTGCAGAGCCCTAGCCAATTTCTGGAAGCCAGGAAAAGTCTTGTCCTCAGCTCTGGGGCCTCAGGGAATCCAAACCCTTTGGGAAAGAAGTAGAAAACATGGCACTGCACTGACTGGCTCTCTGCACAGCTTCTAACTGAAATTTCCTTCCCGGTACCTGATGCCTCTGCCTTGTGCCATCTCACAACACCCGGCCGTTTCCCTTCCTAGCTGTTATGTCGTCATCTGGCTGACATCGCCTCAGGATGATCAGGAAACTATTTGAGGGCCAACGTGTTTATCTCTAGTGTTCAGTACAGAGTGTGACAACAATTAAATGCTGACCGGTCATGAGCAAGCAAGAGAGGAGGTCCCTCAAAATCCCTCCTGCTGGCACCGTAGTTTGGTGGGAACGCAGTTTGGCTGAATGGAGGACTTGGACCTCAATGTGGGGCTCACTGCCTGCACTGACCTCTTTAATACCCTTCCAGGACAGACACTTGACATGAGCTTTTCAGGCAAAGCCACCAAAATGGAGATTTCAAGAGAGGATCCCTGTGACGGTATATGTCAGAAGTCACTCCAGAACCAAGGGGGGCTTGGAGGGTGCTCCCACGGGGTGAGTGACAAGCAGGTCCGCAGACAGGTGAGCAACAAACCCCTAACTCCTCTGGGCAAGGCTGAGCACACAGCACCCCACTGCCGGGCTGTCAGACAGAGGCCATTAACACGGCCACAGCTGGAATGGCAAGTGCCACTTTGTGCTAGCGACAGAGACAGTTCCAACATCAGCATTTCACTGCTCGTCCACTGGAAAAACACAATAGACAGAACTCAAACCCGAGCCCTCACTTCCACATATCTGTCCCCTTTGCAATGCGCTGAGCAGGTGAGCTACACACCGAATCCATCCTGCAGCTCCCTGGCTGGAAGCGTGACTTCAGTGTGCTGCCGTCCTCTGTCACATGTTGGCTGTGAGCTGCTGGGCCAGGCAGGATGTGAGAAGAGACAGCACCCAGTTAGAGGAGTACCAGAGGGGCCAGGGCCAGTTCAAATCTGATCCACTGGGACAGGCTAGACCTAGACCAAGGAGGCCGAGGATGAAGACTGCTCAGAGGCACTGCCAAGTGGGAACTGGGGAGCAACAAGGGCTGTGACAGTGAGTGCCCAGCCAGGGCCAGAAGCTGCAGGCCTGGACATAGGGGTGGGCCATGCATCCCGTGCCAGCTCCCAGACTGGCAGTCCTAAGGCAAATTCACTCCACATCAGCCATGATTTCCTTATTTGTTTGTTTGCTTGCTTGCTTCCTTCCTTCCTCTTTCTATCATTGTTTGATTTTGGTGTGTGTCCATGTGTGTGGCATACGTGCATATTTGTGGGAGATACACAGGCATGTTGCTTGGAGGACAGAGGTTGATGTCAGATGTCTTCTAGATGGCTCTCTGTCCTGTGTTTCTGGATCTGGAGCTGGCTGGCTGACGAGCTTTGTTGATGCAACTCTCTTGCTTGCCTCACCCAGCCTGGGTGCTGGGGTCACAGGTGTGCACGGCCTCACCCAGGCTCTTTCCTGATTAATCTTCTCAGCTCACATGTGTGCACCATGAGAATGACCACAGGCAACATTCACCACACACGGCTCTAATTGCTTTACCTGTGCTCCTCCATTTAATTTTCTCAGTATCCCTACGAGCCAGGTTCTGTTACTCCCTTGGTTGGTGTGAGGCATGGAGCTGGTGCTTGGCTCGAGGGCTGTCATCATCCTTCTTGGGAGCCTTTGCTAGGTAGGGTGTTAGAGTTCACTGACCACTCTTCATGCGGAGTGACGGAATGCATAGGAACTGTTTCACTCTCGCCTTTGCCACCTCGTTAGAAAATAGGAACATTCGATTTTCTTTTCCAGGAGTGCACTCGGGTGCCTGTGCTTGTGAGGGATGAGGAGAGAAGTTTTCTGTGATTGATCTTCTACTTTGTTCTTTTTGTGGTCTGTTCTCTCAGTGAGACTCTGAGCTCACCACTCTGCCTGGTCTCCCAGCTGCCAGCTTGCTCTTGGAGCCCTGACCACATCTCCCAAGGCTGGGATTGTAATCTCCCGAGGCTGGAATTGCCAGCAGGCCTCCAGGCCAACTTAGCATTTACGTGGGTTCTGGGGATCTGAACTCTGGTCCTCATGCCTGTACACAGATTGAATGCTTTAATGGGTTCATCCCCCCAGATAGTTTTAAGGTGCATTAAATTGTAATCATACTACTAATAGTTGAATAGATTTGTGACAAACAAAACAAAGCAAACCTGTGCCAGCAAGAAGGCTCCATGGGTAAAGACACTTGTGGCTAAGCCTGAAACCTGAGTTCAGTTCCCAGAGCCCATACGGTAGAGGGGAGAACCAGTTCCTGCACGTGGCTCTCTGAGCTCCACATGTCCTGTGGCAGTCACAGGGTGACACAACACGTGCAAAATGAACGTATTGAATTAAAGCAAACAAATAAAACCTAAGCCTAAGAGAAACAAACAAACCCCAAACCCCACATTTCCCTTCCCCCAAGTGCTGAATTGGTGAGTTTCCATTTCTCAGCAATTTCTGTATAAAAATTTATTCCTGGAGAGAGAAAAAGTAGTTTTATAGATGGTTCCATTCTGCAAACTCCTAAATGTCACTTGGACATTTCCTTTTTTTTTCTGTGACTGTTTATAAAGATAAATGTGTATGAGTGTTTGTCTGCATGCATGTCTGCACAGCATGTGTGTGCCTGATGCCCATGGAGGCCAGAAGAGGAACCTGGGTGCCCTGGGTCCGGGGTTACACACAGTTGTAAGCCATCACATGGCTGGTGGGGCTCAGAGCCAACCTGGGTGCTCTGGAAGAGCAGAAAGTATTCTTAACCATCTCTCCAGCCCAACTTCATTTAAATAACCCCAAGTCCATCCATCCAGTCCCCTGTGAAGGTCAGTCAGTAAGGTAGATAATAGCGTCATTTGGAGCCTGGGCACCTTGCTGTCTAGAGCCACCCCATGGAGAATGGCAGACGTGGGGTCCACTTCTCACTGGCTGCAATGCTCACCGTCATTGTGCTACAGATTAGCTGAGCTCCAAGGAGAGCCTTTCCGGCCAGGTAGAGGCTCATTGGTCACCCTAGACTGGTTTGCTTTGTTTCACCCACAGGCTTGAGCATCTCTTAGGGGTGTCCTTCCGGAGACACTCCGTGTCTCAGTGTTTACAGTTAGATGCTATGCTTTTTTTCCCCATTTCCTGAAGTTTGAAAACTTTAGCTTTATGTTATGACATATCTGCAAACGTTTTACAAGTTTATAATTTAGTGGCCTTTCATCCATTTGTAGTTGTATAGTATTCAACGTAATCAATTTTAGAAGTTCCCACCACCACCCCGCATTCCTATGCCTGTTATCTCCTGCCTTCTTACTGTTGAGTCACATTCTCTGGTGTTGACAATCTCTTCATCAGCTGATAGATGTTATCTGACAGACTGTCACTTTTGTCCAACAGAGATACAATATGTAGCACCAATGTGTGCTTGCTTCACGTGGGTTCCAAACTTGATAGTAGCCACATTTTAAATAGTAAAAGAAGATCAAAATACTTATTTTAATCTAACACATCTAAAAGATTCAAAAAGGAATGTTTTACAATTGGTTGTTTCTGTGCAAAGTGTTTGGAATACAGTGTGTGTTTTGTGCGGGGCAGTACATTTGAGTTTGGACTATCTAAGTTCAAATGCCAGTGGCTGCCATGCTAGTGGTTCAGTCATGCCAGCATCCTTTACTTTGGTGTCTGGGAAGCTTTATTTACACCAAATTCCCAGCAAGCCATTTTACATTACTATGACCCAGATGACATTTCTACACTTGTTTTTATTTATATTTTCTCATTTGTCTTCATCTCGGCCGCTTGGCTGTATTTCACTCATCTTTTGTAAACTGCCTGAATTAAAGGGAGTGGGTCAGGGGCCATAGCTCAGTGGCAGAGCGCTTGCCTGGCGTGCTCGAGGCCCTGGTGTGATCTCCAAGAGGGACCACGCACACACGCTGAACGGGCTGCTGGAGAGGAGAGTTGTTCCCACAGGGCAGTGAGCAGAGGGCGGGGAAAGCTGGGCACAGCTGTTCCCCACGGCCTCCCCCACTCTGCCAGCCTTAGTCCCATTCCTTAGTGTCCAGCCTCAGCAAGCCCCTCAAGACAACCCTGTTTCTAGATATCTAATACAAGAGAGAGCAGACATGAGTGAGCCAACTGTGGCTGGTGGATCTTGGCACCACAGAGCAAGCCAGATATTATTTGGATTTATCTTATCTAGAAAACATTTAATGAAACAGAAACAAAAACAGAAGCTGACTACAGGATCCCATGGCCTCTCCTAAATCACAGAACTGAGACAGACAGATTAGCTACATGATACATCATTGTATCGGGAACTTAGCTTCTGAGGTCCGCTAGTTTTTCTTATGTCTGTATTTTATGTGTGTCTCATCCTCCCCAAATTCTCTTTCTCTTGCCTTCCCGAGCACTGAGGCCAGTGTGCTGACATCATTACTGAAGCTGTCTCCACCTCTCTTTCCTTCCTTTCCCCCTTGTATTTTGCTTTATTTATTGAAAGTAGATTCTTCCCTCATATAATACATCCCAACCACTCCTCGCCTCCCCCTCAGAACCACTCTCCCTTCTGAAAAGCTAACTCCACGTCTTAAAGTCACATACCTTACATCTCTTTTGCTGCAGCTATGGCCACACTCCAGACTGTAAGCACCATGGCAGCCTTGTTTCCTTAGCCAGTTAGCAGTGAAGCTGTTACCTAGCTGACACTCTACTGATGTTTGTTGACCAATAATGGAAGGTCACCATTAATGGACAATGGACGCCAGGTGATATCCTGTGGTCTAGTTAACTTTTCATAACCTAATGAGGTCATTTTCTGCTCTTGATGAAGATGATGACTCTTACAGTGTGTGTGTGTGTGTGTGTGTGTGTGTGTGTGTGTGTGTGTGTGTGTGTGTGTGTGACTGAGTAAAATGCCCTGTGGTCTAGTTAACTTTTCATAACCCAATGAGGTCATTTTCTGCTCTTGATAAAGATGATGATTCTTATAGTGTGTGTGTGAGTGTGTGTGTGTGTGTGTGTGTGTGTGTGTGTGTGTGTGTGTGTGTGTGTCACTGATAAAATGCCCTGTGGTGATACCTTGCTTGTTTAAATAAAGCTTGTCTCAAGATCAGAGGATGGAGTTTGCCACTAGCTAATCTTAGAGTCTGGGGGTCTGTACAGACAGACAGGAAGTGAGATGGCTGGGTGGAGAGAGGATATAAGTGGGAAGAGACATCATGATCAAGGCAACTTAAGACGAAAGGGTTCAACTGGGGGCTGGCTTACGGCTTCAGAGGGTTAGTCCATGGACATCATGGCAGGGAATGTGGCAGGCGGGCCTGGTGCTGGATCGGTGGCTGAGAGCTGTACACGCTGATCCCCGGGCAGCAGGATGGGAGAAAAACCCTGGGCCTGCTGTGGGCTTGTGAAACCTAAAAGCCCACCCCAAGTGACACGTCTCCTCCAACAAGGCCACCCCCCATCCTTCTTAAGCAGTTCACCAGCTGGGGACTAAGCATGCAAATGTATGAGCCTATGGGGGCCATTCTCATTCAAACCAGCACACAGGGCAAAGCATCAAGATCTACCAGACAAGAATAAAAAAAAAAACCACAAACCTAGGGACTAAGTGGTTAAGAATGCTGGCTGTTCTTGCTGAGGACCTGGGTTCAGTTCCCAGAACCTATATCCTATAGCTCTCAATCACCTATAACCTCAGTTCCAGGGGCTCTGGCATACCCTTCAGGCTTCCAACGGCACTTACATGTACACAGGACACATGTGCGCGCACACACACAGACACACACACAAACACACACACAAAGATATTAAAAAAAAAACTAGCAAGCTTTTATATTTGTGTGGAATTGAAATAGTTTTAGAGTATGACCTTTTTTTTCCCTTAACAATCCAAATCACCATTTGCTTTAGCAATTAATTGCCCTCAAAATTGAAAAGCCTTACAACAACATTTAATGGCAGAGGCTCAACAGCCCATTAATGTCGAGCTCACTACCGAAGATCACATCCTAGGCATGTGAAGTGGTTATGGCCATCAGCTAATGTTTTAAAAATAAACCCTGAAGTACTTTCTAAAAGGTCACCAGGGAACACTCCCATGGGCTTGCTCTTTGATTCATTAATAATAAAACCCTTTCCATGCATCTCGCCTTTCTCATCCAAGTCTTCTGTTACAAGCTCCGTGATGTCTTCTCATTTGAATATTCTTGCCAAGAATGAATATCTTCTTTTTCAATAGGAAAGAAAGCTGTTGTGGAATCACTGGAAAGGCTAAAACCAAGAAGCCACAGGATTCCCACTCCGGAATGCTCTCTGCACACTGGAGCATCTCAAATATCAGAATATTGAAAGCCTGAGAGTGCTAGCCTGAGAATTTGTCTGGCATCTTAGTTATTGTTCTATTGCTGTGAAGAGACACCATGGCCGAGGCAACTTTTATAAAGGAAAGTGTTTAATTGGGGGCTGGCCTACAGTTTCTAAGTATTAATCCATTATCATTGTGGCAGGGAGTACGGTGGTATGCAGGCAGGCTTGGTACTGAAGCTAAGAGCTTTACATTCTGATCTGAAGACAGTGGGCAGAGAGAGAGAGAGAGAGAGGGAGGGATGGAGGGAGGGAGGGGAAAGGAGGGGGAGAGACAGAGACAGAGACACAGAGTCTAGGCCTGTTGTGGGCCTCTGAACCCTCAAAGCCCACCCCCAGTGGCACACCTACTCCAACAAGGCTAGACACACCTCTTTATCCTTCCTAAACAGTTCCCAACTGGGGACTACATGTGCAAATGTATGAGCTTTTGGGGCCATTCTCATTCAAACCAGCACACTTGGTAAAGTCTATCAAAATGTAGGAAACCAGTTGGTAGATTTAAACATGGGAAGGTACTAGGGTTTCTATTGCATTTTAGAACTTGTTGGCTTTTGGAGCTTTCTAGCAAAAAGGTGATGTAGGGTATGGTGCCACTTTGAAATTTTTGACTGTCATTTGTACCAGCCTGGAAAGAGCATTTCCTTTTGTCTTCCTCTTTTTCATCTTATATCCTTCTACTTCCATTAAGAATATGAAATGGATTATAAATAGGCGTGTAAAAGGGAAACAGGGACTTGTAATATAGAGAAGGGCTAAGAGTGTTTACCTTGACTATGGGAAGCCTTAGTACTACCCTTAGTACTAAAAATACTGTCTGCCTATCATCTATCATATATTATCTATTTACTAGCTATCATCTAATATCTATCTCCTATTATTTACTATATATCACTCATTTATATATATAGATACATATAAATATATATAGATATATATATATAGATACACATAGATATAGATATATTATCTATCTATCTATCTATCTAATCTATCTATTAACCTGCCAATATCTGTCTATCATCTATTTATCTACCTATCTAAATAAGCTTTAAGGCAGCCTGACCTCTTAGTTGGACTGGGCTCAAGGTGTCTGCCTTAGCAGGCTGAGTGAGTTCTTGTGAAATTGTGATGTGAGTTGGTCATATGAGGTGTGAGGGCCAAGGGCACTATGGCATTCCTTCTAGAAGCAGAAGCCCAAGAGTTACCTGTCTCTGTTATCTTAGATCCTAGCATTCTCCTTCCCCAGATGCCATGCCCCTACATAGAGAACAGGCAGTGTTTTTGGTCCAGGACCTGAACACACCACCTAATACCAAATTTGATGCTCTCAAGAATCCTATAAAAATATGAAGATTACACACAACATAGAGCCAAATCCTTCTAAGTATAAAACGTAACAAATACTTCCAGATATTTCCTCTAAAAAGTATTTTTCACTTCCATAATTAGGGAAATGCAGCTATACAGATCATAGGCCCTCAAGATACAACCTTGATTTTCAGCTTCCTAGAACTGGAGTAAACAGAGAAAATCAATTACATGTGTCATATCTGTAAGAACCCAAGGAAGCTAAGACTTGCCAAGAAATACTTTTAGGGGCACAAATGAGAAATTTCCAGATGGGTCTATGCAAATCAGGCTACAGAAGCTGCTTTAACAATAATCCCTACAATAGAAAGCTAGTCCTAGAGTATATGAGCTTTAAGCTTAGCTGGAGACAACTCCTTCATGTATAAAGAAAATGCTTTTAGTAAAAGAATGATAGTTTTTCTTCACACAAATTTCTACTCTAGAGTACAGGCAGTCTTAAGAGAAAGCCTACTTGGGTTCTAGGAGAGTCTAATTCATTTTGGAAGACAACACATTTGATTTTCAGTGACTAGACTTCTCTTTTTTATTTCTGCAAAGTAACACATGAAAATGAAACTGAAAAGGGCTGGAAGTTGATTCTAAGCTAATATCCATTTGTATTATGCCAGGGATTTTGCTAAATGTTTTATAGGTATTGGAACATTTGCTCATTGAAACTGCTGAGTTATTACAAACTGATTTCTTTTTGAGATTTTTATTTTATGTGTTCAGGTGTTTGGCCTACATGTGTGTCTGTGCACCAAGTGCTCATGGAGGCCAGAAGAGGGTTTTGGATCCCTCATGATTGGAGTTAGACCATTGTTAGCTACCATGTTGGTGCTGGGAATTGGACCCTTGTCCCCTTGAAGAGCAGCACACGCTCTTAACCACGGAGCTGTCTTTCCAGCTACAAATGCACTTAAACACTGTGGTTGGGTGGTTATTTTTGCCTAGGGCAACAAAAGAAGACCTGGGATTTGAACCCAGATCATTTAACATCTGATACCATGCTCCTTTTAGTATCTTACTGCATCTCCAAAGTGCTGCCAAAGGGAAGCTGGGAAGTGAGAGATTAGGGCACATTCCCACCTACAAAATGGCACGGGGACCAAGGCAAACAGCTGCTACCTGCATCCTAGTAACCGACACAGCTTGGTACCCACAATCCCACTCCCCATACAGAAAGGATGCCATTTTGGAAAACGAAGGTTTTCTTTCAATGGGGGGTGGGGGGAGTAATAACCAGTTCAGTTCACACTGATCCAAAGTTTTAAGGCTTGGTGACACCATTAACACTCTAAAGCCAGGCAGCCTGTGTTTATTATACAGTGTGGTCCAGTGAGAAGGCAGCTTGGTGATGACCCATGGAAGTTAAGAGCCCACACTGGTATTAATCAGCTATGACTTCGCTTAATCTCTCCACACTTCTTCCAGTCTTCCTTTGCTTTCCCAATAGGAAGAATATACATCTTCCTGTGAAGTGTCAAGCTCACACATGGAAAGGACAGGTCTTAACAGAGCTCGAACATGGCTGACATTTGGTTCCTTAGTCAGCCTATAAATGATGAGTACTGCATACAACAAAACCCATTATATCTAATGTCCAGCGCTTCCTATCCAGTCCACCAAGAAGCGCCACAGGGAGGCAGGGCCAACAAATTCCTTTGAAAAACTTTACAGCCCAACCTGAAGGTAAAGGAGATGATTATGGTTAACAAATAACGCAATAATGAAAGACAAGGTCACAGATGTCAGCTGAGCCATGCCAGAGGCCCGGATGCCAGGAAGTCAAGTTCACTCAACTTGGTAGTCAGTATTCTGTGGCAGAGTCATGGGGAGTTTAATCAAATGGCGAGAACAGTGATGGGAGAAGGCAGTGATGTGGTCCACTGTGATGGAAGGAATGAGTTGGCCCTGTGGCTTCTGTTTAGAGTCTTTGTGATGAAGAAAGCATCAGGGGAGGGATGGCTGAAGTCAAGTGTTCCTGTGGATGTGGGAGGGGGAATTGGACTCACGCCTCGGGGCCCAAGACATCCCTGACACACACCAGAGACCCCGAGACACGTAAGTGTTCCTTGGGCCTGGATTTCATCATACCAAAGAGCAAAGGAACATGATACTCATTAGACCTGATCCCTAGTCTCCTGTGCCAAATAGAAGGATACCTGACACTTCAAAGTAGCATCCTGATGAACTGTCTAAAGAAGCGCCCATGTCTCATAGTAACTGTTCAGTAATTGCAAGTAGTTAAAGAAGTCTATTAGGGATAGCAGTACTTTTTGGAATTTAATCATCAATCTTTAACATTAAAATAGGAAAGACACAAAAATAGCATTTCTACTGAACATAAACGTGTCAGTGATTTGGGAAGATTTCCGGTGACTCAGTAGAAAACACCCCATTAATGTATTACATGACGTTTGTTGAGAATGACGTGGCTGGCAGCGGGTAGAGAGCACAGCCTGAAACCCCAGGATGTGGTTCAGTGAACCTGCAGGGCGGACATGAAAGCACACAGGTGACACTGTCCAACACAGCGTCAACACTGTAAGGGTCCCGAATATCCAGTGTCCCACTCCTGGAATTTGTCAAGTCTATCCTCTTCTCCAATTTGTATGGGATGAAGTTATAGCCTACGTTCTGGACACAGAACTGTTTACGTTAAAATAAGCTGGGGTAGCAGCAACGGTGCCACATCCAAGTCCCTCAAATCAAACACAAGGCACTGTGGCCGCACGGGACAAAGCCAGCTTCTCCTCACCTGAAGACTCGTTAGCCTCGTGCACGAGCTATGTATGTCAAAGCAAGGGCTGTGTAGACAGTGTGCTTGCTTATTTTTGGAGGTTCTCAGCGGGGAGAGTGAAATAAAAAATAGGTTTCTTCTTAAATTCAAAAATAGCTTTAAAAAAATTCTCTTTCCTGAGTGCCGTGATTCATCAACTAGATTTAAAGGTTTTTTTTCCTGGCTCATCATTCTTCAGCGCTCTTTCTTCTTCTTCTTTTTTTTGCAGGGAGAGGATAATAGTGGTGGGGGATGAAGACAGGAAAACTTTTAAGATATATCATGCTAAAATGTTTTGACTCATTTGACACAGCTGTAGGGTGAAATGATTTTCGTTGCTGCTCCTAATTCCCTTAAAATAAATGTGTTTGAGCCGGGTGTTGGTGGCGCACACCTTAAGTCCCAGTGCTCAGGAGACAGAGGCAGGCAGATCTCTGTGAGTTCAAGGCCACCTTGGTCTACAGAGAGAGTTCCAGGTCAGTCACATCAGACAGAGAAACTCTTGAAAGGCCAAAAAACAAATGTGTGTGTGTGTGTGTGTATAAATGGATGTAGACACAATAACAGGGTGTAAAAGTATTCACAAATAATTAGGACATGACATTACTAAAAGGGAGCCCTTGTCCTGACTCAGGCACCACAGCGAGTGCAAGCGTCTAACAGCATCATTCAATTTATAAGGCTCCAACAGAGCAAAAACAAATATCACTTCAAGGCATGGCCTGGGGTACAATGATGTGTTAAAATTGCTGTGCTAAAATGGGTGGAAGCTTGGTGGCTGCCTTCTGTGGGGTCAGCCTCAAATGAAGGAAGGCCACACCGTCCTGACCTCTTGGACACCTCTCGCACTCACTGGAGTTGTTGGTTGAAGCCAGTGTGATGTTTGTCAGCGCTCCTTCCCTGTGGTGGGGCTGAAAGGAGGGAGTACCCGCCAGTGAATGGTGGGTGGGTCCAGGGTGTGAGAGGAGTAACCCAAGCCACATAAGCTATTGAAGTTTCAGGGTCACCACTCAGGAGCCATGTGGCCTGTCCTAACAGAGTCCAGGCCATAAACTTAAAACAAAAACAAAAGCAAAGATGCAAAGTGGTGGGTGGCACAGTGGAATTTATTTGTCTTCATGATGTACACATGGTAATTAACACATAAAAGAGCACACACTCAAAATGGCCATGTGTAGTGCAGGAAAGGACTGGTCCCAGTTCAATTACACAAATGGTAATTCTGCCCAGAAATGAATTTCTTTCTAGCTTAAATCTGTTTTTTTTTTTTTTCAGGCCCCAAGGATGCACAGTTTAGTACAAATGTTTTTAACTGTTTTGTTATTGTCAGATACATGATGCTTATCAATTCCCAGGAAATAAATGAAGTCGACAAAGAGTCCTGTGATTATGTCTGCAGAATAAATTTGATGAGATACTGCGGACCAATACAGGAAATACTAACAATTACATTGTCTTTTCAAGTTTCATTTCTTTAAAAATATTTCCCACACGCTTCCTGTGCAAGGATTCATTGATTTCTTTGGTTTTACATGGTATAAATCTGTTTGACCTATGAATATATAGCTTTACTTGTACCAATACTAAAGTCAAGAATTAACACTTCAAAAGGTAGAAATGTAATTGAGTCTTCAGTAAAAAGATGCCTGGTCCATCTGGACATTATTGCGCTTGCCACTCTGCTTCCATTGGAGATGAAGGAATGCACCCATAGCACCCTGCTTAGTGTACAATTTAGTTGTGTGTTATTATCTGTCAATGTGTCTGAACATTTACCCAAACTATCCTGATCTTGTTTTTTGTTTTTTTTTTTTAAAAGTGAAACTGCATAAATAAATAAGTCTACCTAGGGGTTCAATAAATAGGCTTCTCCACAGGAATAAAGGATATTGTAACAAAAAGCCCCTCTGGTACTGTGCAATTAAGCGACAGCTTTGGATTTCCAAAGTCTCCAAATAGAGCTTTAATTTAGATTGGTTTGGTTGCTGGCA
This sequence comes from Cricetiscus sungorus, assembly GCA_030556225.1. Taxonomy (NCBI): domain Eukaryota; kingdom Metazoa; phylum Chordata; class Mammalia; order Rodentia; family Cricetidae; genus Cricetiscus; species Cricetiscus sungorus. The sequence continues at coordinate 30,364,954 of JANBXA010000366.1, read as the reverse complement.
TAGCAGCTGGCAGAAAGAGCACATTTCTATTGTTCTTATCCTTTCTAACCAAAGCCAGAGTGGACACAACTCAAAGTCTGACTTAGGGAATTTACCTGGCTGTGTACCATCATTAGTTTTTGACTTCTGCAAAGTTGTAGAACGTACATTTTAGGGATTAAAAAGCAGCACAGTGCCTTCAGTTCTTGTGGTTGCTTGGTCTCCTGTCATGCTGAGGCAGAGGGTGTTAGTCAGAAATTCTGCTGTCTCCTCTTCTTCGCATCCATGGCATCCAGGATGGGCTGCCTCTTCGCACTGTATCTCTGGTGCAGTTCCTCTATCTCCCGTTCCATCATGGGGTCCAGTGCCTTTAAACGCATCTGTAGTTCTTCTAAACTTAGATTTTTTAACTAGATGCAGAAAAAAAAACCCAAATTAATACTGTAAAATCATCCAAAATGTACTTAAATCTAAAGAGTTTTAGAATAAATATTTCAGAAAGTTCTTTATACCCCTTAGAAGTACGGTCAACAATTAAAGCAGGAATTCTTTCCTTGAAGAGGCCACAAGCTACAAGCTGCAGGAACCTCTAGTAAATCCACGGCAAAGCAGTCAATGCCTCACTGTTAAGGATGACCAAATGATAAAAAAGTAAGATGAAGAAGCACGCTTGAAAAAGGCCCAGAGACAAATGTGCCATGTCAAAAGCAGCTGTACTGGAGGTGCTCTGGGGACCACTACAGGGTGCTAAAACCCAAGACCAACAGAGCAAGAACAGGGCCAGACTGTTCAGTCAACAGGTTTATCCTTTACTTTACCAAAGGCCGAAAATTTCAGCTCATAAGCAGAAAATTACATTATCTAGAATACTTTTTCTCTGAGTGTTTTAACAAAAGGGTATTGTGATACGAACAAACAAACCAGCAAACCCAAAGCTGATTCAGGCTGCACTGTATGCGCTCTGCTGAGTGTGGCCAACCTGAGAAGGGGATGGCAGTGAGATGTGACGGGCTACATGACAGTCTGACTGTGTTGGCTTCGGTGACAACAGCACATTCCTAACGCCCTTCACTGTGACGTCAGGAAAGAACACTACTGTACCATACACAAGGGCCTACAGTGTACCATACACAAGGACCTACAGGACCTAGGGCTTAGCTGTATCCGCCTCTCCTGAAAAGCACAGTCAGGAATGTCATCAGGGGCTACAGAATGCTGATGGGGATGTCCTTCAGTGTGCTGTGAATCATTTCTCTTATTGGTTGATGAATAAAGCTGTTTTGGACAATGGACAGGCAGGATGTAGCTAGGCGGGAAGTATAGGTGGGACTACCAGAGTAGAAGGCTGGGAAGAGGAATGCAGAGAGTGAGTCTTGAGGGAGATGCCATGTAGCTGCAGAGCAAGAAAGAGACCTGGGGATCACCAGTAAGCCAAGACCATGTGGAGGTACACAGATTAATAGAAATGGGTTAATAATTAAGAGAGAGCTAGCTAGTAAGAAGCCTGAGCCATTGGCCAAACAGTTTATAATTAGTACTGGCCTCTGTGTTTATTTGGGACTAAGAGGCCACAGGAGTGGGCAGGACAGAAAACTCAGTCAACAGGATGCTCTATACTAGACATCCACATGGTCAGCTTTTACCCTGTCAACATTCAAAACAAACCCTAATCTGAACCTATAAGTGGGTAAAGGCACTTGCTGCCAAGCCTGATGGTGTGAGTTTGATTCCTGGAACCCATGTGGTAGCAGGAGAAAATGAAATCCTCTGTAGTCCTCTGACTCCCACAGAAGTGCTGTGACGTGCACATGCTTCTCAACTCCCAAACAATGTAAGTCCCCTAAAACTGTGTCCTCCCTTACTACACCAATAGTGGAGGGCAGGTAGTTTTTAACAAAGAAGAAAGACCCTTTTTAAACACAATCAGATTGCTATCGTCATGCACTCCACACCTTGATGGGACAGTAAGGAAAGAACCCTAGAGATGAGGAGGAAGGGATCCGGCCAGCACAGTGTCACTGCGTGGCAAAGATTACAGTGAGGTGCCTAAGAAGTCCCCATGGGATTTTTATGTGTGTCTTGTGGGTGGCATCTATTGCTTTCAGAACAGATCTGCCCCAGAAAGGAAGGAGTCCCACCATGAAGTCCAAGGCAGGCAGGGAACAGACTCTCACAGGAGTAAAGGCCACACTGGTCCTTGATAGGGAAAGAATCTCAGTAATGCTCAGCCCTAGGGAAGAGGAGGCCTTGCCTCACTGAATTGAGGAGGTGGCAAACTTGGGGGTCTGTGCAGGGGGAGAGGGCTGTGTGGTGGGTGCAGGGGGAGAGGGCTGTGTGGTGGGTGGGGGGAGAGGGCTGCATGGTGGGTGCAGGGGTGAGGGCTGCGTGGTAGGTGCAGGGGGAGAGGGCTGCGTGGTGGGTGCAGGGGTGAGGGCTGCGTGGTAGGTGCAGGGGGAGAGGGCTGCGTGGTGGGTGCAGGGGGAGGGGGCTGTGTGGTGGGTGCAGGGGGGAGAGGGCTGCGTGGTGGGTGCAGGGGGAGAGGGCTGTGTGGTGGGTGCAGGGGGGAGGGGGCTGTGTGGTGGGTGCAGGGGGAGAGGGCTGCGTGGTGGGTGCAGGGGGAGAGGGATGTGTGGTGGGTGAAGGGGTTGTGTAAGGACAGGTGTGGGTGCCAAAGAACCAGGCAAAGCAGGTTTGAACTTGAGGAGGCCAATATTCTGGAGCTGAAACATTATATGAGAGCATGAAGACTTAGTTTGAAAATGATAAAATCTGAAGCTCATTTTCTTTTTAAAGACGACAACTCTCTAGTTGTTTTATGAGTCAAAGCTAGAAAACACTCTTGTTACTGACTCACCCAAAATAGTAGGCTGAGAGCATTTCTCGCCAATCCTCCACGTTACCCATCGTACCTGGCCCTGAGTGACTCCTGCTTCCCCAAGTCAAATTCACTCTCAGCCAAAAAAAGGTTCTGAGGATACCGGGGATGAGTCACAAGAGAAAGTTCCAAAAATACACCGGGGAAGAACAATGTTGAAGGAGGATGCTCAGCTCAAGCTGAACACCTTGCCCAGTGACGTGAGCAGCACTGGCCAGTGTGAAGCCAGCCTGGCTCTGCTGTTCTGGACAGCACAAAGTAACCTTCCTGGTTTTATTACTTTTTATTCTTTAACAGGAAGAGTCTTTCTGACCAGCCTGGCCTTGTATACCTTAGGCTAGCCTCAAGCTGAAGATGCTCCTGCCTCAGTCTCCTGAGCACCTCACTTTTAAACCATGTTACAATTTACATTTGCATGCCATTCACAGAAGTATACAGAGCATTAAGTACACATTTGTTCCATGATTAGTTCTATTAAATCACCGTGGACTTAAGATGTTAAGGAAGCTGAGAACTCTCTGAACTATCCAAACATGTGACGTTGTTCTGAAGAGCCAGCATGGACAAGGAGTCACATTTCTCAATACAGATGTACCCAGGAACATCTGTGGTGTTCAATTCTACTTCAGCCTTCTCTTAAAAAAAAACAAAAAAGCGAATTCTTATTATATTAGTTATGAATCTGCATGTGAGCATGCACTCAGGGGTTGCCATGCCCTTGGAGGTCAGAGGCACTGGATACCCTGAGCTGGAGTTACTGGCAGGTGTGAGCCACCTCAGGCAGGCCCTGGGGACTGAACTCAGGTCTTCTGCAAGAGCGGCAGGTGTACCAAACTGCTGAGTCATCTCTCCAGCCACACTTCAGTGTTCTAAGTCCAGCACATATCAATCCTTCCCATCTCTATGTTCTACACCACACAATTCAAACAAAAGAATTGGGCATTTGATTTCAGAAAGTGTTTTCTAGTTATTACGTCTGAGTTTCACGATCCTACTCCAGATATTCTAGTTTTTTGCCTTTATAGGCTGTACACTTCCAGCACCTACCTACCTCACAGCTGAAAACCATGGCACGCAAGTGGGCAGGAGTAAGAAAGCAGGACTCGGAGGGCTTGGCCACCCTAAGACCTGTGTAGCAACCCACCTTGTAAAGCAAACGGCCACCCCATCGGAGGGATTTGTCACCCTAAGATCAGTGTGGCCACCCATCATGTAAAGCAAATAGCTACTCCAACTTTAAAATCTATTGTATGAAGACTCCCCTTGTGGATGTCTTGTGCTTCCTTTACTAAGGACAGTTCCTTTACTAACTGCCAGCAGTTAGTAAATGTTAAATTATGGCAATAAATTGAACTTAAGAAAAGAAGAAAAAAAATCTGTTTTAACAGATTTTTGTTTTCAGTGTATAGAATTTGTGAAAACAGGCCTGTGGTGCTGGAGAACAATTATCCCGCATTCCTAAGGCACTAGTGTTCCATTGTCAAGTAAATAAGATACCTAAATATTCCTTGTTCCAGTGACACAATTCTGTCTCACTTGCAAGAGGGTATTATACAGATGCAATGCCTTCTGAAGGAGAGAACACTAAGTCTCAGAGAGTCTTTCCTCTATGACAAGTTGTCATTATTAACATATAAAAATATATATAACATTAGTCTGTGCCATATAACAATTTTCTCCTTCAGAAACCTTCATCTGAAAGCGACCTCTTACTTCTTTTTCTGACGTCACAGGATATATATCCTTCTAAGCCTAAACCAGTTCTACTGATCTACTGAGATCCAGAGAGACTATTAAGTAACCTTACAAAGCATTATACCAAGATGCTGATGAAAGCCTAATGTAGGGATAGGAAGAAGGGCGTGGGTAGGGGCAAGGTACAGCCTGCTCATTTTTACTGTGTTTTTTTTTCAAGTCTGAGTTTTGGGTTGGAGCTGTTTACAGTTGGGGTTCTAGAAAATGACTTCTGCATAATTTACAGTTTGCCATGTCCTGAGGTAAGGCTGCCAGGCAACTTTACAGAAGTCCTTTATTAAAATATTTATTTAGATTTCCTATATACTAAGCATAGAGACAAAGAAATGAATAAAACACTTCTCACAAATTTGCAATCTAGCTGGCAAGGAAGGACCACACTGGAGCATGAGAAAGTTGCAAACAGGGTAACATGACAAGCAAGCCCAAAAACAGAAACATACATGATACACAACTGTGTGTCATGCTGGAAACAGGCTAAGAGGGCAAGCAAGCCCAGCAAACAGAAACATACATGATACACAACTGTGTGTCATGCTGGAAACAGGCTAAGAGGGCAAGCAAGCCCAGCAAACAGAAACATACATGATACACAACTGTGTGTCATGCTGGAAACAGGCTAAGAGGGCAAGCAAGCCCAGCAAACAGAAACATACATGATACACAACTGTGTGTCATGCTGGAAACAGGCTAAGAGGGCAAGCAAGCCCAGCAAACAGAAACATACATGATACACAACTGTGTGTCATGCTGGAAACAGGCTAAGAGGGCAAGCAAGCCCAGCAAACAGAAACATACATGATACACAACTGTGTGTCATGCTGGAAACAGGCTAAGAGGGCAAGCAAGCCCAAAAACAGAAACATACATGATACACAACTGTGTGTCATGCTGGAAACAGGCTAAGAGGGCAAGCAAGCCCAGCAAACAGAAACATACATGATACACAACTGTGTGTCATCTCTGGAGGTGTCGAGCAGGCTTATGAGAGTTAAGAAGGAAGAAGGAAGAGTTAAGATGAGATGAGAGAGGAGGGAAGGGAAGGGAGTGAGTGGATGGAGAGGGTTGGTTACAGTTCTTAAGTGTTACTATACATTTTCCATGACAAGTAATGTTAGCTATGAGATGAACACACATGAAGTTTAGAAATATCCCTTAAACAGCAAGTGCAGAAATGGATTGTCTTGGAGGAGAAAAGGCAGTAAGAAGCCCCGTCATCAGTCTACTGGGAAGCTGAGGGTGAGATAGCACCATGGGAGAGAGGACTCAGGAAGAGAGGGACTGAGAAACCACAATAGAACTGGCAGGCCGTCTTTGTTGACAATGGGCTGAGTTTGGCATCATCAGTAAGGCAGGGAAGTGATTTTAATCCCACTGAGTTTGAGGTATGAATAAGGCATCAAGGTGGAATCATCAGAGAGGAATGTTTACTTGGGGCTTGGGAAGTAGAAGGGGGTCAGCCCACAATGGAGGAAGACTACGTGGAAAAACAGATGCTCTTCTGATCACATGATCTACATCTGGTGTACAACAGAAGAATATCTATGTATAATCTACACATGGTGTACAACAGAAGAATATCCATGTATGATCTACACATGATGTACAACAGAAGGATATCCTTGTATGATCTATGATCTACATACGATGTACAACAGAAGAATATCCACACAGTATCCAGAGGCCCTGCCAGTCAGCTTTCTGTCATGGTGACAAAAACCCCCAAGAAAGACAACTTAGAGGGGTGCAGAATTATTTTGGCTCAGGGCTTAGAGCCTGTGGTCCTGGTCACTCTGGCTCACAGTGTTTAGAAGCTGCAGTTCCTGGCAACTGGGTTCCGTGTTTCTGCATCTGTGTTGATGAGGAATGAGGGGGGAGGCATTGTGGAGGGAAGCTGCTCACCTCACTGTGGATAGAAAGCAGAGACATAGAGGAGATCAGGGCCAAGACAACTGTTCAAAAACACACCTGCTGTGGCCTCCTTCCTCTAACAAATCCTGCCTCCCACCAGCCCATCACCTATAACTAATCAATCAGGGGCAAGGTATACTAATAACAACAGAGGGAAACTGATTTCTGAAATCAGGTAAATTAAATTGTATAGACCTGGAAGAAACAAATTTTGGTATTCAGGGTTGTTACAAGTTATCGTTAATGGCAAAGTTATTTGTTTTACAGAAACACAAAGTTATGCTTTGAACTTTCTCAGGGTTAGCAGGGACTTCAGAGATGTAGTCTAACTCAAACTGTACAGGAAACAGAGCTGGTTTGATCAAGGTTACACTTCTGGTCAATGGCGAAGCCAACTTCCCTGCTACTGCATTCTGTTGTATTGGTGGCTGACACTGAGTTACTATACTGTTAATTCTGTAGGAGAAAATTCCAAATTTATCCTCTTTCTGTTGTCCCTCCACCCTGGCATGGCTCTTTCTCTCTGAAGCAAGCTCAGGTACAGGGCCTTTCTCCTGCCTGGCCCCGAAGGAAACAGGAGCACACAAAGCAGTCATGACCATTTAATTTTGGAGAGGGGATTACACTGCAGTCTCAGGTGTATATTTCTGACTCACCAGCTCTCAAACATTTCAAGTAACATTCTGTACTTTTCATTAAAACCTAACAGATTTTCTTGGGTGGTTTTACAGTGGGAGACACATGAGGAGAAGGCAGAAAGAATGGAAACATGCTGGTGGCTTCCACTAAAGGTCAAATACCTTCACCCCACAGGTGTAAATTAAGTATCTGATACATAATTTCATTGGATATTTGGTTGTTCCCAAGTAGCAAAAGTTTTCCCAACAGGCCCACCAGGCAGTTAAAGCCACAACATCATTACTACTGGGAAATTCTCAGGGTCTTTAAGTCAAGCTGAACTGTCCAGGGATTTCTACAGAGGAGAACCTTGTACAGAACATCTGAAATGGGTAAACAGAGGCAGAGCTGCCCTTTTCTTCAGCTTCGGTTAGCTGGCTAATTTGCTTCTGTTTTAAATAAGACTTTCAGGAAAACCCCAAGACTTTTGACAACAGAAGGGAATATAGACACTGCTCATGATTTAAATAAAAATGTCAAAATACTTTCCAACAGAAGCATCATTCTGTTTGAAAATTGGTGGTTTGATGTACGACTTCTAGGTCCAACAACAAACTTATCCCATGATGTGATAATAATGGCCACAGGTTCTCACATCTCACGCAGGAGATGATCTGCACATCGAGAGCCAAAGGGTTCCATTTCCCAGTATCTTAAAAAGAAAACCCAAGTACACTATGCAGACTAATGGCTTCGGTTATTGACACTTCATAAATTAGCAGCACAAACAACTCAGTGATGTCAAAGCTGAGATGAAAACTCAGGCTAAGTCAACCTACTGATAATTCTGACAGCTTACAATTTTAGCAATCAGGGTTAGTCCTGAATGAGAAACCCTGAATGGTTACTGACTGATGCCCAGGGAGTCACACAGTTATTTTACTATCCAGTCTAAAACATCACATTTAAGTAGCAAGATTGAATTACTTTTTAAAATAGTTTTAACCCTCTCAGACAGGAAAGTTCTTGGATTTTTATACTGTGTTTTGCCAAATATACTTCCTTTAATTTTTTTTTTCACTTTGTAGTCCAGACTAGTCTCAAACTCACAGAGATCCATCTGCCTCTGCCTCTCACTTGCTGGGACTAAAGGTGTGCTCCATCACTACGGGGCTATCAAACATATTTCTATTTGGAGATATTCTTAAAAGTCTTAATCAAAAACAAGCAACAGATACAGAAATATAAGGATTTCAAAAACATATCCACTTACTTACTTACTTGGCATTATGTGTGAGTGTGTGGCAGCCAGAGGACACCTTGCTAGAAGTCAGTTCTCCCCTTCTACCATTCTGGTCCTGTGGCCTAAACTCAGGCACTGAGGCTTGGTGGCATGGGCCACTGAGCCACCACCTTGCTAGCTCAATTATAAAGTTTTTAAATGTGTAAGTGGGGTAACATTTCAAGCTTAATGGGTTTATGAGTTGTTGGCATAATCATTATGTCAGAATAAATGAGACACTACTACAATGAAGCAAACAGTCTTGCATGTAAATAAATGTTAACACGTTTAGGCAAACAGTCCATCAAGAAAATCCTGTATGAGGTTTATTGTGTTTACTAGGAAACAAACCCTTCCTAGCAACTGTTTAAATGAATCTCACAGATGCTGCAGACATTATTAGTGGAATGTGATTAAAAAAACATGGATTGCTAATACTGTATCCTGACTCATCTATTTTCCCATCTGCTAGCAATTCTACGGATATGAACGACCAACAGAATGGCTGACAACAATAATTTCCTATGGCAATTTCAATGCAGAATTGCCTATAGCGTTTTGTAAGATTTACCCACGCGTGCCTCAGACTGTTCCGAGTTGTTTGTGGCCTGGAGCAATATGCTCTTTTTCACCTTACTGCTCTATTTTAGCTGAAATTCTTCTTTCACTGCAGAGAAACTGGTTTGGTTTTACAAACGCTGTACACACAGTCTGCTACATGTATTTTCTCAAAGGAAACACAAGTGAGCCCACCCATCAGCTTAGACACGTAAGGGGTGAGGATGAATCTGCAAGGACACTGCAAGTGTAGCAAGTGGTACTCAAGGCCAGGAATTTGAAGTATCAGTATACTCTTTTTTTAAATAGCTTATTTCCTAGCATTGAGAACAAAGGGAATTCCACATCAATGTGACTTGACAGCCAGGTATGGCGGGGCGCATTTTCAATCCCAGCACTCTGGAAGCAGAGGCTGTTGGATCTCTGTGTTTGAGGTCAGCCTGGTCTACAGAGCAAGTTTCAGGACAGCCGAGTGTAGGCACTGAAGGAAACCATTGAAAACGGGAAGCTGATGGAGATGTAATTGAACAAGGGGCCATGTTCCAGCCACAGCAGGACCTGGCAGTTTCAGCTACATGGTTCTGGCTTTAGAGTCAAGGACAGAAGAAAGGGGTTATGGAATCTCCTTCTGCAACTAAGAAAAGCCACTGAGGCCAGACATGTGTCAGGGGTGTCCCTGAAAGGAGGTCTAGAGAGGCTGCAAAGGAGAAGGCTGAATTGCCCTGGAGACTCCAGAGCCATGAGTATTTCCTCACTATTTTCTTTTCCTCCCTTTTGGAATGGTAATGTATCCTGTGCCATTGTATGTTGGAGGTATGTAACCTGCTTCCTGATTTTGATTTTACAGGGGATTGCAGTTAAGAGACTGCACGAATCTCAGAAGACACTTTGAACTTTTAGACATTGCTGAGACTGTGATAGACTACAGGAGCTTTTGAAGCTGGATTAAATGCATTTCTGCATTATTATATGGCTACCAGTCTATGGGGTCCAGGGACTGGAATGTGGTGATTTGAAAGAAAAATGGCCCCCAAAGGGAGCTGCACTAGTAGGAGGTGTGGCCTTGTTGGAGTAGGTGTGGCACTGTTGGAGGAAGTGTGTCACTGGAGGTGGGCTCTGAGTCTCAAAGGCTCAAGCCAGGCCCAGTGTTTCTCTCTCTCACTCTCTTCCTGCTGCTTGCTGATCTGGATATAGAACCCTCAGCTCCTCTCTAGCACCATGTGTGCCTGCACACTACCATGAAGACAATGAACTAGCCCTCTGAACTGTAAGCCAGCCCCCAGTTAAGTGTTTTTTCTTTATAGGAGTTGCCATAGTCCTTCACAGCAATAGAAACCCTAAGACATAGGGCAACATTTCTTTAAAAACAAAACAAACAACAAAACCCACCCCTTTCTTCCCAGGTTATACCTACAGAAATATTTTTCTTAATTAATATATTCTAGCCACAAGTTGTCTAATGAAATGGCTATACATGCTTTCCACCTGACCAGTTGTTTAGTGAAACAAATATTTCTCTACATAGCCCTGTGAGACAGGTTCCACATTTTACCAATAGAAATACCATCTGAGAACATTTGTAATAGGAAATGTCTCCTTCACACATAGCAGGGCTTTGTTAGATGCCCATGGACTGGTCTGGTGCTACGCGGAGCCTGGATGAAACAGATGAATTACAGACTGGTGAGTAGTGTTATACTGCCTTGTTCTGAAATGATCTTGGCCACACATTTAAGAAAGGGAAGACAGAACTGGAGCCGCATTCTTTAGTTGCAGTTGACACCATTTCCTGTTCTGCTTTTCAGTTTCTGGTGAGTAGTTCTGTCTGCTAAGAATAATCAGGAACACGATTCAAGTACAATTGTGCTCTTACAATATGCAGTAAAAACCTTTAATGCTCCAGGAAGAGGAGAATAAAGACTGATTAATTAAAAACCAAACGGTAAATAAAATTTTCTGGATATATATGGGCAGATGAAAAAATATTACCTTTGATTGATGTCATATCTCAGCAATTTTGATTAACACTTTCAAAAGTTTACAACACAAAGGTATAATAAGTGATCATATATTCCAATTAAACATTTACCAATATGAAGGTTACTTGTTATGGAAGACTACAACGAACATCAGAAAAGCAGCATGCATGCGGGTGAGATGGCTCTTAAAGTAAGTAAGCTTTTACATATTTTGTTGTAGTTTCACTTTGTTTTTTGAGATAGAGTTCTTCTGTGTAGCTGTCCTGGAACTCTCTTTGTAGACCAAACTAATCTCAAACTCAGAGATCCACCTGCATCTGCCTCCCAAGTGTTGAAACTAAAGGTGTGTGCCATCATGCCTGATAGCTTTTAAATTTTAACTGTTTCGTTTAAGCTTTTGATATCCTTAACTGAATCTACGGTCACCTGACACAGTCCTGCCCAGCTGAGAATGGCAACTCCAGAGGGAAATGACACAAATATGGCTATTGGTCCTGGAAAAGGCAAGGGTCCGGCCATCCTGAACCAAGTAGTGTTTTGATTGGTACAATGGGAGACTTATTGGGATATCTTCATCATTAAAAACCCAAAAAGTCATCTTACTATTTGCCTCCCTCCAGCACCCAGTGCTTCTCCTTCCTCCTTTATTCCCAAACCCTTAATTAGCAAAGGAACAATTACTACAGGCCAGCTCCAGAAAGCCCACTCTGACGCCATGCCATGCAGCATTGGGACTGCAGCCTAGAACACTGTCTTTCTTTAGTAGGTCTTTTGAACACACAAAAATGTTGTGTTCTTACACACAAAGTCTACTAAGAGGAGGTGTTTGACCACAGTAGGAGGCAGCTTTCTTTAAAAGTTGGAGACCCTTGCTATAGACACTAGTGACAATTCTACAGCAGCAGAAAGTCCTCTTTGGCACTGTGTTATACATATATTAGTTTAAAAAGGTACATGTGTGACATTGAGAAGGTGAATTTGTGCACAGCTGGCAGTTTACCAACTGAGCCATCCTCCCAGACCTGACAGGGGTGGGGGTGGAGTTGAAGGAAAACAAAGATTATCTTGGGGAAATCAGGGCACACTTCTTGACTTTCATCTTGGACAGCTGCACACACTTACTATACATTTTATTCTGTCTGTCTGACAGGACATTCATGTTGATAATAAAGAACATCATTGTTTTAAACACATGGCTGCTGCCAAGTGTACTATAAAATGCTAACAATACCATCACTTAACACTCCTTGACAAGCAAACGTGGAAGGAAGCACAGTGGGCATGGCTCTTACTCAGATCACCAGTGGGGCCACTAATAGAATTTTCTGCTGCAGTGACATCACAATACTGATTACCATTACTTAAGTATCTCCATAGCATAAATATGGAAAAATTCACTTTACTCTGGAAAACTACAATTAAAAAGACACAAATCAGGAAAATGAGATTGTAATGGATAATTTTTTTTTTGGATACTGTTTTAACCATGAAGCAACACCTAGAAATAAATAGGACCCCAATATAGTAGTTCTGAAGTATCAGAACATACAGCTCTTTTAAATCACAATTTATCTGATTAAAAATATGAAACAAATAAAAATAATCAAAGATCAGCATTATTATCTACCACACAAGTTTAGAAAATAAAAATTCCCAGTAAGGATTATTTTAGCATTCTTCATCTTAGAATGTTATAGTTTATGGCTAAAACAGTACTTTAGTTTCCCACCTATTAGCAGACAATGTGGATTCAATTAAAACAAGGAGGGCTCTTATGAGAGTGTTTAATACACGCAATCCATGCCTAGTTAGTATAACCAGTCTTAGGAAGACCTAAGTGCTGACTGACCAGCGCTGCAGGCAACAGCCCCTTGCTCCATTATCAACATTTAACTAAGCACAGGGCAGGACTGGGAAGATGGCTCAGTGGGAAGATGCCACGCAAGCATGAGGGCGAGTTCAGAACCTCGTTATCCGTGGCCAAGCTGGATGCTGTAATCACAGCACTGGATGGCAGACATGGAACTTACAAATGCGCTGATCTGTGGAGCTGACTGGCCAGTCTAGCCAAATTGGTGAGTTCCAGGTTTAGGGAGAGACACTGTTACAAAAAAGTTAAGAGAGTGACCTAGAAAGCATCTAGCATGGACCCCTACAAGCATACACACATGAGCATGTGCACCTTACACATGTCTGAACTTGTACAAGGACTCTACACAAATAAAGAGTTGCTCATAGATGCTATCAATCCGAGGTCAGGGAAGCTATAACATAAGACCATGGGATGTGAGACCTTAGATGTGGCCCTGTGAGGGAGGCACTGGCTGTCAAAGGTAACTTTCCAGGGTTCTGGTCTGGGGGAGTGAACCGGTCTGCCCACTGAATCATCTCAGGTAAGATAACCAGTGTGCACACATCACCAAAAGGGCAAGAGCCGGAGCGCTCTCACTACACATGCAGAGCTTGGAGGATGCATTCATGGCACATTTCCCGCTTAGCTCACCATGGTAAGTGAGCAGACTGCAAAGACTTTACCGGTTTTCAATGAAAAAAGTATGGTGAGAGGAGCCAAACTGAAATATTGTAATTGAAAATGTCAATTCCCTCAGGAGAGCACACAGCATTGAAGAATCCACCTCCAGGGTCACCCTGTAAAATGAGTGCCTCCTCAGATGTCCCCAGGAGCTGCTGCGCTATCCAAGGGAGCCAGGCTCTGGCAGATCTGCCCTTCAGCCAGGCACCTGCTTTCTGAGTGGCCTCACTACTAAGGGGATGGACAGCACAGGCAGGACCTAGCTGGGGGCTTCACACGGAGTAGCTAATCTCACTCAGCATCTACACACCGGATGAACGCCAGGAGGCTGTGGTTGTGCATGGAAATTCAGGGGATCAGAATCTGAGGTCTGGCTTGAATAATACACATTAATATGAAGTAGTCTTGCTAGTAAATCTCTACATTTTATTTTACAGGATAAAATTTCAGCTCACTCTTTAAAAAGCCCATTCAAATAAGGATTAAAGGGAAAAATGCATCTTTAATTACTAAGCAAATGAAAGCCATGCTGTTAGTTTACCTCCGGTGGAAAAAATAATAAAATAGCTATGCAACTGTTAAATTCAATGTATTCTTGAGGAACTTTCCATATATTGTTGCAAGTGGCTGATATATGCTGTTGCTTAAAGAATAGCTTATGCAATGGATAATTATTCTGAAACTATTGGGTATTCTCTGACAATATCATGCTATTACCAATCCCTAGGCCTACTGGTAAGTGCCTGGCACCTGGCTAGATTAACAGCAGAAGCAGCCTTCAGCAAGAATACCCTGAAGAACATGCTCCGTGCCTTTCTAGTTCAGAAGAGGCACAAAACCAAAACAGATACATGAAGTCTGCAGAGAACTGATCGCTAACGGAATCACATTCCTCTAGCTGGTTCGCACACTGCCCTTGCTGAGGCCAGCGTTTTACCGTTTCCTAGCAGGGACACCCACGTGACCAACTGTTTCAGCTGCTGCTCTTGTAGGCAGGACACATGATCTATGGAAGCCCCCTTCACACAGCCCACCATCGCCAGCCTCAGCACTCCCAGCCCCAGGAAGCAAGCATGGCCTTGGCTGTTGCTTTCGCCCGTCTTATCGATGTGTTAACTATCTCACCTGCCAGTACGCACTGCAAGGCCTGTTGGTAGGCTGTCCTCACCCCCACAGTCCACATTCACTGTAATGCCCAGCAGCTGCACTAGGCTGGGAGGCTTGGAAAAAGGAAGGACTCTTAAACATGGGGACATCTCTGGGTTCTGTTGGCTGCCTTCTGATGCCCCAGTCACCCACAGTAGTTTCTCAATGGTCGCAGTGTCATTCCGAATTATAACAGGCAATACTGAAGAGGGTGTGTGACGCTGCTGGGGTGATGGCAGTGTAGTGTGTTTCCCTTGCCCTGGCAAATCTCGGCTCTGAGCATGACTCCTAAGAAGGTAGTTGGCTTCTTATCCACCTCAGAGAACGGATAAATGGTGGACAGCTGGCAACTATTTTGTGAAAGGTTGTAAGTCCCATTAAGAAAGTAGCCATAGGAACCAGTCAAAAGGGGTAAAATTAAACACCGCAACATCAGCTCACTGTCCTGACAGGGCAGTGGTCAGGTAGACAAGTTAGCTCAGGTTAGCTCAGGAGGTACAGGCATTTGTGAAGGATGAGATACTTCCAGCTGATCAGTAGCCCTTGAGAAGCCAGGAAGATGGGGACCTTTAGATCAATAGTTTGTGCAGCTGAGACCCTGGAGATCCACGGACAGGAACGGAGTCAGTTACTGAAGTCCCCTCTCTCGAGGACAAGGTTTCTTTCTGCCACCATGAGAGCATTAGGTCTTTGGCTACTCAGTGCCCTCTGGTGGCCATATTTGGTGTGGCACATTTTCTACTTTTTAGAGAAGTCTGCTTTTCTTTCTTCCTTTCTTTCTCTCTTTCTTTCTTCCTTCCTTCCTTTCTTCCTTTTTAAAATGTCACCCTTAATTTTTTTTTATTTGGCATTGAGTGTTTTAAAAATTTTTTGTAGATAAGGAAGTAAATTATGGATGGGTCAACTTGGCAACTAGAGAAGGGAAAGCAGATTCAACACTTCATAGAGAAAGAATTCCTGTGTTAAACATCCCACTAGGAAACAAGTGAGTGAAAAGACCTGGTCAGCATTCAGCTACTTAACATCCCAGGCTAATTCTACAGAAAGTATTCCCTCATATGGGTTCAGGGTCCACACTATTATGCATATGTGCATAGAACACAGTAGCTCCCTGTATCAACTGCTTCCTCCAGCAGACACCATGTGTCATCTCATGTATGAGGCCACACTTCTGTGAGGAGGTCAAAAAGCATCAGTGTTTCAAAGTTTAACTTCCAGGGCCCTGGAGGTGGCTCAGCAGTCAAGAGCACTGGCTGCTCTTCAGGGACCCAGGTTCCATTCCCAGCACCCACAGGGCAGCTTACAGCCTGTAACTTCAGTCTCAGAGGATCCCAGACCCTCTTCTGGCCTCGATAGGCACTGCACACATGTGATGCTAGACAGACATGCAGGCCAATCAAGTGTGCGCATAAAATAGTCTTTAGAAACGTAAACTGCTCAAGAACTTTAGTTATTAAAAGGTAAAGCCAGCATCTGAATGTAAGGAAAGCTTAAAAACTTGGATACACTGTTTACTGACAATAAGTTTTTCCAAAAATAGAGGGTTTCATAAAGACAATCAGTTAGACTGAGCTTACTCAGAATGTCAATGACTCCTAAAAATGACACGAAATAAAGCCACCCGTGGACCACTCACATCCCAGTGTTTATTTCCATAAACCCACAGGGAGGAGAGGAGCTTAACTGGCCATAAATGTCTTAGGTCTCATGCTTTTCGGACCATGGTATCTTCATATTACTTTACAACTTTACTAGCATGTTCAGATACATCCTATCGGATGACAATCTACATATAATGTTAATGAAGATTAGAATGATTAAGTAGTTTCCAGAGTAATAACTCAATATGCTCAAATGCTCAACTAGCTTGGGTCTACAGTCTTCCCAAGGTAGGGACAGGGTCTCACTAGATAGCCCAGCCTGATCTTGAACTCGCAGCAATCCTCCTGTCTCAACCTCTGACTGCTAGAATTAAGGCAGGAGACACCATGCCTAGTTAGGATACTGTCTTTATGCTCTGTTCTACAAAGAATGGCTTTTTTTAAAAAAAATAAATAAACCCAAAGAATTTTACTTATGCTAGAAAATTCAGTTTTACTTTATTTTTGCTTTAACTACAATAAATAATTTAAAATTAGTCACTATTGCTGAACTAGCAAAAAGACACATAAGGAGGCAATAAAGTCAGAAAGTGAAAACTCACAGAAAACAGAGTAAGAACAAGTATGTATTATAAAATCCACATTGAGTTGGCAAAATGGTCTAAACATTATAAGATTAAATCAATGACCACATAAAGCACTTAACATTTTTATAATTCTTTAATTTTGTAAAGTGCTTTCAAAACTTTATTATTCTTTTATAATTCCTAAGAGACTACAGGGTGATACAGCCTTTTGCGTGACTGGGAACATTCCAAAACAACGATGAAAATAACCCATTGCCCGGCACAAAGGGAGACATCGTGTGACTCTCATCATAACACAGAGCTCCAATTCCTTCTAAGTATGAAGTGATGTCACTTACATGTGGGCTCCATCCACGTGTGATGCTGGCTCCAGGTGAGACCTCCAGCCTTTCTGGTTTTCCTGACCACTGACTTACGGTGGAACCCTTCTCTAGAGCAAAAACTTAACTGTGGTCTTGTCTGTGCACCATCCAGCTCTCTATTTCATCTTCTACATCAACAAAATACACCTTTTAAAATTCCATTTTAAATAAACATGTCAAGAAAACAGGGGCTGGAGAGAAGTCTTGGAGGTTGAGAGCACTGCGTGAACTACCAGAGGACTTGGGTTCCATCCCAGCACCCCTGTGGTGGCTCACAGATGTCGGTAAGTCATGTTCCAGGGAATCCCATGTCCTCTTTGGGCTTCCATAGGCACTGAACATAATGGTGTGCAGGTATACACACAAGCAAAAACATTTGTACATTTAAAATAATAAAATAATTTTAAAAATTTAAAAAGAAAATTAATTATAAGGCTGGGTATGGCTAGTACACACTTATAACTCTGGTACTCAAGAGACTTGAGACATAAGTGCACATTAAAAGTAGTCTGAGCCTGGCAGTGGTGGCACACGCCTTTAATCTCAGTGCTCGGGAGGCAGAAGCAGGTGGATCTCTGTGAGTTTGAGGCCAGCCTGGTCTACAGAGCTAAACAGAGAAACCCTGTCTCGAAAAACCATTAAAAAATAAAGTCAGTCTGTGCTACTTACTGAGACCCTGTATCCCAGTCAGTCAGTCAAATAACTCTGCCTTGACTCCACCTACTATTCTGATTGCCATGATGCTGTCTTTTCTTTTGAAAGTCAAATTTCTCAGTGTGGGCGAAACTGTCTCTACCTCTAAACCAGTAATCACTTTTTTTTTTGTCCTTCCCCGCTGGTTCTTGTTCCTCCTTGCTTGAGATCCTTCTGTGTTTTCATCTTACTTGACTTGAAAGCTGAACTTAGACTTTGTCTGCACATCTTTTAAAAACTCCCGACTCCCACAGTTCTTGCATGGCCTTTGGCCAGTTCTCAGTCTCATTTACTGGCTGCTGCTTCTCAACTGCTGAGTGCTGGAACTAGTTAGAGCACTCTGGGCATTTACTGCCCCTCACTTCCTAGGTATACTCATGCACACCCTTAGCTAAGCACTATTTCTCTGACAACTCACATCTGAGTTCTGGAGCTTAGCAATTCTGTTCAGATGTTTCTCAGGCTGCAGTACTCAGCAGGCCCCAGACCTTCCAACCACTCGTCTGTGAGGCTTTCTATTTTCTAAGTGGTTCCTTGACCATCATTTTAAAAAAGATTTATTTTTACTATTTAAAATTGGTGAGTGTGTGCACGCATGCTCGCACGTGTGCATGTGTATAGCACAGATGGTCACCAGGCCACGGAGATAAGAGCCCCATAAAACTAAACTCTCGGAAGAGCAGTGAGAGTTTAAACTGCCCAGCGCCTCCCCATCCTCAGACTCTTGACCACTCATCTTTTTGCCAAAAACCGACCATATTTAAAAACTGGCATGCTCACCCGTGTTACCTACTGATGGATCCCCAATGTGTGTGCCTCTCTTTATCCCATTTGCCACCTCCCTGTTCAGGCACTCTTGGCTCGAGCAGCCTATTTCCATAGCTTGCTAGCTTCCTCCCTCCAGCTCATTCTCTCAACAGTAGCTAGCCAGAATTATTATTTTTAAAAAATCATGCAGAACCCCCTACCACGCCCCTTCAGTAGCTCTGCACTGCCTGTAAAACCCTAACATGGCCTTGCACGAATGCCTACCTGCTGAGGTCTGCAGCTTTGGCTCGTGCTGTCACAGGTTCTCTTTCAGTTCTTCCTATTCACTCAGTTCCTGCTACCTTGAGCTGGCACTTACACACTCCAAGACTTAAGAGGTTAGAATTAGTGACTACATGGCTCCAAGTTGATAACTGCAAGTGTTCCCATTGCAGTTCTACTGCTAGAATCATGGCCTGCTCCTCTGGGGCTGCCTTCTGCTTATTTCTCCCTGACACTGAAAAGCCTGAATTATTTAACAGTCCATACTTTATTATTTTGTTACTACTTAGATATCTTTTTAAAACAGTTATGTGTATGGGTTTGTGCTTTTGTGTGCAGGTGTCCCCAGAGGCCAGAAGAGGGCATCAACCGCCCCCAGAGCTGGAGTCACACATGGCTGTGAGCTGCACAGTGAGCGCTCAGAACCAAAGTAGAGTCTTCTGCAGAACCAGTCATTCTACTAACTGTGGAACCACACCTCCAGCCGCCACCGTAGTTAGTTATTTAGTTAGTTATTTATAAGAGTTAACTATAAAGGGGAAAACAGAAGTCACTGTTGTAGTAATAGTGGATGCTAACTGGTACAACACCATACAACTGTGACATCATTAATCCCTTACCTTCTATTACCTTATGAACATGCTTCTTTTGATCAACTTATTAGCACTGATCACCACTATCATGCATTTAACGACATTAAAAAGCAATCCCATATAATCATTAAAGATCTTACTTGGGAGTTTTCTAAAAGGCCAGTGTACTTACAGAAATGCCTCACTCAACGTCAGCACAATTTTAAAGCTTTACTAGGAACCACTATTCATGTGGTTGATGTCAATGCTGGGTAGACACCAGGAACTTCACAGGCTCTCAGGTTCATGTGCCTGGAAGGTTTGTGTCTAAATTATGTAGGACCTTGGCTAGAAGCATCAAGAACAGAAGACAGAACACAGCATCTCCAATGAAATGGGCAGAAACAACAGTGGCAGCAGATGTGACCTATTCTCAACCCTACCCCCAGCTTAGGTGTTCAGCATAATTCCAGAAACTTAAGGGCAAACACAGCAGACTGTTGTGAAGGCTACTGTGGACTCTGTTACAAAATTTTGTTCTTTAAGGACAGTCTCACAGAGGCCAGGATGGATTTTGTAGCCAGGTATGACCTTGGATTCTTGATCTCCCTGCCCCCACTCACTCTGTGCTGAGAGTACAATCATGAACCACTCTTCTGTACCTTACTGTGATACAAATGTTTCAGGGGGCAGTATTTTCCTATGTGTCTTAGTCAGTTTTCTATTGCTGTGAAAGACACCATGATCATGGCAACTCTTATAAAAGAAGACATTTAATCAGTGCTTGCTTACATTTCAGACGTTTAGTCCATTGTTTTCCCAGTGGGGAACATGGCAGCATGCAGGGAGACATGGCAGCTGAGAGTTCTACAGCTGGATAAGCAGGCAACAGGAAGAGAAAGACACTGCAACTGGCTTGGGCTTTTGAAACCCAAAGCCCACCCTGCAGTGAGGCACTTCCTCCAGTGAGGCCGCACTTTCTAATCCTTTCAAATAGTGCCACTTCCTGAGACTAAGCATTCAAATATTTGAGTCCACGGGGATACTAATATTCAAACCACCACACTATACACCTCAGGCTGGCCTTGAACTTAAGTCTCCCATGTTCTGGTCTCCCAGGTGTGCACCACTATGTCCTACTAGAAATATGAGTCTACAATAAGATTGGGTACCACTTGTTACAGAACAGACTCTACACAGTAACACAAAAATAAGTCGGACCTGAAGCACCATGAATCTGAAGTTCGAAAATCTTTTTATTCTTAGGTGTATGTGTGTTTGTCTACATAGATGTAGAGGGTGTCAGATCCCGTGGGTCTGCAGTTATGGACAGTTGTGGGAAGCCGTGTGGGTGCTGGGAATTGGACCTTGGTCCTCTAGAAGAGCAGCCAGTGCTCTTAACCTTTGAGCTGGCTCTTGAGCCCCAAATCTGGGAATTTTAGAAGTGAAAATAGAAAATCTTCTTAAGGATGTCTTGTGAAGCAATGCCTGGCATCAACAGGACGATAAACTTAGTCAGTTTAAACACTTTTCCTACGTGGTCTGAATGGCAAGAACCCTGAGCAGATCTGGCGATGGCTAATGTGCTCTGCATGACTCTGCTCCCACAAATTTGAGAAAATAATTCTAGGCCCTTCTCTGCTGACTCCCAAGTGGTACCACATAAACAGCTCCTACTTAACTGTGATTTCATCAGGTAACTTTATCATGATTAAATACAGTAAACAGAGCTGCTCTAGTTTGCTTTAACATGAATCACTTAGTACTGTAAGGTTTATTTAGCTTTAAATATACTTCAGGACAAAGGTAGATATACTGGGCAGAAAAAACAGCAGGACCTGACTTCTAATACAACATATATTAGCACTGAAGTATAAATTAAAAGTTTTTATTCACGCCAATGGGGAAAAAGCCTAATGTCCTACACATATTTAACACAACAATGCCCTCTGTTTTACCCAGGTAATGTGTTAAAAGCAGGGTGTGCAGGGAAGTGAGAATCGTGTAGCGATTTTCTCACAGGAATGGAAACCTGGGAGCACCTCAGTCTAGCACAGGGAGTTTTACTGGCCTGCAGACCCTAATATTGGGTAGGATTGGGTCTGAGTGTAAACGAAGCAGTAGGGTAGGCGACGAAAGGTCCAAGGTAATTAGTAGGTGCTATCAGAATTATAAAGAGCACTGACATGAGGTCATTGCAGCAGAGTTATACTTTATACTTATCAGCAGTTTTAAAGGGCTATGGGTTAATGTTCTGGTTGTGTGGCCCTCTTGTAACTAGGACTCTCATTCAAATAGAAAAGGGAAAATCGATCCCAGGTGGAAGCAATGTTGCCTGACCCCCACCCCAAGTTGAGAACTGACAGTCACGTTACCAGCAAACAAGAGGCAAACACACGAGCAGATTTTAATGCTGCAATAAAACAAATGTACCACAAAACTGTGGCATTTTTAATGACATGAATAATAGATACCAGACAAGTGATAATTATTTATAATTGACTTTATCTTAAAAATAATCACAGGCAAAATTATTTTTATAGTCAACCCAAAATGTTTTCATATTCTCATTTACAAATTAAACCACCCTCAATGATTTTCTTTACAACTATGCATGATTTAATACTTCCATACCACAAACTTTAGAGCATACCACTCCCACATTCACCACTCTGGCATGCTGCTTTGAGCTAAAGACACTGGTAGTTCTCTTCATTCTTGAGCTAGAGGGACGTCTACATAAAGGGACTCTGGTGCCTACTTCAGCATGGTAATTTTCTGCCCATTCCCCCTCTACTTGGATGCCAACAGTGCCTCAAACCTATTTGCCTTGTGCTGTTTCATACTCCTTTTCCAATTCCATCTGTATTTTTGAGACTTCTGCTCTTCATGAAGGCTCACGTGTCATGCAGAACCTATATTAAATCATCCTTGATCTATCTATGGCAATGCAATTCTTAGCTGAAAAGTTCCAATGGGACTTTGTGCAACACAAACCAATCCTTTAACAGATAAGCATCTTAATCCCACTCTCTAGAAATCAAGTGCTCTTCCAAGGCTGCACTGAGGACAAGTTTTCAGAGACCTCTTTTCCATCAAGCTCATCCCGGGTTCCTCACCATCAGCACTTCCTTCAGCCACTCCCATGTCTGCCACCTCTGTAAGAAACCAACCGTGGTATAAAGCTTAACACAACCACACCAGAGCGACCCTAATGAAAGCAAGGGGTGGGGTTGGGGTGGACGGACAGATGGATAGATGGATGGATGGATGGCCGGACTCAAAGAAAAGGCTCTAGAAGTCTGTGTCAGGGTTTTGTAGTCTTGGCTGTGGTGACATTTGGGACTGGGTAACCCTTTGCCATGGGTTGCAATGCTATGGGAATTAGGATACGATCCATATCCTGCTACTCACGAGATGCCAGTAGCAGCCCCCAAGATGAGATAATCAAAAATGTGTTGAGACATTTTACCAAATGGCCTTGGGAGGACAACATTACTCCCAGTTGAAGATCAGATGGTGTTCTTTAGGGTCTTGGGTATAAAAAGGGGAAAAAGAAATGAAAGTGAGCCACTGAATTTGGCCATGTGGAGAAGCAATTGGGGCTCTTGGCTACAGTCTGCATTTAAACATCAGTCAATAACTGGATTTCAGAGTGAGCATGGGCACAAGAGCACTGCAGTCAGATGAGAGAGAACCCGTGAAGAGCCTCTTGCTGAAGAGCACCAGTCTTCCAGGACACACACCCCAGTTTCCACCTTTATATCTCCGTGATCAGCTCTGAACTGAGACAAGGGTAGAAACGCTTCCCACTGAAGAACACGTCCCAGGGCTGGTCAGCCTCTCCTCTCGGGAAGCAGACTAGAGCTGGGGTTAGGGTAGCACCAGGCAAGCAAGGACCACGGTTAAGATCTGACCAATGCAAGGAATCTGAATCCATGCAAGCGTTGCAGTGCGGCCTTTACCATCTTTTCCATGCCAGATGGCTAGGGTTTTCATGGGTGGGGGCAGTAGCAGAGCCCAGGAAGACACTTAACACTCACCAGAGTCCCCAGTGTCCCCAGAGCTTCTTGAGGTGATGAAGACTGAAGAGGGCATTTCCCCTGGCCTAGTCACTTACAAGCTGAGTGTGTGGTGATACATGGGTGTTCTTTCAGTTTCTGACACAAACACACTAGAAATGCAACTCATTGCAGAGCTGTTCTGCACTTACAGGCCACAGAGGTTAATGGTCTGGGACAAAGTGAGCAGAGCGAGATCCCTGGCCCCACCTGTGTGCACATGCTGTGGAGGTCAGAGGTCAGTCTCAAGTGTTAGTTCTTTGGTACCACCCATTTTGTCTTTTGAGACAAGATCTCTCACTGGCTTGAAACTAACCAAGGAGAGGCGGGCTGGCCACCAAGTGCCATATCACCATGCTTGTTTTTACATAGTTACTAGGGGTTAAACCCTCACACTTGTCATAGCTGTCCTCCACATACTATAGTATGTATATAATTCATGCCATAGTTATTGACAGCATCTGCACTCATCTTGTTCTGTGGTTTCCCTCTTCCCTTCCTAATGAGGTGGCGGGGGCACTTGTCACCAAATTTACCTAAACTGCTGATAAAAGAATGTGTGTCACAAACAGCAGGGGACTTGCAGGGAGAAAGACATGAGCAGGATAAACTTCATCCTTGTCCCTAGGCACGAGGTTATTTTCCTCTGTGTGACAGCACAGGGAGCTCAGATGCACAGGGGATAAAGGGGTTACACTTCCGCTGGTTCAGAGAACACTGTTAGCAGACTGACGACTCATCCACACAATCTTAAACTGTGGACTAAACAGGAGGCCTAGAACTAACGGAAACACGCCTCCTCTACAGGAAGTATTTACAGTTTCTGGGAGGGAATCCAGAGTTATTTCCTATAAGAAGAATCAGGAAATGTGATCTACTCCTGAAGAAGACACCCAGTGCCCAGCCTTGATAAGAGTGGAAGCCAGCTAGAAGACATTCAGCCAGGTGAGGAAAAACATGCTCATAATAAATGAAGATAGGGGAAACCTCAGCATGGAATGGAGAGTTTAGAACTGAAAAATTGACCATCATAATTAAAAATTTACTAAATTACTTTAATAGCAGAATAGAATAGATAAAAATAGTCTATTAGAAAAAGACAAACAGAATTATGCAATCTGAAGATGAGAAAAATCCTGAAGAAGAAAAAGGAAGAGTTTCTGAGACTTGTACAACACAGGGTCCCAGGGGGCAAGGAAGGAATGTGACAAGAAAAAATGTCCTAACAAATTAGAACAGAAAGAAAATTCTAGATCAGCAGAAGGTACACATCTACAAAAGCAAGATGTGTCGACTGTAAAATAGTATCAATTGCAAAAATAGATGGCTAAGTTTGATTAAAAACCAAAAGGTAAAGAAAAAAATTGAAATATGTCAGAGAAGAAGAAGAAAAAAAAAAGATACAACAGATGGGGGACAATAATACAAATCAGCAGATTTTTCTCTAAAAAATAGTTAAGTCCAGAAGATTAAATGGGACAAAAATACTTTATACACTTGGGGTGGGTGGAGCAGAACCCGTGCTTTGCTCTAGACACAAAGGCAGAGAAAATGAAAGCAAATGGCTGTACAAAGACAGTGTGCAACAGTAAGCAGGCTGCAGCACGGCAAGGGAGGACACATTTCTTCTTAAAAGAATGTCACATGATTCTGACATGTATAAACACTGGAATGAGAACAGGCTTCCATAGTTTGCTAAGTACTGTATCTGACACACAACTGTCCTCCTAGGAGGATTTTTTGAATGAATGGATGAAAAAATGATGTGAAAACCAGCAGCCTGGGGTGGGGGGTTCAGAACTTGCTAAGACACAAAGTATCTTCTGGAAGTTATGAGGACTGCTGGACAAATTGAATACTTGTGGCAGGTTTCCATTGGCATAATAGAGTTTGGATACTTAGGTTTCTCCTGTACTTTTCATTTAGTAATTTTATATCCTAAAGGAAATTTCACATCACCAGAGAGGATACTGACCAAACCAGCTCCATACCTTGCACCTAAGATTAACTTAAAAGGTCCAAGGGTTCAAACCTCAGGTCTTCCCTGTTTGTCCTGTCACAACATTCTGAAATACACGCAAGCACACGCTAATGTAACAGCTGCAGCAGCTTCAACATTCTGAAATACAGGAAAGTAGATGCTGATGTTACATCAGCACTCGATTGTCCAAAGAGTCATAAAGGAAGACAGCCTGCACAGTTTCAGCATGTAACTCTTGTAGTTATGCAGCATACTTCTAGATGAATCACACATTTAAAAAGATACCTTTTCAGGCTGGAGGGGATAGCTCAGCCATTAAAGGCTAGACTACAACCAAAAAAAAAAAAATACCCTTTCTTGCTTCATAAAAATAAACTCAAAGGTTTGAATTCTAACAGCAATTTAGTTCAAGTTCCAATGCTGTCAAGTGATTTTATACAGCTTTTTTCCTAAATGTTTTAAAATGAAAATCCAGATACACAAAATAATAAAATGCTTTTATAAAGACACACATATACACACACAGAGTGTAACATAATGTGTAAATGATGGCAGAGATTAGCAATGTCTACAATGTGTGAGGACTTGTTTTCCAGCACTCACGTCACATTGTCCTCTTCAAGATAGCTCTCAGGAGTTAAGTCTCAATATGTATTCAACAACTATTAGATTCAATAACCGATATCCAAGCAGCATCCCCCAGAGACGCTGCACAGGACCTCTTAACTGCTTAGTGCCTAACTCTACACATATGTCAAACAGAAAGAAGAATAATTGCTAGCTACCTCCCAGCAATTCTAGAAGATTTAATGAGTCAGGGAGCCAGACCTCCATGGTGAGTCAATCATTCCCTGGGCAGAAGTTATGTTATTTGTGAGGTGCTACATACTAAGGGTAATAAAGTATTGTGTAGGCATTACAAATAGCTTGGCTTTTATTTCCTAAAGTATTTACATTTAATCCTTCAGATAAACATGCCAACCTTGTAACAAAAGGCCAACTATCTTAAAGAGAGAGGAGGAGGGGGGGGGGATTCAACAGGGTGAAATTATCATGAAGTTTTAAAAGCTATTGCTTCTTGATGGGAGCAAGTCTTTTAGGACAAATTGGTTTAAAGGATCAAGAAGGAAGCTCATCAGAACCTGGACATATCAGAATGGCCTGGTACCATAAAACTGTTTCATGGACCCAAGTCCAGAGTCCACTAGTTTCAGCTTGCCAGAGGCAAGTTTAGGATGTTGTTCTGCTAAGAAAAGATATGGACCTATGAATACAATTCCACTTATAAAAACACGTGGCTCAACTTCAATTTATATCATTAACACAACATACACAAATAAGACATTTAATTTTAGATTGGTGAAGTCACAGGCTATTTAAATAGTTCACACAGGATGGTCATGCTCTCATGAGTAAAAATGGATAAAATTGATTTTTTACACTAGATTAGCCACACTATATTAATCATATAAAATATTTCCCTGAAAGTCTTGGCAGACGCGCACACACACACACACACACACACACACACACACACACACACACACACACACACACACACACACAAAAGGCCAATGTGTTCTGTTGTGGCTCTTTTTTTCCAGTGTAAATTTAGATGGGGAAGAAAACTTTAGAAAGGAATCACAAATTTCAAAATCAATAAATTCAAATTGTTTTCAAGGCAGTAAATACTCAGGCCTGCCAAGTGCTGCAGGAAATTGATGTACAATCTGTCTGGCAGCTGGACCATGTGAAAAAAAAATTAGGGAAGACCTTAAAGTAACAGAGACTCTGAAGGGTCAACAGATCTTGTTTCAGGGGACCATTTGTTTAGTGCATAGAAGGACAAAGAACGGAGGGCGGGCAGCCAACTGCAGTAAGGTGTAGCCAGTTATCTTAAATGGTGCTTCATTGCACGGAGGGTTAGAAGAAGTGGTTGTGATCAAAAGCAGCTAGTAGGTGGCAGAAGTATACGTATGGAGGAAAACATAGGGGAGTGTTTAAAAACAGGGAGTCTCAAAGACTCAAGAGGGTTAATTAAGACTTAGCTCCAGTTAAGAAAAACCCACCAGTTCCCTCTTACCACTTCTAAAGACCCGCCTCTTATGATTTGGCTTTTGATGTTAACAGACTAAGCGAGATTTTACTTTCTAACATATGTGCTACCATGGCCTAAAAGGCAATACAAGTCACTTTATCCCAAGATTCACAACTTTTTAAGAATAAGAAGCCATTTGCACAAGAGAATGATTTCTGTCCTATGAACAGAGAAAATGCCAAGCTTTGTCATTAACAATAGTACTGATTTAATACCAAAGTATCATTATTAGTACTTTGACAAAAATACTATTTTATCATTAACTCAAAAATGTCAGAAAAAGTAGCTCAGTTGTTAATAGTGCCTGCTGCCCGATGATGCAAGCCCGATTACTTGAGTTAAATTTCTAGACTCCACGTGAGAGTGGATGGAGAGGAGCTACATTACAAAGTTGTCCTCTGACCTCTACATGTAAGCACGCCACACATGTGGATGCATGCAGATATGGACACACATACTAATAATAGTACATTTAAGAATTATAAAAGTAGTGCACCAATGAACCAACAATGGACCAAATCCCCAGAACACCATTGGGATCTAATGTGCAACTTTCACTTTTTTTTTAAAAACAAAGATGCAAGCTTTTCTTTTGTCCTGAAATGCTATTATATTTCAGTAGATAGTATATCATGGGAGAATTGAAAATGTTGAATGCAAGAGATATTTTTAAGCAGCTGGATATCAGGCAGCACCATAAAAACATCAAGCACTGTAAAACAGCATTCATACATAACTGGTTAAAGAGTTGCAAAGGCCTGGAAGCTGAGTGCCACGTAGAGGATGGTGTAGTTCCAGGGAGAGACTGGAGCTCAGGGTACCAGAGCAGGAAGCAATGATATGTAAGGCTGAGTATAAGGACAGCAGCCACCGACATGGGAGGACTTGAAGAAGAGGTATTGTAGAGGCAAAAACCACACAAGAAAAAGAACCTGGATCCCAGGAAGCCCTGAATTTGAATTCTAACCCTCCAACTGTTTGTTTTCTGACTTTGGGCAGTCTCACTCCTTTAAACTGTAGGGTCCTTGTCTATAAACAGGAGCAGTACACCTGTGTGTGTGGAAAAGCTATGAGAAAAACATGAGAAGTGCTAAGTAAATCACGTCTACACATTTATTTATTCAACACCATAAAATGATAAAAGGATAAAATATGGTCCCTACCTGACTTCGGAAACAGAAATATAAACAAATGACTCAAGTGACAATGATATAATATAATCAGACTCACCCTAGGTCAAACACAGAGACCCAGAGGAGAGCGTGTGTGTGAAGGTCCTGAGACCGTGAAAGTGACAAAGGTCTGAAGCCTCCACAGAGTGGCATGGAGCCAGGCTGCTCACAGTGGGGAGGTGTTTCCCTCCTACCTTGAGTCACCAGGCTCCCCATTTACCAGACAGATCCAAGCCTTAGGTCAGTGTGCTTAGGTCAGTGTTGTTGGAACTGAAGGCATGGGGAAGTCCAGGGCAAGCTGAGAAATAAGGGTGAATTATAGGAAAATACATCTTCAGCTAGGTAATATTTATACAATGTCAAGACAGCAAAACTCAAATATGAGAATCTAACAGTCCCAGGAGCTGCTACATTACTAAGATACTGATGTGAGCTAGCTACCATCGTCAGTGCCCTGTCTGGCAAGTTTTAAGTTAACTTCAAGCATCAAAGGTCCAGGGTCTTGTTTAGCCTGCTTGCATGCAGTTGTCTACTGATTGGGCCAAATAACCTCTTTCTTAGAAAAATGAGTGAAAAAATTATTGCAAAATGCCCATTTTTCAATCCTTTCATGCATCACATAAATTTAACTTACCAACAAATATTTATTAAATGTTTACTCCATAGCACAAGAGGAAATTACTTAGAGTGGGAAGATCAGGGGCACAGCACTGACAGCAGAACAGGGGGGATTAGGTTGTACTATTCACTCGACAAACTTTACTGAAGAAATGAGAGAAACAGAGACAGAGACAGAAACAGAGAGACAGAGAAAGACAGAGAGACAGAGAGAGGGAGTGCTCAAGCCATTTACCTGATTGCAGTAAGTCTGTGAGGTGACATTCCTGTTCCTTAGACTCACTAGAAGTCAATATTCACAGACTTAATAGCCGGTTCAAGTGAAATAACAGGCAGAGATAAAATCTGAACAGTTATCTTCAGATGGCAACCCAGGATATCTTGGTACTTTGGCTTCAAATCTCAGGTTGCTGTCTAATGTAGAGTGCTTAAGTCAAGAGGTATCCCATTCCACTCCATTTTCCCCCAAAATAATTAACTGAACTTACACAGTCGGTTTCCAGTAGAGACTGGGGCTGTTCTGGACCTCCATGCCTTCAACTCAGTGCCAAGGCTAAGCGCTGTGCCTGAGTACTAGAAGACCTTTTGGTGTAACCACCAGGTCACCAAAGTCTCTCTATGCCATAAGCTGCCACTGGATCTAACAGACTAAAGTTGTAAATCTGAAAAAGCCAGCAGCAGCTGTCTGCCTCTCTCCCCACTCTTCTCCCTCTCTGGCACAGATCAGCCAACAAGTGACAGTTGTGAAACAGGGACACTAACTAAAGTTGTATGGCTTTATTAGACAATCTATGCATGGCAGGGAAGCAGTTTTACCAAATGACCTATGCTGGCAAAGCTAAAATCATTTTATTGAGATACAATACTGAAAATAATTTTCTATATATAAGGCACAAATCTGTTTTTCTTTAACTAGAATATACTGGAAGGTGCGATTCAGATAATTTTATAACTTGTACAATGTCTTAAATGTATTAAATGACAGAAATCCCCTCCATACTCCCACATTACCCCAAACAGTGTAGCACAAAATGATTATTTCTTAGTTACTGGGGTAGGGGTGGGAAGGGAGACGAGAAGACTGAGGGCTTATTTTTTTCCTACTTCCAAATGCTATGAGCCAGCTGGTAATGCTTTGTCACAATAACCTCATCTGCTAGGCACTGCAACTAATTCTCCATATTTGGGTAGGAAAAATACATCATGTGTCAAAGAATGACATATTGACAGGGAGTGCAGTGGCTGGCACTAAGATATGTGGCTTCAGAGAAGGGAGAGCAGTCAATGATTTACTTAGAGGATGACTGGTAGAAACAATGACAGGACTGAAAAATGGGAAATGAATGCAAACCCAGTATGACACATGGCTAGCTACCCACCCTGTGCCTTCTCCCATACAAACACTGTAGCTGGGTATCTAGTTGTTGAGAATAAGGACAATTTGATGCGGTTGTTCTTGCAGCAAGATGTACCTAAGAGACCAGCATCTGGCCAACATATATGGCAGCTTCTTGTCGCCTTTTTAAAAAGATGTTGGTGCAAGCTCCATCTATCCCTCCCTTCAACCTGCTGCCTGGAAGGGGGGTGCCACCACCCCTGACCATGGAAACGAGAGCGGTATCCTGGGTAATGGAAGTGGCAAGCTGGAAGGAATCGGTCTCTAGAGCCATTTATCTTTTTAATTTCTGTTATACAATGCTGTTAAAAATGTCCTTAAATGATTTTTGTAAATCTCTTTTT
Organism: Cricetiscus sungorus; assembly: GCA_030556225.1. NCBI lineage: Eukaryota > Metazoa > Chordata > Mammalia > Rodentia > Cricetidae > Cricetiscus > Cricetiscus sungorus. The sequence continues at coordinate 30,333,804 of JANBXA010000366.1, read as the reverse complement.
TAAGATTACATCCTTAGGAATAAAAAGACATGAAAACATTCTCAAACCTATGATAATACGGTCAAATTAATGAGAAAGTTTACATGCATATGTGCTCTCCTACCTTTCTACCCAATATTAGAAACAACTTTATCACTAATTGGTATAACTCTTGTAACATTAAGGGGGTATATACCATGTTATAAATATATTAAGGATATGGACATCTCCACAATCTGTCTTTCAATTGACTTTGTCAGGCTGAAAACATACTATCTTTACATAGCCTGATCAGATTCTTTCAAAAGTCAACTGCTGATTTTAATACCATATAGTAAAATGCTCTATTCATAGCAAGACTATATACAAACGCACACATATTTTATATCGTTTTTAAATGTCATTAAGTTTTCATCTACATGGACATCTACTTCCCCACACACTCAGCTCATTATACCCACACCAGGCCAAACATATCCACTGGAAGACGTTACTGAATGTCTTTTTTCTAACAGTTAAAGTTTTCACTTCTAACTCTTCTGCTTCATGACCTAGTTTTGATGATTATAACTTTAAAAAATGTTCTCTAATACCCATGTATTCAAATAACTCATATTACTTCTTTGTTTTCCATATTGTTTGGCCTATTGCCCTCAAATTAACATCAGAAATAGTGTCAGAATAGGAAAAAAAAAAGAAACAAAAGCAAACTTTATTTTAGTTGTATTAAATGATGGGGTGCAAGGAGTGGGGTAGGATGCATTACTTTTGAAATATTCAAGCTAATCACCCAAATATGGGATGCTCCTGTATTTACTGTTCATGGCCCTCTGCTACAGTGAGTTGTAGAGCTTAGGTGGTTATGGCGCTATGGTGAATCTTTACCCACAGCTGTGCCTTGGTAAGGTCTGTGCTGCTACTTCGGCAAATGTTTTATTATTTTTATAACTGACCATCTTATTGTTATAGTTGTCATAACACCCATAAATATCAGTGGATATTTACTTCAGTTTTTGTAACTAGACAATAAAATATTTTCAATTTCAAATAATACTAGTATTTCTCCTCTCCTCTGCAATGTTTATACTTCATTTTCTTATTTTGCTAAATGATAGTAAGTAACAGAAATACCAATACTTGGCCTCACCCTGCTTTAGTTTGGGGGGGCATTTTCCTCTTTAACACATTATATACCTGAGATGTATCTGGTCATCTTTAAGACAACTGGTACCATCCTTGGCCCCAAATAACTGTCAGCTTCTGAAGGCAGAGTCATCGCTAATCAGTTCTCAAGCCTGTGAGGTCACTGGGCCCTTTCACACACCACAGACTTCCTGTTCCAGGTGGGACTCTGGAGGTGTTCCAGGCGAGCCTGTTAGGTGAGCCTGCCCACCCATGATGTTACGACCCGCCTGCTTTTACCTTTTCTGCTGCTGTGGATGGTGTTGGATGGTGTCAAAGCAAGGCCTGCACTGCACTGCACTGTCCTCTTACAGCACATAGGCAGGTCTGGAAACTACTCACTCAGGCAGTAAATCAAATAGGGAGCAAAATCTCATCTATTTACTTCTCTTTTGTATAAAAGAGAATACGAGTAATCTATATCAAATAAAAGTTTATACCCCCTCCCAGTCTACATGAGGGAGCATCATCAATAACTGTCAAGCTGTCCTTCCTCACCTATCCTTGCCCATCCTTGCAAAAACAACAGAGTGCATGCAGTGCTCTCTTCATTTTTACCAAAATAAAATTAAAAAAAATATTTTGTAACTTGTACTATGTTTTAAAATGCATTGCTGGACCATTTATCATGCTCATTAATAAATGAAAACAAATCTGTTTTTTTCATCAGGGTTAAAGTTATCATTAATAATAGTAAGTATAAAATGTTTTTTTTCATTTCTAATTATCATTTACAAGAACAATTTTAGGGAACTGAACTAGGAATTATAGCTAATACAGCAGAGTATATAGGTTATAAGTCAAACACCTAATGATCAAGAGGCCAATGCTATCTGAATGGGAAAATGGCACACAATGGATAAAGCAATGAGAAGCTACAAATGAAATCCTGCTACAAATGTTACTTAACCCTTGCTCTTACTCATCTTTCAGATGAAACCATCAACCCACTGCTATTTAGACACTTGAACAAAACAAAAGGTAGCATTCAAATGCATGCCTTCAGAAGAAAAGAATTCAAAGTGAAACTGCTTATAGGAGGAATATAAATTATGGGCATGCGATGGTGGCACACACCTTTAATCCCAGCACTCAGGAGGTACAGGAAGATGGATTTCTGATTTCTGTGAGTTTGAGGCCAGCCTGGTCTACAGTGCTAGTTCCAGGACAGGCTCCAAAGCAATACAGAGAAACCCTGTCTCGAAAAACCAAACCAAACCAAACCAAACAAAAAACTCAGCAAGTCCAAAGTTTGGTGAAATCACATTATTCATTTGTTACTAGTCATTTTTTGTAAAGCTTCTCCAGAAAGTCCAATACAACACATCATTGTTGAACAGTGAAAATGGGTGTTTCTAAAATCCCCAATACTGGAAACCTGGAAGACTGGGTGTGTGTGGCAGAAAAGAATGAACAAAACAAATGCAAGAAAGACACTGAGTGAGCTGCATCACAACCACTTTGGAAGTATCTTTCTGAATAAAGTGGGTTTGAGGTTTTAAAAAAACGATTTCTTCTTGACTGGTAAGATGGAGCAGCAGTTAAAGGACACCTGCCATCAAGCCTGGCAGAGTCTGATGGCCAGCACTGCATATGTGGAACAGTGGTGTAAGAAGAGAAATGACTCTTACAAATTGTCCTCTGACCTCCACACATGCACAGGGGCACGTGCCTATGTGCAGACACATCCATAAAATAAATGAAACACAATAAAAACTTCATTTGAGAAACTTTAAAATGATACTTTCTTACCCTATTAGAAATTTGTCAGAAGAGTATTTGATTCCATGAAGTTGAAGACCAAAGAAAATCTACATGAGGTGTCAAACTGAAGCCCCAACAAGAAATCTGAATATGCAAGTGATCCTAAAAATAGTGTTTTGCTTTTTTGGGAGGAGGAGGAATGAACTTAGAGAGACCCACAATATCAGCTCTGTGTGAATTTGCTAAAGAGTGATAGTGGCATCCAAACATGATGGCTGCATCCATCAGTATCTAAGTCCTCTGGCCAACTTTGCTCATTTTCATAGAGAACTTTCTGCCCATGTACTCTGTCCTATCTCCTCCATTTATGGATTCTACTTCCCAAAAGTCAGACAATGCCCATTTCATGATCTCATGTGGTTGAATCTTGCTGTTTTATACCTTTGCTTCCTCTTTCTTGAATATTTTTCCCCCTCAACATTTAAGCCATCACATATCGTCCTCTGTTGTTGCCTTTCAGGGACCTGTCTCCATTTTTCTACTCCTCCTCTATATTCATGACTTGATTCCCAATCTCTAGCTCAGATGGGTAGCTCTGTAGAGGTCATCTCAGGGTAGTCTAAGGAGTAGCTCTCTGAATATCTGACAGGGTCTGTATAGCTAGAGCTGATTCATCATGTTCCACCTGAAGAAGTCACCATTCCTGTACAGGGATGACTCAGAATTCCTCCTTTCCTGCTCCCCAAGTTATTCAACAAGAACACTTGGGAATCACACGAGATTCTTCCCTGGTCCTTAATTCTCAGATATGATGATGTGAATGGCACATTCTCTCTGAAATGACCCTCCTAGCAGTTCCACTGCCTTCACTCACGTCTACGTGAACCGTGTAATACTGCAATAGACTCTCCCAAGACTTCTCTACTTCTACTCCCACCTCCTTGTCAGTAAGTTTGTTGAGATGAGCATCTCACTGTAAGTCTTCAATCAAGTGTGTGTCTACATCTAAACTCCCGACTTCTGCATATGGCAGTAATGTACCTACCTATTCTCCACCCTGCTTTCCAACTCAAGTCCATGCTTTCCAAGCTCAGCTCTGTGCATACTGTAGCACCATCTCCCCACGTGTCCATCTGTGTATTAGTACTCATTCTTAGGACTCTGTCTAAATGTCAACTTCTCCAACAGGATCACCAGGTAAGTGTCATTACTTACAGAGTTCTGATGACTCTTTTACTGAACATTCATTCTACTGCATTGTAATTGGCTGTATCAGCACCTATAACTGGCTCAAACTAGGAAGTTAAATACTGTATCCTACATTGGCAGCCATCAAATATTTTCCATATTCAAACAGTCTATGAAACATATGCCCAGAAAAAATGGGTCTCCTAAATAAGTTTAAGATGAGATTACAGAATAAGACATCACTTATTATTGTTTTACTATTGCCTACTACAGTACACAGTATTTGTTTTACTATATTGCATTGCTTTTGATTTAAATGCTATTTAAATGAAAAGATGTGTTATATTTAACCAACAAATTCTTGATGGAGCAAATGCTGTTTGGGCAACTATCAGGTATCAGAAACCATCTTGGTGCTAGGTGACAGTATGAATGAAGCATTATGCTTTGTATCCTGGAGGTGTTTAAAGTGTAGGGGACAGTTAGAAAAGATTCCTAAAGTGTATAGTACAAGCCTGAAAAGAGAATAAACACCTTTTTCTAGGGACAGGGGACACCAGGAAAACTAAACTAACATAAAATGGTGTCTAGAAGGCTGGCAAATGCCAAACAGACAGCAGTAGGACAGTGATGCTAAAGAGACAGCAAACATAAGTCAGAAGCAGTCAGAAAATATAGGTGCAACATCAGCAGCCAAACTGTGATGTCTTCCAGGCACAGATTTTAAATCAAGCAACTTAGACACCTCTTTTTCATTTGTTTGTTTGTTTTTTTAAAGTTTCCTATACATTAGAATATACGAATAAACAGTGCTCCAAATAAAATACTCCTCAAAAGGAACATCTATCTCATGGCACCCACTGTGACTAAGCATGTAAGAGCACATTAAACCAGGAGGCTGTGGCTGCACAGCTCTGGCTCTAGGAAATGAAGACAACTGAGAGGCCAAATTCTCCAGAGCACTGAGTGAGCTCTTCACTGCGGAACCACAATGCCAAGGAACATGTTAAGCATCCAGTTTGAAGCAGGAGGGATACATTTTACTTTTTTATTTTTTAAGATAGAAGATTAGATTCTAATGTTTTGCTTTTCCTTCAGATGAGCACTACAGGTATGTATGTATGTGTGTGTATATATATATATATATGCATATATATATATATTTTTTTTTTTTGCAAGTTTGTGAATACTTTAATTTAAAAGCCATGGACAGGAACCTCAAGGAGCCCTGACCATGCAAAATGTTTTATAAATAGTTCCATGTGCACTGTTCATCTGGAACCCCACTAGAGATGGATAATGACCTTGTATTTTGTACTCATTTATTCAGAATTAGCCAGACCTTCTGTTTTTAATTACATACTTAATTCACCTAGCATGGTCTAATTACAGAAAACAAAACATCATTTAAACAAAAGGTGGCCTTGAACTTAATCTATCAAAACACCAGTTAGTTTTAAAAGTTTTCAGTTCTTAACAAACTGCCAAGACATGCAATAGCAATTTTCCAAATGTGATCATACGCTTTTCTAGCAACAGATTTACTACATAATCAAACATCTGCATATACTTTAAAAATTCAACATGTTGTTTCACTATTAATACAAATCTCCTTAAATTTTGATAGACTTTAAAAATCTTAAAGCTGAAGTTCATACTACAGGATAATTTTTAAATACCCAAGGTCAGTTTGACCTTGAAATGTCAAACTATCATAACCATGGCTACTTAGTTGACAAAACGGTCTAGGTCTGTATGTAAGCTCCTATATGGGACTTCCATTAGCATCCCATCTCTGTGGTAACGTAGCATCACATTTTCTCTCAAACAGTTTCCAAAGCTGAACTGTTAGTACTGGTTGAAAACTCTGTCCTTGCCTGCACATGCCTTTGTTTGCACTCCCAACGTGGAGCAAAGGCCTCAAGGCACATATGTGTAAATATAATGCTACAAGAAACTATCTCCAGAAGCAGGTTACAGGATCTTACTTATAGAGAATCCCAAGAAAGTGACCAGAAGCATTCAAACCAACAAATGAGTTCTAAGAGTTTCAGAGTTCGAGATACAACTACGTTTCTACACAGTGGCAATGAGCAAAACTGAGAAAAATAACTAATAACAGTATCAAAAGCAATAAAACATTTAGGAATAAGTTTAAACTTCTACTCTTTAAACTAGAAACTAAAAAACATTACTGGAAAACAAACAAACAAAAAACAAAATGCATAGAAAAACAACACAGTGGCAATGAGCAAAACTGAGAAAAATAACTAATAACAGTATCAAAAGCAATAAAACATTTAGGAATAAGTTTAAACTTCTACTCTTTAAACTAGAAACTAAAAAACATTACTGGAAAACAAACAAACAAAAAACAAAATGCATAGAAAAACAACACAAATTCAAGGTTGAAAGATAGCAATATTCCCCAAACTAATCTACAAAACTGAACAGGACAGACACTGAAAGGAAAATCCTGCACGATCACACGTACACGAGGTATCTAAGGGAAACTCAGGGACACTGGGCCAGAATGACTGCTACCAACACTGGATCGAGGGAGGGGGGCTGTTTAATGGGCATAAGGTTTCAGATTTGTAAAAGGAAAGAATTCTAGAGATATGAATACATACAAATGTAACACTACTGAACTATACATGTGCAAATGGTTAAAATGGCAAATACTATGGTAACCAAAAATTTTTTAAAAAGATTTAAAGAAAACCTGGCAAAACAATATTTTTAAAGAACAAAATTAGAACACACACACACACACACACTTTATATTAAAACTTTCTATTTATAATAACCAAGTTACAATAACCAAGATAGTACAGGTCATTGGGACAAATCTGGAAAAACCTGAGCATGATCAGTTGATTTCAGTGGAAAGGGACTGTCTTTTCAATAAATCGTTCAGCATGCAAAAGAATGAAGTTGGATGCTGACTTTGAATCACATACAAAACATGTCAGACACCTAAATAGAGTAACAGCAGACAGAAAGTATGGCTACAAACGTCTGTGGCCTTGTAGAAGGCAACAGTTTCTCACCTTTGGCACCAAAAGCACAAACCAAAAGGAAAAAGGAAATCAAACCATGAAAATTTAAACCCAATTTAAAAATGGGCAAAGGATGAGGCTGGAGAGATGGCTCAGCAGTTAAGAGTACTCTTTGCTCTTCTGGAGGACCTGGGTTCCATTCCAAGCACCCACGACAGGTGCCTCACTGTTACGCCATGCCTGTTCTACCACTGTATTGGGGGTGGGTTATGAACTATAAGACAGTCAGCTTCTCATGCTTTAAGACACCAGCCGTGTGGTAATTTGTTATAGTGTTGGAAACTGATACAGACCCTCACCTACTTTACAAATACTCATTACTCCAGAAAATCCTTTGACGATTCATTTGGTTTCCTAAATATCAACCTACTGATAATAAAATTCTACCCTAGACTTCTCTCCTGAATTCTCTCTCTCACACACCTGCTTTGCTTTGTTTTGACTTTTGAGACAGGATCTTGTTACATAACTCAGGTTGGCCTGAAATATGCTGTGTGGTGCAGTGGGTGGAACTTATGGTCCTCCCACCTCTGCTTCCCAAGTGCTGGGATGAAAGAGGTCTGTCATCAGGACTGACAGACTTCGAGCTCACACTTAAAACCTGGACCGATCTTTTCCCATTCAACAAGTTCCATTCACCACTCTGGAACTGTCCCGAGTCTCCTATTATTTTAATTTTCACATTCAAGTGATCATACAATCTCATTGCCTTGTATCTTTGAAATTAGGAGGAAGCAGGCTGATTCTTAGCACCTGCACTACGGTTTGCCTGAACGGCTGCTTTACCTGCATTTCACCAGACACACTCAAATGTGGCCAGAGTAAACCTGCTGTCTATTACAGACCAGGTCATTTCTCTGTGCCAGCAACTTCTTTTCAAGAGTCTACTTCTTGACCAGACAAACATTTCTCCACCCTGTGATTTGATTTTTGTCCTCTTACGATTTGGCTTTCATCCATTCAGCAACCACAAAGAAATGCATTGCTTAGCTGTTCTTTGAACACATCATGGAAGCTTCCAACTCAGTCTTTGCAATGGGTGTCCTCCCTCTTTCCATGTGCCCCTAAGGTCACTCTGCTTGATTCTGTACCTCCGTCAAGTCCTGTAGTCAACTATCACTTTCTCAGAGAAGCTGCCCTCCATTCTATCGCACTGCAATCCCTTCTCCCTAAACACTAGCTGTTTTCTTTCTTGGGTTTTTTCTTCCACAGTATTTAACATCTCATCACATGCTCTCACTTACTAGTTTATCATCTTTATTATTTCCTTAGACTGTATATGCCACAGTTAAAATCTGAACTCTTGATCCTTTCCCATTCAATGAGCACCACCCACTGCCTTCCTCAGCCCAGTTGAGACTTCAGTCTGGTTTGTTTACTGATCTGTCACAGATTTTCTGTTCCTTGGGGTTCTTGTCTTGTGACATGATAAATGAGGCTCATTGACAGCCAAGAGGGAACAAAGCAAGGGATATTTTATTAAGTGAAAGGTAAAGTTCTCAGAGGCTGAGGGAGAGCCCAAAATGGACTGCTGACAAAGAAGCTATGTCTAGGGATTTTTTAATGCATTAAATGAAAAAGTAGCTCTGACTGGATCACTGTATATGCAAATTACACCAAAAATGAGACCTAATCAAAGAAAATTCTGCCGAAGACTGCCTTGGCCTCTGCTCCTCTGAGCAGGACAGAACAGCACATTCCCTGTTTTTTTTTTTTTTTTTTTAATCAAGAATCAGTCTGTATAATGTACCTGGCTGCACTGCAGTCATGGCCAGCCAGGGGCCTCCTGCCCCAGTTGGCCTCATTTTACCTCCTGCTTCTAACAGTACCTAAAACAGTCTGGTCTATATTAGCCATTTTTGGCTATTTTCGAATCCCTGAAATCCCATATATAATTTACAATGAATATATCAAGTTCTACAAGTCATTAAGCTACCATTAAATGAACTTAATAACTTAATCACCCTGACCTCCCATAGCAAAGTAGCTACCTATATTACAAGTGTGGTTGTTTTCAGAAGCCTCTTCAAGCATGAAATTACAGAAGGACACATAACACATAATTCATTCTATATACAATCTAAACCAGCAAGACCAGAAAAAAATGCTATGCACATGCGTGTGACCTGACTCTAAATCTACATCCGTGGCATCTACATCCAAGGCTGTGTGTGTGTGTGTGTGTGTGTGAGAGAGAGAGAGAGAGAGAGGGGGGGAGGAAAGAGAGAGAGAGAGAGAGAGAGAGAGAGAGAGAGAGAGAGAGAGAGAGAGAGAGAGAAAGACAGAGACAGAGAGAGAGAGAGAGAGAGGTGCTATGGGGCGCAGAAACAGAAGGACTGATGAAGCTTGCTGGCTGCCAGCCCATTTCTGAGTTCAGTAATAGACTCTGCCTGTTATACAGAGAGAGTTATACAGCAGGGCACCCACCATCCTTCTCAGGTCTCCAAGGTACATGTTTGGGCAACTGCATATATGTGCACACTCCACACATACCCATCACATACAGAGAAGCAGCAAGATTAACAGTGTATGGTTCAGGAATGTATTCCAGGGAGCTGATAAGATGGCCCAGTAGACACAGTGCTGTCTGCCAAGCATGACCAGCAGAGTCCAATCCCTGGAACCCACGTGATGAGAGAGGCAAATTGATTCTCTAACCTCAGCATGTGTACCATTTTGTGGGCATCGTCACACATAACACACCACTATAAAAGGACAAGTAAATACATGGTGTTTTAAATTTAAAAAGAGTGTATACCTAGAATAGGCAAGATGGTTGGTATACAATCCAGGCTCCCCAGGACCCATAGTAGAAGGAAATAAATAACTCAGCAAAGTTATTTTTTTAAAAGAAACATGAAGTTACTGTTTAATGGATGCAAAGTTTCTTTTGGGGATAAGAAATAGTCTAAAACTGAGAGCTAGGTAAATAGCTTAATTGGAAAGTGCTGCCCATGTAAACATTTAATTCTTTAAACCACACAGAAATCCAGGCATGCTGGTGTGGATTTGTGACACCAGCAGTATAGAAGCAGAGACAGAGGGGATCCCTGTGACTGGCTAGGCAGCTGCACAGCAGAACCAGTGAGCCCAGTCCCAGGGTGGGCGGTACCCAAGAGTCCACACCTCATGTGGATCTCTGGGTTCCAGATGCATATGTATTCGTGTGCAAACACAAGAACACAGCACAGCCCTGTATATTCATGTGGAAACAAAAGAACACAACACAACCCTGCATACAACCCCCACAAATACTCTAATTGTGGGGTTAGCTGTACAACTGTGCACATATGAAACCCAGGCTTGACTGTATAGTCTAAGTGGCTGCACTAGAGAAGGCAGAGCATTGGTCAATAAAGCTGTTACAAATGTTTACAAACAGCTGTGGTTGTTTTTATGACAGATTCATTTATCAATAATAAACGGAAAAAAATAACCATGGGAAAGTAAGTCTAAAATACGTTTTTGACAATTTGACAGAAAAGAAGTAAACAAAATGATTGGCATATACATATTCTAAAATACGTTCAAATAAATATTTTAACCGTGTGGTCTTGATTGCTTCTAACACAGAGAACAAAGGCAGGAAACTCCAATGCAAAGACTGGCAGGCGCTTCTCACACACTTGAGTACAGAATAGCAGGAGGGCTGACGTATGGGAACAAAAAGGCTTTCCAAAATGGTGACCAAGTTTGTCCAATCTTGTGCCCATCTTTTCCATGCTTATCTCCTACAGACTTCTAAATCTGAAAATTTTTTTTAGCTTTTACCTGCTAGAGATTTAGTAGATGCTGAAAGGGACTCTGAAGAATTACAGGACTAAATTGCTTTCATTTCTTGACTTTGGAACAATGCATATATAAAAGTTAATTGGCAACTTTCTAATCAGTTAAGATTTTTCTAAGTTCATCAATTTTATTTTACTTTTAAATACTGTGACAATTACGAACAGGGTTCAGGATTAAACCTCTTAATAAATGCTAGCAGGACAAACTCAGAAGAAAAGTTAGAAAGAATTTATTTCACAGCAGTGCTCTGAAATAAATTCTGTTGACACTGGTTACTCACAAACTGGAATCACAATAAAACCTGACAAAACAAAAAAGGCTTTTCCTACTTATTACTCTAGTATGTAACTACTTGTAATAAAGAAATGATTATTATTAGGGAGGGCATAGATACACTTTAAGTCACTCCTAAGCACCATTTAACAGTCAAGTGCAATTACTGCCCATGTCCTATTTTTGTCTACATCACAAGACGTAGACAAGACACAAGCTATCCACGCAGTTTTTCTTCCTCTAGCTTCTTAATCAGTTTTGCAAACAGTTACATTTCTCCAGGTCCAACAGTCCCATTCTCCTACTCCAGCCACAGGCATCTCTTCTTTCTTTAGCCTCTAGTTATATTTTCTTCACAGCTATTCTCAATGAATACAAAGTAAGATTATTTTGAACTATTAATACATTAAAAAAACCCAACAACTTAGGTTTATTACAACCGAAAAACAAAGTGCTCAGAAACAGAAGGTAAATGTAACAAATCAAAAATCTTTCTTATGAGTAACTCTGTTTAATGAAATGGCCAGCAGCAATGGGTGGAGGAAATACTATTTGTTTCTATTTTGATTGAGTAGCAAACTAGCTGTGTTAAACATTAAAAACCAAGAGGTATATTAACTAGATAAAATGGCATGCTGGGAAGGACAAGAGATAAGGTAAGGCTAGTTTCCAAGCAAATTCTTTTGGAAAAAGGAAACAAACAAACAAACAAACAAAAATCCTCAAAATGTTGTTAGTATGTTATAGAAAAATACTTCTAAAAGTAGAATGTGAAATACTATTTTACACTTACATCATGTAATTTCAAGAAAATATAAAAAAATGTAACTTATTCTAACTCAGTGTTGACCATATTAACAGTTCCTATTGCTCTGGGAAATAAAATAATTAAGAAAAATAGTTTCTGTTAAATGAATAGCATCTAGTACGACAACTGTTCACATGTGGGTTTTAGCTATTTCAAATGCAATGCCTAAAAATTCAGTTTATGAAACTTTTTATGTATGCAATAAGATACTGAATCTTCTTAGTGCTTATATTGAATATATGCAATCCTTCTTAGTAAATATGTAAAAAAAAAGTAAATAAAATATATTTGTATTCTAAGACAAATAGTCTCACTGAGCTACCTGAGAATGCCCTCCTCCACAGGGATGCTATGGTGTGGCCCACACTCCAGTCCCTAAGTGCATTGCTAAGAGCATCCACAGAGAACCCAGAGAAGGGAGGAACCGATGCCTCCTGAGAGCTCGCTCCTCTGCATTTGTGAAAGTTCTGTTGTTTTAGTATAAATTAAGATGCTTCCTAAAACTGGCTTTCACAAATACACCAGCACATGGATTCCACCTGTTTCCCCCTGAAATATGCTGTCTATCCATCTGCACAAAACATGAAGTCTGGACAGAAGTCCTCAGGGACAGAGCCCTTCTACTCAAAGGAGCCAGTTTCATTATTTCATGCTTCCTTAGGATACTAACATAGGCTAAGTTCTTCCCAAATTATAAAGCCAACTAACGAAATACCCAGTTGGCTTAGAGAATATGTGTTTACTTGTCAATAGCTGAATTGATATGCATGATCCAGTTATACTATTTTAGTTATGAAGCGGAGATGGAAGTGAAAAAATCCCATATGTATCCTATTTTAAAAGTTGTAGCTCGTTATAAGTGATGTGATCATTTTTGAAATCCCAGAGTAATAAACTACAAATGGAGAGAAGCGCGTGTAACTAGCTGAATCTTTTCTGAGCTTCTCATCAGGGACTCACATTCAGTCCACAGTTACACTTTCACAATCAACTTTTATAAAGCAAACAGACATGTTAAGAAACATTCCTTGGTTTTATAAAGTAAGTTCTATTTTTTAAGAAGCCTCATTACAGAATCCTTTATGCCACAAATTAAAAACTAATTAAGTGTATAAATAATAGGTGTCACACTTAGTAATTTCACAGCATGACACTAGACATGGATTAATTTATCCTGTTCATTATAAATCTGGACAAATGCTAAAACTTTTTCGTTATTTTGGTTAAGTAAAAATTGAACTACTTAAAAATTTTAAATCTCAAATTTGGCTCAAATCTCCCCTGGTTCAATTCTACTTTACATCTCAGGACAAAATACCAAGGCCTAACACAGTTAATGTGCTGGCTCCTGTCCTGGTTCTGGCTCAGAAAGAGGCAGGGGAGCAGTGGAGCAAACAGAGGTCATTGCCAAGCCCGGCGGTCTCAAGACAGCAGGTCCTACTGTGGCACGGCCTGCTTCTGCTGAGAACTTTTCACAATGGCGTGGCATTGGGGAAGCACGGTTTTGTTGGTTTATTGGGTTCCCTTTATCAGCAAAGCCTTCTTCAGCTCTTTCCCTCTGGTGGCATCAGTTCAAATCCCCAGCCCTCCACAGGCAAGGCATGGGTGCTAAGCAGAAACCTTTATCTTTTCCTTCATCTGTATTGCTTCACATAAGCTATGGAAAGCAGTGATGTTCTATTCTAGGGGCTCAAAAAGAATGGGCACAAGGGAAATGTGAATGAGTCCCTATTCTCTCTGAGGGTGTGCTGTTTCTATGGCTCTTCCAACTTGTTCCAGTAAGCCGTTATCTTCAGAACACAGGAATTGAAATTTTACCACACTGGTGATTCCAGGACAGGTTTGCAGGCTCCATCTAGGAGGCAGGATGCCAGTCTTCCTTCCCAGTAAGGGTATTATCTATGATGTAACTTGGTGCTTCCAGCTTGACTTGAATGAAGAAGCTGTTAGGAGAAACACTGGACCTCAAGAGTCGCGACTCACCTTACCCTCTTACACATATGTCTAGTAAACGTACGTGTGTGTGTGTGTGTGTGTGTGTGTGTGTGTGTGTGTGTGTGTGTGTTATGACTACACACAGTTAACTGAAATAAGCTCCTGTCCTTAAAAAAGCACTGATGGGCTCAGGCACAGACCTGTACTTACTCCATTCAAAGCTGGATGGATCAGACACTGCCAGTCAGAGAAGTCTGTGATGGAATAATATACTTAAAAATAATAACATGTCAGTGAGACCTCTGGATTCTGAGGTCAGTGTTGTTGACTCTACAGTAGTGTGGCCCATGTCAGTCATCCCAACAAGGGTAGTTACCAACAATTCAGTCTTAAGCTTCTTCCACAGTCAGAATGTAAGGTAAGTCAGTATCTACTTCTGGAAACTGTTTTCTGTGACTGTTTACCTTCATGCTAATAAAATAATAATACAGGCCACATATGGCACTTATAATTCACATTCATTCAACTTTTCTTTGTGCCATAAAGAATTCCACAATAAGACTTTTTTTAAAAAAAAAAAAAAAGTACATACTTTGTATCTCCAAAGAAGTATTTCTTAACTTGTCTATTTCCCTTATAAAAATTGATTCTAAAATTGTAACTCTGAATTGAAAGTGACTTGGAAAAGTTCATGCTAATTACATGTTTTGAAGTATATGTGTATCAGGGGCTGATTTAAGTATGTACCTAGTTAGTTGCAACTGTCTAAAAGGTGTTTATATAGCAACTGCAGCCTGGGACTGTTAAAGAACTGTTAACAAAAGAACCAATAGCTGGAAAATTTTATCGAAGCAAATAATCTCCCCATCCAAACTCAAAGAGCACCACTTCAACCCTGAGAAACACTCAGGGGCAGCTTTGTTTATTATTTAACTCTTAAAGAGAATGAAGGGTTCTTCCTATGACCTCTGAAGTAAATCAGTGTCATCAATATATCACCCCAATATGCTCATCTCAACAGTACACACTATCCCTCTGTCACCCCTCAGAAATGGCCATAAATCTGTCTATGGTTACGCTGAGAGAATGTCTCTCCCACAGTGGAACAGTTGTGAAGTCAGGAACTTTGGTTTTGAGCCAAGACACTTGGACTTCAGACTTGTGTTGTTAAAAGAAATGAGACTCCCTACATAGCTCAGGCTGGCCTTGAACTCACAGTTCTCCAGAGTGGAAGAGAGAACATGGGGGAAATTAGCTAACCTAATATCAGAATGTGAAGCAAAACAAGCCAGTACCAGTTCAACCAGGCCAGCAAGCAGACAGGCTCCAGAGAACCAAAAGCTACACAGCAGGAAGCCAGTTAGTGGATACTCCACTCTGTGTACTCTTCAGATCTGCAGTAACTGTGAAGGCAGAATGCCAACTTTTCATTTAAATGATTTTTTGTTTATTCCAATTCAAGTAAAAACTACCCCATTCCCATACACATACAAGTAATTTTATATGGCCTGAACAGGTTGTACTTCTATATTTAGGAAGTATATGTATAAGTATATGTATATATGTAACAATAATTTTTTAAAAAGAGGCCATGAATTTGAGAAACAGCAAGGTGGGGGGTATGTAGGAGAATTGGAGGGAAGAAAGGAAGCTAGCATTGATGTAATTATAACCTCAAAAAGTTAAAAAGTATAAAAAACAATTCCATCTCAAGACACAAATTGATATACTCCTGGTGTCCTCAATCAATTCTAAAACTTAGTTTAAATCTCATGGTTTATTTCAAGAGGTAAACGTTAGCGGACACCAGTTTTAAATTAAAAGATGATGAATTAGATCGTCTAACCCTTTGATCCTAAAATTTGATGTTGATTAACATCTTTCGATGCACTCACTCTAGCAGTCCTTATGCTTACTGACTAAATATTCAAAATACGTTTCTGAACAGAAAGCCCTCAGAGGCAAGATGACTGCTCCAGACATAAACATTAACCCAAACATATGTTTGGAGAACAATGCATTTGTTGTTAATGTGAAGTAGCCAATTTCTCCAACGCAATCTTCTAAGTAAATTACACTCAAGAAGAATAGGCTACTGTGAGGAAAGGCTTTGTTTCCTAGAACTTTTTTTTTGGGGGGGACATTTTTCTTTATACCATATGCTTTAAACATCTTAATAAATTCCAATATGGTGACAAGAAACCACAGACTGCACCTGTGCCTTCTATCTTAATTAATCCAATAAGCACAGGCCTGCTCACTTTAATTTGTAAAGGAAATGATGCCATATTGACTTTTAACTTAAGGATTAATTACCTAAATACGCAGAATTAGCTTAATGTTTCAGTTGATTTTGCCTAGACACAACTATCAAATAAAAATTTCAGAAACTGTGCTTTAAATACCATATGTAGAACTAAGAAAGCAGGAACTTTCCCTTAGGTGGTTAAATGATTTAAATTATACCCGAGAAACCAAGCATCTCACCTTTAACTCCTACGGCGTCAACAGCCTCTAGCTCTGCTGCCTACTATTCTCATTATTTTTCTGTGGTACATGAACACTTATCTTTGAGTGTACTCTGATTCTCTTAAATGTCTTAGTGGATGTCCAGTCAAAACTTTACTCAGATCCTACAGAGCTAAACAATCACATGACACAGTTCTGCACATACCACTCCATCTGTTGGACATGATTGCCAACACAGTTTCGTGAGCTGGCAAAGAATAGGCAAGAATTCTGCAAGGATTTTGAAGTGCAGGCTTCTCATTAATTTTAATTTCCTGTTGGCTCTCCAAGGAACAAGTGGGGAGTGAAAGCATGATGTTCCACGTCCACTGGACCTCATGCCACATGTACACCTGTAATCATAAACTCACCCAGGCCATTCGCCCAACGTTGGAGACTTTATGAGTTTATTTCTTCTGTACCCCATAAAAAATAAATCTAAAGCACCCACAGCTATCTTTTCATATTCTGTTAATACTCTTGCACACATCTGGAAATAGTTGGCAATAATTATTTAATTAATGCAAAGCTAATTGATGACAATGTGCTTAAATACCCAATTAAAATGATTTCCTCAGTCCACAGAAGAACTGAAAAGAACAGCCCTTCCAGTGTAAGAACAGCTTTTAGCCACAATCTCTTTAAAACGTGAAGAAGCATCTACACTTCAACAGAGAAAGCACTAAAAGCCTGCCCGAGGCTGGCTCTGGTTTTCTCCTCACACTTTCTACGAGGCGGGCTCTGCTACTGGCTTCTCTTGGGCTTTTAATGTCCACCGATGTCTCTTAATCACCCTTTCACAACTGCTGACACTGGAAAAGGTGAAGGGCCCTCCAAAAACACAGGCAGAGGCCTTAAAGGCCCAGGGTGGCTGCAGGGCTCATTCTTTTTCTGGGTTTGCTGTCTTCTGCATTTTTCAGAAATGACTTAATTAGTTTGGTTTTCCTCTAGCCCTGTGGTTCTCAATCTTCATAATGCTGTGATCTTTAACATAGTTCCTCGTTGTGGTGACCCGGACCATAAAATTGTCTTTGTTGCTACTTCATAACTATAATTTTGCTACTGTTATGAATCTCAATGTAAACATATTTTGTAGACAGAGGTTTGGC
Organism: Cricetiscus sungorus; assembly: GCA_030556225.1. Taxonomy (NCBI): domain Eukaryota; kingdom Metazoa; phylum Chordata; class Mammalia; order Rodentia; family Cricetidae; genus Cricetiscus; species Cricetiscus sungorus. The sequence goes on along the minus strand of JANBXA010000366.1, from coordinate 30,316,267 downwards.
AAAGAGGTCGTGACCCACAGTCTGAGAACCACCGCTGTAACCAAACTGACTTGCAAACCCGGGAATCAGGTAAGACTCCAGAAGGCCTAGGCCAGTTCATACTTGGAGGAGAGGGTTTGCTTGTTTTCTACCATAATTACTGCAGTTTTTAGTTCTGCAGTGCTGCCCTGGAGGGTTTCTTAGAGGCCTTAGCTCAAAAGAACCACACAGACCAAGTAAATAAGAATCACAGTAATCAGGAAATGCTAACTTACAATCAGATTGTGCTAAAACAAAAAACTAGTTGACTTACTAATTCCACTTACACTAGTAATATTTTTCAACCCATTTTCTTCCTTTAAAAACACTGGGACTAACAGATGGCTTCTAAATATTTGCTGTTATTCCAAAGTCTTTACATTACCAAAAACATGTCGATTTAAATATGATGCTGTAACTTTTGAAAAACAAGATTTACATGCATTCTATTCAAACAATCTGGATGCTAAGGATGTTTTGGAAATAATTCGAACAAACCCCAAACATCAGACTGGTGCTAGAATAAGCAGATCTGCCTTTTGTATATGTTTTGAGCATCTTCATGAACATACTCCAAACAGAACCCCTGCCCCCTTTTAATCGAGGTACAGTAATGAGCTAACTAGCCCAAATACATTTTATCTCCTATCTTTATATAACTTTCCAATTGGTCATGCCATAAATTCTGTTGCTATCTTATTACATCTAAGAACATAATGACATAGTTCACAAAAAAATCCAAAAGACAAATACTAAAAATTTAAAAGAATATACACAAATTACATTGCAAATAGACTTTAAGATTTTAAAAAAAACATCCTAGTCCTAGAATATCTGGGCAGCAGGTGCCTCTGAGAATAAGTTCCACCCTTCGGGGATCCACTCTGAATATCAAGATGGTTAAGTGTTCTCTCATTTCTTGAAAAGGCACAAAGACAACTTCCATATCATGAAAAACTGGACAAAACAACCTTGATTTGCTTACAGCAACTTCTACTAAGCAGACAAAGGAACCTACATAATTCAGTTCTCTTTTGGAAAGCAGCCTTGAAATACACCATAGAGAGGACACACTTCACACTGCAAATGAGTCACATACTTGAGCATTCTGTATGACACAGACAGAGAACAGTATGACCAGATTTCCCTTGTGATCCACAGGAGGTGTCAGGCGGAAGTCTATCTCACCTTCTGTTTATTCCCTTACCCTGTGAGCAAATTACTGTACCCAATCACACACAATGTGCACCAATGCTTCCTGGGGTCTCTTTGTTATGCTTTGTTATGCTTTCTTAGTTCTTTACTTATCTCTAGGCCACCCTTCTTTTATTTAATCCCACTTATGTACTCTTCTGCGGCTGCTACAGATATATTCTATTCCTCAAAGTGATGAGAGGGTGGAGTGGTTCCAGGTGACAGGTATGATAAAGGCTGCTGAGGGCAGACTGTCCTGGTCACTCACTTCCTCTTCAAGGTTACCCAGTCTGTGCAAGTGAGTGAAGGAATTATTCTGCAAAAATGGGGTCTAGTTTTATGACCCTTGAAGGCTTCATATGGCTGAAGATATCTCCCCTCTTGAATCTTTTCATTTTCTACTCTCACCAAAACACTATTCATCAATCTAGCAGGCCATCATTTCTGTTGAATCGTCTTTCCTAATGTCTCCTACACTGATGCACGTCGCTTTATTTCTGTTACGTTTAATTACTATTTTACTCCAAGTCCACACCTTATAACTTACTTTCTTGTCTTTTCCTATTAATCAATCCTACACAATAATCTTAATCATAGAAAATTCTATTATGGTGACTCAAAATAGTACAGTGTGTATAACCAGATGAACACCTGGGCAGATATAATCAGAGATCTGTAAGAGTTAGAAAAGGTAATGTCCACAGTTTGAATTTTAATGAAGCAGTCAGAAAAAATATGGATAGAAAATAAAGTCATCAATATTTCTCACTGATTTACTTTATAATATCCTAACTGAAAACTCATCAAAACTTGGTTGTTTTCTGTACTGTTTTTAGCCAGAAGGGGCTGATAATACACACACACACACACACACACACACACACACACACACACACACACACACACACACACACACACACACACACACACACACACACACACACACACACTCTCACATACACAGGTACACACACCTATCAAGTTCTGTGTCCAGGGTTTTGCTGTTGTTAAAGGGGTTCTAAAGTTTACTATTTCTTTATGTTTAGTTCTCTAATGACTGGTGGCACTGAGCACCTTTTGGTGTATTTATAAGTATGCTACCTTCATTGGAGAAATTGCTATTTAGCTCCTCTGTTCACTTTTAGATAATTATGTCCTGTAGCTGTTTAGCTGTTCATTAAACATTTCATATATCAACCCATCAGCAAATATGTGATTTGAATTACCCTAGTGTTGTGGGTTACTCTTGACTGCAGAGCTAACATCCTTTAGCACACACATCGTTAGGGATGATGTAGTCTCGTCTACCTATTTATTGTTCTATTGCTTGTTCTTTTGCTGTCACATCCAAAAGAAAAAGGAAGGAACCCAGCATCAGAAATCTTCCTGCTTCTCCAGTTCCTAGATTTATACATTTCATGGACTTGGGTTAACTCAAGTGCCAGACTTTATTCCCTTTTTGGGCATACACAGCTTTTCTGAAACCATCTGTCAAAATACCACTTGGGCTAAATTTTGGACACTGAATGCCCTCTAAAGATCCAATGGTAAAAGGTAGTACTACTGGAAAGTGACAGAACATGTGAGATGTGAGGCACCATAGCAGGCTCTTAGCTCACCAACCATAAGCCTGGAAAGGAGACTGTGGGACTCCGCCACTTTTTCTTCCCCCTGCTTTTTAGTCACAGGTTCCCAGCACACCATTTTCAACCCAACAGAAGGTTTGAAAGCAATGGGTTTACCTCATCATATTCTGGAGCCTCTATAACTGTGGGTTCAAATAAACTCTTTCTCGTTATAAGTTATTTAGCACCCTCATCTACTGACCATACACATGAGGGATTAGTTGCGCGATCATCACTCACTACAGAGGTATGTCTTTCAGTCTTCATGTTAGTACCATGTATCTCTCATACAGGGACTTTTACTTCTGTTATTTCCTTTCAAAATTAGCTTAATGTTTCATGTGCCTTGAATTTAGGATGAATTTTTCTGCTTCTCCAAAAGGTGTTGTTACAGTTTTGCTAGAATACACGAATCTGCAGATCATTGGCAATCTTAACATTCCAAGTCTTCCAAGAAATTAATAGGAAATGTCTTTTCATGCATTGCTATTTTCTTTACTTTCCACAGCATCTTGTAGTTTCCAGTGTACAAGTCTTCCATTGCCCTGGTTGGGAACACTGTTATTTTGGTGTTATTCTAAATGGGCAGTAATAGATTCTATGTTGAGGTCAAGAGGACAGCAACTTCTGATCATACGGCATTCAAAGGCTTCTACTAGCTTGGCAGTGGTGGCGTACACTTTTAATTCCTGAACGGGGAGGTAGAGGCAGGTGGATCTCTGTGAGACCAGCCTGCTGGTCTACAGAGTAAGTGCCAGGACAGGTTCCAAAGCTACACAGAGAAACCCTGTCTCAAAAAAAAAAAAAAAAAAAAAAAAAAGGCTTCCACTGCTGTCCAAACCATCAAGGGGTATTAAACAAAGAACCTGCCTGCCTGTCTGCCTAAGGGTATTGGATGGAATCATGAATCGCAGCCATGTCTAACATATCTGCCAGAAATCTAAACAGATAAATTCAGAGGCCATTTGGCTGCCTTGGTCACAATGATAAATTCCTGAAGCCACTTGAGAAACCCTAGGTGAGACACACAGATCAACCACTTAATGAATCCAGCCACACTGCTATTCCACAAAAAGACTAGCAAATAAAATATTTATCTGAAGCCAGGCCTGGTGAAATGTTCAATCCGTGGGACTTATATTGTAGAAAGAGGAACTGACTATTATAGATTGTCCTCTGATATCCAAATGTGTGCTGTGGCACATGCATGTCCATACAAACACTCAAACATAAAAAATAAATAAATGTGATCTTAAAGCATTTAAAGCCATTAAGTCGGAGGATGGTTCCAAAGACTACTGAATCACAGTTAATCCATCTCACTCACTATTTCTTATCTGTAGTATTTTATCCACCACCCATTGTATGCTCATTTTAAGCCACCCAAGAGGTTAAGATTTATTCTGAAACAAGACAGAATTCTTTGATGCTAAATATTCTACATTATTCATCAAGCTCATGAATGATTTACAGTTAGAATGTCAGCATTCTAAATAATTTATGTATTTCTTAAGTAGATGGATTAAAATAAAATCTTACCAGAACAAAAGAAATACAGATTTTGTTTTTCTAAGTTCTTCAACATTGAAAAAAAATGGTAAACAGATACTGCAATTGCTTTCACGCTCACCCATGGAACACAATGCTAACATCTACCAGTGACTATTAGTAAACTTACTGAGGAGAGATTTTTAATTCTTAATGCTTCATTATGAAAAGAACTCAAGTAATGAAGACATTTAGGAGAAAAGCATTCAAACATAAAAATATTTGTAATCCCAGGCCAACAAAATAGCTCAGTGGGTAAAGACACCTGACCCCACCCACACCCAGCTACCCAAGTACAAAACCTGGAACTCACATGGGGGAAGTGAGAGCCAACTTTTGGCTTCTGGTTTCTAAACACACAGAGAGAGAGACAGACAGAGAGAGAGAGAGACAGAGAGAGAGACAGACAGAGAAAGACAGAGAGAGACAGAGAGAGACAGAGAGAGAGAAGGAGAGAATGGGGGAAAGAGGGGGAGAGAGGGGGGAGAGAGCGAGAGATAGAAAGAGAGAGAGAAGGAGAGAGGGGGGAGAGAGAGAGAGAGAGAGAGGGAGGGAGGGAGGGAGAGCCCATACATATACACATATGTAGCACAAGAAAGATAAAAGACCCAGAGACAGATATTGGGGTTCAAGCTGCAAGCTGAAGATCAGAAAAGTAAAGCAGCTGGCCACTAGCTCTTATCTCTACCTCAGCTCAGATTAAAGGGGGCGATCCTCAACTGTTCCCGACTTCACTGCTCCTGAGATTCACTCAGACAGCTATGCTCTCCTCAACAGGGCTAGAGACTCTATGCCTTCCTATCTCCAGTATGGCTGGAGAATGAATGTCAGCCCTGAAACCCTGTTCCTGAATTAAATACCTTTCATGAGTCCTGAGATTAAAGGTGTGTGAACCCAAGTGCTGAGATCATCTTTGTGTGAGCTATTTCTCGTGTCTGTCAGTGTGACTTTGAATTAACAGAGATCTGTCTATCGCTACCTCCCAAGTGGTGGAATTAAAGGAGTGTACCACCACCTGATTCCACAGCTTGAGGCTGGCTTTGCTTTCTGAATCCTCAGGCAAGCTTTAATAAATTATAAATAATATATCACCACACACATATACATAAGATACACAAAAATACACACATACACAAAAATAAAGGTGATTTTAAAAGTCACTACTTTTAATTATAATCTCAAATTATTTATCATAACATCTAAAAAAGTGGGTTAATACTACTTAAAAATTTAAGATGTTTCTATTACATTTTATTTGCTTATAAATACCATGTCTGCTAATAAATATAATTATAAATGATTATACTTTTATTTGGAAAATTACTATTCCTTAATACTTTGCAAAAGTAAAAAGGTATTTAAAAGTTGCTGAAAAAAAATTTACTGCATTTTTTCCATCAAAGAATTCATCGTGAGAACTTAAAAGTTTTTCAAGTTCTCTAAACAAATGCATTAAGATTTATATGTATTCTTTGCATTCTTTCAAGAAACAAATAATAATGAACCAAATAGAAGAAATAAAGGAAATGAAATAAAACACACACTAGGGCACAGTTTTACACTGAGCTCCATGTTAACCAGACACAGTTTTACACTGAGCTCCATGTTAACCAGACACAGTTTTACACTGAGCTCCATGTTAACCAGAAATAGTTTTACACTGAGCTTCATATTAACCAGACACAGTTTTACACTGAGCTCCATGTTAACCAGACACAGTTTTAATGAGAAAACCACATAGAGTTAACACTCATATTGGTCATTTTCAGCGTGTCATATCAGAGTTATCTGACTCTGCATGTTTTTTGTCTTGTTTTGCTTTGATATCTGAAATGGTTACCATGTATAGTATTTTGGAGGGCCTACATGTTTCTCTAAATTTGAGCTGATTAATTTAGCAACATTTACATTTTGCTGTTAGTATAATTCCATGAGTAAGCTACAATTATAGCCCCTGCCATAGTCATACATTAATACACAGTCTATAATATACAGACACATCGTTCATATTTATGAATTATGTCCCTCAATGTGATGAAGAGTCTAGAAAAAAGAAGGAAAATGTACTTACAAAGTCAAAGTCTCCATCTTGAGGGACTCTCCAGTCATCGGGAAAAACTCTTTGTGACACAGGACAGGGCTCTCGCACACTCTGATTACAGTTTTCATGACTCTTGTTCTTGAAGCCTTGCTTATCAAAGTAGTCCATGAAAGAAGGTCTTTGTCCTTGCGGTGACGTGGCATTTCCTTAGGCAAACAGATACAGAAGGGGGTGTAAGCCTGACACTTAAGAAGGATGGCAATATTAAAGGGAGGATTACTTTTAGTGAGCCATGTAGTAAAACATTCAGTCCACAGAAGTGAAGTGGATAAGTACCCAGGCCAAATAAACATGAGGCAAATACATAAAGAGCTCAAATACTCCTGACTATAAAAAACACTTCATTACTTTAATGGAATCTTTATCATAATTCTATTAAGAATAGTACCAGTGTCAAGAAGTACATTTTAAACATTTCTGTTCTTTTATGTTTATGTCTGTTCTAATTATAATGGCAGACTTTAGGCTGTTGAGAAATTGGAGGGACTGATGACATTTTCCCTTCATCTGACTGCTTCCTTGTAAGTCTTCTAGCTGGTTCCCCTGGTCCTTGGGCTCTTATGGCTTTGCCTGTCTTATTTATATTTTGATCTCCTGAAGCCATTACTTTGGCTCAAACTGTCTTAAGCTCTATTTCCAAGTTTACAGCTGCTTGTTATTATACCACTTAGTGGAGATGTATCTAAATTAGCAGTTAACTTCTGAGGTGAAATGCAAAGCTGTTCCCACCAAACCTGTGGCTCTTCCCCTCACCCCATCTCGCCACAGCCAGTATTATCCACTCAATCCTCATAGCAAGAAGGCTGCAAATGAATTCAGACTCTCCTTTCCTCCAAAACAGACCCAAAAGTGGATTAAACAGAAGTGTTTCAATGTCTAAGCAATTTTGTTTTTGCCTATGCCCTAAGAAAAGGGACCGATGGTACTGTGGCCTCCAAACGACTTGGTTTCTGGGAACCTGATGTTGACTGCACTGTCAACACAATGACTTTCAAAATACAAACAAACCATGCCATTCTGCTACTCAGACTCTTTTGATGGCTTATTTTTTCTATTGAACAATTATAGTAAAAAATAAACATTTGAAATAACTAATTTTTTTTTTTTTTTAGTCTTGTGGTTAAGGTCTTGATCAGTAGTTTCCAAATTGGATTCCTTAAAGCCCCAGGGCTTCAAAAACTGTCCCGGAGACCACCAAGAAGGCATTCTCATTTAACTCTGCAGCTAGAAAGTGAGCTCCTTCCTTTTAAGGACTTCCTGGTGGTGGGGAGGAGAGTGGGGGGTGGGGTGGGTGATGGCAAGTGACTCAACTTGTCCTGTCACTTATGTTCACGCTCCAAGTAAGCTCCTCTCACATACTTGCCATTCAGATATAAGACAAAGGTGACCGCTCTGTCTTTGCTGTATGCTCGGGTGAAACAGCACTGCTCATGTGGCATGTTCCTCAGACTCACTGCCATCCTGTTTACTTCCCTATGGGGACACAGCAGACTGGCAATGCTGTGCGTTAAGACAATGGTCCTAACAGTGACCTGGCCAGCTTAGAATGCACTTGCAATAGTACATGCAGCTTCACAATGGCAGCTAAGGAACACCACTGGCTGGAGATGGGATATGGAGCCATTTTCAACAAAAGAATGCAATGCTAAAAGGCCCACTGTCAGTCTCCAACAGAGGATGAATCAGAGTCATAAATATACTTTCTGTCATAAATTCAAGAGTCAGGGATTTTTAACTAAAAAAAAAAAAGTGACAATGTCAAACTCGAATGTGATAGCTTTTGTTGTATCTAACTGTATTTTATCAGGTTTTATTATTATCCCTTGGAAGCCTGTTTGTTTTCTAATGAGAGAGAGAAAAGGAATGGATTTGAATGGGAGGGGAGGTGGGGAGGAACCAGCAGGAGTAGGGGGAGGGGAATCCATAATTAGGATATATCATGTAAGAAAAAAATCCACTCTCAATAAAAAAGGAAAGAGTGGGTTAGAGAGCTGGAGCTATGACGCAGGCATCCATCTTCTCCTTCCTGTCCCTACCTCATCAGTCCCTGTGTGTTTATTTGGCACATTTGGACTGTACATAAGTTTGCTCAGGTAAATATGAAACAGGAGTTATACTGCATGGATTCGTCTAAAATGTCTCATTGCTTTAAAATGATAAGATTTTCTCCTAACACTATACAGTGTTCACTAGTTCCATATTGGGGAAGTAGATTATTTTAAATGGTAAACCACATATAGCATAAAACTTATACCTCATTCCTAATATATATCTAAAATGCTAAAAGTAGGGTCATGTAGACATATTTGTACATCCATGTTCACCCATGTTCACGGCCAAAAGTTGCATTTTAGACATTTGTTGACTCTGTAAGAGTTATTGGAAAACATTAATCTTTTGTTAAAAGAAAAAAGTCTTCAAAACTAAAAGCAGGATTACTTCAGGAGGATTTCCTTTCTCAGGAGTGGAGGAAGGGCCGAGTGAGAGCTAGCACTTCTGGCTGAGTCAGGGAACTAGAAGTACAATCAAATATAAGCAGTGGAAAGAGAAAGGGTAAAGGCAGATGGGTCCCCAGGGCCCGATAACGAAGTGGGGAGGGACTCCTCAGAACACTGCAGCCACAGAGCCACCATCCCTGTCAGCGGCTCTCCCGCCCCAGAGCCTCTCTCTAGTCTGAGGCCTTCCTTCCTGTCAGGAGGTGACACAATTCTGACATGAAATTATGAGAGTTTCCAAAACGTAGAAAGGTCAAGGTGATGCCTGCATGGAGCCTCCACCCTTACGGTCTAGTCTCCTGGGTGTGGGAAGGTACTCTACAGGCTACGGAAAGAGAAACCAGAGACATCAACCCAGCTACAAAACCCTCAACCTGCCCTGCCTACAAGATGTGCTGGGGCAAAGGCACACAGAACTGTGGGAGTGGCCAATCAATGTCTGGTTTAACTCAAGGCCCATGTCACAAGAGGGAGCCCATGCTCTGGATGGCCAGGGACAGGAGATTGGCTAGCCCAGAGACCTGGGGTAGCACCGAACATGATTGGCTGAGAAAAAAAAAAAGAAAAAGAAAAATCAAAGATTCCTAATGATATTCTACTATACTCAAAGATGTGTGCCTTGTCCAGTTGTCATCAGAGAGGCGCCCTCTGGCAGCAGATGGCAGTGGGTGCAGAGACCCACAGCCAGACATTATGAAAAGACAGGGTATAAAATGAAGGTCTCCATTTGTGTCCCTCCCATCTGAACTTGAGGAACCCTGCACAAGAGTCAGAGGGGACAGAGGACACCAGTAGAACACAGCCCACAGAATCAACTCTTAGGGGCTCGCAGAGACAGAGCAGCAGTCATGATGGAGCCCGCATGAGTCTGCCCTAGGTCTTCTGCAGACACGATGTGGTTGTGTATCTTGGGGCTTTTGTGGGACTCCTAACAATGGGAGTGGGGACCAGCTCTTGGGACACTTTCCCTCTTACTGGGTTGCCTAGTACAGCCTTGATATGAACGTTTGTGCCCAGTCTTATTGCATCTTGTAATGCTATGTTTGGTTGATATCCCTGGAGGAGGAATGGATCTGAGAGGGAAGGGAGGTATGTGGGGGTGGAATGGGGGGGGAAGGAGTGGATGGAGGGGAAGCTATGATCAGGATGTACTGTATAGAAGAATAAACAAGAAGAAAAATGAGGCCAGCAGTGGTGGCTCACGCCTTTAGTCCCAGCACTCGGAGGCAGAGGCAGAGGCAGGCAGTTCTCTGTGAGTTTGAGGCCAGCCTGGTCTACAAAGTTACACAGAGAAACCCTGTCTTGAAAACAAAACAAAACAAAATAAAAACAAACAATCAAAAAACAAAAAAGAAAAAAAGGAAAGGAAAGGAACGAAATGAAAAGAAAATGGCTGAGCATTACTGTCCCTTAAAATTTCTATTTAGCTGAGGCCATAGTCTGCAAGTTAAAATGCCAGAACCAACAGGGGACATGGGGCTAGAGAGATGGCTCAGTGATTAAGAGCATTTGCTGATATTGCAGAGGAACAAAGCCCCAGCACTTACACGGTGTCTCTACCATCAGTAACTCTAGTTCTGGAGTCTCCAGAGTCATCATCTACTGACCTCCTCACACAGCAGGCACACACAGGGCACATGGACATGTGAGTAAAATCAAACACAGACAAGAATAATTCTTAAAGAATAGAAATGGTGCAGACAAAAACTTAAAAGACATTTAACACACACATTAAATAAATGATATCACCTATCCCTACTAAAATAGGAGTCTGGACAATAATCCACTAAGTCAGAAATTAGCATTCATATGGCGAGTTAACAAATCTAAAAATCAACAAAAACAAGAGAAGGCAGCCTGCTCCATTAAGTTTTTCTTTTTGGATGACTTCACAACCACATTTCTATCCAAATGCATGTGCTTGCATATCTAAATATTTTCTATTCTTACTTTATAACTCACTATTGACATTTAGACTGTGCCTTGTTCTACATAAAACCCATTATTGGTTTTTAACATTCTAAAGAGGAAAGTAAACTAAGTTTGTTTTGAAGTTAACGGGGAGGCAGCTGCAACTGTCTAGTTACTATTTTACTGTACAATACGAAACACATGCCACAGTGTACATCCGAGTCTCCAGGGGGCAAAGAGGATGATGTTTCTCCCTTGCAACCGAGGGACCTTGCAATGAGGATGAAAGAGGCAGTCATATGATTGTGGTTGCTATGGCAAACACTGTCTTACAACACTGTGAGAATAACAACAGAAAACTGACATCAGGTTCTCCAGCTGCAGTTAAATTTCGACCCTAGCTTATTAAAATTCACTTTATTGTAATAATAAACTTAATATTTGAAATTACTTAGTTCCTCAACTTTGGCTCAATTCTTTCAACGCTCTTGCTTATATAACCAAAAACCCATTAGCAACAAAGGAAAAAATAGCCGCCACTCATTTCCCTCTGTGCCTGTGAAACTTTAAACAGAAAGCTGTTTTCTATCTCAATCATTCCTTTAAACATTTACAAGGATACTAAATTATGTGGAAAATAATTTTGTAAAATATGTCAATCCACCATAATTATTCATTAATGTTCCTAGTTTGCATATGTCTTCTAAGAAAACAGATCTTCATGAAAAGATATATATATATGCAATTTAAAAATAATTTAACAAAATGCAGTTTGATTTTGTCATTTCTTAGAATGGTGTCACAAAGATACTCAAGTATAAAGAATGAAATAACAACTCATAGATGCAGCACAGTATATGTCAGCACCAAATATTTGTGGATATTAATTACCTCACTGTGCTTCTCCAAGTACTTTAAAATGTGAGTGCTGTATCTGATTAATAATTGCCAAGAATTTAGTCAATACATACAGAATCAGGATGGCAGAGAAGCTACTAATACCATTTCCCCTTAACGTTACCACAGTGTATTTTAAAATAACAGAGGATCCACCCAATGCAGGGAAGATTCAGGGCCTAGTTATGAGGAAGGTGAGAAGTTCAGAAAGAACAGCTGCTCAGAAGGCCAGCAGGACCCAACTGTCCAGCAGAGGGTCTGGGAACAGTCAAGAAGGACCCCAGTGTGCTTGAGGCAGTTGTGCAGAGAACCCTGGCCAGCTGTTTTCCATCTCCAACGAGGGCACAATAGGAGGAAACAGACAAATTGAAGCCCGAGCTTTTGGTTAAACAAAAAGAATAGAGTAATAAACATAGCAATTGTGTGTCCATGGAAATCTTGCTTTGGAGGCCTTCAGCAGATACTCACTGCTAAGGGAAGACCAGCATTTCTATGTTTAGCTTGTGCTTTGCAGCAGTAAAATAGATTCCATACAACCAAGATACACTATCCAACAGTCTTGAGCTAGCTCATGCTACATCAAACACCTCAGGCCCAGGGCACCACACAACCAAGATGCACTGTCTAAAGGTCTTGAGCTAGCTCATGCTACATCAAACACCTCAGGCCTAGGGCATACAGACAAGTAGAGCATGTTCCATGCCCACAGGGAGGTCCAGACCACTGTAACCACACCATACACAGCTGGATACCTACCACCTCTAGAGTAAAATGAAGGGTTCCTAATGGTCCAGTAATATCCTGGGTATTTGCAACAAATTGCAGGAGAGGGAGGGTTTATGTTGTCATATTTACTGCCTTTTCTTGGCGAAATTGACCTTATGAGTTAAAGAAGCATATACTGTTTTTGTTTTTCCTTCAAAGTTATTTTCTCCCTTCTCCTTGCCCTCCCTCCCTTCCCAGGCCTTCCTGAATATCTGTGTATGCCACATTTGTACTTCTGGAGCCAAAGGTGATGGATGTCTTCTTTAAATCACTTTCCACCTTAATTTTCAGACATGGGTTCTTTTATTATTTTTTGTATTTATTTATTTTTGTTTTGTTTTGACATGACAACCAGTTTCCCCTCCCTCCTCTCCTCCCAGTCAACCAGCCATGGTATATCAAGTTTCAGTGAGACTAGGCACCTCCTCTCCTATTAAGGCTGGATAAGGTAACCTAGTAGGAGGAAAGGGTCCCAGAATCAGGCAGCAGAGTCAGAGACAGCTTCTGCTCCTACTGTTAGGAGTCCCACAAGAAGATCAAGCTACACAACTGCTACATATATGCACTGGGCATAAATTAGTCCCACGCAAGCTCCCTGGTTGTCAGTTCAGTCTCTGTGAGCTCCTATGAACCTGTGTTAGTTGATTAGAGCTGGAGAGATGGCTCAGCCATTAAAGGGTAGGCTCACAACCAAAATAGAAGAGATAGGGTTTCTTGAGTCTAGAGGTCAATAACTGGATAGAATGACTGATCAGCAATAGGATGTCCCTGCCTCCACCTCCCTCATGCTAGGATTTTGGGTACACCACGCCCAGCTTTTAAAGTAGGTGTTAGGAATCAAAGTCAGGTCCTCAGGCTAACACAGCATGTTCTTTACTAAGCCACCTCCCCAGCCCTAGTTAATCACTTCTTAGTGATTCATTCCTTTGGCTCAAGACTTTGTAATTATGGGGGGAAAATCATTTCATGAGCATTAAATAGCACTAGGTATTTATACATTTGTATCTGATCCTTCTGTAAGACAGATATTTGAAAACTGGGGAAGAAGAGAAAGTGGATGCTCAGACAAGCCACCTTTCACAGTGCTGCCTGATGACAACAGAGGATGCTGGAGTAGAGTCAGCTAATGCTTGGGCTTCCCTTCTTGGTCTTTCTTGCAAACCTTTCTGAATCAATGTTATCTTTTCACAGGATGACCTTCCCCAAATGTAAAGCAGAACTGCATATGCTTTCTTTCATTAATTAGATAAAACTGTGCATGAATGGATGTGGGGGTGGGAGCCCAATATAAATTTCTGATATATATCTACATATATATACACATATACTCATCTATCAGATACATAAGTACATAAAAATAAATCTTTAAATATGTATCATTTAAAATTATTTAACTCAGAATTTAGTAACTGATAAACAGTCATGAAATCTTAATGTAAATAAGTCCTATGAAATCTAAACTGATCAGATATTTCGCCACCTGTTCCTAATGCACCATCTAGTGCCTCAGTGAGTGCTGGGAGCTCTCGTTCTTGTCAATTATTCCAGCTATATGCTAAGCATAACAGTCCAGATGAATCCCTCCACGTGAGATACAGTGAAGCTGTCATTTCCTTGTTCTAAAAAGGGATTATGAGTCTGGCTGCATTTCAGGCGTGCTTATAGCATTGGTTGTTTTTGCTGTTATTTTCCTTTCTTTCTCTCCTTCCTTTTGTGTTAAACAGAAATGTCCAGGCCTTGCTTCATCCCACAGAAGCAGCAGCATCTCTGAAGGACAATTACTGTGGTGCACATTTGTGAGGTTGGTGGTTTGGACGAACAGCCAAGGTTATCTTGAAAATCAACTTAACTTCTCCAATCCATGGATTCTATTTTGGGAGTTTGTGTGTGTGTGTGTGTGTGTGTGTGTGTGTGTGTGTGTGTGTGTGTGTGTGTGTATTTGTGTGGCATTTGCAATTTTCATAAACTTACATCTTAAAATTAAAAGCTACAGCTAACTAAAGATGTTGAGCAGGCCAAGGCTGAGGCCCAGCCTCTATAACAAACAACGAGGAACCCCTGGATAAGAGGAATTTATTCTTTAGCTCTGTGGTTGAGTGAAACTAAAAACCATGGCCATCAGCCTCTGGGCTATAAGACAAACACTGTATTTCCTAGAATTCCTTGCAACTAGAATTCTGGGAAACTGCATTATTTCACAAAAGGGCAAGTAAAAGAATAACCAGAGGCCATATCCTTCAGCTAATTCTTTCTAGCAAGCATGGTCCGGGGCTCTTAGGGTCTTTACAGCCGCATCCTGGCATCAAGTCACCAGCTCCACAGGTGATTAAAATGAATGCAACAGTGCACTAGTAAGGTCCATCTGTGTTAGCGACAACAGCAGCACGAATCTGGCACAGCAGTAGCCACAGTTCCTACACAGGCTCACTCCTGGGCCTAGTCTTCCCACTTAGCCTTCTCTTCCAACCTGACCATTGGTTTTGGTAGCATCTACACTTTTTAAAGTGTCTAGACTTGGGGCTGGAGAGGAGGCCCAGCAATCAGGAGCATATGCTGCTTCTGCAGAAGGCATGGGTTCAGTTCCCAGCACCCACACGGAGGAGGCTCAGATCCTCCTTCATGACTTCAGTTCCAGGGATCAGACATCTTCTGACTTCTGCAGACACACAGTACACAAAACACCCTCATAAATCATAAAATAAATCTTAAAATGTCTAGAGACACCGTCTATTTCTTCCAATACAGTGCAGTTGATTTAAACACGTTGAGATACAATTCTCACCTCAAGTTAACTCAATATAGCCCCAGCCAGGAGACACAACATCACCTGGGTACTCATCTCAACAGAGGTCTGTCAGTCCCTGCCTCTCTGTCACTTAAAAACAGTGGTAGGCAGTGGAATGTAAACCCACATGGAAGGGAGAAATGCGGAAGAACAAGCAATAGCTACAGAGATGGTCAATGTTCTTCTCCTGTCACTGCAACACTATGTGTCCTGTACTGCTTGCTGACTGCAGGTCTGACTGGGGCGGGCAGTCCATGAAAGGATTTACAACTTCTGCGTTCCTCACTGCAGAAGCAGCTGTAAGCACACGGAACTGGGCCTTCTCTGTGAGTATGTCCTCCAAGTAAGCCTTCCTTCCTAGGGTTTCATCTCCAGCTTGTACTACCGTCTCTTTGTTTAACTGATAATTTAGACAGTGTGCAATAATATTATGTTATATTTATTGAAACAAATTTTTAAGTTTTCTTTTTTAATTGGAAAAGTAAATGTTAGAAACACTATCCTCTCCTTAAAATATTTCACAAATTAAATTATGGGTTTGTAGCTTGTAACAGAAAAAAGTTCCATAACTCTAAGCTAAAGATGTGTGTGTGTGTGTGTGTGTGTGTGTGTATACATGTGTACACTTTAATATATACGTTATAGCTTTTTTAAGGCTGACTTTTGCTATTAAGTAAGCTCAAAACAAAATTTTCCATAACTTCTAAAAATGAAAACAGAATTTATCCTGATTTCAATGTGGGCACACTTTCAAAAGAGACTAGCATCATTCAGTGAGAAGCAGTCACATACTTTTCATAGTTCCATCTTCCTCTTCCTCATCCTCACTGTTTATGACCATGGTCCCCAGGTCCGACTCTAACACCGTGCTGCTATGTTCAATCATCGTCTGGGCCCCTTCGCTCATCGTGCTGGTGGCCCGCATTGTACCCACACTCTCTGAACTAGTCTTCACCATAGTGTGGGAGTCCAGCTCATCTTCATCCTGTGGGCAAAATATCATAGTGAACAAATGCCTCTCAAGATAGATGGGTCTTTTCACTCTGAGTAAGAACATACACACACTTTTTCTAACGACAAAGTGCCATTGCTATTATAATACTCAACAGTGCTAAAGGCAGGGATTCAAAGAGATACTGGCATACCAGTGTCCACAGCAGCATTATTTACAGCAGTCAAAAGGTAGAAAAAACCTAAGTTTTTACCTTCAAATGAACGCAACATTCAGCCTTATCATTCAGCCTTAAAAGAGACTGAAATTTCAACACACACTGTGCTGCAATATGGATAATCGTCTGTGTGTGTGTGTGAGAGAGAGAGAGAGAGAGAGAGAGAGAGAGAGAGAGAGAGAGAGAGAGAGAGAGAGAGAGAGAAAAGGCATGCTGACTCTACTCTGTTTAGCTGATAAACCCCTACACTGGTTTCTACAGTAGCTATATCATTTTATATTACCAACAGCAGTGCCATGAGCTCTAATTTCTCTATTTCCTCATCAATATTCATTATTTTCAAATTAAAAAATGGTCATATTAATGGGTAGAAGCAGCAGTTACTTGTTTGATTTATATTCTCTAATTAGCAGTGATATTGAGCAATCATTCACATATTTAACAGCTCATTTGTAAATCTTCTTTAGAAAAGTGTCTACTGAAGCCCTTTGCTTCTTTCTTTCTTTTATGGATTTTTTTGAGGCACAGTCTCACTGTGAATCCCAGGCTAGACCTGAACTGGTAGTTCCTGGCCCCTACCTCCTAAGTGCTGGGATTATGTGCCACCATGTCTAGCTTCCTTTGCAAAGTTTGAATCAGATTGCTTGTTGTTGTAGAGCTGTCAACATTCTAGACTTATACAATCTAAAGATTAACCCTTTATATGATTTACAAATATTTCTTTTCCTGTGAGTTGTCCTTTCACTCT
Source organism: Cricetiscus sungorus (assembly GCA_030556225.1). NCBI lineage: Eukaryota > Metazoa > Chordata > Mammalia > Rodentia > Cricetidae > Cricetiscus > Cricetiscus sungorus. The sequence continues at coordinate 30,299,011 of JANBXA010000366.1, read as the reverse complement.
CTAGATGGTACCTTTTGACATGCAATGTTTTCATCTTAAAGAAATCCAATTTAGCTTTTTTCCTTTTCTGCTTTTGTTGTCCTATCCTAACCAATAATTTTCAGCATTTCCCAGAAGAAGTAAGGCAGGCATGTAAGTGTGAAGGTACACATTTCATGCACAGATGTACATGCAGGCAAAATACCCACCATCACAAAATAGTTAAAACAGAAACTTAAAGATTAAAATATAGCTCTTTCACAGGTTTAGAAAATGCAGATGTGGAGAACAGAAACCCCAATATCGCATTCTCAGCAAGTTGGGTGACCCGCAGTGACAGTAGCTGTTTAATACCCTCCTCTGCCCGAGCCTTACCACTAAGTCTGGCCATTGTGTCTCAAGCCTGAGCGTTTCCTCACAGCCCTAGTCCTCACTCTCATGCTTTCGCTGGCTGACACGTCCTTATTTACTACTTAGATGTCTAAGGATGTCTAAAACTCGGGATTTCCAAATCAGACATATTTGCATTTGTCTCTCTAGTGTTTCCAGTGTTTCTTGTTTGCTGGGATCACCAGCAACCCACACCACATAGCTCGTGACCCTCTTCAGGTGCCCAGGGACAGCACTTTGATGCCGAATGCACTCATTCTTTTACTCTCTATAACCAACAGCGGTGCTTCAGGAAAAACCAAATTTCTCCCAGTTGAAGTCTTCTTTTTCTGTTCCTGTGGCTACTGATCCTGCTGCCCATTTGATGCCTTCGTTAGCTCATGCAACATCCCGACTGAAAGCTCTGACTTCCCAAAATTACACAGATGTTCATTCAATTCCTGTTTCAAATGGCTTAGCAGGCAAAGATTCCCACAAACATTTAAACCCTGCACTCTAGTTTTTGTCACTGTAGCACTGGTGTTATGTTGGTAAAATGAAGAAGCTGTGAAAGCTGCCTGCCTGCTTCATGAGAAGGGGATTTCTCTCTGTACTAGTCATGCTTGGATATTATTTGTACCATACTACTCTACCAATGGTACTTCAATGGGCCCTGGTTCTTGCCTGCATTTTAATTTCCCCTCTGCTCTTACCTTGCCATGACTATTTTCTCACTGTTCATACATCCTCCAACACAGGCAAGCCAATCTTACCTGAACGTTCACCATAATCCCCAATGCTGCTTTGCTTATTAACACTCCTGCTCTGTCCGTGCCTTCCCTACACTCAACACCCTCCCTCTGTGGTGGTTTTGACAGGATCCGGATTCGCCTAGGAAACGCACCTGTGAGAGATTATATTAGCTGAATCTTTGGCCATGCCTCTGAGGGATGATTTTGATTAGATTAATTGGAGTGGGCTGCACCACTCTCTGGACGTGGAGCCTGGACTGCATATAAAGGAAGAAGCTGGCTGAGCACCAGCACCATCACACTTTGCTTCCGACTGTGGATTCTGTATGATCAGTTGCCTCAAGTTCCTGCTGCCTTGACCTCCCAGTCTGGTGGACTATCCCTTGAATTCTAAGCTAAAATAACTCCATCATTCCTTAAATTACCTTTGCCAGAAATGGAAAGAGGAACTAATGTATACATTCGCTATACATTTAACTAAGTTCAAGTATCTTTTACATCCACAGTTAATCAGCTTTTCCTGTTTTATTTTCCAAATCAGTAGAATTTACAACAGTCAGCACACATCTTTGTATGTAAACTTATGATGTCTTAATTTAAGCCCTTATCCCATAAAAGTTTGTACAAATATAGGTGCCTTATGGATAAGAATAGACAAGAAGGCTGTATGCTGCTGAATCCATTTGTTTCACTTTGCACAGAAATGCAGGAAAAATTTAGTATTTCCTGTTTTACAAAATTATAAAAGCAATGGATTTTACAATAAGAAAGAAAATATTTTAATCCCTAATTTTATATCTGAAAAAAAAAACCCAAAACAAACCAACAACAACTAGTCCCATTGAAAGGAAGATTTCCCTAAGTTTACACACCCATTTAATACAGAACTAGAACTAAAAAATGCATTCTACTTAAATGTTCAGGTCAGAGACACGGGCTTGCAATCATAACAGTTTATTCATACGATTCCTTTGAAAAATTAGTTTGTTGTATATGTGATTGCATGTGCACAGGTCTATGTGTGCACACTCAGCCGTGTGTGTGTAAGTCAGAGGGCCACTTGCAGGATTTGGTTCTCTCCTTCTATATATGGGTCCTGAGGATAAAACTGAGGTCATCAGGCAAATGCTCCCCTCACCGAGCTATCACATCAACCCCATTTTCCAATTCTTACTCTCAGAATTCAACAAATTATTCCGTTTACATTGATCTGAACGGTATCTCTCCCTTAAACCACTAATGTGGCCTCGTGTGTGCTCTGTTTCATTCTTGCCTTTTTCAGTCTCTCAAACAACTGGGAGACTGAGTCTTTCAAAAGATCCCATCTCACTATTATACTGCTGTAAACTGTCCATCTGACTTTTCTTATGAAATCTTTATCATGGTGAAATGCGATCTGGCCTTGTAACATGTGTCAGCTCCATCTTCTGTCACATTCCTTCTTGCTCACCACACTCCAGCCATGTTGGCCTCCTTAGCTATTTCTCAAGAACTCTACAGATGTTCCTCTGTGCGTCTTTAAGCTGGCTGAGCTTCCAGACTGGAATGCTCTTCTATAAGACAGTGCAATCATTTATTTCGCTGACAACTCTACTCAGATGTGACATCTCAGAGAGGCTTTCCATGACACCACCTGAACTGACACTTCACCATTATATAAGCTAATTCGCTGTTCTTCACAGGTGGTAACTGCTCTGCTCTGCCTCCACAATGCAAGTTTGATGACAACAAGACACTTTTTTTTCAACTTCCAAATCTCCGCTATTATGATTATCTAACACTTAGTAGGTGCATGAGATTATTCACAAACAAAACAATTTATATTTCACTTACTAATTCATCCATGAGCATTTACTATACATCTGTAATGTTACCAAGTAGTTCAGCAGTATTGGAGATACAGAGATGAGTAAGACATAGTTTTGTTTCATTTGCTTCTCTAAGGAATTTAAGGTTGGGAGAAATCTTCTGACATGTGAGCAATAAATTACGAGACAGTCTCTTAAGTGCTATAAGAGAGTGTTGACAGTACAATGAGAACACAAGGGCAGGGCCTCTAAGTTTGCTTTAATAAGTGAAGAATATGCCTTGCAGAAGAAGCCATCCTGACGTCAGATCTTTTCCCCTTAAAATATTAAACTTTTAACAACATAAAGTAACTATACAGAGTTACAGGACATAGCAGAACATTTTGATGCATATATGCAAAACACATGATAACATCAGGGGTTTATTGCTTCCATTACTTAAGTGTTTGGGACTGCTGAGATTCTGTCTTCAATAAGTCTCAGAGGAGGAGAAGGTTATGAACAAACACAAATGTAAATGTGGGTGGACTGTTCTGTATTCCACCTTTTCCCGTGTGAGCTGCTCTTGGATACATCCTTTCTCAGCACACAAACTCCAGGACTGAATTCCATAGAACTTTTCCCAAGACATCTTGTTGCTATGCTGACTATACACTTCCTATAACATGCTTTCACTGTCTGTATGCCTCACTCACCTGAGTCCCCAGTTACATTCTAAAATCTGAGAGCAGTGCTACAATGCAACAGTTTCATTCTTGATGTCCAGTATAAAGCACTGTTCTTTAAATGTCACCAAATGAAATGCTAAAGCCCTCATTTGGGGACAATATTACATAAAGTTATAGAGACACAAAGTTTTATTTAAAATATCTTTGTGTGAATGGGTGAGCCTGCTCCAATATTGTGAGCATGGGAGAGCTGTTTCCACTACTGAGTTAACAGATGAGGAAGATGTCAATAAGCAGACTGACTTATGCTTGAGTCTTTTATTAATTTTTAGAAATCAGGATTTATGCTTTCTGGTATATCTCACTGAGAATATAGGAGAAGTTCCTTTCCATCAGCTTCATTTTAATTATAACATCTTGTCATCATTGTCATTGTTACAACCACATTACTCCCCAAACATTAAATCTTTTCTTATGCATTGAACCATTTTTCTTTTCTTCATGTATTTTCTTCAACGTTATGATCATTATGGTCAATGAGAACTGTAACTTCCTGTTGGTACAAAACGGGTCCCTACCCTCTGTACCGTCTGTGCTGGTGCTGAGTCTGCACCAGGGACAGGGACAGTCTGCACCTTCAAATTCACAAATTAAATATAAAATTACAAAACTACTAAATTTAGAAAGAAAGGCTCTGTGACATTTTATATGTAGTCACTTTGCTAAAAGTAATTTATAAATACAAAGCCAAAAAAAGGGGGGGGGTAATTAAAAGTAACACAAATGTTCAATTCACAAACATGAGTGGAACATGGTGATTAATGAAATGCAGATGGTAAGGTAATTATTTTATGTGAAATTAGAAAACCAAAACGCTAATAAATTGGGTAATGGTGTTGAAAACTTTACAGCAACACTTTCTGTTTTTAACTTAAATCTTGTTCGCTCTGAACGTAATCTCTTGTATTTTAGATTACTGTTAATTTGGGATGGTACTTAACACTTTTAGGATATAGCAGCTACGAATGCTCCTTCGTGTCATACTTTACATGTAGACAAAGGTCTGCAGAGCAGATGCTCCCAGCTCCATCCAGTAAGGGACACAACAGCACTTACAATTGGAGGCCATCATGTGCCAGGAATGCAAAACAGAGCACGGACCATAATCCAGCTTGTGAATCGTACCGTCCACATGGAATACAAATATTTGAAAACATTATTAGGAAATCCTACTCCACTTCTGGGACAGACATGTGCTATAATAGCCTAAGGGGGGAAAACTAGATTCTTTGGATGAGGTATCTCTATATCTGTGGTATTTACTACATTAACATTTTCTAAATATCCTGTCATAATTCACTAATGTCGAAGGTATTCACACAAAGATCTTATAAAGAATTTGCAACACTAATGAGAAAATTACTCCTTTAGTAGATAATCTGTTTAAAATATTCTAACCTTTTCATTTCTCATTAAGTGCTAGGAAACTCCTTCCAAGAAGCCTCCCTTTTGAATTGGCATCCACTTATTTTGCCTCCTGTCTAACACAGCACCCTACACAGCAGATGAAAGTAACTGCAAACTTGTTCCAGAGTCATCTGAAACAAATTTAGTTAAAGGCTCACTGTCACAAAGACAACACCTGAATACATGAACTACTGGGGACAGTAAGAGATAAGGGTGTCTGCTGCTCAGGGTTAAACATCAAAAATAGTTAGTAGCCTTCTAGTCTGAGGGGGTTGTGAAGGCAGAAATATTCTGCCTATAATGGAAATAAGGTGAATATGATACCATTAGGAAATAGGTCATAGCAATTTGGAGTTGGTATGAACTGCGTGACCAAAGAGTGATAGGAACCTTGGAAATGAAGGATAAGTTAGAGAACACGACTGAAGAGGAAGCTGGAATCGGTCATTTGTGAGATCCAGATGTCACGGTAATTAGAGCCCATGCTAAAGGGCGGTGAGTACTGGCAGAAATTTTATAAGCCAAGTTTGAAAGAAATCATGAAGGGAAATCAGTATTCTAAAAGCCTTTTGTGCAAATATAATGGTTCAAAAATAACCTCAATATGCTGGACCTAAAGAGAGCAAACTGACCCTAAAAGTGTGTGTGTGTGTGTGTGTGAGAGAGAGAGAGAGAGAGAGAGAGAGAGAGAGAGAGAGAGAGAGAGAGAGAGAGAGAGACTGAAAAGTAGTATATAACACTAGTTATTTGTAAGCAAAAGTGATGTAATGGCGTTTGCCACTTTAGCACCAGTGAAAGAATCAAAAATGGACTCTCTGTGGTGAAAGAGCTGAGAAGTCAACTAGGCGTGGACGGTTTAAGGTCACTGAGATGAGCAGACAGGGATGGGAACCTCCTTCCTCTCTGCACTAACGGTAAGCTCTGGATGCTGGTGGCTGTGGTGGCGAGTGAGAAACGGCCCCCACTGTGCACACTTGGTTCCCAGCCGGAAGCACTGTTCGGGGAGATTATGGATCTCTAAACACGGAGCCTGGCTAAAATGAGAATGTCACTTGGGGTGGGCTCTGAGAGTGTTATAGCCATGTGAGCAGCCACCTTACTGTGCTGGCTGCCACGGCCAAGCCTCTCCATTTCCATTCCGCACTCTCCTTCTGGAGCCATTAGCACAGTAAACTCCCCATCTACAGTCCCTTTTTAAGCCATAGTATTTTATCCTAACAGAGAAGTAACTAACTCAGTGAATCATTGATGTTAACATACTAACCCTAAGTCAAAAAATATATAAAATTAGTTCAGCCAGAAAAGGTGAAAATCAAACAGTAACACTGTAGATTTGTTTAAATGTCCCCAGTTATGGAGGAAACCCCCGAATTACTCCTAGAGCAAGGCTGCTGAAGTGACCCTATGGAACAAACCAGTGAATCCCACTTACTCATGTAGGAAGGACAGCCCTGCCCTTGTTCCTGATACACAGAGCCCCATCTGCTGTATTTGCGCACAATATGGCCATTAAAAGCTGCTTAAGTGTGGCCTCACTAGTACCATATTCACCTAACCTGTGATAAATACCACTGAGAAAACACCAGAATATTCTCCTTAATGAGCAGTCCTTAAGCATTAGCTTTGTTTTTGTTTTTTCCTGAGTCAGGGCTGTGTAGCCCTGGCTGTCCTGGAACTTGCTCTGTAGACCAGGCTGGCCTCAAACTCACAAAGATCCGTCTGCCTCTGCCTCCCCAGTGCTGGAATTAAAGGCATGCACCACCACCACCCAGCTTAAGCACTTTTTCTAGATCAGCTTGCAAAACAGTATAACTTGGTATTCAGTCACTATATTATATTATAGAGACTTGTGGTTCCCGAGAATCTACACAAAGAATGAACTCTCTTCCCATTGCTCTTAGTAGGTGGTCCTTCTACTTCAGTGCAAAACCAGCCCAGCAGCACAAGCAGCTACTGTCTCTAACAAACAGAAACCTGATGGATCCCTAACTTTTTGCACATTCACAGGCATGTCTTAAATGATACCCAAGCTTTCAGAAACTCCAGAAGTCAGGAAAGACTTGTTCATCAGTGAGACAGAGAGCGAGTGGGCAGGACGGCAGAGGTTCACGGTGCAAGACTGCACAAGCTCTTGGCATTGTATGAAAAGTTTTCAAATGAGAGATTATTCCCCCCCCCCCGTGCATAACGCTGATGCACAGCATAATACATTAAGTGGTAAAAGTAAGTACGACTTTTACTTTTTTCTACCAGAGCCAAAAATCTGTCAAAAGATCCGCAAAATATAAAAGGAACTTATAAGATCAGATGTTTCATAACAATTTGATTATTGTACTGCTAGAAGCAATTTATAAAATGTCCACAAGAGGGCACCACAGACAAAAGACTAAAATTTCATTAAGGAGAGGTTCGTACAAAGGGTTATTATTACATTAACTCAGTATCTTCATTAGAAGTAGATTGGTAGCCATTGATAACTTTTAACCAAGATATATGAGACCATATATCCTGGTCTCATAATGACTATAATGACTGTGATGTCATTATAAAATGACATCACATTTTGGGGGTGGGAGAGGAGGGTGGAAGGGGGACATGAGAGGGTGGGAGAGAGGGAAAGAGGGAGGGAGAGGAAACTGGGATCGATATGTAAAATAAATAAATAAATAAATAAATAAATAAATAAATAGTGTTTACTGATGTTCCCAGAGTAACTTACAAGTTATAGATGAAGGCCAAAGAATATTTGCTAACTCCTAAAAACCAATAAAATCCAACAATGGTGAATATTCATATTACTGTACTCTAAATTGATCTTATATGAAAATTAAGATATCTTATGTTGCTAGAACACACATTAAAGGCTAATTTGTCATGAAAAAATATCTTTCTCTTACTTTACATTCCTTTGTGAAATTTTTAACACATACTTCACAGAAGAAATATTACTTAAGTACATTTAAAGTTGCTGCTACTAAATAATTTTAACAAATCAATCAGAAATACATAATGCAAAAGAAGGCAGCTTGAAATTCTAGGACCAAGGTTAGTCAGGGTAGCAAAAAGTAACCTTCTTCCAACCCAAATAGTCACATTTCACTTAAGCCCTGACAAAGAAAGATTTAAGTATCAGTGTGTGACTTATTAGGTCTGTAAATGAAGACTCGGGTTGAGAATTCCTTATACAAGATGTTCCAGCCAGAGTGTTTCAGACCTCACTAGAGTTTGTAATATTTGTCTATATACTTGATGTTTTAGGAGACCCAAATCTAAACATAAAATTCATCTATATGCAACCTATATACAAGACTAAAGATAATCTCACACAAGAGTCAGACTTGTATTCTCTATTGTGGTGCATGCCAATACTCAAAATCTGAAATTCTGGAACACTTTATAGAGTTCAGAATCTTTTCCCTTAGGAATGTTGAACCTATACATTCTGTGGTGATGATCATTTTGCAGAACTATCCTAAATAAGGAGTGAAATGCATGTAAAATTAATATAAAGTACTCATAGACAGTGATAAAAATATTTACACAGTTAACACTGTGTGTCAGTCAGTGTGCTGACACATTTTTATCCTTGAGAGCTAGAAATTAGACAATTGTGGTCAGAGAAATATTGGCATGGAGCGAAAGGCAATGTGTATGGGGCATGCACACAGCACGTGACCAGCTGAATGAAGACAGAGGAGAAAACGGTTTTTGGAGGGAACAATGGCTAAGACACAGGCTAAAGCATCAAGTCAGGCCTGGCTTTCTTTAAACACTTGGAACAATCCCCGGGGTCACTATCAATTGTAGAAAACACTCCGGCTTAAGGGCTTTCTTGATACATAAATGTGTATTATATAAATGACCTGGATGAGACATTGATACTTGAAATTAACTACTCACTAAAGCAGAAAGGCATTCAGAGTGTACTTCAATTATAGTGTCAAAATATAGTCACAGTGAAAGAATAAAGGTTCTTAAAAACAAAACAAAACAAAAACTGATTGTGATATATAAGAGTCCAAAGATAACTAGTCTTACCCTGAGGAGGAAAGTCCCAGAAGAAGGTGTGGGCAATGGGATAAATGAGCAGGCAAACAGAAAAGGAGTCTTCTGAGGGAAGTGCTTTTTCTGACTAAGCAACAGAAGCAACCTGTATTCCTTATGCACATGCCTAACTGTGGGCTCCTGTCTATCGACATCAGGGCTGTGTCTGCTTCATGATTGTGTCTGCATCATGGCCACTGTCTCCATCATGGCTGCTATCAGCAATATGGCTGCTATCTGCATCAGGACTGGTATCAATTTACTTATCGTACTCACAGGCTAACACTGTCTTAGCTTTCTTCTATACAAGTAATTACAAGTGGAGAAAAGAGATAACTCTAAAACTGGAAAAAGAAACATAGTAAACGATACAGACATAGAGTTGGAGGAAAGTGAGGCATGGCTAATGCAACAAGAAAAAAATTAAAGTTATGTAGATTGATGGGAAAAAATAAAACTATTCACAGATGACATAATTACCTGGTTAAAATTTCTATAAGTCTTACACAACAACCTCCTGAAGTAAATGGGTATGGAAAAGATGCAGAACACAAGGGCACCATGCAAAATTTCCTGTGGGCCAGTAGTAAATAACTGAAACTGGGATTAAAACTATTTTCAGTAATGTGAGAAAAGACTAAATACTTGGTGTAATATATAAAAGTTACATATATTATAGATCTGTGTTGCACTGGTACAACAATAAAGGAAGAGCTAAGGAAATTGGGAGTCATTCTATGTTGATGGAGTAGAAAAGTAAATATTTTGACATTTATTTCTAGTTTTCTGTGCTTTGCTTATTTTGTTTAGAGACAGGGTTTTGCTAGAATTTTCTAAATAGGCTGGTCTTCAACTCATGATCCACTTCTGTGTCACTTAAGGGTTTTGTTTTGTTTTGTTTGTTTTTGCCGTGAAGAGACACCATTTTCATGTTGGGAAGCATGGCACTGGCAGGCAAACAGTGCTACAGGAGCTGAGAATTCTGTATCTGGATCAGCAGGCAGCAGAAGAGTATGGGCCACTGGGCCTGGCTTGAGCTCCTGAAACCTCAGAGCCTATGCCCTGTAACACAGCAATTTTTGTTATTGTTGTTGTTGTTTGTTTTTTAAAACAGGGTTTCTCTGTATAAAGAGCCTGTCCTGAAAGTCACTCTGTAGATCAGGCTGGCCTCAAACTTACAGAGATCTGCATTCCTGATGGAAGATGTGATTCTGTATATATGTTTCTCATACTGGTTAATAAAGCACTGTGGCCAATGAGATAACAAGATAGGCGGGGCTAGGAGACCAGGAGGAGGAGAGGAGAGAGGAAGTAGTAGGGGTCGAGATGTAGCCCTGGAAGAAGCAGGACGCCTGCCGCGCGGCTCCCCCCGATAAGACGACCACATGGAAATACTTAGATAAGTAGAAATGGGTTAATGATTAAGACAGCGCTAGCCCATAAACAATAATGGTAACTGCCCAACAGGATTGTATCAAATACAGAGTCTCTGAGTGTTATTTGGGGCTGGCGCGGCTGTGGGCCCAGACTGGCAGGCTGGCAGAAACATACACGCTACACATGACTCTGCCTCCTGAGTGCTGAGATGAAAGGCATGTACCACCACCACCCAGCCAACACACCAAATTGTTAACCCTGCTAGGAAATGAAAAAAAAATAAAAAGGTATTTGCCATTAAGTGTTAATGATGTTCTAACACACACAGGCTTTGAGGAAGGGGTAAGTATGCACTGCAGACAGTTACATTTATAATCTGATTAATTTTAAAAATCTGCAATAACTCCAGTACCTCTCAAGACAAGCTATTTCCAGAGCACTTGTGAGTCATGTTCCTTGGAGGCTCAGGGAGCATGACACATGAGGAGATGAAAATAATGTAAGAGCCAAGGAGAGAAAATACACAACACAAAGATGTGTACTGAGCATCGCACAGTCACTGCACTCAGGGGCTCACTGTAGCCATGGCTATTTGCATAAGATCTGCCAATTATCATTTCATCAGAGATGAGGACAGGGCCCTCACAGATGAGGACAGGGCCCAGGAGACCTTCCTCTTCCAGAAGGACTATCGCTTGTTGAGGGAGGGTACCACACTCTTCAGTTGTGTAGCCACAAATGAGTCATCCTTGCTCCAGTGAGAAACGTCCTGCCCACCGACACTCAGGCAAGTGATTCTAATGGAACTCAGAGGGCCACACAAAGTCATGACAGCAGGAGAGGGGTCTCATGAAGGCGGTGTTACTGGGGGAAGTCGATAGGAGAGGTGACTGGAGGTATGTGAAAAGTGACTAAAATTCATTATACAAATGTATGAAACTGTCAATAAAAAGGGGGGATGAATCATATCCGTGAGACACAATTTCTCATATTCTATAATTATCAGGAATAAAAAAATAAAGGGTAAGTAGACAGTCACAGGTATACATAGCTCTGAATTTTTAATAACATATATGAAGTGGTTACCAAATATTATATTTTCCAAAAGTCATAATAAAAATTGATGGAAACTGTTATCTCTAAAAATTTAGGTCACTATTGTGGTAGAATATTACTTTAAGGTGTGTGACTTTTGTTCATGCTGCATTTATTTAACTTGGTGATTCTTTGCCTGTCCAAAATACCTGATGATCTAATAAAGAGCTGAATGGTCAACAGTGAGGCAGGAGCAAGGATAGGCAGGGCTGGCAGGCACAGAGTACAAATAGGAGAAATAAGGAGGAACAAGAAGAGTAATGAGAGAACAAGGAAGGAAGGACATCAGGGACCAGCCACATAGCCACACAGCCACCCAGCCACACAGCCAGCCAGCCACATAGCCAGCCACACAGCCAGCCACACAGCCACCTAGCCACCCAGCCACACAGCCAGCCACCCAGCCACCCAGCCACACAGCCATTGAGTAGGAAAGACAGTAAGATATGCAGATGTAAAAAAGATAAGCTGGCCAAAATCAAGTCAAGCTAAGGCCTGGCACCCATAATTAAGACTAAACCTCCTAAACCTCCATGTGTGATTTACTTGGAAGTTGGGTGGTGAGCCCCCTAAAAAAGCCAAAAGAGTAAAAAACATTTAACACAATACACTATTTTTCTCCAATTATAGTAAGCTGAACTATATAAGAATATTAAATTTGAAAAAAATACTTTGCTATTATTTCTATAACTCATAAATTCTCTGAAAATTTTGTTCACTCAGAGGAGAAAAGTAACAGCTACATTTGGCCTAAGTATGAACAGTGAATATAAAATATAAATATCTCTTAAAGCAACTCAATATAATAAGTTTCAAAGTTCCAGAAATTTGAAACCAGCAAAATTTTGATTTTATTTTAAAAGTTATGTTTACAAAAAGTTTCAGTGATCAAATGTCAGATTTGTAGTATGTCCTTACAGCTAATGAGGAGATAAGGACTGAGCCAGCATCCAGACTAGAAACAGCAAACGTGGCTAGCAAGTGCAGGTCCTCTAATATAAAGCAAAACCTGGATCTGTCCCCATGTTGAAAAAGCCTTTCATCTTTGAAATAACAGAAGGAGGCATCATGAGGAAAGATACCACTGAAAATCCATGGGTCACCACAACATCTAACCAAAACTTGCTACCACATCCTACAAAAGTCAATCCTAGGTGCCTTGCTTGCCTCAGTAAATTTCATCCAAAGAACCCCCAAAGCGTAACAAATCCAAAAGAATCCACAACTGTCACGAGACAAAGGAAACAAGATAAGCTGTGACTCACAGTAAGAGGTTGCAAACAACCTTGACACTACAAATACAGACTTTAAGGTAAGCACAATCCTGATTAGCGTGGCCATTATCCTATAGCTGTTCTGCTCTGAGAGAACAGGGCAAGCCAAGACAGTACTACTCCATAACCTAGAGCAAGTTGTGTTGTAACAGAATTGCCACTCATTCAAAGACAGTACCATTTTCTTCTACTGTTAGCACTAAAATCTTGGTATAAATGCCTTTCTTGCTTCCCACCCTGTTTGTTTGTTTGTTTTTGTAATGCTACAGAAGTTTTACTCTCCTTTCTTGGATAACTTTAATTTACAACTTGGCAGAAAAAAAAAGGAGAGTGTTACTAACTCACAGGTACTCAAAAAGGTCTTCACACTGAAAACAAAGTTTTCTACAGATTTATTTACAAAGATACATTAAGTATCAAGTTCAACAAAAAATAAACCTCATTCCAGAGAAGAAGAAAGAGAAAGGAAATGGAATTACCAAGAAACAACAACAAAATCGTAAATAAATCACACACAGAGGTGAGGGCATTTCCACAGTGAAAAAGCCAGAGGGCATGGCATGATGAAGTTTGGAAAAGTCATACCATGACACTATCATAAAAGTAGCAGGGTTAAGGAGTCAGACATTCTCAGGATGAAGTGTCCAGAATGGCACCTGCTATAGCCTCTGCATCAGGACGTGGCACAGGCACAGTCACTGAAACTCAGCCAGGCCAGGAGCCAACACTCTTTCTAGTACAGAACGCCACACCAGTGTGTGAGGCCACATGACAGTGTTGGGAGAATCCTCAGATGTGGTGCATAAGAGCAAGGAAGCAACAGAGAAAGCCTCGACCAGAAGCAGGAAACAAGGTCAGCTCTCTGCACAGGTGAAGAAAACAACTCCCTTGGGGCAGTGCTGCAGGAGGTCTGCGGACGACAGACCAGGAGTGGTGGACAAAGAAAACACGGCACAAAAAGCTACCCACGCTTCAGACCTACAGTGGCACTCACTGCTCCTGTATCGAGAAACCAGCAGAACACTGATAGTTATCAGAAATAGTATGTGGATCACAACTTTTACACTTGCAAACAGGGTTTACTGCCACAGTTGTGTGTACCACAGGGGGATGATCTCAAAGTAAGAGCTACAGAAGTAACAAGCAATGAGTTCTTTTAAGGGATTGTAATTTACAGTGGACAATTTCATCACTAAGTCACCTTTCAAAAAGCATATATTTTTAAAGCTTAAGTTAACATTCATAAAAACCTCCACTACTGCATATGCACTCGGCCGCCTAAGATGTGGAGTTTGCTGAGGGTCCCACTGTTGTTCAGGGTCCTGGGCAGCAAAACAAGCAGCAGCAGCAGCAGCAACCACCACCAAGGAAACCTCAACCTGGCCATGGTGGAGAAGTCAGAACACTAATGACGACACTCACATAGAAATGATGGCTGCATTCTGAGAACACTGCATGCATGCCCAAACACACATGCTGAAAAGCTTGGAGTTCAGAAATAAAGAAGTTAGCAGAACACTCCCACTGCCTTTCCAATGTCTCAGTACAATTTAAAAAGTCCTTTCTAAGTTAATATAAAGCAATATATTAATGTTTCAGCTAAATGTTTCTATTTAGTTGAAAGTAGTAGGCAATCTGACATATGCATAAAAACAAAAAGATTTGTGCAACTCTGACATAAAGTATTTGTTCACCATGTCACTTAATATAAAATTCTATATCTTTCATTTCCTTATGTTTTAATTAAGTTAGCATTATGACAAAGAAAATATTTGAACTTCAGTGATAAATTACTTAGCAAATTTTTAACCTACTTCTAAGGACTACAAATTCTCAGTGGTGCAATCTATGCTTTACCTTATAAATTCAATTTTTAGCACCATTCTTTTCACTTTTAAATAATCACAAAGAACCATGTGTAGAATGGTTGCCTTGTTATTGTGCCAAAATAGTGAGCTCTTCCAATAATTATGAACACACAAAGACACACACACACACACACACACTCAACTCCCTGTATAATATTTCAATAAACCATACCAACTTGGGTAAAGACACATCCTGCCAAGCCTGATGACCCAAACTCCATTCCCAGGACCCCCACAGGGGAAGGAGAGAATAGACTAGTGCAAAATTGTCTCCTGTCTTCCTTGTCCTTGCCATGGTAAATATTCTTGAATGTGCACATACACAAGCTCACTTGCATGCAAAACACACACACACACACACACACACAAGCACAAGTGCATACACACATAATTTTTTTTAAAAAATTAATTAATTAGTTTAAATACTATGCAGTAATTAATACTACCTCTGCCCTAATTAGTAAGCTACAAATTTCATCTGCTACATTTTGAATACTACAGATGAATTAGCATATTTTAAATGAGAACAAAACAGTCTTGTATGTCTATAATTTTATTCATAAACTGTATCAAATTTTGTGTTGGTCTATTATAAAACAAATGTATATTTCATGAAATATCTGATTGTGATAAGACAACAAAAGCACCACTTTAATAACAGACTGATTCCAGTGACATCAGGAGCTGTGTAGCTCTGTGAGAAACTGGAATTTCTCCCAGGAATCTCCTAACAGAAGGAAAAGGCTGAATTTGTTCCAGCCAGGGGAGGAAACTTGTCTCCCATGCATCGATCTCTCTGACAACATGTCAGGATGGACTGAAAGCATAGACACTGATGGGCCAGACCACACCTTGTCCAATACTGCTTAGATATGGCACCTCATGCCCTCTATTCAAACGGAAGACTGGTGTCAGGGGCCTGGAGATGAACTTGGGGGAGGGGAGGTACTTCCTGGAGCTCTGTTCTACTTCTTGCCAGTGTGGTCACTTTGAATCCAATCTCCTTTCTCTGTTTTCCACTACCGCTTACCTGTTTAGTTGACCTATAGAAATGAAAGTCCCAGAATCCCTTGCTAGGCTGCCAGGGCCCAGGTCTGACCCCAGCAGCTCTGCTTGCAATAGCTAGGCACTGGCCATGTATATGCACTCAGGAGTAGAGCTGGATCATCTAACTCTACCAACTGTGTTACACAGGGTGAACCATTTTATATTCAATGAATAAAGGATCAATTTCCCCATAGATTCACTAGCACTTACTGTTCTCACAGCATAGTTGGGGACCAGTGGAAAGAAAGTTCCAGATAGTGAGACACAAATGTCCAAGTTCAAGATAAAAAGTTCCTGTAAAAGCTTGCTGTATCCACTTCATATTCTACTAATCACTGATCCTTAATATACCAGAAAATGACATCAAAAGAAACACTTTAAGGGTTTAATAAATGCCGCACTTGTGTGAGGAAATGGTATGTGCTATCAATAGATTAAAAAAAAAAAAAAAAAAAAACTACTTTAAAATGACGCAGATGATCTAAAATAGCAACTTTCTGAACCTAATTACTAACCGAATTTTCTTCCTCCTCTTCCAGTTCCCGCTGCTGCTCCTCCTGCCGTTTGGCTTTGATCTCCATAGCTTCTGTGATCAGGTCTCTCAATATTGACACGGGTTTCGCATTCTTGATAAAAGGATGCTACAAAGGCAAAGTTAAATGGTATAAATTCAGATTTTTTTCCTCAATTATACCCAACAAATATTAAAACACCAATAACTGGTGGCCAGTATCACAGGCTTCAATAATTACTTTATTTATAGCTGTGAAAATAGTATTTTGTTTGCTTTAGAATAAATGACCAGGTGGTGGTACTGCATACCTTTAATTCCAGAGGCAGGTGGATCTTTCTTTGTGAGTTTGAGGCCAGCCTGGTCTACAGAGCAAGTTCCAGGACTGCCGGGGCTATACAGAGAAATCCTATTTGAAAAAACAAAACAAAACAAAAAAAATGGAAGGAAGGAAGGAAGGAAGGAAGGAAGGAAGGAAGGAAGGAAGGAAGGAAGGAAGGCAGGCAGGCAAGCAGGCAGGCTTGCTTTTGAGATCACTTGATTAAAAAAAGAGACACAAAAAATACTCCTATTAATAAAGTTAGATGACCTTAAAGACGCATTTGTTGCAAGAAAGTGAATATTGGGTGGTAAAAGTTTTAAAATATTAAAAGCAGATTAATGATTACAGGTAAAAATAAACTTATTTTAGCACTATTAAAGGATTTAATTACTCTTTAATTAATTTACTACAAGTATTGTCATTTCCTTTTCCTTTAAATTTCACAGATTTTTAAAAAAGCCTCTTGGTGTTCTGGATACAAAGTTTATTTATAGTAGGGACTGTTACGAGCACCAGTCCACGCCCCCTCCCAGTCGCCAGTCTGGTCCCACCACCCCACTGCCACGCCAGCCCCCAATAACATTCTGAGACTCTGTATTTGATACAATCTTCTTGGCCAGTTACTATTATTGTTTATGGGCTAGCTCTGTCTTAATGATTAACCCATTCCTACTTATCTAAGTATTTCCACATGGTCATCTTATCAGAGAGCAGCGGGCCGGCATCTTGCTTTCTCCACGCTCTACATGCTGACTCCTCCTCACTACTTCCTCTTTCCTCCTTGTCTCCTAGCCCTGCCTATCTTGCTTCCCATTGGCCAAACAGTGCTTTATTCATTAACCAGTATGAGAAACATATTTACAGAATAGCATCTCCCATCAAGGGACACTAAAACTTCATTTAGGTAATCTTGTTAATCAGTATTTATAACATGTAATCCTTTCACAGAGCTCAGAGATCTTGGATTCAAATATACCACACACATCAGAGTGGAGTGAAAGTCAAGGGAGAAACACTGAGTCAAGGAAAAGCCTGGGAAATAAAACTATAAAGACAAGAGCTCAAAAGAGGAGAAAATGGAAAAAGTAGGAAAATGAACTGTGAACAGAAGTAAGACAAAGAAAAATGCAGAAGAGCTGAAGGCATGCATCCCAACCCACATTTCACATCTCTAGAGGGTGGTCATGTGACCCAGCAGCATTGGGAAGCTGCACGAAATCCAAGCAGCACTGACCTGTAACAGCTGGGTGGCTGTGGCTCTCTGTTCAGGACTCTTCACTAAGCACTTTTTAACAAAATCGGTGAAGTCATCACACCAGAGTTCAGGCTTCCTGAATGTTGGTGGCGGGTTTGTGGGAATCATGAAAATAGCCTAAATGAAACATCCAAAAGACACAGTAAGAACCACAAGAGAACAGCCAAAGAAATAAGTTTCCATCTTCTTGTCAGATTCTAAATCTCAAAAATAAGTTTAAGTGCAGGAATACTCGTGAGACTGCAATTCAGGAACCAAGTCCATCTGCTACTAATGTAACCATTTTCCATTAGATCCCTCAACTTGCACTGTAGCTCAGGGAGCACATCATTTATTTTATCTACGAGTTTTGTATCTATCTCCAAAGTAGACACATCTATAGCCCTTTTACCAAAGATATTCCCTATCGAAGATACGTTTCCAAATCTTGCTACTGGGTATGCCAGATTTACTTCCTATTTCGGTTTTCCAGCAGTAATCTAATCTGCATCTGTTAGCAAATTACTTAAGCATTAACAAAATTACTACTATGATTTGAATACTAGATTGTCAAGATTCTAAATGAAAATGTTTTAAAACATACTACTTGAATTTATCAGAAATAGGTTAAGTGCTAAATGTTTAATAGCTGTAGTAATAAGTTCAGACAGTTCAAACTGAATAGCTGAGAAAGTCTACTCTCACAGCCTGTTAACCATTGCTTCCAAGCTCCACGTCAGGAAACAAAACCAACTGAAACAAACAGATAATATGCTCAATAAATAATAACACTTTTATTCCTACATGCTATAAAAAGGCAAGAGGCAAACAGCAGTAACAAAATTTTATGAAATAAAATGAATGAGAACAGGTAACAACTGCTCATATTTAATACACAAATTTATATAATTATACACCATGGGTGAGGTGACAAAACAAAAGGCCTTTAACAACAATAAATATGCACATTCAGCAAACAACCATGGGCCTCTTTAACAGAAACTCTCAGGTAGCACCCTAAAATTCTCCCTAAGTTTAAGAATTCTTTAGATTTTGAGAAGGCATCACTGACTTTAGAGGGCTTCTTCTTTTATATGCAAATTTAATGCATATTAATTCATGCCCATTCTCCTTTAGTCATAAAAAAGATAAAAGTAGTAATACTATAAATTATAACATTCGGGAACTAAGGGTTTTTAATCATTAAAAGAAAATTAAAAATATTTATGGCAAAACCTGTCTTTGTATGGAGAAAGGATTACAACTACAGAGTTATACAGATAATATATTCTACTATATCAATTTTAATGCTGTTCCCTAATAAGACAGAGCTTCTACTGTCCACTGAATTTTTATTAATTGGCAAAAAGGCATATGTAAGTGTCTTGAGACCACTAACAATAAAAGATATACAACAGGATGTTTAGTTTAACCCTTACATTTTACAGAAAAATAACCTACAGTCCATAGAGGTTAAGAGTTAAAAATGAAATTTCACATTTACAAATAAGGCTGTCATTTAAAATATCAGGAAAGCACATAATGCTTCTAAGTTTCAACAGGCAAAGATGATAATTAAAAAACAAAGACAAACTAACAAGATAGAAGACATGGCAAATGGTGATGCTACTGTCAGCAAACAGAGCTGCCAAGCCTTCCTCCCTTCTCTCAGTGGGGAAGCATCTCAAGTTTTAGGACTTTATAAGGCCATGAGTGGCAGGAAAGATTTCTTGGACTTATTGTAGTCACAACGGTGACATTTAATAAAACTGAAGTTTATTTAACCAAATATAAGAGAAAGAATATTGACACCAAAGTTTCCTCCACAGACAGCATCAGGGAGACTGGTCATGCACGTGTGAAAGAAATGAGTTCATGCTACAAGGGAATTCAAACTTATCAAGGACTTAGCCCTGGGAGCTAAAACCATAAAACTGTAAGAAGGAAACATGACAATTTAGCAATGACTTCTTGTACGGAACAAAAGTTCAGGCACTAAAAAAAAAAAGTTAAGTAAGGTGGATTTCATAAAAATGAGGTTTTGTGTACCAAAGGACATCATCCCAAGAGCAAAAGGCAACCAGAGCACAGAACTGCATAGAAACCAATGAAAGCTAGAAGGCATAAAAGATACACACACACACACACACACACACACACACACACACACACACACACACACACACAAAATTCCCCACAACTCAATTATCAAAAATATATACAACTCGATTTTAAAACAGGTAAAACACTTAAATAAACATTTCTACAAAGAAGAGAAATGTTAATAAGCACATGGAAGACAGACATCACTAGTCACTGGGAAAAGGCAACTGCAACTTAGATGCAGCACTTCCAACTCAGCAGGATAGCTAGAGGGAGCAGCAACAGAACTGCTCCCTTGGAAATGGTAGAGCTAGGACTGCAGACTGGGCTCAGAACTTAATTCCTGCAGGAGACCCATGTAAAATTCCCAAAATACCGACATGATGGCTCACAAACTGACTATACCACGAGTCCTGGGAGTCAGGGGTTCTTTTCTGAACCCCATGGGCATGAGACATGCACATGGTGCACATACATACTGGCAGGCAAAATGCTCACACACATAAAACAAATCAATATAAAATAAAAAGGCTATCCTTTAACAGGTGTGAACATCCTTACACATCTTATATCACATTACACCTGTGATCATTCCTCAAAAGCAGTGTAGCCAGTATCACAAAGTCAAAGAAACACATACAGTAAAATATTTGTAAGGTCATCTCTGTTCAGTCAGCTGGCACTGTGATTCCAAAGCCATGAACTGGTCAAGCATCAACAGGGGCTTATTTTGCTATTTGTTTTGACACAGTCAAGCTTACCTGTAAGGTAAGGATCTCTTGCAATTAGGCTAATTTAAACCTAGATGTAGGTCTTCCTCTTTGCAAGGGCTTTTTACTTGCTGACTCAATCACCTACTTTACCTAATGATCCCTGTAAGTATGTGACTTTGTAAGGTTTGCTATTTAAAATTTTAAAATACTCCCTGAAACTCACAGAACTCTGTCAACTTATAGAGAAAATTTAATGAGCACACAAAACAAACACCATGAAATTCTGTCTCCGAATAGCCGGATTCATCTCTGATGACTCCAGTTATATTAGATCCTACTGAGGCTTTGAGAATGGAAAAAATAAACAGCAGCTTCAGAAAAGAGAGCAAACCACCTGTTGTGTCAGAGAGAAAATAATAAATCTGAACCTCTTCTTTGCAGAATGGTTCAAAGGCCTAAGCCCACAGAACTGACCTCCACCTCAAACTGCAGGTAGATACTAGATTGTCTAGATAAACGTTGTTCCCTGCTGCTCTGTTACAAATTAGCAGATAGCAGCCAATGATTTATGTCCTTGAAGCTAATTCTCTCCTTTGAACTTTGAGACAATAAGGTGCAGCCTTATCATCAGATAATCTTAACATATAAGGCTCACCTGGCAGTAGCTCTTAGAAACCCAAGGATAAAAAGCTTAACTCTAACTCGTATTTACCCAGTACTACCATAAAGTGAATATAAATGTCACATCATACTTACAAACAAGCACTAAGCGAGCATGAACACTGAGCACACAGTTCAAATAAGTCTATCAAAATGTCTCCAGGAAAACCACTATATCTTCCATTTCTGTCGTTATTTAGAAAACCAGTAACAGACTAGTAGGTTTTTTCAGTCTTTACTAGGTACAACCAACCAACCATGAGGATCCTAAGAAGCTCTGGGTTTTGTGTAAGTTGATTAAGTCATAAGCCCTTATTGTAGTTAAGAGCTGATCATCAGTGGCTAACCTTAGACATCCCTGCCACCAACCAAATAGCACAGACACACATTAGAGCCATATAATTTATCTTATCTCTAACACCATTTGATTGAAGAATGTTAGTACAATAAATTATATGATTATCCTGAGCTTGTTTCTACACAATATATTGCTTAACTACATACGGAACCTATCATTAAAGGTTTTCTTTTTTCTTTCTTTTCTTTTTCTTTCTTTTTTTTTTTTTTTATTTTAAATTTCCCTGATCACAGTGCTCTGAAGAAGTAAAAAATAAATGTGCTTCAAAACATCTATCTCTGCACCTGAGATCTCATGCCTTAGACTTCAGGAGGGCTCAGACTTGTAGAAAATACTTCATGGAGAAGTCATAGCACATGGATTTAAATCTTAGTGTAAGGAGTCCACACCTGTGTCTGCGCTAAGGCAGCTGATCTGTGAATGTGCAGGAGCCAGGAACATGCCAGGCTGACAGTGTGTCGTGGATAATATGAGCAAGAGGATGGCCTCCTAGCAAACAAAAGGAAGAGGAGGTGGTTCCTTAGAAAACTAAACAGCAGAGCTGTCTTAAAGAGTGAACATAGCATATGGATAGCAAGCTAAGTCAAACAGAAATGGTATTTTAAAAAAAGAAAATAGAGTAATAACTTCTTTTCAAAAATACTATGAATGAGCAAACAATAAGTGAAGTTAAAACTGGACAGAGTGATCTAAAGGAACAGGTGCTGTCCCATCATTAAACACTGCACTGGACAGCCCAGCCCCACATTTCCCATGGAAAGAAAGGCGGTCTCTTCTGTGGATTCTGAATCTCAAAAGGAATCTTAGGAAGAACTTTATTATTGTGTAAGAGAAAACCTTCAGGGCAGACAAGCTGAGAACTCAGCCTTCCAGGACAGAGAGATGGAAAGAAAGCCATGCCTTTAGGTTGGGCACAGAGGTCAGAGAAACAAGAAGGAAGTCAAGAAATGGAGGACAGCATGGTCACCTTTTTGCTGGCATCCAGAAGAGAAAGGGAAGGAAGAGGAAAGGGAAAGGCCATGCTTGGTGCCTGACTAGGGATGTGGCTTCAGAGGGCACCTGATTTTAGGCCCTTGTGTGCCAAGACAGGAACAGAAGTGGTTTGTTTTAAAAAGGGAAAGAACTATGAGGAATAGGAGTGGACTAGTGAGCTGAGGGAAAATAGTGCTCCAAGCACCAGGCCATGAGGCATATAAGGTCCTTTATAAGGCATTTGCATTGCCTTAGCACTCATTCTCCCAATTGTGTGGCTTTGGGCTTTTCCTCAGAGAAATAAATCGATCCTAGTCACTATCCGCTTTTGTATCACCTGGCAAGTTTCTAGGACAAGTTCAAAACTATAAAGTACTATAACAGGTCACAAAACATATGAAATCATAGTGTCTGCTTTCGTTTTACCAAAATGGAAAAATGAAGTCAGTACTCAGTGAAGCTGAATCCATACCTACCATCACTTTACAATCCATGGGCCATGGGTAAGAAAATGAGATCCATGATCTAGGACTCAACTATTTATTCCCTCTTTGCCTCCCTCCTAGACTGTGCTGTTACACACATCTTAAGGATACTAATGCTCCCATCACTGCACACTCCCATCCCATGCTCCCATCACTGCACGCTCCCTTCCCATGCTCCCATCACTGCATGCTGCCATCACTGCATGCTGCCATCACTGCATGCTCCCATCACTGCATGCTCCCATCACTGCATGTTCCCATCACTGCATGCTGCCATCACTGCATGCTCCCATCACTGCATGCTCCCATCACTGCATGCTGCCATCACTGCATGCTCCCATCACTGCACGCTCCCTTCCCATGCTCCCATCACTGCACGCTCCCTTCCCATGCTCCCATCACTGCACGCTCCCTTCCCATGTTCCCATCACTGCATGCTCCCATCACTGCATGCTCCCATCACTGCATGCTCCCATCACTGCATGCTGCCATCACTGCATGCTCCCATCACTGCATGCTCCCATCACTGCACGCTCCCTTCCCATGCTCCCATCACTGCACGCTCCCTTCCCATGCTCCCATCACTGCATGCTCCCATCCCATGTTCCCATCCCATGCATGCTCCCATCACTGCATGCTCCCATCCCATGTTCCCATCACTGCATGCTCCCATCACCTGTACCCATCACTGCATGCTCCCATTGCCACATGGTTCCATGGACGCATTTTCCCATCACATGCCAAGTTTCCAAGCAAGAGCTAGCCTAGTGCAGTCTGCCAGCACAAGGGCAGCCCTGGGGAGATGAGCAGATTCAAGGCCATTCAGACTCATGAGCTCTGAATATGAAGAGCATGATACATAAGGAAAAGCTACAGGCTCTAGTGGAAGAAATGGCCAGAGCAAAGTCACTGAATAGGCCTTCTAAAGTCTAGACACCGGGCAAAGAATCTAGGAACAGAACCTCCACTCTCAAAAATTATCATTTGGCATAAAATCATGCTGTCAAATTAAAAAAAAAAAAAAAACCCTGTCACAATTTAACACCACAGTACAGAGATAGAGTATTATAGAAGCTATGATAGTTACCCAAATCATCAAAATAGCAAGTAAGAAAACACAGGACCAACTGTACACAAGCCATCACTCAACCTCTGCTGTATTTGGGAGAAGTTGTAGGATTTAAGAGGGTGCTTTCCCAAGTCCAATGACCCCAAACTGATCAATAAACTGCAATGAGACTGAGCATGCAAGGGTCAGAAGAGCTCTGATACTGAATTAAAATAAAGCAGCAACGAGCCCTAAGATAACAAGTGTCATACAATAAATGGTACCCTACTCCAGGAGCAGTATAATGCATGTACCAAATTTACCAAAACACTTTTAACAGGCCAATGTAAGTTAGGATTCAAAAAACTAAAGTTACCTAATGATGGAAATTATATGAGGAACAAAAACAGAACCTCTTGAAAAAGACAACGTGTACAAGTCAAGAAACAGTAGGCTACAGGAGTTCAGGGCTAAAGCAGAAGAGAAAGCAACCTGTCCCTTGTAATTCCCCAGTCTCACTTTGGCAACCCATTAGTCTCTAGCTTAGTAAAAACAGAGCGAAACTATTATTTTTATTCTTAAACCATGTAGCAATATTCTCCATATTCTTTAGAACACCTCATGACCCACAAGCAACTATGCAATTCCAAAGCCTGAACCATGAGCTCTTGACACTGGCTATGTGTCAATATCACCAGAGAGACGTTTTTGTTTTTTTAAATCACTGTTTTTCACAGTAGAAGTATCAAGCCAAAGCACCCACTTCAGTCCCCACTACACAAAGCACAAACTCAGAATTCCTAAGCAGAGGAAAATGAGAACTACAAATGCTCACTAACTCAGGGGCAGTCTTCATCCACAATGCCCAGTCTGTTGTTACCTGTATAGAAAACAGACACTTACATATCTGTTATACATGCACTTGTGTCACTGTATTTTACAACTTTACTTATGAATTGCTAGACAATTGTAATGCATGGATGGTTCATCCATAGTTCATCCCATGCATCCCACGAGGACTGAGGGACCAGCCTACATTCCCACCTTTACAAAACTGAAAAGGGCAGCACAGGGCTCCTTTCTGCCACATGAGCAGAGAAGGCCATGTGTGGAGTGGGGACTCCAGCCTTCTGTGGACACCCCCACTCTAGTGCTGTCAGTGCATCATGGGAGTTTGGACTTCCACCTCAGCCTGCTACTAGTAATCAGCTGCCCTTTGCTCTACCTACTAAGGAGGTCAACAGAAAGCAACACTTTCACTACCACCCAGCAGTCAACAGTCAGCGCAGTGGAGGCAGTGTGAGGGCCGGAACTGACTCCACCCAGCCAGCAATGAGGACGCACTCCTGGCACTGGAATCCGGAGTTCAAACTACTGTCCCCAGCTCGAGTAATGTCACAAAAGCATATCTAGCACAGAGTTTGTTTATAAGACTCAGAGATTAAAACCATCTTTATGTCTGGTTTTCAACTATCAATTACTTACCCTCTCAGAACGAGGAAGACCGCACTGTAACTGACGAGAAGACGACAGGTGAAAAAGTCTTCAGTTAACCATGATAAAAAAGGGTTGAGGGGCCCGTGAGACAGCTTAGCAGATAAGGACACTCACTATTAAGCTTTATATATAAAAAAAAAGCTAAATGGAAATTTAGAAGGGAAAAGTTCACCATCCAAAACAAAAGGCTCAGTATCTGGCTTCAACATCAGCCTGAGAGAGCCAGTGAAAAAGGATCGGTGAGCTAGAATACAGAACAATACAATAAACATGTCATGTATTCTATATCAACAACTGAGGAAAAGTTGACTTGGATGTGTGGGGGTAAGGGGTGTGGAGCTGTGGGGGAGGGGGTGACACAGAGTGGTCCCATGGGCTTCTCTGGGACCAAGTCAAAACATCCACCATTCATGTTTTTGGAGCTGTAGAAAAGAAACTCTGAAATGCATTTTAAAAAATAGCTAGCTTGGTGGTGGTGGCACATGACTTTAATCCCAGCATATGGGAGGCAGAGGCAGGCACAGCTCTATGAGTTCAAGGCCAGCCTGGTCTACAAGTTCTAGGACAGCCAAGGCTACATAGAGAAACCCTGTCTTGAAAAACCCAAAACAAAGAAAATAAATAAATAAATAAGGAAGGAAGGAAGGAAGGAAGGAAGGAAGGAAGGAAGGAAGGAAGGAAGGAAGGAAAAAGAGAGAAAGAGAGAAAAAAAGAAAACCCCACAATAGCTAGCATTGAAATTAATCTCACAACAGACCCAGCTGCCTACACTATACCTGTACAAGTCTGGTCCGATCAGCAGAGGTCACAGGTCAGAGGGGATTGTAGCATTCCATGTCTCCCCTTTAACTACTAAAACTGATGGAGTCCAGGGAAAGGGCAGTCCTTGTCTACAGTTCTGTATCTACTAGTGACCTCTTTGGACTATAGTTTTTAACTCCAGACCTATGGCAGCCCAGATGGTTAAACTCAGCAGTCCACAAAGCAAAACAAAAAACCATGAAGGTGGGAAAGGAGTTTTAGGAAAGTGGATCAGGGGATTGACAGGAATGGGGAGTGGATAAAAATGTGGGGTGCAAACAATCATAATGCATTACAGCCTGGATAAAACTGTCAAAGAACAAATCTAATTTTAAAAATTGGCTAGACACTTCCAATATTTGGCAGAATATGTCTTTTAGAGTCAAGAGACAGTACAAACCACAAGACAGAACAAAAGACATTCACATAAAAACATTAATTAAATTTCAGAAACCAAACATTGAGGGTCAAAAAATCTTGAATGTACACACACACACACACACACACACACACACACACACACACACACGACACATTATCTGTGTAGAAAAGTAAAAGGATAGTAGATTTCTTATCAGAAACTGAGTGGTAGAGTGACGGAAAGAGATGAGTAAAGGAACTGCTGAGACAGACTACAACAGCAGCAAAATTATCCTTCACCCAAACACAGGGAATCAAAACACTCTAAGGTGAAAGAAAACTTCAGAGAATCATCATAAATCTACCCTAAAAGATGTTTGAAACAAGTTTTCTGAATAAAGGAAAATATGAAATTAGAAAATGTGTGATACCAGGATGGAAAGTAGAGTACAGGTTTTAAAAACAAGCTAAGCACAATAGATTTTCCTTCTACCTGAGTTTTTTAAATTATTTTTCATAGTTTCATCAACAATTTAATGCATGTAGAAGTAATAATTAATGCATGGAGAAAGTAAGAGAACAAAAAATAAATTAGGGTTCTGTACTTCTTGCCAAGCTGGCCAACATTACCCATCAATCAATGCCTACACCCCCAATGTTACCACAGTTACAGAATGGATCTTTAAAGAGATAATTGAGGTTAAATAAGGTCATAAGAGTGGAGCTCTACTTCAATATGAGTTGTTTCCTTTTTTAAAAAGAGAGACAAGGAGGCAGACACTAGGGACACATAAAAACATCTATCTACAAGGCAAGGAGAGAGGCCTCAAAAGTAACCAGATCTGCCAAGACCTGGACCTGAGGAGTGCAGCCTCCAGAGCAGGAGAGAATGGACATCCTGACAGCCAGCACTTCTCAGAGGCAGCAGACTAAGAGGCAGGCCTAGATGAAGAAGCAGAAACAACAAAGAGCTAGTAGTCTCCAGGGTTTGCTCTGAGTAGGAAGACAAGACCTCACAAGACTAAGGACAGACTAGGTAGAAATACTGAGACTTTACAAGACTCAGAAGTAAAAGGAGGGAGGTGTGTGTAAAAGGATTGCCAATAGTCTGTTCTAGAACAAAGATCAAGGTCTGGGTAGAATCTATCTTCATAGCTATTTAATTGCACCTTAGCAGCCTGCAGGAAGCTGGTACAGTGGGAAAGGTAAAACCTTACAGAGTACACGATGCTATGTGAGGAAGTGACTGTCAGTGGGGTCGCATCTGGGTGGGCATTAGAGATATAACAAGAATAACAGCAGCTATACGGAGGGCCAGCAATATCTCTTTAAGAGTTGGGAGACTGTATTAGATAAACTTGTCTGTTTCAAGGACTGCCACATTGCAGATGTTTAACAAATCATGGCTCCTTTAACTACCAATATGGAATCACTGATCTAGAGATAGTATATTGCTAGAATACCCCTCAAAAGAGAGAGAGAGAGAGAGAGGTGGGAAGCTCAAAGAAAGTGTTTCAAGAAACACAGCATAGTCTGAGCAGACCGGGAAGGAAGTGTGTCCCTGATGACCTCACAGGAAGGAATACAAGGGAAAATTAAGGAGCCTGAGATGACAATCAGTTCCATTCTAAGCCCAAGAAAGTGGCTGCATGGGAGTAGCTTAGGGAGATGAAAAGACTGGAAATTAGAAACAAACCTAAGAAGACTTGTTAAGACTCTAAGTAACATGAGATACAAGAAAACAAGACTCAGCAGTCTGGGCTTTACCACTGGCAAATGATATATCTACAGTCAAGACACTTGTGCTGGATGGGCCTTACTGTTAGTAGTTGCTTACAAAGTATTTCTCCTTTCTCCTCTCCTTCATCGCCCTTGACCCCTGATTCCCCAGCACATCCATGTCTATTTCATGATCAATAAAAATCAAAAAGACAGCAAAGAAAGGCAAATCTGGAGGGAAGAGCAGACAGGAAGAATTTCTAATTGACATTTGTCACACCCACCCCTCAACTTCCCTTTTCTCTCTCAGGATCCCAGCTCTACCAGGCTCCAAACACAGCTTTCAGTACTGGATGCCCTTCCAGAAAGGTCTCAAGCTCCATTTTTCTCTCCTTTGTAACATTTCATCCTTCCTATTCCACATCAAACTTCCCATAGTCGAGGTCATCCCAGTTCAGTAATAGAAAGGCAAACCAATCAACCCATTCCACAAAAGAAGGATGGATAACAAGTCTCCTACCTATGCATAAACTTCAAACAGCTGTTTTGATTATAGCTCCAAATGCATCTAGTCAGAAAATTTTCAGGCAAGATGGAAGGGGACAATGTGAGGCA
This sequence comes from Cricetiscus sungorus, assembly GCA_030556225.1. NCBI lineage: Eukaryota > Metazoa > Chordata > Mammalia > Rodentia > Cricetidae > Cricetiscus > Cricetiscus sungorus. Next base: position 30,269,865 of record JANBXA010000366.1, on the reverse strand, counting down.
AATATTATAGCTGTGAAGAAGAATCGCCTGTGGCATCTGCGGGCAAGAAACCTCAGAAACTCATGGAGGATCAGAACACAAACCAATCTAAGAGTGTTATGCCAGTGTGTGCCTGCACAGCATATTAACATACAGGAACTAACTAAGAAAGAAATGGGGCAGCCTGCGGAAGATGTCTCCTATAAACCTAAAAACCCCAGCTCAGATCCATTAGCCAGGCACAGGTGCTTCTCATAGATCTTAGTTCTTCCTACTACAAGTTGAGAAAGATCAGGGTGGTGGCACACGCCTTTAATCCCAGCACTATGGAGGCAGAGGCAGAGGAATCTAGGGGTTCAAGGCCAGCCTAATCTCCAGGACAGCCAGGACTACACAAAAACCCATGTTTGTCTTTCTATCACATCTCACATTTGGACAATCAGAAAAGTGTGTTTGTGCGTGTGTACGGGCGTGTACACATGTATGTGCGTGTGACATGTCTGTGCATGTGCGTGTGTGTTCGTATATGTGCTCACGAGTGTGTTTATCATCACACATTCAGAATCTGACTTCTTAACATGGTTACTATCATCGCCAAGTCCCCAGCATCTCTTGTCTGAACTACTGAAGAAGTAACATCTTCATTGTTTATTTTCCCTGCTTGCACCCATGTACAGCTAGAAACCCTGCCCAATAAAAACAGCTTTTAAGTCCAGCACCAAAATACAGCATTCTTCTAAGACTTTCCAATGGCTTCAAGTCTCAGAGCAAAAGCTAAACCTCAAATCATGGCTTATGAAGCCTCAGTGGTCCAGTCCTCTGCTATCCTGCTCCCCCATCTTCTACTCCCCTTGCATCTTACCCAGATCCAGCCATTTAAGCCTCCTTGCTCTTCCTTATGCCAATACTCCATTTAGTTTTCTTCTAAAGGAAATTCATTCAAAGAATTGCATGGTCCGCTTATTTTCCTCCTTCATCTGTACTAACCCTAATAGCCAACTCATCAAATTACCTTTCTCAGTCCTCCTGTGTGGACATATCAGAAATACATTTGCCATTCTGTGTCCCCCTTATAGTTATCAGTACCCAATATCAATTTTAAATTTATGCATATACAACTTATCATCTCTCTTCTATCATATAAGTACCTTTTTAAAAGGTTGGACTCACTGATATACCTCAGTGCCTCAAACACTGAGAATAACACTCACAAACTAGGTAGGGCTGGGAGCATGCCTCAATAGTAAACTGTTTTGTGAGCAGGCACAATACTCTGAGTTTGACACCCAGCACTGAAAAGACAAATGAATAAATATGTGATAAATTACCAAACCTACATCTTAGCCTATATAAAGGGTGCCTATAATAAGGGGTAATCTGTAAAATCACCCCCAAGAGATAGTATTGCATAGCTAAATAAAATGTGTATGACACACACACACACACACACACACACACACACACACACACACACACACAGAACACACACAATTTTAGCTGGTCTTCTTGGGAAGACAGGAGACTTGCCGGTAAATGGTTAACTTCAGGAAGAATAAAGTATATATGAGACACTGGCAAACAAGTAAATTCACCTTGAAAGACTAGTTAAGTACCAACAAATATGTAAAAAACGTTATAATAAAACCACATAATTAAGCACAGGGAACAAGACTATCTTGCCAGTATTTGCTGTCATTGGCAAACATCCATATTAACTCAGCTTTCCCAATTCCAAATACAAATGGAATAGTAAGTTTGGCAATTCACTGGAGAGAAAGACTGTATTACAATCTGGGTTCATATTAAAGTTACCTCATTCTTCTCAACTTAGATCTGACCTACAGGAAAATTTTTAACAGATTCTATTGGACAAGTGCCATAGTAAAGTTCAAAATTAGCATTTCAGATGCTAACCTATAGAATTTCCATTTTGTTTCTCAAAAGTGAACTATACTAAAAATAAAATATGATGAACTATGAGTATAAAATGGATAAAAGAACCATTTTGTCAGAAAAAAAGCAAATTGTAACACTAGTCCCATTCCTTTGATTTCATTCATTCAGTACTCACTGGGGGCTGAACACATGGTAGCACTCAAGCTGTTAACTGATGAAGCAGATAGTGCGCCTCTTTCCTTCACGTTTCATTATGCATAACGTGTGCGTGTATGTGCACGTTTTCCATGCACACACACACTCAACAGGGTTTCATGCAGCCCATGTTGGCTTCAAACTACACTATGCAGCTAAACCAGCCTTGACCTCTGACCATGCAGCTAAACTAGCCTTGACCTCTGACCATGCAGCTAAACCAGCCTTGACCTCTAGTCCTCCCAGCTCCAGGTGTGCACTGCCATATTCATTGACCTACTGCACTGCTGCAAGAACTCTTCCCCTGCAGAAATGTGAATAACACAGCACCATCTTCTATTGGTCATCCACCATAAACCTTAGTGGGATGCGCCAAAGTCCAGCTTGGGAAGCCAATGAGATTACTGGGCTGACTCACGGGTCAGGGAGGGGCTATGCATAGAAGCATGACTATCAGAAATTCTCACTGCCCAATGTGTATCCACGTCCCCAATAGCTGAACAGATGGAGACCTGGCCCCTTCTGTTAACTCCACAGTCCCTCCAGCATTTCCCAACACCCTGAGGCCGTGTGCACCTGGGGCTGAAGAACAGTGGCTGAGAGGTGCAGAAGGAAGTGGAGAGAATCGGGTGAGGGTTCATCCTCCTCCTCCTAAGGAGGAATGCCAGCAGCCAGCAGGCCAGGTCTCAGGGATCTCTTACAAGAAGTCACAGCTGCAGGTGGCACCCAGGAAAGGAACAAAGACATGTCTGCCTTCCAAGTTATTAAAAGTACAAAGGACCAGACTCTCTTCGGTGAGAAGGAAGAGGAGCTACAGAGAGAGGCACCTGTAAGGGGCCAAATAAGCACTACCCTGATAGGTTTTTGTTTTGTTTTTAACCCTTTCTGAGGGCTCTGTGTGTGTGTGTGTGTGTGTGTGTGTGTGTGTGTGTGTGTGTGTGTGTGTTGTGTGTGTGTATGTATGTATGTTTGCTGTTGTTGTTGTTGTTATTTCTTTATTATGTATACAGTGTTCTGCTTGCACACCAGAAGAGGACTCCAGATCTCACTATAGATGGCTATGAGCCACCATGTTGTGGCTGGAAATTAAACTCAGGACCTCTGGAAGATTAGTTAGTGCTCTTAAACTCTGAGCCATCTCTCTAGCCCGCTGACCTGATCATTTTAAAGATGAACACTGTGTCTTTAGGGTATTTCTACGTTGTTTCTAGTTTTTTTTTTTTTTACTATATCCATTTATACATATACATTTAACATAGCAATGATTACTGTATACACTAGATAGCATGATTTACAAGGTAATGTACTAAATAACCTAAAAAGAATCATCCCTTTTCATTTTCACAAGAATCCTATGAGGAATTATTTCTCTATTTTTGTATTCCAAAATAAAACTAAAGTATAAGAAGTTTGTCTCTTACACACTATGCAAATACTGGACAGAGTTGGAAACTGAACCCAGATAGTCTAGCTCCAAAGCCAACAAGTTACTCTGCCTTTTATACACATTTACAGAGAATATCTGCAGAATAATATTGGGGTTTTTGTATATTAAACTATGTTTAACACATTTTTTATGGGAAATTAATAGTAATACTATTAAAGCTTTATTAGGTATGGTTTTCTTACCAGTGTATAGACATTCTCATAAGAACAGTTTTTAAATTTTTAACATGCAACAGAATTTTCTTGTTATACTGAAGACTGCTAAATTCACCCTGAAGAATTTCAGATTCAAAAGACCAGAGATGAAGTCCATGAACTCACATTTCTGGCAGGTTCTTGGAAGCTGCTGGAAAGCATGCCTTTAGGATAACAGCCACAGAACTGAGACTAATATAAAATCGCCTGATATGTGGTAGGTATACAGTCAGAAACAATTGTCCACAGTCACTACTAACAATGAAATAACAGCTATCTATTACCTTTGTCAAGATTTATATACATTATTAAATGTTGTGTCAATTTTTACTCAGAGACAACACAAAATTGACATGATGCTTGCTGACACAGTGGCCTGCTGGTCAGCTCATAGACTCCATCCCCCTGCTCAACTAGCAGCTCTCGAAGGGTATGAATCTGCACATCAATATTTCTCCATCATTTCTGATGCACAAATGTCTTTACCGCTTATAAAACCTTTGACTGGGCCATTATCTAATTACTCATCTCTCAATATGCTCTTAGAATATTACCTATTTTTAGATAATCTCGATATAAAACCACATACCTCTAATAAATCCATACATTTCCTATGATTCCAATGAACTCCTAAACTAATAAAAAGAAAATTATTATGTGTAGGGCATTCTCCTAAAACTTTACAACTTAATAGCTCTTCATGATAACAACTATATTTATTCTCATTTTGTCATTATAAGAAAAAATTGACATCTATAGAGATTACCTTTGTCTAAGTGATAACAACTAGTAAATCAAACAGTTAGGTGGCTGGACAGTGGTATTACATAACTTTAATCCCAAAACTCAGGAGGCAAAGGCAGGAGGAATTCTGTGAGTTCAAGGCTAGCCTGATCTACAAAGTGAGTTCCAGGACAGCCAGGACTGTTACACAGAAAAGCCCTGTCTCAAAAAACAATACAAAACAAAACAAAACAGCTGGACTTCTACTACTGTGATTATACTACACAAACATTTATTGGATTATTCAGTGTTTAAATGGTTTTTTGGAGGATAGACTTTAAAACACTAATCTAAATAAATTTCATTCCTTTTATATTTTTAATTAATATTTGAGTGTGTTTCATGCCCGACACTGCCTTATTCACCAATGATGATTATGTTTAAGAAAAAATTAGGACCAGGACCCAGTTCGTGTCCTCTTAAGACATGGAATCTAGTAGGAAAGGGAAATTTAAGAGAGATGGGGTACTACAGAGATGGCTCAGTAGATACAGAACTTATACCACAAGCATGAAACATACGTTCAGAACCCACTTAAAAAGCCTGGCATTCTAGTAATGATGAGATGGCTGGTGTAGACAGGCAGACAGCTGGGAATAATGCACCAGAGAGCTAACCTAGCCTATTAGACAGCTGGGAATGCACCAGAGAGCTAGCCTAGCCTACTTAGCAAAGGTCAGGCCATTGAGGGACCCTGTCTAAAACAAAAAGTGAAAGGAACCTTAAGGCTCGCATTCAAGGTTGCCCTTTGACTACCATATCTATGCTCATCTTCTTCCTCCCTCCATTCCTCCCTCCCTCCCTCCTTCTCCCTTCCCTCAACACACACAACAAATGAGAGAAACATTTCAACAGATATTGAAAGCAAAAAATACAAGCTAATCAATAAAATCAATGAAAAATTTAACTGGCTAATAGTTAATGTACTTAACCCTACAGTGTTATAAAGTAAGGGTATAAATTATACAGAATACGGCTTAGAATGTCAACTCCATTATAACATGATTCATTCAAAGTAAAACTTAAAGTATCAGATCAAGATCATACAGTTAAGTTTTTAAAATATATACTCTGATTTTTATTATTATTTCTTTTACTTTTGAAATTATAATACAGTTACATCACTTCCCCATTCTCTTTCTTCCTTCCAAACACCTCCACATACTCCTCCATGCTCCTTTTCAAATTCATGGCATTTTTTTTGTTGTTGTTGTTAAATGTTATTACATGAATATATGTATATACATACATATTCCTAAAACTAACCTGCTTGATCTATAAAACATTAATTGTATGTATGTTTTCAGGGCTACCCATTTAAGTACATCTTTTTTAAAAAAAAAATACAGTATTTAAAATGGTATTTGAATTCTTTAGCTCTATTTACCCTTGGCAAATGGATTTATTTTCTCTGTGAAACACTGTGTAACATAGAGTACCAAAAATTAATAACAGGGCCTTTGAAAACATGCTTCAATGTTATTCAGGGTTAAGAACATGATATGTCAAATTTCCAATAGTACTTTTCTGCTTTAGACAATATTAATTATGAGTAAAGAACAATTAGATTCATAATTTAATACATTGCATTTGAAGGATTAAGAGAAAAAAACTTTTATAGGAATTTTAAAAGGAAAAACAATCTTTCTTATAAGGGACAAGAACCCAAAGGTCCAAATACTGATCTAAGAAAAAACCATAAAGGTAAAACCAAGTCCCCACCAGGTCTGGACCTGCAGCTTCAGTTTCTATTTATCAAACAGGGAGATCTCTCCAACTTTCCCTTTCCTGTGTAAGACCAAAACTATGCGATCTTCTGTTTGTGTTACAATTACACTAATTCAGTGCAGGTCACTTGCTTTTTCCTGAGTCCAGATGACATTCAGTAAACTAAACATGAACCAATTAGTGAGAGAGAGGAGAGAGAAGGGGGGGGGAAGAAAGGGAAGGGGAGGAAGGGAAGAGAAGGGAGGAAAGGAAGGGGAAGGGAAGGGAGGGAAGGAAGGGGAAGGGAAGGGAATGGAGGGAAGGAAGGAGAAGGGAAGGGGAGGGAAGGGGAATGGAGGGAAGGGAATGGAGGGAAGGAAGGAGAAGGGAAGGAAAGGGGAGGGAAGGGGAAGGAAGGGGAGGGAAGGGGAAGGAAGGGGAGGGAAGGGAAGGAAGGGAAGGGGAGGGAAGGGGAGAGGAGGGAAGGGAAGGGAGGGAAGGAAGGGGAAGGGAAGGGAAGGGGAGGGAAGGGGAGAGGAGGGAAGGGGAGGGAAGGGAATGAAGGGAAGGAAGGGGAAGGGGAGGGAAGGGAAGGGAAGGAAAGGGGAGGGAGGGGAGGGAAGGGAAAGGAAAGGAAGGAAAGGGGAGGGAGGGGAGGGAGAGAAGGGGAGTGAGGGAGGGGAAAGGAAAGGTGGTTTTGATGGCCACTGGGAGGATCACAGGGAGGCTAATGGCATGGCCCCTGACGCTTTGCCTAACACCAACATTAAGGACTAAGATTTGTTTTTTCTTTCAGACTTAATACATGGCTTTTGTTTTTGTTTGTTGGCCTACTGAGACAGATCATGCACATTCTTCAAGAAAGGGTGATGAGTCTTCTAAGTCAGTAGCTTTTTAACTTACCAGAAGTATACATAAGCAAATGACACCAAAGATCTGGCTGGCTGACAGAAACACACACACACACACACACACACACACACACACACACACACACACACACAGTACACACACACACACACACACAAAGATGATACAGAGTTATACAGTTTCAGCATTAGAGTCTCCAATCAACAGGAATTTCCATGTAACCAGGCACATAATAAACTGAGCAGTGGGAAAAAAATAAAAATAAAAAATAAAACCAAAAGAACAAAAAAACAAAATGCCAACAACAAAAGAAAATCCACAAATAGAAGAAAGATTCTTTTTAATACTTTATCAGGAATGGTCAATTAAAAGTATTATAATTTACCATGTAGGAAATTGGCTTACTATTCCTACTATTACTATTTTTTTAATTCTGCCCATTAATATACTTGTTGGATAAAAAAAAATTACACTTACAGTATATATTAAAATGAGCTTAAAATCAGTGCATTTGTATAAAAATCTATATCAATTCCCAATTAATTAATTGTGGAACTGTTGATATTTTAAATTGAAGACTATTTGCTCACCAGTGAGTATACATACCAAACTAAAGGTTTGAATTAGCTTGATATGTTAACTGAGTGTTTTTAAGCTTCTCTAAATCCATCATAAGAGTATCGTGTTCCTGCATTGCACTCACAAATGCAAGGCTACAGTAATGGAAATGGAAATTATTTACTCTGAAAATCCTGCCTGCATGACTGCTAAATCACTTACATACCAACGCTCTATTTGGAAGCAGGGAGGCCCAGAAATCGTGCTCTGGCATCCTCTGTCATCTACTGCACAGGAGACCCAACCAATCACACACCACTAAAGCACAATGACAACGGGAGGCACCGACCGACTACTAGATGGCTAAGCAAAGACTAACAAGGGCACCGTAGATCACCTTCCACTCTACTGTGTTCAGTAGTGTTAGTCTAACTGTGGAGATCGCCTCTCTTAAAAGTGTAAAATGAAATGAGAAAACAAGCCCTTGAAAATCAACTTGAACAGAGCAGATTTCTGCAGAAGTCGGCTAATGTCCATGAAGGAGGCAGCAGCAGGGCCCCTGGAGCTACAGAGAAGGCGGGGACAGGCTGCTGCAGGGTCCCCAAAACCAGTCCTTCCCCACCCACAAATCTCAAAGAAGTGCCCAGCACTGACAAGGAGTTTGCACTTTGAACATATCTCAAAGCACCCTCCCCTTTCCCACTCCTGACAAGAAGGAACTAGGCAGTTTAAAATTACAACTTCAAGTGCATTGGGATATAAATACTAATTCAAAATACACCAATACTGTCTACTGAATTCAGGCTTGATGTAAGAAGATAATTCAATTCTGTATTGTGCATTAAAAAATACGGTAACCCAAGATCATACAACTTTTTCTTCATACAGTATTTACTGTCAAGCCAGGCCAGACTGCTCACACTTATAACCCCAGCTCTCAGAAGGAAGAAGCAGGTAGAGTTCTGTGAGTTGGAGCCAGCCCAAGATACACAGTGAGTTCCAGCTACACTGTAAAACCCTATCTCAACAAAGAAGAAAGTATGTCAAAATTCCAAATATTCCTAAATGCTTTTCGTATGACTGCTGGGAACTGATGTATCCAGCCAGGTGGAATTGCCCTAACTCTCCTCTTTCACTACGAAAGCAAGAATGGGCACATATTCAAACTTAATACATGCCTAATTTTATCCTTTTGAATCCAAGCTATAATGTCCTTCAAAGCCACTTTACCATTTAACCACAGATATTGTCTCTCCTTTCTTCTTTATATTTGCAAGCATTAAAAACCAAACAAACATGTCTTTATTATGGTTACTGTGGTAGTTTGAAGAACAATGGTCCTCAAAGGGAGGGGCACTACTCAGAGGTGTGGCCTTGCTGGAAGTATGTCTCTGCCAGGGCAACTTTGAGGTGTTAAATGGTCAAGCTTCCCTCGGTGTGATAGTTGCTTCCTGTTGTCTGTAAGATGTAGCACTCTCAGCTCCAGCCCCACAGCTGCCTGCAGGCTGCCAAGCTCCCTGTCATGATCATGGACTCAACCTCTGAAACTAAGTGAGCCACCCCAATTAAATGTTTTCTTGATAAGGGTTGCCATGGTTATGGTGTCTCTTCACAGCAATAAAAACCCATGTTGTTTCCTCAAGATGTTTAACTTTTGAAGTAAACAATTAGAAACCCATTAGCAAGTGTGCACGTGTCTACCTCTAACAGTGGAGGAAAGGTTCCCACAGAGAAGCAGATCACAGGCCACAGAGGGCAGCCTGGTACTCCTGGACCACTATGCTGCTAACTGGACTACTCTCTAAACACTAAGGTTCCACCGACTGGAACGCATCTCAACCTTTATCACTGAAACTTCTTTTTGCAGCAAATGTTGCTTAATTCAGAGACCTGCAATAGGTGAAACTACAGAGACTAAGAAACAGCAGAGCCCTGGGCTCCAAATGGTACATCTCTATCACATCCCCTTCCATAGGCTCAGGGACCATAATGGGAGGTGGAAAGACTGGAAGAGCTAGAGGTGGGAAAACTATGTTTTCCAGACATGATGACAGGCCTGTTACACACATGAACTCACAGCACTAGTGGCTGTGTGCACAAGACCTGTGTAAGATCAAGCCAGTTAGAACACTACTGTGGTTGAGTAAGGGCCTCATAAAACTCCACCCCTAGCTGATGACTGCTAGGGAGAGAGCATTAGTTTTTGTTGGGGATTCGGCCCCTTCTCATTCCCAGGGGATGGCTCTACACTTACATACATATGGGCAGGACCAACTGAACTAACCAAAAATTTAATTTTCAAACAGAAGCAGGATGTAAGAATAAGCTGAAGAAATCAACATGTGCTGGCTCTGAAATATGAGGCCAGCAGTTTCAACAGAGACCTCCTATTGCCATTAATATTAAAAGGAAACTGAGGTGACCAGGGGCCACCCCTGGGTGACAGCACCAGCAGCAGAGGGAAACAGCAGTGACTATAGGGTTGAGAGAAACATTGATGACTACAATAAGAAAGGGTACAGTAGACAAGATAAATCTGTGTTGTGCATTCATTAAAGTGTTCAAGTTAAACATATTAAATATTATAAATGAGCCCTGAAATTCTTTTCTTAAACCTCAGCCTCAATGTGATAGGACTGAGGGGGGGGGGCTGGGGTAAGTTCACTCTATGTACATCACAAGAAGACAGATGGATGTCTATTCATCCGGAAACAGTACCCTGATCTTAAATTCCTAAGCATTCTCCACAGATACACACACACACACACACACACACACACACACAGAAAGAGAGAGAGAGGGAGGGAGGGAGGGAGGGAGGAGTTTCTTTTTTAAATTGTGTAGTAGATGGTATTTTTGTTGCAGCAGGCTAAACTGATTAAGACATTTTCAATGTTATCAAATAGCCAAGAGTTGACCACAGAGCTCAGAAGGAACAGGGATAAGTCAGTTTCACTCAAATAATTATGAGTTCATACTATGGGTGTCTATGATATTCTAACTCTATCTCCCTTTTCAAACAATGTCTATAATAATACTTTATTTAAGTACTTAAAAATAAATTTGTAACTAAAATATACAGATAAAGTAAAGAAATGCTTGATACTTTGGAATGGGATTGTGGATAGAAACCATTGTATGGGCCAAAATTCCAGTAATCATTGGCAATGGTAACAGATAACAATTTACACAGCTTTTAAAATTAATGGCTAGCTGCATGTGGTGGCACACACCTTCAATCCAGCACCCGTGAGGCAGAAACAGGTATGGTCTCTATTATTTAGTCTTGCTGGCAAAGACAACAAGACTCCAAACAAGGCTACACAGTGAGACTCTATCTTAGAAAAGAAAAAAGCTACAAGTTACAAGTCAACAGATAGCAGGTTTGAGGGACTGAGAGTATCAGGCCACAGCATACATAGAACAAAGATCTATACACCGTAAGAAGCAAAATCAAAATTTTCTCCCAAATAAAACCACTGGGGCCTGGAGAGATGGCTCATCAGTCAAGAGCACAGACAGCTCTTACAGAGGACCAGGGTTAGGTTCCTAACGCCCTCACGGCAACAAAACCATTTGTAACTCCAGTTCCACCAGATCCAACATCCTTTTCTGGCCTCCTTGGGCACTGCGCATGTGGTGCACTTACATACATGCAGGCAAAACACATACACATAAAATCAAAATAAATCCATAAATATAAAAAAAAAAAACCCACAAAGCCACTTTTAAAACAACTTGGAAAAATTTGATCTGCACAGAACAAAATATTCAACTGATATCAAATATTTTCTCTGCCTCTCAAATTAATGTACATGTTGCATTATTTAATTTAAATACAAAAAACTTATAAAAACAAAAATTAGTTTCTTGCATTGTGATCAAACATTGTATTCATATGAATATTTTTTGTTAAAGAGTCTTAAATTCAACAGAAAACAAAATGCTACATTATACTTTAAAATATATGTCTTCTACATCCTTTAAATTTTTTATCAAAATTAAACTTTCAAAGTTCATGAAGGCATATCACATCTTCATGATTATGAAATCTTTATAACTTCATCACATAACTAACTGATACAGGCATCCTTTAATACCATCCCATAACATTCATAAATAAACTAGAAATCAAAACACACGGTAAAACAAAACGCACTGCAGTTTCCCATCGCCAGCACTCTCCATATAAACACAGAATGCAATGCTGTGGAGACATGGCTCTACACACTAAGATGGGGAGCAAGCCTGTTTACTGTCTCTTTCCTGCTGTGTCACCCTAAAACCTGTGGGTGCCTCTATGATTAAGATTTACTGCACATTCACATTAAAGTCCTATCTCTAACATTTAAAGATGCAGCCACAAAGACCAATTACAACAATCATTCACACAGCCCTTGTACCAAAGTGTGGAAGTTCATAAAGCTAGTTGTTTACAGACAATTACAGGTACTCAAGTGATTTACATCACTTCACCCTTTGTTTTGCTCTGCTGAACCAGACTCATTTAAACAACAGAACCAGATGTAGAAATTTAAATATCAAGTTCCAATCAGAATTCACTGGTAATGTCTCTGCAGGGTGGCCACCTTCCTGTTCCAGAGTCCTTTAAAGGTATCCTAAAAACACTATCACAATAGCTCCATAGTCCTTTTAGAATAAAGGCTTAGCAAATTATGTTAAACCTAAATTCTGACCTCATCACCCTCATAGCATGAGAGATGATTGACATCTCAGATACTGGAGAATAAATGTTAAGTACACAGAGCTGTTAGAAGCTGAATGATAAAAATACACGTCCTTTTTCCTAAACACTCATCATACATTAGGCAACAGCCAAAGTGAATAAACCTATGAGAAAAAAATTCATATGAGTATATCTACAAGTGTCCACACACTATCATAGCTATCAACTGCAAACACAATGCTCTGACTGACTCACCGTTGAGCTCAGTGCTTAAACAGAGTTGATAACCAATACTGACCGAGTGGTAAATAGAACATAAAAGTGATCACTGTGTCATGATCTCTCTAAAAACAAATTCAGTTTCAGCACCTTCTGATGGGAGATGTCTTTCTGTAAATATGTTTCTCTTAATGGCTAATGAATAAAGCACTGTTAGCCAATAGGAAAGCAAGATAGGTGAGATTAGGAGAGGTGGAGGATTCTGGGAAACGTAGTAAGGTCTCGATATGATCTCAGGAGGAAAGGACAGGAGTAGAAATACATATGTTAGTAATTGTGGGTTAATAATTTATACGGAGCTAGCCAATAAGAAACTCTAGCCTTTGGCCAACAGCATTGTTTTAATACAGCGTCTCTGTGTGTTATTTGGGGCTGACAAAGGCCGTGGGACCAGGATGGTGGGAAAGTGCATGTAACAACTTTCCATGTCAGCATAAAGAAAAAGACAAACCTCACTCCTAAGCATTAGCACTGAAGTTAGCTGGGCGCCAGTCTACTCTCGTCCCTGCATGCCACTCACTCTCCACACACCATGGTGGTGCTGAAAACCCCACTCCAGCTAATGCCTTTCCTTATTCATTGTCATCGTCCATAAGCAAAGAAAAGCCAACTGTTTGAGCCCACCTCTGGGCCCTCTCAAAGCCAAACAGACACGTACATAGCTCACTGTTCAGAACCATCTCTCTCTGTAGCTCATGGCATCTGCGTCCTGGCAGCATCAGCTCTATCAACCTTGGCTCTGGTGTGCTTCACATCTTCAAGAGTGAACTACAAGCTACCAGCTGCATGACAGCATGTCCGCTCCAGCACTGACAGCAGCAGTCCCTGTCTTCACCTCGGAACACTGGCAGACTTACTGTAATAGGAACCATACAATCAAAGAAAAATGGAGGCTTGTGGACACCATAGGATTATAAAAAAGAACAGACTTCCTGGCAAATTAAAGAGGTGCTACAAATAATGCTATGGAGATACTTCATAAACTTAATGATGAACAGCAATGTATGTGTGTATTAAATACTTGAATTATATCCATGGATAGCTGGGGATATAGGTTAACTCGTAGACTGTTTACCTAGCATGAAGGAAGCACTAGTCCTGATCCCAGTACAAACAGATGTGGAGGCACATGCCTGTAATCCCAGCGTGTGGTGTGCAGGTGGGGGTAGGAGGCTCAGAAACTCAAGCTCATCACAGTCTACATAAGGAGTCTGAGGCCATCCTGGGATGTATGAGACCATTTGTAACAGAGGAGGAAAGGAGAAGGAAGATGAATCTCACCTTGGAGAAAGGTTTTAGCGTCCTATTCATCAGGAAAAGACCTAATGGAGCTGGTTGTGGTTTGAATGAGAATGTATCCCACCTCCCACCCCGCCCACCCCACCCACATGCCCTTAAGTTTGAAATCTTGGTCCCTGGTTGGTGGAACTCCTTGTAAAGAATGAGCAGAATTGGCCTTGTTGAAGGTGGTGTCACTGGGAGTTGGCTCTCTCTGCTTCATGAAGATGTGAGCGCTAAGCTACTCCTCCAGTGCCATCCTGCCTGCTATGCAGCCATGCTCCCCATCATGATGGCCATGGATGTTCACCCTTGGAAATGGTACTACCAAAATAAATGGATTTTTTTTTTTTACAGGCTGCCGTGGTCATGGAACTTTACCACAGATAAAGAAAAGTAACTAAGACAAGAATACATACATACATAATACATACATACATACATACATACATACATACATACATACATACATAAAACCAGGGTGTGAATTTTTAGAATATTTCTAAAACTTAAAAAATTAGGTAACTAAAGAAACAGTCAAATTCTCAATGAAGACAGAAATAATACTAGCATATCTACACAAACCCTAGTGGATGCTGTCCACTATCTCTGCACTGGATTAATCTTTATAATAAGCTAATGTTTCAATAAATTTGATGCCTGCTTTATATGTCATAAAGTTTAAAAGAACCTATATCTTGCTCTAAAGTCACATAATAGAAAAACAAGGAATAAGTGAAATGATTAATTTACAAAATATCAAAAAGTATCCTTAAGTATATACAAATGTTAGATGCTAATATCTGAAATATGTATGGATGGCAATAGCACAGATTATTACATCCAAGAACATCAACTTACTATGTAGACTTACTACATGAAATAAAAGTTAAATAAGTTATAGGATACATTGCAAATACAAAATGATTACTTTATTGAACTGTGTAGAAGTTGAACTGTGTAGTACCAAGAAAACTAACTTTGAAGCTAAATATTCTTGATTCAACTCTGGCAGAATAGCCTACTAGACTAATTAGAGGAGCTGGTCTAGCCTGGGACCTGCAGGGTCACTCTGATAACCCTACTGGATGCACCAGTACCATGGTTGCTAAGAAACAAAGAGGAAACTAAATCTCAGAATACCTAATCAAATACCTCAAGTTCTGAGACATAAGGATAACTATTCCATGCTGTGTATGGGTTAAGAACTCCCCAGGCCTCCACCCCTTTCTCTTGTTCTCAAATCCTATCTTATTTGCATTACCCACTCCATTCTTTTCTTTCTTTTTAATCTGATCTTTTTAATTTCTGATTTTTCTCTATCTCTTCTCCTTTCCCCCCATTAGCTTAGGTAAGCGCCCATTTTAAATCATTTCTTATCTTCTCACTACCCACTTTGTATTCATGAGCATTTGCATATACTTTCACTAATTCCATTTTTATCTCAATAATCATAGCTCTGATTTCAATATTAATAATTTAAAGAAGACAGTTTTCCTGTACAAAGTACAAAACAAAATATACTGGCTTGTTATGTTAAAATAATATGTGGCTTTAGAAAAAATGTTCTTTAAATACAAATGTACACGCTGACATTTCTGATTAAAAACAAAATCAATATCTTTGCAAAATTCAAGGGGGAAGATAAAAGTTACTCAAAAGGTAATCTAAGTGGATTAGTGTCAGAATAAAATAAGTTACTGAAACAGCCCTCAGCAATGCAATTTACATCCATTTGGACTTGATAACACCTTACACTTGCAAACCTCACAAAGGAAAGACAAGTCACCCACATGTGTTACCAAGGGAATCACAAACAATCATACAACACGTTTTTAATTTTGATCATATTACCACGATTGTATCAGAAGCAGATGTCAGCAGATGTCAACAGCAGGGCTTTGGTGGAATTACGTGCTTTTCTTTCCTCTCACAACAAAGGAAACCCTGCTCAACTGAAGCTATACCATCACCAACCCTGGGGCAGCATGAGGCACCCGCCCCCAGATTAGGCTGGGGAGCACAGGTTAGAAGCTCTTGGGAAAGAATGTTAGCTTCATAATTGATAATTATACAATTGACAGGGTCCTCAGCCCTTTTAAAACTTGCAATCAATTAAATGTCTAAGAAAAGAACAGATTTCCAAATGAATAACAAAGCAAGGTACAAATCAGCAGTACACCTATACAACAAGCAAAGTACACAACAAAGTACACCTATACAACAGACAAAAGATACAACCACTCAGTACACCTGTACAACAGACAAAAGTATTCCTACACAATGAAGTACACCCACACCCAGAAAGCCAAGGCAGAGGACCACAGATTTCAATGTCTGCCACAATTACAGAACAGACTCACGGCCAACACAAGCAACTTTACAAAACTGTCTCAAAATGGAAAATAAGGATTTTTTTTAAAAATGCTAATTTTTTTAGAGGGAATCCTGGGGTTCTCTGCCCAGCTGAATTCTCTGCACAATCTTCTCCATGGTTTAGCCAGGTCAACACCCCCACTCCCACGCCACTATCCTGTTCATTCACATGTCTTCCCCAAGTCCCTGGATATAGCCCAGAACCTATATCCAGTGCCCAGGCCTAGTCTGGTCACTCCTACGTACATGGCTCCCCATAACTAGGCTTCCCACCCCGATCCTGGACATGTTTTGCAGGCCTGGCTGAGTAACCAATCCATCTGATTCTGTGCTTCATGTGTCCTCATGAACCCCCAAACTCAGGCTTAGACCCAGGTGCATGTTCTGCACTCGGCCCAGCCGAGTCCACCTTAACCATATTCTACTTTTAGGCCCACTCTGACTCATACTTCCTACATTCTGTCCCAATCATCCCTGACTATCATCAGACACAGAATTAACAAAAGAAGTTGGTCGACATGCCACATTAAGCATATCTCAGCACAAAAATACAGACAATATGAAAAATTAAAGCAGTGTTAACCTCACTCTACCCCCCCACACACAAAAAAAATCAGTCCTTTGGAAATGTACATAACACTAACAAAATACAACATGCTGACTGCAATCAACCCAGGTCAATGGCACTAACCAGACAAAATTATAAAACTTCCACCAAACCAAGAAAAACATTACCCAACCAGATAAAAGAAGCACACAGAATCCAGTAGACAAGACCAAAAGAGAAACACCCAATAGCCTATCATAATTAAAACACTAAGTATACTACACAACAAAGAAAGATATTAAACTTTTCTGGGAACTAAATGAAAATGAAAACACAACAAAACCTGTAAGGCACATCAGATCATTCCTCCAAAATGACTTTATAGCTCTAAGTGCCTACATTAAAAAACCAGAAGGAACACAAGGAAATGATTCCATGAAGTAACTCAAAAGATTTGAAAAAACAAAAAATGAGCCCATGCCCAATAGACAAAAAGAAATTATAGATAGCAGAGCTCAACTGAATGAAATAGAAACAAAGAAAATAGCACAAAGAATTCATGAATCTGCTGGGTATGATGGCACATCTTTAATCCCAATACTTGGGAGACAGAGGCAGAGGCAGAGGTAGGTGGATCTCTGTGAGTTGAAGGCCAACCTGGTCTACATAGTGAGTTCCAGAACAGCCAGAGCTACATAATACTTTTAAACCTTGTACTTCATTAAGCTGGAAAACCTAAAAGAAACAAATGGATTTCTAGATTCAGCCAAACCACCAAAATTAAAGAAAGAAGAGATAAATAACCTAAACAAACCCATAACAAATGAGAACATTGAAACAGCAATAAAAAGCCTTCCAACCAGAGAGAGTGTGTTCAGGCCCAGATGGATCCATAGCAAAATTCTACCAGACTTTGAAGAAGCCAGAACAGCCGGTGTTAAACTATTCGATACAGGAAGGAAGGAAAGAAGGAAGGGATGCTATGAACTACAATAACCAGCACCATATATGGGAATCCATTCCATCTTATCATGAGTTCTGAGAGCTCAAATCACTCCTAAAGTCCTTAAGACATTAGCTTAAGGCTACAGGATGCCTGGGCCTCCACGGTGAATGGTTCCTATCTAAAAAACAATAGATTTGGGCCCAGACAGGTTAAACTCACCCTGAAGGCAGAGAATACATGCAGTTACAGGGTGCCTTTAGAATGAGGGGAAATAATTGCTATTTGCCCCATCTTTGGTTGACTAAGTATGAATAAAATGGAGCATTCAGTATGGACTCTATCTGCCTTCCTGGCATCATATTATGTCTCTGTCTTCCTTTCATCATCGATAGCTAGTCTTCACCCTGTCCACACTCCCTGACTCAGGAAGAAACCCAGGGTTGATCAGCTGGTTCCAATTGCAGCCCTACAAACTCCATTCCTAGACACACTTTAAATATTCATCCCTAGACCCACAGATAAGTGTGTTTTCACCCCGCATACAGTAACATCTCTTTGTGATGGACAATAACCATTGCAGAAACCATAGCTGATCTTAATGCAGAGAACAAGAAACCATGTGGTGCCCAGTCCCATCTGATGCATCTATAATGCAGTTCCTGAACCTAAGGCTCAGGGATCACTGAGAAGGAAGTATTCTAAGACTCGGAAGAACAGGAAGTTTGCTGTGAGATTGTGTTTCCTGGAAATCTCTCTAATCCATGAAGTCTCGGCAGCATGGCCACCTAAACAAGACCTGAACAGTAACAACACCAATGGAAATGTTAAGATAGAGCAGGAGAAACTCATGTGGGCTCAACCATAGGCAAAGAACTACTCTGAGCAAATAGGGAATGCTGAGAGTGAGAAAAATGTTCTTCCCCAGGGATATTAAGTGGTCAGCACTGAGATCATATCCAAACAGTTAACATTATATAGACTGTGCAGGTTATATGTATGTATTTAGGAGAGAATGTATGCATAACAACAATTAAAGAAAAGACCATAGATTTAAGAAATAACAAGGGGAGGTGCATGACAGAGGGTAGAGAGAGGAAATGGAAGGGTGAAATATGTAGCATGAATAATAAATGACCCAGAGACTGAAACTGGGGTCCAAGCTTCAAGATGAAGATCAGAAAAGCAAAGCAGTCAGCCACTAGATTTACCTCTACCTCAGACTCTAGGGGTTGATCCTGTCTCCACAAGCTCTCCTCCAAGCTGCTGCCTCTCCTCAACATGGCTGGAAGAGTCTACTCTCAGAATGCAGCCTGAGACATTGGGATCCTGTCTTTTATATACCTTTGTAGGGCTGGGATTAAAGCGTGAGCTCTAATTCTCTTTTAGACTGATTTACTCTTGTGAATGCCAAGGTGGCCTTGGACTCACAGAGCTCCATCTGCCTCTGTCTCCTGAGTCCTGGGATTAAACATGTGTACAACCATTGCCCAGCTTCTATGGCTAGCTAGTATGGGTGCTGGGATTAAAGGTGTGCATCACCATTGCCTGACCTCTGCAGCTTGTGGCTGGTGTTGTATCCTGAACCCTCAAGCAAGCTTTATGAAATGATAAATAATTACATCACCATAGAAATGATGTATTATAATTTTAAAAGGTACAAAAATATGTAAAAGCCAATAGAGAGAATCAAAAATGGTAGAGGGGGCCTAAAGATATGGTGGAACACTCACTTAGTAATGTCCGGTTCCATTCCTGTATTTACGGTTAAACTTTGCCTCTCTCACTTCTGGGATAGAAAAAAATTAAAAACTTAACTACAGAAGCATCTTTGAAAGTAAGGAAATGCTTCAGAAGAAAACTTATGAGTAAAGAACTGGCCCTCCAGGCATCAAGGGCAGTTACACTAGTACCCTCATTTAAGCTGAAAGTTTAAAGACCAAACTTATTTGTCTTAAGCCCTTTTTACCTCTTGAAGTTTCCTTCTTCTTTCCATTACCATAGCTAATATTTTAATGTGAGTGTTCATCACTTATCGCCTGGACTATTAGTATTTCCCTGTTGGATCTTTGATACTCATGCCCTACTCCACCCTAACCACCATTCTGTGGAAAACATTCCAGTGGCTGCCCATAACCAGCTCTCATGTTCAAACACTAAGAAAAAATTACTTGTCTTTAAAATAAAATCTTACAATAAAAAGAACAACAAAATATCATTTTTGATAGGGTGGAACATTTAGGGGGATGTCCTTTGGTATTCTTTCACACCGGCCTGTCATTCCAGCTATCAAACTGCTATGATGGTAGAACCTCTGGTATATATAACAATGGCCTTGTCTGAAGGAGCTGGTCTATTTGGAGTAATGCTTGAGTTTTCTGGCTTGGATCTCACTATCAGACCAGGAAGAGAAGGCTGGGGAGAGGAAGGCAGAAGGAGGCTGCAAAGAGACTCCATGCAGCTGAAGGAGTAACATGCAGATTACAGGTAAGCCACAGCCTCCTGACAATACACAAATTAATAGAAATGGGTTAAAAATTAAGTCAGAGCTAGTCAGTAAGAAGACCTAGCCATTGGCCAACAGTTTATAAATTATTATAGTTCTCTGTGCATTTATTTGGGGCAAAGCAGCTGTGGGACCAAGCGGGACAGACACCTCCATCTTCATGTAAGTTCTGTATACTAGCTTTCCTTATCTAGTCTGATTTACCACCTACCTCCTATAGATATTTCCACAGCAGGAAATAATCCACATTTGAAAAAAAAAAAAAAAAAAAAAAGGAGAAATTTTAAAATAAAGACCTGCAGATTTTTTTATCCATTCAATTCTTTAAGTAGGAACTAAAATATCTCATACAAATTTTTACTGGAGAGCACAAGAATAATCACATTTGATCAAGAAAGTTTGTCAAAGAATACATGTTAGCTTAAGGTATTTGCCTATTATAAGAATCATTTTGACCTCAGGTCATTGAAAATTAGTAATTTCCATCTACTTGTTTTAATGATTCTAAGTCTCAATTGCCCACAGTTAAAACAGTTAATACAAGATTTCATGGTATCCAAAGACATGAAGAGACGACAGACTGAAAACAGTACAGCCTATTAGAAAACATTACATTTCTATTAGCTTCAGCATCTCATCCCTACAGGATGACCCTACAGGAGACTACAGAGCAGTGGTTCTCAACCTGTGTGTCCACATAGCCTGTACATCAAATACTTACATTAGGACCCATAATAGCAGCAAAATTACAGTCATGAAGTAGCAACAAAATTATCTTATGCTTGGGGGTCACCACAAATGAGGGACTATGGTAAAGGGCCACAACATTAGGAAGGTTGAGAACCACTGCTCTAGAGCATAAACAATCCTTTGCTAGGAACCATGACTTCTAGGAACATTCTAAAGAAAAACTCTTTTCATTTTTAATCCAACTTCTCAGTAAACGAATTAAACAAAGGAAGCATAGCTTTTCACAAAACTTTCTGAGTCCAGCCATTTTTTTCTCCTTTTACTTCACTTTTCTAGTTTCTACTTCTCATTATACTAAAATTTTTACCATAAGAAAGTCAAACTAAAATTACTAAGATACTTTTTATTCAAAACTTCCAGTTATGTGTCCTAAACTCTTTTACCCCAAAGTAAGTTCACAAACTCTGACAGATGTTTTATAACTCTGTTTAAATATTTAGTCGGTAAAAGGATGAAGGGTATTTGTGTTTTTTTTTTTTTTTTTTTTTTTTTAAGAAAAAGACAGAATGATTTCATTCTTTTCCAAAACCAGGGTGGTCTATGGGCAATTTGGGTACCAGTGGTGTTGCCGAGGGAACAAAATGAAAACAGGTGCCATCAAATTCAAATTAAAGATTTAGTTCTATTTTAAACCTCCTTAAACAACGTTTCCATAAACTTTCCAACTGATACTACTAAAATTTTGACAATATTTTATAACAAGAAAAGGATTATAAATTGTCTGTAGACCATCAAATTTTAACTGTAACAAATTTAGACTGATTGGCAACACTTCCTTAAAAAAAACGTTCTCCCATTAAATATGCAGCATCCTTCTAAAAACGAATAAATATATAAGGCAATTCAAAATAAAAGAAACCAAGTAAAAATCTTTGAGAAGAATTTTAAAACTTAAGAGCACAAAAGTAATTTAAATCCACAACCTGTAAGAAAAATGTGATGTAGTTAGCAACATTATACTAAGTTTAACTTTTCCTCATGAGAATAATTATTGTTTAATCTGTTGTTTAAATCTGATGAAACTTCCTCTACCCCCCCAAAAAAAGTAAATAAAACTTGTGTTTCCTACTTTGGTATTGAAAAGAATCTAAGTAATCAGTTTTTACCTCTAAAACCAGTACTTTTCATTCCTCTTGAAAGAAATTAACCATGACACTCACATACATGCATACACATATAAATATTTAAAAAGATTATTAACCATATCATAAATTTCTTTAAAAATTACATTATTAGATACTTTCTATTTTTGTTACCTTTCTCTACATTAGAACTTTAATCAGCACACATGAATACATAGGATTTCACTGATATTTTCATATGTGCAGTACGTTATTTTATTTCATCTCCTCTATTAATCTTGGTTGTTTACTATAGTATTAATGACAAACTTGTTTATTTTATTTTAGCCTATGAAATGAGCAAATGAGAAATTTACAAATGGATGACACTACATAGCTAATATTCTTGCTAAGACTGACACGAATCTTCCAGAAACAGTCAAGTACTTGTTCCCAATGAATATTCCATTTGTAGGGAGATGAGCCATGCATTGTTCAGTTACTTGTTCAATTAAAAATTTATCTTCTTATCAATTGTGATATAAAAATGTTTAAACTGCTAAGTACATTCAATCTGGCACTGATGAGAGTTCCATTGTTCAGATCACAAATAATCATGCTTGATTGTCATTTTGAATATTTCAAAGTATTCAAAGTTTTATTTTTAGCAGGGCCCTGGAGAGACACAAATGGGTTCATTAGTGTGAAATCAGAACTTCCCTGCACTGGATTCTTTCCAATACTTAACCACAAGGAAAGTCCCATCAGCTAGTTAAAAATAAATAAATAAATATCTTAATGTTTCTAGTAACAACAGATAAAATGAAACCACTATACTCTATTAAAATATATTTGTCAAAAGTAATAAAAGCAGACTCTTTCAGATCTGCACTTGTGTGTTTGAGTCATAAAGGAGAATACGCATGGTGCTGTGAAAGGTGGAAGGGTAAGACTCTCTGTAGTCAGCCTCACTGTCACTATTGTGTGTAATCATAAAGTCACTCTGCTGGTCCACCACTTACTTTGAAAGTAATTAATCAAAGTCAGAGAAAGCCAACCATCAACTGAAGTGGGTTTCAAATTTCCTTTGCAAAGACATGTCAAAATAAAAAAAGATGAGTCAATTTTATTTTAATTAAAACCTCATTTAGAAATACGAAGTGTTTTCTATTTACTTCCAATCAAATGCCAAATGTGCCCAGCTTTCCAACTGTTTCTGCTACTTCATTACATATACCAAACTAGTATTTCCTTGTTGTCTAACAAATATATTTAAAAGTTTTATTATTCTAGTAGGTATACAATACTTGACATCTTATTTTAAACAGAAGAGTTCGATAACATAAAATAAACTGATTAGCTACAAATTAGTTTCAATTCATTAATAACTTATTTAGCTTTAAGCAATGACTGTAGTAGATGCCTAGAATAGATGCCTGCATTTAATCCTTCAGATTTTAGGAATCATGAGATTTTATTTAATTGCTCTTATTTGTCAACAGATGTACCACCATACCACTCTGATTATACCTGATCTTCTTAATGATTCTGACATTAGCTATCTCATAAAACAATACACATACATATGTGTGTGCATATGAGAGGGATTTATAACTATAAGCTGCTTTGCCAGAAGTGCTCTGAGAGCCAGAAAAGAGTCTTCTCACACTACATGAACATAATACCAAGTCTACAAAACACCAAGATGATTTTCAGGTAGGTAAGCATGCGTGCATAGATGCTATTTCTTTGCTATAGACATTTTCTATAATATCACATTATCTGATAAAACTTCCCATTGACAAGTCATCAAGGTAACTCTTCCTCAAGTACTAACAGACTTAGAAAGAAAAGCTTAGAGTTTCATCACCCTGGACTCAAAGAACAAAGGAAAGTAAGGGCCTATAAAATAAACATTTTGCACATATGTGTTTCTAATGTGTGTGCATGCTCACACATGTGTGTCACGGTACGATTGTGGAGGTTAGAGAAGAAGCTGCAGGACTTGAGTCTGATTCCTTATGGATTCTAGGGAAGGAACTTACTGCCAGACTGGATCACAAGCACTCTTGTCTGAGGAGCCATCTCACCAAATCTCAAATAAATTTTTAGTTATTTTCCTCAAAAGCGTTTTTTTTTTTTTTTTAATTCCTTTGCCAGGCTGTGGTGGCACATGCTTTTAATCCAACCACTCAGGAGGCAGAGGAAGGCAGGTCTCAGTGAGTTTAAGACCAGCCTGGTGTACAAAGTGAGTTTCAGGACAGTCAGGATTGTTGCACAAGGAACCCTATCTCGAAAAAAGTTTTCCTCAACAAATTAAAAGTAGTCTTTTCTATTATCCAAGCCATAAAACTTTTCATTTATTTTTTAAATGTATTTTAATTACCTGATTTCTCCCTTCTCTCCAAATCCTACCATGTACACCTCTATATCTTGTTTAAATTCACTGTCTATTTTCTTTTCCTTTTTTTTTTTTTTTCTTCCTTCCTTTCTTTGGTTTTTCAAGTCAAGGTTTCTTTGTGTAGCTTTGTAGACCATATTAGCCTCGAACTCACAGAGATCCACCTGCCTCTGCCTCTGCCTCTGCCTCTGCCTCTGCCTCCTGAATGCTGGAATTAAAGGCATGTGCCACTACCACCTGGCTTTCATTGTCTATTTTCACCAATTGTTATCAAATACATACATGTACATATTCCAAAATATCACCTGTTAAAACCATATAATGCTATTTCTATGTGTATGTTTTCTGGGCCGTTGGCACTGCTGTGCTGTGCCTTGGAGAGGGCTACCTCTATCACTCCCATCTTCCTTCACACACCAAATACTTTAAGAACTATGGGTTATTTAAATTATGTGACAATATGGTAACTCAGTGAGAATTCTTAGAAATGCTCAATTTTGGAACACTCTTATCATCAAGCTATTACTGCTTACTAGAGTTAGGGGGACATGTTTATTTGTTTATTTGTTTTGTTTATACAAGACAGGATTTCTCTGTGTAGCTCTGGCTGTCCTATAACTTGCTTTGTAGACGAAGTTAGCCTTGAACTCACAGAGATCCACCTGGCTCTGCCCCCTGAGTGCTGGGGTTAAAGGTGTTAGAGAATGAAACTGTAATATGTAGAACAATATGGACAAGCCTACAAAACACTAGTTATACAAAAAAGAACCCAGAACACCCCATTCTATGAAAAATAGTCTTATATTGTATGGCTTTACTTAAATAAAGTACCAAGAATAATCAAATCTATAGAGAAGGGTGGCTGCTTCATGTCAGATAGACAAAGTAACAGAAAGTTATTTAAACTAAGTTACAAAGTTGAGGTAGAGATGATAAGTTCAGGTAAACAGTAGTGATGAATTCTGAATAATAATAATAAAAAAAGGGGGGGGAGCTGGGAAGAGAGCTCCTGAGTAAAGTCCTTTGCTGGTCAAGCATGAGGACACGAGTTTAGATTCCTGGCATCCACATAAGAAAGCCAGGCATGCTGGTGTACACCTGTAACCCCCGCCCTGGCAGATCCCAGCAGCTCAGCAGCTAGCTCAAAATCCTCAGGTTCATAAGAATCCTCATCTCAAAATCTAGAGTAGAGAAGAACATGGCGCTGACTTCAACCTTTGGCTGGTCTACCCACACATGCTAGCATGCACACCTGTACACACATGCAGACAGGAATACCCACCCATGCTAGCATGCACACCTGTACACACATGCAGATAGAAACACCCACACATGCTGGCATGCATACTATACATACATCCATACAGGAACATCCACACACATTGGCATGCCTACTCGTACACAACATGCATACAGGAACACCCACACATGTTAGCATGTATACCTGTACATACATGCATACAGCAACACACAGTAGTTCTTAAAAGATGAAATTTTGTGTGTATATCACAACTCTTAAAAACTGGTTAAAGCCCTCCGAGCTGACATCCACGTTCAGGGGGCCTGGTTTGGTCCTATGTTGGTTCTCCAGCTGTCAAACTGGGGTCCATGAGTTCTCACTTGCTCAGGTCAGCTGTTTCTGTGGGTTTCCCCAGCGAGGTCTTGACCCCTTTGTTCATCACTCCTTCCTCTCTGAAACTAGATTCCAGGAGTTTGGCTTAGTGTGTAGCTGAGAATCTCTGCTTCTGCTTCCATCAACTAATGGATGAAAGCTCTAGGATGGCATTTAAGGTAGCCTCTCCACTATTGCTTAGATTCCTAGTTGGGGCCATCCTTGTGGATCTCTGTACAATTCCCTAGTGCCAGATTTCTCTTAAAACCTATAATGGCTCCCTCTATTGATGTGTCTCTTTTCTTGTTCTCCTCTATTCATCTCCCCACTCAATCTTCCCCATCCCCCATGTTCTCTTCCTCCTCCTCTTCTCCCCTCCTCTTTCTTCTACTGCACTGGGCAGTCTATAAAACCTCTGGCAGTGGAACCAGGATGTATCCCTAGTGCATGAACGGACTTCGGGAGCCCATTCCCCATGGAGGGATACTCCCTTAGCCTACCCTAAATGACTTGACAGGCTTTGATGATCTCTCATGGAAGGTCTCACCTTCCCTGGGGAGTGGATGGGGGATAGGATAGAGAGGGGAGCTGTGAGGGGCATGGGAGAATGGGAGGGAGAGGAAACTGGAATTTATATATAAAATAAGAAAAAAAAGCATTAAATAAAAAAAAAACAAAGTCAACTAGAAAAAAAAACTTGCTAAAGCTATTAAAATAATGAGTTTCTGTCTGCACTATTTTAGAGCTGGTCATAATATGGTTGCTAATAGGCCCCTGAATAATTTGAAAGCAACTACACCAGCACTAATGCTAACCAGGATTCATGAACCAGGTGGCCTAAGACTGGTAGCCATACAGAATGCTTTGTACTGTTCTTGAGAGGGTAGCAATGGATTTTTAAGATACACACTTGGTATTCAGGCATGAGCACTTTATAGCATGCTTAATTAGTGATTCACTGCTATCTCAAGTTCTCTGCCCCAGCTCCTTCCTATAATTCTAAGATTGGATGAAGTTTCCCCATCCTATTGAAACCTTTCTTGGATTCTGACACCTCCCGATTTTTCTCCCAACTTACCTCTTCTCTCTAGCTGCTAAACATGTCAAATAAAGTCCATTCCTGATGCTCCCCTCCCCACCCATTACTCTTTTCCTGACTTCTCAAGAATCTATTTCTGCTCCGGTGCTTTTACTAAATTGCACCCTTAATCCAACCACAGCTTCAATCTGGTGAACTATTCATACCACCCAAAATAAATGCAAAGAAGCCACACACATCTAAAGGGCCATCAGTTTCATCTCCTTAAGTCTTTCCCCTTGTCTGAAGCACCAGGTTCTCCTAACTCCTCCTTCTGTGGCTCCCACTCCATATATCTCCTCCAATTCTCTAAGTGTGCGCAACTGTCCCGCTCCCTTTCTTCATGCATCGTTCTTTCCGGGAACTGTCCAGACTCTTTGAGACGTTGCAGGGTGTTTTAGAAACCCAGGATGTCAGAAGCGAGAGAGGTAGCAAACAGCAAAAACAGCCAGGTAGTGTGGAACAACTCCACTTCCCCAGTGACCCAAAGGTTGGCAACAGTGGACAGCTTCCCAAATGCACACATATACACCAGGATTCAAGGTTAGGAAAACTGCATTTGTGTTTTTTGGCAAGTTAAATACATTTTAAATGAAAAAAAAAAACTATTCAGAATGTTTTCTTTCTAAAATGTCTGGACTGCTAGGAGGAAGTATCCCACAATCTGTTCATTATTAATTGCATGTTTCTGATATGGCTGATTATTTGGACTTGATGCAATCATTCAGCTGGTTAAGACTGCTTATTGATACAGAGTTAAAGATACAATGTATAAATTATAGTAAAAATAAGATTCTTAAGGCTAAAAGATAACTCTCTCAATAAAGTTCTTAAAATTGTATGTAGAAATAATACTGTGGTAAAGAAACGAGAATTAAATGCATACAGAACTGATGTACCTTAACCTGAAAGTTGCATCAGAATACTTTCTTTAAAAGTATAACTTACTGCTGGGCATGGTGCTGCATACCCAGCACTCAGGAAGCAGAGGCAGGTGGATCTCTGAGTTCTGGGCCAGCCTGGTCTGCTGAGTGAGTACAAGGACAGCCAGGACTATACAAAGAAACCCTGTCTACAAAAACAAAACAAACAAAAAAAGTGTAACTTGTAATTAATGGATAAATGAATGTGGAAAGCAAAACAATGTTTTATAAACATTGGAACTGTGATTAGTGGCAGTTTCTCCATCTAGGTTGTCCTCTTTTGTTGTAAAGCAACTTTTCTTTCAAAAGCTTTGCCTTAAATAAAGATTGTATATGAAAGTACTTCATTTAAGCCACTCAAATTTTTTATTTAAAAATGTATTAGCTTTCTGGATTTTCCTTGCTATGTACCCCAGGGTGGCCCTGAACTTGCCCACTCCTACTTCAGCCTTCCAAGAGCTGGGATGATGAGCATGCATCAGGACCACACTGTATGTGAGTCAAAAGGATATGGAGTAGCAGTGAAGATACAGTGTTAATGAGAAGATGACATTACGAGATGATATAATCTCATCATTTCAACTTTGACTAAAAAACATTTTTTAAAACCCAGAATGTTCTTGTGATAGATGCACAAAGCAAATGGGAAGCTCAAGTATCAATCAAATGCCAATTATCAATCTCTTAGTAGTACAGCTGCCCAATAACAACACTAGTTGGCGTGCTGAATGGCACAAGAGTATCTGCAAAGCAGGAATTAGAGATGCCTTTGTGCCAGGCTGGAGAGAAAAAGCACTGCAATAAAGGACATCACAGCCACATTTCCTCGTGGATTTCACCTTCAAATTACAGGAATAAAATGGTGACTTGACTTGATATACCAAAAGGACTCTCATATCATATTACTGTTACTATGGATACTAAAAAGTAAGAAATACTGTCTAAAACCATAAGTCACCCTTCTAATTTTCTTCACCAGAATATTCAATTCCAGTCTAGGAGAATGGATATAAAAGTCTCCTTGTGTGTAAACAAAAAACAAACTGAATGTCATACTACTATGCACCTGAGTATCTGTTATCTAAAAGATCTTGGGCTTGTTTATAAACATCAATCAATGCTATGAAAAGGGAGTTACGGGGAAAAGGCAATTACATACTGTGAAAAACTAGAGGCAATCAGATGAAACACAGTCCATGGTAGCAGCGACACAAGCTAGGCAGGAGGTATGGATAATCTGGGTAAGTGCCATGGAAAAATAAATACCATGATTGGACTTGAGGCAAATGGAAACAGCTCAAATTGGCTTCGTACAGTGTTCCACGGAACATATGATGTCCATATGTCCATTACCAACAAACTGAAACACGGAAAAAACAAAAGCCCGTGCAATGATGGCTATAAGAACACACCCAATGCCAGTCTCCACCACGCCGCAAGCAGTGTAACGCACTGCAGCTGCCAGGTAGTTGGCAGAGAAGTCAGAAGCAATAAGAAAAGAAAAGGAGTAAAGAACAAACCATCCCTCGTCCCTACAAAAGAAAAGTGAGACCTGCACTAGAAAAAGGCCGTGGCCACGGAATACCACAGTGAAGCAGCTTCTTCCCTGGAGGCAAATACGACCTTTCAAGTTTCAAAATGAATAACAGAGACCCAAGACAGACTGACCAAAAGATGGGACAGAAACCATATCAGGTTTGACGTCAATGTGAGCAAGACTCCCAAATTTCCTTGCTTGTGCTCTGAAGCTCCCAGGCCACTCATCAAGACTAAATCACAGTTTATTAAAAATAAATTAATTAATTAAAAAAATAAAAGGGTAATGCTTAGCCAAAGTAATGAAGGACAAGTCACACGGCAAGGCCAAGATATATGAAAGAAAACTTTACAAAGCAGTGTTACCATCTAGGACCTATCTGCAGTCCTGGCCTTTTCAACCAACAAAAACCCCGTTATCCCTAAATTGCATTAAAATTATCTGAGCTGCGATGCAGAAATATATTAGTTGTCACTGACTGAAACTAAACAGTAATAAAATCCAGCAGTAAAAATACATGACTATTTTATAGTAAATATCAATGTCATTCCTGTTTCAACCTGACTCCCCGTTCTACCCCTAAACCCCCAAACTTGAAACCAACTACAATTTCTTGAGTAGCTGTAGTGTGGTTAAGAAAAGGAAGCTATGCTTGTTTGTATGGAATCTGCCATTTCCTCTCTGCCAAAACACTTGTTTAAAAAGTCATGTAATATTTCTATTAAATTGTAAATGCAGCCGACAAGGAAATGGCCTACTGGCAGAGCATTACCTTTGTGGCAGTGCCAACCGGCCTACAGCAAAACAGTGCACATGGTAATTTCAACATGCATTCCCAAGTAACAAAATTGTTCTTTACATAAATACCACAGAACCTGAGCAAGATCCAGAAAAAGCAAGGAAAATTTGCCCAAGCTTTCATGCTTGCCTATATCAATTGTATGTCATAGCTAAAGCAAAATAGAAAAGCATCTACATATGTTCAAGATGCTTGTGAAGTTGGATCATATAACCCTGGGAAAACTATTGCAACTTAAATCTGTGTATTTCTTGTTAACCACTGTAACAACTTGCTAATAAAAATTAAGAAAAACTGAGGGTATCAAATGAATCAAAATGTACTAACTAAATACAAGTCCTGAAGGATCATAATGCAACTTATTAACAAGAACATATGTTCAGTAGAAGCCACAATTGATATGTTAAATTACTTCTTTAATATCATTTATTTGATTACAGAATTTGAGAGATTCACAAGCCTTCCAGTGAAAATGGTGACTTGTAGTTTACAAGTTACTGTGATGTTTACAAAGTCACCTTCACCATGTCTTCCTTGCCTTTCACTGCATAACTCGACTTCTTATAATTATACTATTTACATGAGCGTGTCTGTAATTAAGACAGTTCTATTCATGCAAAAGTTACTTTGAAAACCAAGCATCAATACACTATCTGAACTGATATAATCAATACATACAGTTCTCTAGGATGGTAAACAGTTCTTTCTGAGGACTTTTAGTTGCAAGATGCATTTATTTTAAGTACATCTTGTCTATTGTCATTTTTGTGTGTCTGTACAATTTCAAAAGTCAAACTTAATAGGAAGCCTATTTTTTACCGAAAATATTACAGATTTCCATGTGATGTACACTTGAAATTACAGTCAACATCTGTCAACATACCAATCTCCAAGCCACAAATTCACTGCCTTGAATGCTTTCTGCAATAACTGTTACCTTCGTTCACCACCCTCAACAGTCACTAACTACATCAAATTGAGAATGAAATAATATCTGTAACAATCAACACACTAATCCCACACAATGGCTTCTAAAACAAGCAGAAATGACATTGTCTAGTAATCTATTCCTTTGCAAACAATGCTGCTGTGTTCAGAAATAGAGACTGGCAATGCTTTTCTTTCTGCTCTTCTTCAGTAAGTTGACAGGGCCTAAAATACTCAAAAAGACATTAATTTTATCAATTTAAAATTTAAACAAATTCTGTTAAATGAAAAGCTGGAAGGCAGGATACAAGGAAAGATGGGTGTTTCAAGTTTTATTTTATTAGCATTTACAGCCAAGTTTAGTTTAATTCCCAGGCCCTAGGTTGTAAGTCAAACAATTGTTATGGTAAGAAAGCTCACCAGGTTTTGATACTAACATCACAGAAGCATCCTCCAGATAAAAAAGGGAACTTGCTCACATTTAAGTAATAAAAATATTTACTGAATACTTTCATGCATAAGTCATTCTGCAGGTTTAATTCAAAATAAATGTGAAGATGGAAACTTTCAAACTAAGACCTAACAGAAAATAGAAGACAAAGGCCCCATTAAAATGTGGTGTTAGATACATTATTGATAATATGATAGAAGAATTCAGAGAAAGGGCTGTTTTGTTTTGTTTTTTGAAGCAGATCTCAAAATACAGAGCAGGCTGGGCTTGAACTCTACCTTCCTGTTTCAGGGTGCTGGGATTAAAGGCGTATGCCATCACACCCAGAAAAACAAGGAAGTAGTTTTAAATGGCTGACTGAAGACCTCTGATAGTAATTAGGCTTCTTAATCTAGCTTTTCTGGAAGTGAAAAAATAATAATAATACAAGGAGAGGGGGAAAGATAATGGATGCATGTATGTATTTCAGACTAAAATGAAGAATTATTACACATTGTGATGAAGCAAATAGTAAAAGAAATCATAAATCTCCTTGAGGGTCATGATATTCTTATTGTAGAACACATGATTCTCAATCACTCCAGATAAAGGAGCTCTTGTTTCCAGCGTCAGTTTATATTTTTGATCAAACTCCACTTATCACCATTAGAAAGAGAGAAAATGTATCTCTGTCCGCATCCCTTCACTATCTTAATGGACAAACACCACAAACTCAGGTAATGATAAACAAGTGCTTGTCTTTTCCCATAGCAAAAGGTTCCCTAAGAAATATGATAGCCAGTGTTAAATAGGAATCTTTAAAAAATTGAATCATTTATAAAAACTGAAAAGTAACTACAAAATGCTACCTAACAATTCTATTTTCTTTAATGTTTAAGTGCATTTCCCAGATATCTCGTTTGAACTTAACAAACAATTCTATGAAGTACATAGAAGAGGGGCCATTACAACTAATTCACAGACAAAACACTGACTCAAGTCTCAAATTTCTCAAGTAGCAGTCACATACATCACTCCTATAAGACATGGTAAAACCATGGTATATCTAAGCAAATGACAAAAACAAAAAAAAAAAAAAACAAACAAACAAAAAAAAACCTATTCCCACATCAGCCTGGGAAGTTAGCACCAACTATTAAGTAGTGCTCTTATTACATGTGGTTGGTAGGGCCAGAAGCCTATTAAGAATGGCTAAGGGTGCCAACAAGAGAGCTAAACTATTAAGGGCACTTGCACCCTAGCCTAATAACCTAAGTTTGAACTCTGTTCAAGTTCAAAGCTTGGTAATGCTACTGACATTACATCATATTAACAAATAATGTAACTCTTTACTTAAAGATTTCATCTAAACTACTTGGTGATTTAACACTCTCAAATACATTTTTTCACTGTCCAATTCTAGTTAGGGCCTTTTTTCACTCTTGGAAGGCTCTTTTAATCTTACCCCTCCCCACCTAATACAACACACACACACACACACACACACACACACACACAGACACACACACACACACTAAAGCACTGATTATTGGATGAGACTGTACAGGGTACTAATTTTGTTACTTTGTTATTAGCTGTATTAATGACCCACCATGGACAACACAGTTTCACATTCTGTGTGACAAATGGCAATACACATAAAGCACGCTTCTGTGCATCATGCTGTGACTGAACCAAGGAAAAGCAGTGAGTTATAAGCAAACCAAAAGACAATTCTGTTCTCTAAGGGACTGATGGAAAACCAAGAACCAGGTGGATATGGTCACATCAAGGAAACAAGGGTCCTTTCAATCAAGCCTTCAGGTTCTAAAGTCTGTCTTCTGAATGACTTGGCTGTTTCTCAACACTTGCATTTTAGTTCTTGAGCTATGAATTACCTCATAACACAAGAAAGACTCAAATACTACATACCTATAACCATATTACATTTAGAAAAGCATAAGACAACCATCCAAAAACCATAGAGTCAAGTGTGTTCTGTATGCAAATTATGAGGAGAAAAACAGAAATCTATAAAGACTATTGTTGTCAAGGAAGACTCCACACACGTAAATAAAATCTGAGGAGATGGAGAGATAGGTCAGTACTACTGCTCTTCCAGAGGACCCAAGTTTAGTTCCTAGCACCCACATGGCGGCTCACAACCATCCACACCTCCAGTCTCAGAGGACCTGATGCCCCTGGCCTCTGTGAACACCAGGTATACAGCATACACACACACACACACACACACACACACACACACACACACACACACACAGGCAAAATGCAATACATGTTAACAAACAAGTAAATAAATAAAACCTGAACTGGAACTTCAAAATCTGGCAGGATTTAAAATGATAGAAGGAAGGACCAAAGCACCCTAGGAAGGCGTTTGCAATACATACAGTGTAACTAGATATTTTTAAAAGAGAAATGCTGCATTCCAATACAGTTTTACTATTTTGTAAGTATGAATTCAAACTCAAATGAGTTTTAAGATCACTAAAGCAGGAGCCACTTACTACAATCTTTTCAATCTGGCAGAAAGGTTTTAATGTGCCCAGATTTAATGTGCTGAACCACTTGTTTGGAAAAGATTTACAAAGGGTACAAACACAGTAATTCTAATGTACACCCACCTCTAGAACTCAACGTGATGCCATGATGGATAGAGTAATTCTAATGCAGACTCACTTCTAGAACTCAGCACGATGCTGTGATGGACTGTAATCTTTTCTTGAGTCTCAACTAGATCCCACTAGAAAACCACCCCACAAACACCTAACAAAGTACCAGAGGCAACTGATACTCAAAGAACAATGAGAGTTTGAGTTCTTGTTCTTGTGCTGACTTTGCTATTTCTCACACTGTTCTGAAATACATAATTTATGTTATTTTTCCTTTTTAATATGGCCAGAGGAGTTTACACATACAAAGAAAATATGAATAGAAAACAACTGTACCACTAAAATAACTCTGGTAATGTGCCTCAATATGGCATGTAGATATTTAAATATTTTCAATACTGTAGTTATCTGTATCATTGTAATATTAAACAAAATTCCAATTTATTCCTCATTAGCTATTCAAAAGTATTCCCTTCTTTGTCTCTCCATCTATTTACTTCACTCACCTCTCCAAGTCACCCTATCTGTCTTTTCTATAAATACACAGATACACACTGTCCCCCTTCACTCCTATAGCATTCCTCAGGAAACTACAGCCACTAGATGGCAATAAGTATATACAAAGATAAATGTACACATCTATGACAGAGAGTCACATATTCCTATAATCTAAAAACAGTGTCATTAAAAATCCTAAAGCATGACAAGCTAGACTTGTACATGTAAGGAATACACTGCAAAGATTACCATGAAAATGACTTCACAGAGACCGGTAACAGTGAGCAAAAAAAAAAAAAGGTGTATTTTTTTATAATAAATAATTTAAGAAATATACTTAGTTCTCTTACAGATAGGTAGCAACATTGAATATGAGGACTTTAAAAATATTTTACATGTATGGATATTTTGCCTGCATGTCTGCCTATGTAATCACATGTATGCCTGGTAGACACGGAGGTCAGAAGATGATTTAGGAATCCATGAAACTGGAGTGGCAGACAGCTGTGGGCCTCCACATGGGTGCTGAGAATTGAACCTGGGTCCTCAGGAAGAGCACCAGGGCCATTAACCACAGAGCCATACCTCCAGCCCCACTGGGACTTGCTTGGTAACATCATCTTAAAGAACATAGAAGCAAGAAAAGGCACAGAAAGGTAGGAGCTAAGGACTGTGTAGCAAAGACTGAGTTCTTAAACCATTTCCAGTGGCCTTTGGAAAGCAACGAGCTACAGAACCAAGAAACAATAAAGTTCTTCTACTGAAAGGCAGGGACCTTATGGGTAGCATCTGGGGTGGGAGAAAAAGTACCTGTTGGAGATAAATGGCCCTCAGAGTTCTTTTCTCACAAATAATCATACAGTGAAATGAAGAAGAGAAATAGCAGCTACTCATTTATTTAAGACAGTCTATTCCCTCTGCAGACTCTAAACTTGCAAGGATGCATTTGCTTTATGTTTACTTTTGCTACCATTACAAAATTGCAAGACTCAAAAACCAACGCTTTTAGCAAAGTATAACTTCCTTACCCGCATTGGATGTATGTCAGCATAAGGGGGTTTCCCTTCTGCCATCTCTATGGCAGTGATGCCCAGGGACCAGATGTCAGCCACACAGTTGTAACCAATTTCTTGAATTACCTCAGGAGCCATCCAAAATGGGGTTCCTATTACAGTATTGCGTTTTGCCATTGTATCCTGCAATGATATTACATAAACGTAAGTACTAAACAAGAGCACAAAGGAAACAGGTATACCAATATATTCATTGAAACATGTAATACACTAATAACACAAATTCTATTAAAAGCTATTTCCCTAATGTTTCAAACTAGATATAATATGACATATTTTAGGAATTTTAACTTGTAAAATAACCAAGAGCTTTGAACTCTTCATTATTTTATTAAAGATAGCCATTAAAAGTAGTATAATAACAATAAAAACAGTGAAAATCAATGTTCCAAGAGTCTCAATGTTGTCTCCCTTTCATAAATTGGAGCATTTTGGTGATAAACTGTCTTTTATTATCTACTGACCCTAACATTGTAAATAGACTCAAACATGGCTTCCTCTCCATAAGAATAACAAGTTCTCCTTCCATACTTCCCTAAATTATCAGTTTAGTCAAAAATCAAGCCTGAAAAATAGTCAAAAATATATCCAAATTATGAAAGGCAACTTACTGTTAACTGACCAGCCACTCCAAAATCTGCAAGCTTTGCATGTCCTTCTGTGTTGAGGAGAATATTCCCAGCTTTTATATCCCTGTGTATTTTCCTCATAAAATGCAAATATTCTAATCCTTTCAATGTAGATTTTAGAATAGTTGCAATTTCATCTTCTGTTAACTGGAAAGGAATATTTTTAAAATTACTGAAATACCACATCAGATAAAGTCACAGAAGACATCAGTACTAAGTTCATTCTTTTTTTGTTTGGTTGTTGTTATTGTTGTTTTTCAAAACAAGGTTTCTCTGTGTAGACCTGGCTGTCCTATATCTGACTCTGTAGACCACGCTGGACTCGAACTCAGAGATCTGCCTGTCTCTGCCTTCTGAGTGCTGGGATTAAAGGCTTCTTTCTAACAGCCTCTACAAAAAAAGATCAAGACTAATAAATCACAAAATTCCTGTCCTCCACGTAATACTGTCATTCTATTATTACATACTTTACTGAAGAATGGAAGATTAAGTTTCTTTAAAATCATGATGTTCCTAATGTAAAAAAGCATTTTCCAAGAATCATCTTGATTAGAAGTCAACATTTCCCTTTGAGGTACTATAATCCACTTTTAATGAATATTTCATTTACTTTTTTAAAAAATTTCTATAGTGTAGCATGATATTATGAAATAACAATAAGTAAATATTTGGTCTTCTTTCCAGGTTTCCATTATTAGAAAAGAATATCTAAATCCCTTATAATTTGGTGAACAAAAAAAATGAAACACACACACACACAGACACACACACAGAGACACTCACGTAGCACGAAGTAGGTTCAAACTTGCAATTGAGCTTCAAATGACATTGGACTTCTGGTACCCTGCCTGTACCTCCCTAGTGTTGAGCTTTTGAGGATTCATCCAGCACCCAGTTTGTGTGGTGCTGGAAACCACACCCAATGCTTCATACACGAGGGCAAGCACTCTACCACCAGAACTATATTACATTTCTGGCTCTCATATATATATAATTTTTTCTTATTTTACATATCGATCCCTGTTCCCTCTCCGTCCCTCCTTCCCATCCCCCCTAACCCCCACTCCACAGGGAGGGTGATGCCTTCCAGAAGGGAATCATCAAAATCTGTCAAGTCATTTAAAGTAGGGACTAGGCCCTCCCTCTAGGTTAAGGGAGTATCCCCCCATGGAGAATGTGCTCCCAAAGTCCTTTTGTGTACCAGGGATACATCCTGGTTTCACTGTCAGAGGTCCCTTAGACTGCCCAGCTGGCTCCTCTTTTTAATTCATAATAAACTTTTTCATATTAATGAAGTGACTTTTGGTGGGACCCTGAATAATTAACAATAGGAAATGATCACTACAGGAAATAGTCATGTTCATCAGAGGGTTAGATTCTCAGCCCAACTCATAACATGTGACTTAATCACCAACATCCTTTGACTCACCTATGCCTACATAATTGAATCAAAGATAAATGATCGAGCTTCTGTTCAATCTACAGAGGGAGGCAGGAAACGGGCAGCTGCCATGAAGAAGATACACAGGGAGCCAGAGGAATGTTGAGTCACATCTTGGGATATCCGGGGATATCTGACAGAGAAGGGTTTGCACCCTAATTTGAAATCTTACTATTTACTGGCCTAAAGAAAGTCATACAGATGAATGAAACAGAATGGCAATCCCAGAAATAGCCTATGTTTATCTAGTCACATGATTTTCAACAAGCGTATCAAAATCATTTAATAGAGGAAGGAGAATCCTTACAGTATGTAGCACCATATCCAAATATTAACTCAAAATGGATCAAGGATTTAAATGTAAGACTAAATCCAATCCACTTAGAAAAGAAAGTCAGCAAAAGTGGCACAGTATGGGACAACCAGAGGGTTACAAGCACAAAAGAAACACAAATGGGGGAGGAGAGATCATGAATTCTTTTTAAAATTCGTTTAATAACAGTGAAAACTCAATCCCTAAATTAGCAAAAGGACAAGTTATTTTGTGATCAAACAATGATTTCCAAAATATACAGAAAACTCTTAGAAGTCAACCACAAAAGAAAAACATTTTAAAACAGACAAAGAACCAGAGTAGAAGCGCCCTCAGAGACAAACGGAAGCAGGTCAGGGTGGCTCATCAGGTGAAGACACAGGCAAGACTCACCTCCCAAGTCTGACCCAGAACTCAAGAAAAAGCCAATTGCATCCATTTTCATCTCAGTAGGCCTGACATGCACGATGCAACCAAAACAAAAGAAACAGCCTCAGCAAGGTAGCAAGACTTTACAGACTTACACAAACTCCTCTGGACTCCAGGCACCAAAGCAGGCAGAATCCCGTGAGAGTGCAGACATGCACATAAAATAATAAAATAAATATTTTAAAGGATATATATATATATATGGCTAATGATCACAGGGAAAGATCTTCAATATATTAATTATGGAAAATAACTGAAAACCACATCTTCTAGGGTTAGTGTTATTATCCAAACAAAATAAAAAGTGTTAAAATCTGAAAAAATTTAAACCTCTAAACTATTAGAGGGATGTAGAATAGTATAGTTACTTTGGGAAATGACATGGCAATTCCTAAAAAATTAAACAGAGTTACCTTTTTTTATCTAGGGATTCCACTCCTCAGAAAATATAAAAAGAACCAAGAACAAAATCTCAAAGAAGTATCTGCACCTATATTCACAACATTATTCACATAACTAAAAGGACAGGTGAATGGGCGAGCAAAGGGATGCTCGTGTGTGCGTGTGAGCTTCTTGTCACTATAACAAATAACTGAGGGAATTAACTTGAGAAAGGCATATTCTGGCTCAGTATGGAAAGCAGGACATAAGCAAAGAGACTGCACTGGGACAAAAATGATTATACCACAAACCAGTTGTAAAAGAAGAGTGAGGTCCATTCAGGTCTCAAAATCCTTCTTGGAAGTACAGCCCTGCTGGCCTAAGGACCTCAGGGCCCCATATCTAAAGGGCTCACCACCTCCCAACATCGTCACCCTGAGGCCCAGGTCTTTAACTCACGGCCTTGAGAAGGACGTTCATCCAAACCATGGCAACATATAATTGCTTGCAATATGACCACTGATATATGCCCATGGCTCTTCCCTTTTTCTAAGTTGGGGTTGTCAGTCACATTCAGAAAGTAGGAGATCAGAGGTCATTTATGACCCAGCTCTTTATAAACTATAGGTCATGACCCCAGATGGAATAGAATAACTCAATGTGGTATGTATGTGGAAAATGACAATGTGAAGGGTCAGCCGTCTCCATTTCTTTCAGTCTGGCCACCAACCCCAGCCCTGCCTTCTACCAAGGACCCCACAGCCTCCACACATGGCACAGACCCAGACAAAAAAGCTTCCTCCCCGCCCCGCCCCGCCCCGCCCCCTGCAGCAAGAGAGCATCACAGAAAGACACAATTAATCAAAAGGCAGATAAAGCTACCTTGGGATCCCCAGCCAAAACTGACATACCTACAACACAACCTCTGCACCTTAGACTCAACCAGCATCGTGGAAGATGGCGCACCACACACACACACACACACACACACACACACACACACACACACACACCGAAAGGTCCTTTGAAAAGAGAACTGCTAATGGCCTGCTTGTATTTGGTCACAACCTACTGGAGATGGAAATAGAGGTGGAGCAGGTAGATCTGGAACTTAGCCTCACTGTGCTCTTCTCCTGTCAGTAAGAAATCCCTCTCGCTACCAAGGATCAGTCTGTGCCTCTTCATTTCATATCATCCTTGGTTTTACACTGTGTTGGTACAGTATTATTTTAACAACCCATTTGAGTGCTGAAATGAAGAAATCCAGATGTGAAAGCGCAAGGCATAATGAAAGGAAAACCTGTCTGCATGGGCAGCAGCCCTGAGCCCCTCCTGCTGTTTAAAGGGTGCACTAACCTGATGCTGGCCATTTCTTTCTAATTTTGGATTCCAAATATCTCAATGTTTTATGAGCTATGGACCTCTTTATTACACTTTAGTAAGTGAGGTTGCTGGTTGGTTTGTTTTTAACACAGATCACTTTGGTTACTAGG
This sequence comes from Cricetiscus sungorus, assembly GCA_030556225.1. Classification (NCBI taxonomy): domain Eukaryota; kingdom Metazoa; phylum Chordata; class Mammalia; order Rodentia; family Cricetidae; genus Cricetiscus; species Cricetiscus sungorus. Next base: position 30,229,212 of record JANBXA010000366.1, on the reverse strand, counting down.
GAATCTCTCAACGTTTTCCTAGATTTGTAAAAATATACAAATGGAAATAAATGGTAACTTTGCACAATTTTAGATGGGAAGTATTCTTCTTAATTATTAGCTTTAGTATCGACTTCTCAGCCTTCCCACATCGTGCTCTTAAAGCCCACCACCTAGGGACTATAGTAGTCAAAACTGTTGAGTTCAATTACTATGGGGGGGGGGATAGAAAGACAGAGGGGAGGTAGGTACTTTTAACTTAACCAAGAAGGGTCTCAGTCTAGAATAGTGGTTCTCAACCTGTGAGTTTTGACCTCTTTGGGGAGTCACATATCAGATATCCTGCAAAACAAATATTTACACTACATTTCATACCAGTAGCAAAATTACAGTTACAAAGTAGCAACAAAATAACTGTATGGCTGAGGTCAGCACAGCAGGAACAAGCTTATTAAAGGGTTGCAGCATTAGAAAAACTGAGAAACACTGCTCTAGAAGGTATTCGATAGACACAGTAACTGCTTAAGTGTTCTTAGAAGCATTTTCAAAGTGAAATGGAACCACACGACAGGACACATAGGGAAGAAAGGAGGAAGTGACGCTACAGTTGGTCTTTAGTTAGACAAGAGACACAAGGCACCATCCAAAGAAAGGGCGAGTGAGTGCAGAGACCCACATCCCAAGCTTGGGGATGGATGGGTCTATAATAACTCTAAAGCACTCTTAAAAACCAAGTAAAACCACTTTCCTTCCACTCAGACTTAAAAACAGTGGCAGGCTCAATTTTAGGTCTAGCACCAAAACACACAATTTTAGCTAATTTGAAGCAACCAATCTGTGCCTGTTCTGTGTTAAATATAAATGAAGTCAAGTGAACTTTGGACGAAAGAAGTGTGTATGAAGAATTAAAAGTGCCCCAGGAACCCTGGTTTTCATTAATGGAGAAGAGCTGAGAGCAAACAGAAGCTGTCTATTCTTAGTGGTGAACACTAACCACATAGTAGCCAACCTAGATGCCCATCTATCATGCTTACCTGGTGTCTTTTAGACGCACGCTCATCATCTGTTATCAAAACAAAAAGCAGACCTTTACCTTCCTAAGACATGGACTTCCAATTTTGAAAAATCTCTGTTTTTAATTTGTATTTATATGTAAATTATACCTTTATCCAAAGTGAATAGATTTCATGTGAAATTTATTCCCATCTAATAAATTTTAAGGTATCAAGGCGTTTCATTTCTATAAAAAAAAAAAATTATCAGTTCAAACAGACACAAACTATTTCAAATGGTCAGTGTGCTGGTAGTTCTGTGTCAACGTGACTCAGGCTACAGTCATCTGGAGAGAAGGGACCTCACTGAGAAAGTGCTCCCACCAGACTGGCCTGTGGGAACACCTGCGGACATTTTCTTGATTGATGAATTGATGAATGATGGGGAAGGGTCCATCCCACTGTGGGTGGTAACACACTTGGGTTTGTGGTCCCGGATGCTTAAAAAAAAAAAAAGCCAGACTGAGCAAGCCATTAGGAGCAGGCCAGTCAGTAAGTGGGGGTCTTGTCTTGCCCTTGCCTACAGGTTCTGGCCCTAGCTTCCCTTGGTGAAGGACGTCTAAGCCCTTTCCCTCTCCATGTTGATTTTGGGAATAATATTTTATCAAACAGAAACCCTAACAAGGACAATCCAATTGTGCTGAAAACCCTTGGAAGTAAACAACACAGGAAAGACAATCTACTTCCTCCCAACAAAAGGGCACAAGGGAATGGTGAAGATTTCAGCTCCAGGAGGGAAGAGTCACACCACGCCTAATGCTTCTTCCCAGGCATGTGCTAAGAAGCCCTTCAAGAGGAAATTATCAGCAGGGATATTTCTGTATAGGTTTAGTTGGGTGATCCTCAACACATTGGGGTCTAATTCCATTTTGTCACTACATGAATGAGCAATGTCATGTTTAAATCACTGCAGTGGCATTTTATAGTCTATTTTGAGAGAGAGAAAGAGAGACAGAGAGATAGAGAGAGAGAGAGACAGAGAGACAAAGACAGAGAGACAGAGAGACAGAGAGACAGAGAGACATAGAGAGAGATTATAAGCCACAAATGAAGCACTCAGCAATCAGGGATAGAAATAAGACTTCTGTAGCTGAGCTACGACATTACAAGACGGAAGTCTACATCTGGTTTCAATATTACTATGAATTCCCTGGCAAATTTAAAAAGAATTTCATTGTACAAAAACAAAAAGATGGTTTTGATAGGCTTTAGTCCTCTGGTTACTTTTGTTTCTGGAGTCATATGATTAGTATAATAATATGATACATTTAATATGTCACTGTGTATATGGTTTTGATAAAAAATGCACCCACCAACTTGTCTCAAGGGCAAATGCATAAATGATTTTAAAATAAACAGAAATCCTTAATGTTTTTAGTCAGTAAAAGCCAATGCAAGTCAAGTTTTTTAAGTTTATACAAAATTAGGAATTTACATTTCTAAAAATGAGTCAAACTTACCTCATCTTTTTCATTTAATCATCTATGCACATGAAACAATATATCCATTTTATGTTTAATACTGTTAGCTCACAGGGATACTAAAAACTCATTGGTAGAGTAAAACTTAAAATTTTATATAATAAACGATCCTACTATTTTGTTTCACTTACACAATAATTTTACAGAGGATCTTACTTAAAATACATTTGTGTGTGTGTGTGTGTGTGTGTGTGTGTGTGTGTGTGTGTGTGTGTGTACACAAGTATGTGCTACACATGTGCATAGTAGCTTACAGAGGTCAGGGCATCAGACTCCCTCGAACTGAAATGGCAGGCATTTATGAACAGCCATGCGCATGTTGAGAACTGAACCCTGGCCCTCTGCAAGAAGAAGTGCTCTTATATGCTTCCGCTAACTTTCCAATCCACTTCCATAAGATCTTAAAAACTGACCAAGGGCTATCAAGGTGGCTCAACAGGTAAAATCCTTGCTGCATAAGCCAGATGGCCTGAGTTTGGTGCCCAGAGCCTATGGCAGTAGGCGAGTACTGACTGGCAGTTATCTGAGCCCCACATACTCACAGGATCATCTCGATTCACAAGCACATCACACACTTACACAGGTGACAAACAAACAAACTGACCAGAACTCAATAATGTAAGTCTTATAGTCTTTTTGCCTGTATCAAATATTATCTCTTTCAAAACCTAACATTATACATTAATTACTCCAGTCAAATTTATATACCCACTGATAATAACTTATATTGACTGAGTTCTTACCATCTATTACTCTATAGCTATCATTTTACTTAATACCCAAACAAACACAAGCACAGAAGGTAAGTGATGAGTAAATTAAAACCCTGCTCCACTGTCCCCTTCTTCATAACATCCAGGACAGTTAGTGAACAAATAGCTACAATACTATGAGATGGTACAGAAGCACTCCACGACAGCCATCCTTAAAACTGACTATGTAGCAAAACCAGTACTCTGAAAACCCAAGCCACTTAATACATCCTTCAAAGCCTTGAATGCCACACAGTCCCTGCCAACCTCAGCCGTTTCCTTCAGCATCTCCCCACTGAGGGAGGGAGTGTCACAGCTGAGACAACATACCTGATCATGACTAAGTGACTAAGGAGAGAAGAAAATACTGTTGAGTACAAGTCTAATGCTAGATGGCTACAATTTCAACATGTATAAAATTCTTAACTCACTGTTAATTTTAAAAAGAAAATGTAAATACCATTGTAAAAGATTTTTCCTTGACAGAAATGAAGTTACTTTCAAGTGGAGCTTCATGGATACATGATGCTGGTGTCACTCACCAGCATCTTTGCCCCTCACTGGGAAGCACTGACGTAGGTACGTAGGTAATCTCATATTTTATATTATTAGGTTGAGTGGTTACACAATACACCCAGGTAAGCAACATCCCAGGCACTTGGCTCCAACATCCCAGTTGGGTCTTTTGGCCCCAACATCCAGAACTCCCACTAAGGGACATCACTCCAGATAACCAATGCTGCAGGATGCTGTGAGTCAGGGTTACGACAGACAGGGAGCTCCCTGAATCTCTGGCTTGACAAATCATCTGCCTACAGAGGAATGTACAGTGAGAAAATAGTGTGTGAAGGTGGGCCTGACTTCACAAAAGGGAAATACAGCTGTGAAGAATGCCAAGACGAATAGCAACAAAGGAAGAAAGCCAGGCAAGTTACCAAGAAAAGACAAGAGAATACCACTTAGCCTAATGGGCTTAGTCAAGGCAAACGCATCATCTGTTTGGGGGACTGTGTAGCAGTGAGGGAAGATCACAAAGAAAAGTGTTGATAATCCCATCAAAAATTGAGAAGAGATGTAATGAAGCATGGAGTGCACACTGCACCAGGCTGGAGATCAAGACATGGTGGCACATGATTGCTAGGAAAAACTCTGAGGTTCCATCACACAGTGCACACTGCCATTGTTTTTCCATTCACTTTAAAGCTATGACTTGCAACATGCAAAACTTCATCTTGACTCCAGCAGAGGTACCAGAAGTGTCACCTTCCACACAAAACACTCGCTCTGCTAAACATGGCCTACTTAAAAAAAAACCTGTTGAAGGCTGGTGCACAGCTGCTGGTACCAGAGAGGGACAATCTACTGTGGAACGCTGAACACCAGGAGGAAGGGCCTTACTGGAAAAGCAGACGATTGTGGGCATGGCCTTGAGGAATAGAGCTTGCACTCCCTCACTCCTTCCCTCTAACCCCAGCCCTGAGGTGAGCAGCTTTATTCCTTACAGCTTCACTCCTTACAGCTTCCAGACACCATGCTTCTGCCTAAGAGCAGGGGAACCAGGTGACTACCAGAGCCAACACTAATCTTCTTTTCTTTACTCCCTGGCGTTTTATAACCATGGAAAAAGCTAACACTCTCCTCCGACTCTAGCACAGAAATGGACACACAGCAGTGCCTACGACTAAGACTGAGCAGAGGGGCTAGGGGATACAACACCAGTCTTTAAGGCCCGTGTGTAGCCTTCCCCAAAGAATTCACCTCTCACTGACATATGGCCAACAGGCTCTTTAAGAAACATCAACCTTCCCATCACCACTGTAAGGGTGGAAGTTAGGGGACCAACAGCTCTGACAATCAGTGTCACCAGACACTGCTACCAAAATTTAACTTTCATTATGAAAGATATTTTTGAGGGGCTTTTTCTTGTATTTTTTTAAATCCTTGGTGTATTTTAGGGAGCTTTTTATTTAACAAATAAACAAAAATGGGGGCAGTCTAACACTCAATCATCCTGTTCCTATTAATATATCCCGATTCCCTTATAGGCAATCACTGCTTCTCCGTATTCTGACCATGTCTTAGTCAACCTCATTACGGCCACAAGTGGAAGCCAATTACCATAGAACAGTCCAAATGCTAACAGTGATTGCTCAGAGAAAGGCACAGCCCATTCTGAAGCACTGAGGTGCAGGCCCATCACTCTTTACCCCTGATTTCTAACTAATCCAGGACGCTGTTGGCACTCATCCTGTAGCTATGAAAGAAAACCTGGCATTGATATGGTGGCACCACAGCAAACCCTACTCATTCCTTTGACCCAGCATCAAGGCACACACAACACTAATTTTACAAAGAGTCCTCATTACATTAACAAACAGATCTCCTTTGTGGTTTAAAACAGAAGGTGTAAGGCTGGGCATGGTGACACACAGACAGATCTCTGTAAGCTCAAAGCCAATCTAGTCGACATGGTGAGTTCTAAGCAAGCCAAGTCTATGTAATGAGACACTGCCTCAAAACAAAGTTTAATGTGCTTTTCTATAACTTGTCACAAAGTTAACATGAAGTCAGGCAGTGGTGGTGCACACCTTTACTTCCAGCACTCAGGAGGCAGACACAGGTGGATCTCTATGAGTTCGAGGTCAGCCTGGTCTACAGATCAAGTTCCAGGGCAGCCAGAACTACACAGAGAAGCCCTGTCTTGAAAACCTAAGGAAAGAAAAAGTTAACATGAAAGTGGGGAAGTTCCTAGGATAGAGACACTAACTCCAGAAATACTAACCATTATTCTGATTCCATAGAAGTGTGAGATCTCTAAACTGACTATTTCCTGTCCCTAGACAAAAGGAATGCAATATTTGAGGCCAGTGAAAGTATACTAAAACTGTCTATAAGAAACACAGAGATTTTTTAAAGGTCTCCATTTTGCCTTTTTGCCTACTCTGGCCAAATTATGTGTTTACTTCTAATTGAACTGATACTGTGCTCAGATTTCATTTCAGAAATCCCCAAATGCTTCAAATTCCATTATTTTTATGATACATAATACAGTCGAACAGAATAATGGCCAAGACCCTTCAAAAGCAATATGAAAGCTCACATGCAACACTTTATCTGAATATCAATCAAACTGCATATTCCAACTTCACACACACACACACACACACACACACACACACACACACACCCTGAGCATGGGCTCTTGGGTACCAGGATGAAGAAAGACTGGAAAAGTACAGAGCAGGTCATCATTCCATGTCATTATCCTACCCAGGGCAGAGATCTGAGAATACGGAGTATCCAAAGTTATGAGCAATAAAAAAGTTACGGGGCTCTTCTAGAAAAGCACAAACCTTCCTCTCAGCACAGAGTACATACATTAGGACACATAACTAGAATATTTTAACTATTATTACATACGAAAGGGCAGAAAGAGTTTGTCTTTCATGAAATCTGGGCTGCACATGTCTGGCAAAGAAAAAAGAAATTAATCTATAGCAAAGTCCCACAACTAGTGATCTAAAAAAATGAAAGCTCTCACTACTTACACCACATGTAAAAACACGTATACATGTTGCTTATAATCCCTTGCTCTGCAGAGAAAGAGAAGTGATAGTATGCTGTGAAAATGGTCACTGGGCAGACATTTAAAATCCTTCCCACATGAAAAGATTCCTGAAAAAGAGATCACAAAACAACAAGAAGACGCACTCAAAATATAAGAAGTCATGAATCCAGTATGAACTTTATCTATTACACAAAGAAAAAGCATGCAGCAAAGGAAAGACAAACATGAATTAGACCAGTAACACACAGGCAGATATAAACCCCCAGAAAAGCACATTATGGAATACAAGCCCAAATATATCAAAAGACACCTATTATCAACAATAACAGCAAGACAAATTAAACATGATAAGAATTCAGTACACTTTTAAAAAAATGTTTGAAGAAGTCTGTATTTACTATCAGTATAGTAAATAGATTTTAAATGCTATAAATCAAATGTTCAAATCAAAGCTGCTAGGAACAAAGCAAAATTCTAAGGCTAGTGTAATCCATTTGAATAGCCAGTTCCTGATTTTATTGAAGAAACTCTCCCTGTACCTACAACTGTAACTTCTTTACTTCTTTAATTAACAGTGATTCAAAGGGCTAATAGTGAGTGCTCTATCCGTCCTCCAGCCCGCGGTCCTCTGCACATCTCTACCGAAATCCATCTGATCTAGAAGAGATGACCTGATGCACACAAGCAGGCTGTGGTGGGAAGGTGCTGCTCTCACCAGTCACTTAAGCAGTCTTAAGTCACTGGTGTAGACGCAGAAATGAAGTCACAAAGACCTGAAAACACTTCCCCATGTTCACGGTAAATACCTAGGAGTTCACAGGTCAGGCCTAAAAGCTTGGTACTTTCAGTCCCCAAAACCTTCTTTTACTTCCTTTTTGACTCCACTTTCCTTTTGGAAAAAGGATTAACAACAGTTCTTCTAGTTGTTGAACCTTCTTATGACAATTAAATCCTAATATTTCACATAATGTGAAATATTCAGAAGAGTACATGGCACATCATAAGTACAATGTACTCTGTTTCTACAGTATCTCCCAAAAGTCTGACAGTGAGCTTCCAACAGACAACTATAAACATTTTAAACCCAACAGAATTTATCATGCAGGATGGCCTTGATGTATCCTTCAAAATTCTAAAGATACGGTGATCAAAGAAACCTAGACTTTCTATTTCCTTTACAAAATAACAAATCCACCACAAACCTCCAGGGAAAACATACATACCCAGTAGCCCCTTTCTCCTAAACCAGAATACTATCACAGAAACAGTTCATCCCGGTAAAGAAGGATTCTAAAATGTTCTTTAATAGAACAAACTAAATGTTACCTGTGTTTTAAGACACAAAATTTACCCGGTAATTATCATCTGTACAGCTGGGTACTGGGCACAAATTTCTTTTTTTGTTTGTTTGTTTTGTTTTGATTTTCGAGCAGGTTTCTCTGTAGTACTGGAGTCTGTCCTGGAACTTGATCTGTAGACCAGGCTGGCCTTGAACTCACAGAGAGACTCTGGCTACCGAGTGCTGGATTTAAAGGCATGCACCACCACCACCTACCTACCAGTGACAAATTTTAACTAGAGGACAACTAAGTTATGGAGACGGAAAACCTCAAAGGGGTCACTGGTCCAAGAACTAGTAATCTCCACCATGTAACTTCTGATTCTCATCTTCTGCCTCAACTTTTGTGCAGACCCTTCTAATGAGATTTCTCAAAGGCTGAGAACTGCTAAAAGGATCTAGAATGCATACATACTCAACTGTAATAGATTAACAAATTACTCTGCAAAGCACTTCTTTTTGGGCTGGAGACTCGGTGGTTAACGGCAGTTGCTGCTCTTCCAGAGGATTTGGATTCGGTTCCTGGCAACCACTTAATAGCTAACAACCATATGTAACTCTAGTTCCAAGAAAAGCAGCTTCCTCTTCTGGCCTACACAGGTACTCATATGGTATACTACATAAATCCATGCAGGCAAAACACCCATATACATTTATAAATAAATAAACAAACAAACAAACAAACAAACAAACATCTTTTTAAATGATATTCATTTAATGTTTCCTGAGTTTAAAAGTATAAAAGTAGATAGAATATGCATATCGCAACTAAAGTAGGATAGATTAACATTGACTCTAATACAAAAACAAACCTGAATTTATTTATTTAGCTGCTTGTCTCCCCTCTGAAACTCCATAAATTGAGCATGGGAGAAATAAAGACAGAGGCGATGAGAATCAAGAGGAGGGGAGAGGGAGAAGGGAACAAGGAAGGAGAGGAGAGGGCAATGGGGGGGGGGAAGGAAAGTGAGAGCAAAGGAGGGAGAGGAAGTGGGGGACAAAGGAATGAATAAAGGGAGGAAATGGGATGATTCAGAAAGCAAAACACAGCTTGAAAAAAGAAAATGATTCTAGAAGCAATTTGAAAACAATTTGCAAGCACGTATCAGCATCACTAAGTTATGGGAACAGAGTAATAAAAATAAATCCTTGCAAACTAAAATCTAAGTGCTGACAATCACAAGTCTCAGAAAATAAAGTACAACAAACCACCACTCTTGTGTCCTTCTAACAAAGGCAAGTGACAGTTACAAAAACCTACGTGCGTGCGTGTGTGTGTGTGTGTGTGTGTATGAAGATACATATCTATTCTATACATGTATCAATTGGATTAAACATATATCATCATCTAATGAACAAAACAGGAAAATTACCAAGGATACTTTTCCAAAGGTGAAAAAACAGTGTTCATACTGAAAGAATTTACTGTACCCTGAGCATAACTAATAAAAAGGATTTAAATTAAGCCCAGCCTTCTACTCTTATCATATACTTTGTTCCTTGTGAAATATCAGAAACATAAGGACAAAAAGAAAAGCTCCAAAATTCCCAAGGGCAGTGAGACCCACGATAAGTGAGACACTGATGGACACTATATCATACCAACAATGTCAGATGCTAGAAGGTAACTGAACAAAACCTCACAATTTAAGAGAAAAATAGCTTTTATGTAAAATTCTGCATAGGCTAATGACCAAACAATTAAAGATAGTTTCAGATGTGCAAGAACTCAAATAATGAACCTCTTATCTCACAGAGAAGATACTGTAGTTAGAATAAAAAGCAAGGGGAAACAGGAAATAGGTAAGAAAATGGTGGCACTGACCCAGGAATCCAGTGGAAAGAAAGCCCAAGGTTGCAGCTGTACATCAGACCTAAAAGGCAACGAGTCTACATTAGAACAGGAAATCGAGAGGCTCCAAGAAAGACTCCTCAGGAAAGTACACACACATTTTGAGAAACAGATACAGTGAGGAGCAAACAGGAAGACATTAGAAAACCGCTGCTCTGGTCACCATGGGAAGACAAGCAGGAAAATCTCCAGCAAAAACATAACAATAGCATGGACTCATCAAATATGGCAATCATCCTAAGGAACTGATTAAGAGACGGAAAACCCATCTAAACCAGATGCTGAGACCATGCTCCTTTGGTGAGCTAGGGTTACACTGGCCTTTAGGGACAGGAATGGAATTGTAATGCCCTCATTTCCTCTCCTAAGCGACTTTCTACCCCTCTAATCTGATCCATTCATTCTTTAAGTCTCTGGTGCTTTAAGTATTTACTGAGCATCTTACTTGCTATGCACTGTTCAGAAGCTAGAGATAAAACAATAAACAACATAAGCCACAAAGTGTGCCCTGTGGAATAGATTCCATGATTGTTACTCTTGAGAATCAGCTAAGCAACTATTCTTCTCTGAACTGGATCAGGCTAAAAATTTCTCCTGCTCTTTAAGAACACTTAGCTCTTTACAAAACTGCTTTTATTATTTTACATTACCACTTAAGATGTAAAGAATATAAAAACATTTACAGTATTATTATCAGTATTATTTACACCTCCACTGAGGTGTACTATGCCTCTACCAATAAATGTGTTCTAAATCATTCCTCTCAACTGACATTAATGAAGTTATCAAACTTGCAAGGTACTATAAAATGTTAATAATAACTTAACACATAAGGAAGCTGAAGTTTTTCAGTTATCTTCCCCAGATAATGATCATTATAATTCATAGAAAAAACCTAAATTCATCATGTTGAAGGTCAAGGTTCATCATATATGTATATGTATGTGTGTATACATGTACATTATAGTAGGTTGAATGAAAACAAATATCCAAAACAAAATTGAGCTTAAAGCTGAGTTGTTAACCCTGAGAAATATCTTAGAATGTTTCCAAGTACAGGGCAACCCTCTAAGATACAGACCTTCTCCCACATGTCAACACATGCTGGTACAGAGCTTTACAATTACATAGGGATCATTGTGAAAACCTCTAATCCAAACTTCAACTCATCTTTAAAAAGCTTCAATTTCATACCAATATATAATGTTTAAGATGCATAAATGTTAAGAGATGCTAAATGGCACTTATATATCTGGTTATTTTTTAATTCCTTCAAGCATAATTTTCTAATACTAATCCCATAAATATACTAAATTACTCTTTTTAAATGAAAATTTAATAATAAAATGCTTACATTAACTTGCACTTACAACAACAGAACACAGCTCTTGTTTATGAGCCAAAGGAAGTCTTGATTAAAGCTATCAAGATACACATTTTTTTAACATAAACAAACCCAAAAACACTGCATAACTTCCATAACAGTCAGAGAACCAATATAATAAATATACTCTGGTGTTTCAGATATTCCAAAGTTAACAGCATGCCTTTTTTTTTTTGATGTACAGCCCCAGCTATTCAATAATTTATATTATTATACCAAAATATAATATCCATGCAAATTACAGCTTGTCCTAATAACACCAAATAGATGGGTAGCTATTTTATGTTCACAGGAGGAACAGCCAATTGATCTTGTCAACTCAACGAACATTTATTAAAGACTTGCTAGATGTGAGTAGCTCTTCTAGGGACTTCGAATATTTCCTAGAAAAATATATTAAAACTCCTGGGGAAGGCAGCCATAATGACTCTTCTCCAAAACATGAAAAGAGACTAATTAAATGTGATTTCCAAGTATATGACAAAATAGCTGTGCTAAAAACTGACGCCCACAAGCTAAACTCCTGGAGTCTAGTTGCAGAAAGGGAGGAGTGATGGGCAAAGGGGTCAAGACCAGGCTAGAGAAACCCACAGAAACCACTGACCTGAACAAAGGGTACTCATGGACCCCTAATTGATAGCTGGGAAACCAGCATAGGACCAACCCAGAATCCCTGAACGTGGGTGTTTGTTAGGAGGACTGGGCAGTCTATGGTAATGGATCAGTATTTATCCCCAGTATAGGAATGGACTTTGGGAGTCCATCCCACATAGCAGGATACTCTCTCAGCCTAGACACACAGGGGAGGGCCTAGGCCCTGCCACAAATGATATGACAGACTTTGAAGACTCCCCATGGAAGGCCCAGGGGAGCAGAAAGGGGATGGGATGGGGTTGGGGGAGGGACAGGGGAGGAGGAGAGGGAGAGGGAACTAGGATTGACACGTTAAACAAGCTTGTTTCTAATTTGAATTAAAAAAGAAGAAGAAAATAGCTGTGCTAACTAAAGAGAAGGGTCACCAAACTTAAAAGATAATAGCATAAAAATACTGAGGAGAATTTTAAAAATCCATTAGCTGGGCTACATAAAGAGAAGGATCACCAAACTTAATATGTATGATACCAAAATTCTGTGATGTGTTTGTGAATACAACCTAAAAAATCTGGAATTTAAGCCATATGTGTACACACACACACACACACACACACACACACACACACACACACACCCTGAATAGCTACAAACTAAAGGATTCAAGACTGTTGACCAATGACTTCAGCAATGCTACAAGAATCAAACACAATGCATCACCCACTGGAATACAGGAGCATCACTTTCATCCAAGTTCTAGTTGTCACTACTATTAACCTTCACAGCCACCACTCACTATGAATCTGACTGATGACTCTGGTCTGCCCTGTGTCAGGCATCAGCACTTAAACTGATGATTCCCACCCTTTACAACTCACCCCCCAGTTGTAATCACAGGGATATGCCCAATTAACACTAAGCTTCATCCTATGCTTCAATCTTTCTTGTATGTTTCCTAAAGAAAAGGGCAACAAGTTTTGAAGATTCTTGTTAATATCTGTGTTCACAATCAGATAACTCATGACTTTCTAAAAAAGTATTTGATACAAACTATCAGACATGGCATGCAAATTGATCAAAATGGCCAACAAAAACAACAAAGGTAAAGGATGGCACAAAGAAATGTAAGTTAGATACACCCAGCTTGCCTACTAATCAAAATAGTCAAAATAGCAGTTAAAACTGTGAGGCTAGAGCAATGGCTCAGCAGTTAAGAGCACTGGCTGTTCTTCTGAGGTCCTGAGTTCAATTCCCAGGAACCACATGGCGGCTCACAACCATCTGTAACGTGTTCCGGTGCCATCTCCTACTATGTAGTGCAGGCACACATGCGAGAACACTTTATACAGAATAAATAAATAAATCTTAAAAACAAATACAAAAATCCTGTTAAAAGTGTAGTAGCAGTGGTCATTCATTGGGCTCCTTCTAGAGCAACAGCAGCTCTCAACCTGTGGGGTACAGCTCCTTTAGGGGTCATATATCAGATAGCCAGTATACCAGATATTTATATTACAATTCAGAACAGCAGCAAAACTAGTTATGGCGTAGTAATTAAAACAATTTTATGATTGGGAGTCACCACAACATGAGGAACACCATTAGGAAGGTTGAGAATCATTGTGCTAGAAGATTTAATCCAATTAATCAATGGATTACTATATAGACACAAATTGCTTAGGGAATAAAGATTAAATAAGACATAATGTTTTGTTGATTGGTTATTGACGGTTCTGCTATGCAGCTCAGCCTGACCTCAAACTCAGTACTCTCCTATCTCAGCTTCCTATGCATGGTAGAACTATCAGAACAGGAAAAGAGAAATTACTCAAATCACCAAGTCAGGAAACTGAGAAGACAGGGTAACAGGAGACACCAAATGGCTAAAGGTGAGTTTGTTCTCAGCACTACAACTTGCTCTTATTTACACAGCAGGAGGCCACAGCCTAAGACAGAGTAGTGGCAAGTTGTATAACAGGAAGGGAGCAATATACAAACACTGCTTATGGCCAGAGGAACATGAATTTAAATGTTGCTTAGAAGGCATGTAACTTAAGTCAGGTTGCTTTTTCCTGTGCTTTTATTTTTAAATTTTCAAAGAAATACTTGATCAAAATTTCAAAACAATAATTTCAATTCCAAAAACAAGCACAATGCCAGGAAACACATTAGACCTCAAAAGTCACTGCTGTGCAAATAAGCAACAACAAAACCACAAGCTCTATTGTCAACTTGCTGAACAATCACTTAGCTCTATTTTCTTCTGTTCTGAGACCCTCATACATGAATACTGTATTTATACCATTTCCTCCACACTCACCCCCCTCTCCAACTCCCCATGTCCCTCTCCTGCTCCCTCTCAAGTTCGTGACCTCTTCCTCTATTAATTATTACTGTTACATATTCATGTTTCTTCTTTATAGTAGACTTGACATACATGAAGCCAGTCAAGGTGAAGAAACTTCTAATAGAGGGACTTACCTACCTACTCCTCTGAGGAAGATTAATACTGAAATGGCTGTAATCTATAGTACACAAATAACAGTCCTGTGGATGTCACTTTAACCCAGAACACTCCAAAGCTGTGTGTGAGTGGTTGCTCATCTGTAACTCATGTGAGCACCAGCATGGCCTGCTTCTCCGCACAGATTCCACTGATTTTATTCACCCTTCTAAGATAGCCGGCCACAGAAACAGGAAATTCAATGATCATGAACTGAATTTAGTTTTCAGATTTATAAACGTTAAAGCTGTAATAAAGTTTTATATCCACATGCATACATGAATTCATTCTCATTAATATAAACATAGGAATAGTCATTTCAAGGGCATTATAGCCAAACATACATGACAAGGTCAACTGAATAAACCAGTATCTATGAAATCTACACTAACACCAGACACAAAATACAAGGTATGGACTTTTTGGGTCAAGATTAAAATTGCTAAAATTTGTTGGACAGTGGTGGCACATGCCTTGAATCCCAGCACTCAGGTAGATCCCAGCAAAGGCAGGTAGATCTCTGTGAGTTCAAGACCAGCCTGGTCTACAAAGTGAGTTCCAGGATAGCCAGGGCTGCTGCACAGAGAAATCCTGTCTCAAAAAAAAAAACTAAAAAGGAGGGAGAGGGGGAGAGAGGGAGGGAGGAAGGGAGGGAGGGAAGGAGGGAGGGAGGGAGGGAGGGAGGGAGGGAGGGAGGGAGGGAGGGAGGAAAGCAGGAAGGGAGGGAGGGAGGGAGAGAGAGAGGGAGGGAAGGAGGGAGGGAGGGAGAGAGGGAGGGAGAGAGAGAGG
The DNA here is from genome assembly GCA_030556225.1 of Cricetiscus sungorus. NCBI lineage: Eukaryota > Metazoa > Chordata > Mammalia > Rodentia > Cricetidae > Cricetiscus > Cricetiscus sungorus. The sequence continues at coordinate 30,213,922 of JANBXA010000366.1, read as the reverse complement.
GAGGGAAGGAGGGAGGGAGGGAGGGAGGGAGGGAGGGAGGGAGGGAGAGAGAGGGAGGGAGGGAGGGAAGGAGGGAGGGAGGGAGGGAGGGAAGGAGGGAAGGAGGGAGGGAGGGAGGGAGGGAGGGAGGGAGGGAGGGAGGGAGGGAGGGAGGGAGGAAGAGAGGATGAACTGTACTTTTAATTGTACTTATTGGTACAAGAAAGAAATGTCTTGAATCAACTGCCTACTCTGTATTCAAAATAGTAACATTAATATTTTAAAATCATGAAAATAGATGTTTAAAATTTTGTCACATGCTTCTACTCCATGTCTTATTTGATCACTTTAAATACCACATGGAGTGAGGCTAGCCCTGAAATGATTTTATGACACTCCTGTAACTGGGGTGTGCTTATTTTCAACTGTTCTGCCATTCAAAAACCATCTGATTTACATAAACGCTAGTTAAGAACAACAGACACTCTAAGATACTTAATTAAAATGTCACATATGATTTAACCCTCTGTCAAAACAGGGATTATTTAAACTTCTATTCAACTTCCTTTTAAAGAAATCCTATTTTCTTTAGTTTCTCCACAGAAAAAAAGTTAGAATAAACGTCCAAGCATTTCACCAATCAAAACTTTAAAATGACTCTGGTTAACCACAAATTGATTCAAGTAGTTATGTACTTTTTCTGAATTTATTTTACCAAGACATGTTTGACAGCATATAGTAATGTCACATAGAAACTGAATTACTGTTCTAGAGAATTACAAATCATTTTATTAATAATTCTTCGACACCCACATTAAGAGGTCCCTAGCCTTAGATGTTAGTTTACAACATAGTCATAAAAGCTTCATTAAGTAGTACACTTCACTAAACTCACTTCACGTGTGTGTGTGTGTGTGTGTGTGTGTGTGTGTGTGTGTGTGTCGAGTGAGTGTGTGTGTGTATGTGTAACCTAACACTTTCATTTTCACACATCTATTGGACATGTGAGAAACAAAAAAAATCAATTATTTTCAAAAATTCAGAAAAGTAATTTCAACTATTTACCAGCTATAAAGGTAATACAGAAAAATTAAGATGAGGAAATATAATCAATGTCATGAAGTTTAAATAGAATTCCAGCCATCATGTACTGAACTTAGGTTACTAAGTGTATACTGGCTCTCAGAGGACAGTTTCTCAGCACCTGAAAAACCATGGGGTGACTCAAGCTGCCTTAGAAAGATGCATGGCTATTGTAACCTCTGTTTTCACACTCCAGGTTTCTTTGTAACAAAATACTAGTCAGATTCTAAAGTGGAACTTTAAAATGGGATTAAGGAATCAATTTTGAATACTTACTGTCTTGTTTCGTAACCTAATGATGTCTGACACGGAGCCAGCGCCACAGTATTCCATGACAATCCAGAGGTCTGTGTTCTTGAAGTAACTGCCATAGTACTTTACCACATAAGGGCTGAAGAAAAGGCAGTTGTGTTTAGTTCATTTGCAAAGAAAACTTTTTTCTTAACCCTAATATAAAGTATTCTCAACATTTCATGTTTCAATAAATAAAGTTAATGAGTTAACTTCTATTTACACTGAATCATCTGCAGCTATAGCTCTGCAACTGTGTATAATTAGGTTTCACTTCATGGATGAACATTTAACAGGATTACAAGCCAGAGGAGGCCCAAGTGTTTTGAGTGATTCCAAACAAAAATAATGCTTCATTTAGGCAAGGCATTTACTACTTAATATTAGAAACAAATGGAGGTATTTTTCTTTAACAAAAACATTTTAAATGGAATTGTTCTAAAGAATTTTTCATTCAATAGTAATGCTCAACTTTAAAATGATGCATATTTCAATGAAGCCAAATGGGATATTTTTTCTTTCATACCATTCTTGAGAAAAAAAATTATTTACACAAACTGCATATATCCAGTCAATATCATTAACAATTCACAGTATTTCTGAACTGACAGTTCAAATCTTCCAGAGATCAATAAGCTGTGTATATACCAATTGTTTACAGAAAACTTAAGAGTAAAACAGTGATATTACAATTGTTGATTATTAAAGACATACTACATACACTGACATATATAATATCTCATCTGAAAAATATTCCTTTACACTGTATGAATATGTGTTGATGTGATTGATTGATTGATTGATTGATTGATTGATTGATTGATTGATTGATTGATTGAATAAAGAAGCTGACTGGCCAATAGCTGGACAGAATAAGCTTAGGGGGAGAGCCAGAGAATACCAGGAAGAAGAGTTGGAGGAGATGCAGGGAGATGCAAGATGAACACGCTGTCCATCCTGAAAAGGTACGAAGCCTGTAAAAAAGTATCATGCCACATGGCAAAGTGTAGATAAAAATGTGGGTTAATTGAAAATGTAAGAGTTAGCTACTAACAAGCCTGAGCTATTGGTCATGTATTTATAATTAATATTAAGCCTCTGTGGGAGTGGCTTGCAGGGCAGAAACTTCTACCTACACTTTTATCTAAATCAAAAGAGACAGAGTATTCAAAATCACAGAAAACACAAAAGAATTAAAACTACAAAACAGCATAAACTATGTTGCAAACAACTTTTATGTAAATCAAGCTCGAAGGCAGACTTGATCACAGTGGGATAATCAGAGAGAATGTTAAAAAAAAAAAAAAAAAGGATTTAATTTAAGTAAAACTTTTTTAAATTATTCCAAAGGCTGAAGCCATGGCTCAGTGGTTAAGAGAACTGGCTGCTTTTCCAGAGAACCCAGGTTCAATCCCCAGCACCCACATGAGGGCTTCAAACCATTTGTGTCCTCAGTTTTATGAGATCTGACACCTTCTTCTGGCCTCCACAGGCACCAGGCACAAATATAGTGCAAAGATATTCATGCAAGCAAAGCATCCATATACATGAAAATAAATCTAAAAAGAAGACATATTCTATCCCATGGGTAGCAAAGAAAGAGAAGATGCTTTAAAAAATAAACAAGTATGGGTACAACAATTAGAAAAAAAAAAGCAGTTTGATCTAGTAATGGCTAGATCAAAGGGTTTTCTGTCAGATAAACGAGATACAAGAGAAATATTATATGGCCAGAGAGATTACTCAGCAGGTGGAGGTTTTTCTCTCCAAGACTGATGGCCTGCACTCAATCCCAGAACCCACACAATGGAGACCCAATTCTTGCAAGTTCTCCTCTGACCTCTACATGTGCACATGGAAAACATACTCACAGCCATAACATACACAAATAAATGCAAATTTTATAACAGGACACAAGAAAGATATCATTAGGGAGGGGCTAGAGAGACAGCTCAATGGTTAAGAGCACTGGCTGCTCTTTCAGAAACCTGAGTTCAAGTCCCAGAGCCCATATGGTGGCTCACTACTGTCTGTAACTCCAGTTCCAGGGGATCTGACACCCTCACACCAATGCACATCAAATAAAGTTAAATAAATTTTTTTAAAGGTATCATTGGGGCAGAAGACACAACTTGGTGGTTGAGAACATGCACAATTCTTACAGAGGATCCGAGTGCAGCTCCCAGGATGCAACCTGTAAACAACATTTTCTGGCCTCTGGAGGTGCCAGCACTTACATTCACATAACAGAGACTGTTAGGTCTCAAGCCCAGGACAGGTTTTGCTGGATGCTGGGAAGAGAAGGCACTAATGGCTTATGGATGTTTACTTGTGCCATCTAACAAAAGTACTTGCTTCAGAACATATAGAAGTATCAGCATGGAGACTCAGACCTTCAGAGCATGGGAAACATGGAAACCGCTTCCATTACCCACTCCTTGATGAATGCCTGTGTGGGCACCTTCAAATCTGGCTGTCTCAGAACCACCTGTGCCCAGGTCCTACACCTTACAGAACCACCCCTATGCCAGGCCCTACACCCCACACAGCTGGCAGATTATAATCCCACAGCCTGTCCCAAAGCTTTAGGGTGGGTGATTCTGACATAGACCCAGAGTTGACCACCTATGCTGGCCTGTTTTATGTCACCTTTACACAAGCTAGTCATCTGAAAGCAGGAAACCTTGATTGAGAAAATACCTCATATGATGGAACTACAGCACATTTTCTGGAAATCAGTGGGGGAGGGTCCAGCCCATGTGGGTGGTGCCATCCCTGTCCTGGTGGCTGGGTTCTTGAGCAACCCATGAGGAGCAAGCCAGTAAGCAGCGCCCTCCATGGCCTCTGCATCACCTCCTGTCTCCAGGTTCCTGCCCTGTTTGAGTTCCTGTACTGACTTCCCTCAGTGATGAACAGTGACACAGAAGTGTAAGCCAAAAAACTCTTTCCTCCCCAAGCTGTTTTGGTCACAGTGTTTCATCACAGTTAGAAACCCTAACTAAGACACAACTTCAGAAAATAAACTGCATACCCTTTAGAAAGCTCTTTGACTACTACGATTCTCATTCATAATTTAGAATAGTGTTATCTACAGGATAAACAAGAGCATTTTCACTGGCTGGGAGCGGTGGTGCATGCCTGTAATCCCTGCACTAGGAAGCTAAGGTAGGAAGCATGGGAGTTCCAGATCAGTCTGGCTTCCATGGTGAGTTTGATGCCAGCACAATACTGAGACAAAAGATTATGTCCAGTGTAAAGCACATACATGCTGTGTGGCATTATCTTGTCACATATAGTACAAGTCAGCGATGCCAAGGGTAGGACTGACACCTCTTATGACAATTAGAGGGCCTAAGATAGCCACCTGAAAAAGCAGGCAATCCATTTCCCAGGCCTGTCATAAAGATGAGTCAAAAGAACACTCTGGGAGTACTAATACAAAATCAAATAAACCAGGTTTCAACAACTCTGTATCCTAAAACACACTCAAGAAAATTAACCTAAGAAAGTGGCTCAGCAACCACAAGTAGTCACATCACTCACTCGTTTAATCTCAGTCCAGACACCCAGACTGAGAAGACGATGATACACAGTATTAAACCAGACAGAATTCTGACTCCTGCAGAGCATACCAACGTGAAATGACAGGTGCTAGCGAAGTAACTCCTCAAGTAAATAGACTAATCTCTGTAAGAACAGTGGGATACTGTTAAATGAACTGAATATTGTTTTATACTTACCATTTCTACAAATAAAATTATTCCTAGCTCAACCCCTACCCCATGCTCACACAGCAATTCTAATGAAACTCAGTGGGTCACATAAAAAGGTGTCAAAGTAGGAAAGGGACATGGCTTGTTGGGGAGAGTGAGATAAAGACAATGGGGCTGAAAATCACCAAAATTCATTAAAACACATATAATATGTCAAGGGATAAAAAATATCTTTTAAAATTATTAAGCTACATGAAAAAACAGTTTCTATGAATGAACAAAGCATACTCAAATCCAAGGTAGCCCCTAAGTAGAGAAGCACTAAAGTATTTGTGGGGTGAGCATCCGGGAGCTGAGGGCCTGAGTTAATAAGGTCTTCAGAACCACTTGCACAGAGGAATGTTGTTCCAGACCATCTAAATGGGGGTTTCTAGGTCACAGTAACTCAAATAAACTCTCTTCTTCCCTGTGACCCACCAAAAAATGTATAGACATATCCACATGAGCTGATGCAAACTGCAAACATTCATCACCAATCCTTTAAACAGTATTTTCACCCTGCCCCAGAAACAGCTCAAATGCAATCAATCTGAAAAACAAAGTGCATGTGAGAAACTGCTATGGGCTCGACACTGCACAGAGCAGCTGAAAATGACCTCTCTGCACAACTCTGTCAGAATTTCCTTTATTTACCACACTAGAGCTCTTAGCAGACTATACTGAAACAGCCTGGCTACCCATTTGCCTCCTCTGTCTGACGAAAGTCCCTCTAAATCCCTGGGGTCCCCATTATATCTCATGAACAGCATCTGAGAAGCATACTCGCAAACAGGCACTAAAAATATATTAAGCAAATGGCTAAGGAAGTGAATCGTGTTGTTTCTGCTTCAGTGCATATTTTTCTTTGTTTACATGCAGAGCACAAGTCTGTCAACTGTAGCAACCTTGCACTCACATTATCTAGACACAGAATTCACCAGTATTGCTGTCCAGCTCTTGTCTCTAGTCCTAGGAAAGTCCTGTCACCCTCAACTGCTCAGAAATTTCTATAGGCATTGTTTTCTTCAGTGCTAGGCCTGAAGTCAGTAAATATGTGTTCTCATCCTGGTACTGAGGTGACTGTGTGACCTAAGACAACTCATGTAAAATCTCTAGGTCTCTTGTACACATGAAGTTGTCTTTATGCATATCTTTATGCAGATACTAATATAAAATTTAACATTAAGCCCCATTATAATAAAAGAGAAAGCCAGTGATAATGCTTTTAATTCTGAAAAATTTTTTTATTATTTGAAAACTAGACTGGATCCTAAAAGCAAATTTTTAGAACAGTGTAAGAAGAAAAACTAAACAGAGTCTACATTCTGTAGGTTATGAATTCAACAGACATGTGTTATTATGCAAGTCACTGAATAGAAAGGGATGATTCTGCAATCAATGAAGCAGGCTCCCTGAACACACTTCTCAGGACATGTCTAACACTCACTAAAAGTTCAAAACATTCAATATACCTCTCACAAGTTCAGAAAGCAAGATAATTTGCCAACTGCCCAATCCTTGAATAAACTAAGAAAATATTTAGATTTCAGAAAAGTACTCATCTCATTTTGTCTGGTCAGAATTTCAGATGCATACAGAACCTTCTTCATCAGCTACACTTACCTCTCCAATCCCATTTCCCACCAATCCCTGGCTCATGCTTTCCAGTACAGTAGTTCTAAACACTGTCAGACGAGCCCGAGCCAGGGAACTGTTTTTTCACCTCCCTATATAATACTTAACTCTTTTATTCCTCCATTTCTCCACCAAGTTAACTCTTCCTCAGCACTCCAGACTTCCGATCACTGCAGCTAAGAAAGGAATTCTGCCCCCTTGTTCTCATTATCACTCCAGGGACGTGAGACCAGTGGGCACTCTAACTACACTCAGAGCTCTTCTTTCCTGTTTGTGTCCTCCCAACTAGACCTTAGCCCCTTGGAAGGAAAACAAATCTTAGTTTTCTTAGTATTTCTTGGTCCTGACACAGTGCTTGTCCAGTAGGAAATGGTTCATAAGTGCCTGTTGAACGAGTCAGATTCACAAAAACAATTAATTATATGCCAGACATAGCAGAACATGTCTATCATTCCCTAACTCAGAAGGCTGAAGCAGAAGGATCCCAAATTTGAGGCCAGTCTAGGCTACAGGGGAGTTCAAGGCCAGCCTTAGGCTATATAGGATACCCTGCATGGAAAACCAAGAACAAAAAATGTAGTACAAAATTAAAATGAGCCATTTAACATCAAAAATGTAATATCTATCCATAAAGTTTCCTTAAGAAAGGCTGGTTATTTTACTTTCTGCATTCATTCCTTTTTATCATCTCTGCCTCTTAGCAAACAGCTGTAAGTCCAAAAGACGACTTGAGCTGTTCTCAAGTTCTTAGGATTGGTCTTGCTTCCAATGTGAAGTCATGAAGAAACAATTTACAAAGGTAACAAAACATATTTTATAACTAATGAAAGTCATCAAAGTGACACAAAGAAATAAAATGGTTTCATACCTGTCACACTGCTGCATTATGGAAATTTCTTTAATTATTTCCTGAAGATCTGACTCAACAGGTACTTGCTTAATTGCAACAACTTGTCCAGATTCCTTATGTATTGCCTTAAAAACACTTCCATAAGACCTTAAAAAAGAGAGCCAAGACATTATTTTTTTTTCGTATCAAGCATTGTGTTAAAGACTACTTTCACTTTTACATATATCTGCATACTGTATTTTCTAGCTTGAATCATCATGTAAATGATCAAAAACAAAAGTAAAGGAATAATAAGCAAATGAAGCAGCTTTAGTGCTCAAATTACAAACTTAAAAGTATTATGTAAAAATAATGAATTGCTGTTTTCTTATGGGAGGGAGGGAGCAAGAGATGGAGGAGAGGGAAGGAGGCAAGTAGACTAACTTACGGTTTGTCAACTCAAATGCAGCTTAAGGAGATAGAAAAGGAAATCACAAGCGTGAAAATCAGGTTAAAAACATCCAAGTCCAAGTCCCAGGTTAAGAGAAAAGGCTGAATCAAGCATAAGTTCCAAAATGTCTTCTTTTACTGTGAACCTTCTTTCTCTTTCCTTTTAAGATTCTTTTGACACAGGGTCTCATGTAGCCCAGGTTGGCCTTTGACATACCACAAGAGTGGGATTACAGATAATGCACCACAACACCCAGCTACTGTGGACCATTCAACATGAACATAAGAAAGCAGAGAACCCTCAGTCTAAGTCCCCTCAAATGCCTCTTTGAGTATGGTCTTTTCAAGAGAAAGACCACACAGCACAGGTATTCACAAAAGGAGACAAAGGACTTAATCTCTACTCCAGCTCAACTACACATTCATGTACTTTACAGAGCACATGCAATGAAGAAGTAATCTGTGATTTAATGTGAACTCCAAACCAAGATTTAAAACCACTGAGTTCAAACAATGCACCAGGCACTATGGCAGAGTTTTACAAGCATCATCAAACTTCTTCCTCTTAATTATAAGAAAAAATGTAAGTCTCATTACTGAAAGATGAAGATACAGGCTCAGTAACTGACAAGTCCAGGCTTCTTCTGATTCCAAAGACCATGCATGGTCTTCTCACTGCATTGCTTCCACAGAAGGACACAAGACATAAAACGTCCCCTGTGTTTCCTAATATTATAAACTATACAAAAGTCACTCCTAAGTTTACAATTTTCAAAATAAGTGACAGTGTCACAAGCAGACAAGAAGATGCTTAACCAAGCAAATCCATACTACATCCTGCTGCGTGGGCTCTTGGAAGCAACTTTCTTCAGCATGACAACCTTTTTTTGAGGGGTGGGGGGTAAAGGCCATCATACCTTTCCTCAAAAGCTAGGGTAGGATTCAATGCTACATTATCTAAGATAATGAATTATGATAATGAATAATGAATTATGCAACACCATCCCTCCTCTCCATGGATATCTCTGGCATATAACAGAAATTTAGAGTTCTATTTCCCAGAATCCCCTCCTGAGTGGTTTCCAGTAAGCTTTGCCAAAACAACCACAAAATCTGAGTGCAAGAAGATTCATGGAGACTTACTCCAGGGTTTTAGAGAGCAGTTGAGGCTAGGTATCGTGTGGCAGGGTACAAGTCCACACAAGGAAACCCTTGGAATACTGGAGATATGCTAACTATGGGACATCTATCAAGCCAGGCTGTGTGTATGCATGCATGACACGGAGCTGTCTAGAGAGGGCTGTGCCAGGGGCTGTACCCTCCGACTTTGAGCAAAGTAACCCTTTCTTTCATGAAAGAATTTATCATAACCACTAGAAAAGCAACTAAGAAGGCCTTCTATTATATTAATATTAATTATATCAATATTTAATTACCTTCCTATCTTCTCTCTGTGGTGACAGAACTAAGTTTTAACTTCTTTGCGAGATTAATTGACATAATTTGTATCTCCTAAAACATCCTTAGTGGCAATCATGATGCCTGCATATATGATATGATTGTTGGCAACATGCTTTGGGGAGACTCCTAACAATAGGAGTGGGAGTGTCTCTGATTCTTCTACCTGCTCTTAGGACCCTTTTTCCTCCTACTGGATTACCTCGCCCAGCCTTGACATAAGGGTTTGTGCCTAGTCTTGTTATTTTGTTATGCGGTGTTTGGTTGATATCCCTGCTCTTCCCAGAAAGGGAAACAGAGGAAGAGTGGATAGGGGTGCGGATGAGGTAATACTGGGAGGAGTGGAGAAAGTAGAAACGGTGGTTGGGATATATTGAAAAAAAATTGTTTTTAATCTTAGAATTTGTCAAGATTCTTTCTGCCTTTGAACATAAACCAAAAAAGGAAGATTGCAAGGTATACATGTATGTGTCTAAGCAGACACAAATACAAATAGATGCTTTATATGACTATTATAAGACTATTACATACATAATCAAATCTACTAAAACATTTACTCCCTGTCTATGTTTTATATCTGCTCAATTCTAAATGCCAAATAAAGACACATATCCATTTTTATTAGAATCCATTGACTCTGCAAATAATTTTCCATCATAAAGTTTGTTACCATACTAAACGACAAAAAATGTTTTGACATAATTTTTGTTTCCTATCCTTATCTAATGTACTTCTTTTCCAGTTGGGAATCATTTAACTTTAATTCACCTGATATAAAAACTACCCATTCTGTTTTCTTTTTAGTTTGACTTGAATGTTTAAGTCTCTGATAATGATTTTTCAAGAGGAAACATCCCTACACCCAATGTTTTGTTTTATATGGGTCTTATATAAGCAGCACAGCTAATTTACTCTGAAGAATTCATCTTTTAATGTGACAATTGACATACAGTGAGCAATCTAGTTCATTTTATTTCTCATATCTTATGTTTGCAATGTTATATAATATAACTTACAAATTTAATTTATTTACACTTATTATCTGCCTTTTTCTATGATCAAACACATTCCTCTAGTATTATTTTAATGCTGTTAACAATTCTTCTGCCTATACATACTGATTTCCTCCAGATACTCAATTCACAGCTTCTACTAGCCTTTTCCCAAATGAAATTAAGGTGCTAAAACAGTTACTAGCCTAATAAAGCCAAAATTGTGATGTTTATTAATGAGAATGCAGCTTAAGATGAACAAACTTCTTACACATCACTTTACACCACATTTCTTGTTTACACACACACACCACCACCACCACACATACACACATACATACACACACACATATACACCACACATATATACACACACATACATACATACATACACACATACACACAAACACACAAACACACATACACACACCTCACATACACACACACATACACACACACAAACACACCACACAAACACACACACATACATACATACATACATACATACACACATACACACACACACACACCCACACACACACACACACACACACACAGATTAGCGAGAGGTTACTTTTCTAAAGACATACCATGTCTATCATAATCTGATCTTTACAATTTGACATTAATTGCCAAATTTAATTGGTATTAGTAGTATTAAACTCCATTTAACATATTCCAGTTGAAAGACTAGACAATGCTGTCATTATTTAAAAGGTACTTTCATACTTTTTGTACTCACCCTTCTCCAAGCTTCTCCAATACATCAAAAACTTCTTCAGGCTGCTTAGTCAAACTGTCTTCACTCAGCTTTTTTAGCTTACTGGTAAAATTATAAAAGAAATAAAAGAAAATGCTTTCGTTAAAAACTTTTACAAAAAAAGTGAAATATCAATAAAATCAGATGTTTCAAATTCAAATACTATGAAAGGTATAAAGCAGTCTCCTTCCAAGTGATTTGTGTACCTAGGCAACAAACCCTAATACAAACCTCTCCTATTAGTTTTCAAAAGACTGTTATTCAAATATGAATATATATTCATTTTCCCTCATTCAAGCATTACAAGATACCACTTCATACATACTCTACTTCATGAATGCTCTTAGGTCCTTTATAGCTTTCACTCAACAATATATAGTCATGAACCATTTAATAAAGGTTCCAAGACATACTTTAGGTAATTCCATCATAATAAGAACATTGTGGCATGTACTTCAACAAACCAAGATGGCATAGCCTATTACATGGGTAATATATACCAACTTACACTATTACGTCCATGATGAATACAACACAGGAAAATTAGATAACTGGAAAACATGGTAGAAGACAAACATGGCTTACATTTTTTAAAGTAAACATTTTTACAAGTAGTAATATACTCATAAATAATTATTAAAACTACAGTACAGTTTATACATAAATGAACAGCACAGTCACTTATCATGGTTGAGTAGTATATACTTTTATAGGATTGGAGCACACTGGCTTGTTACCAGTACCACCATAACATGTGTTATACTCAAAGAACACAGTGGCTATCCTATCAATAAATGAAAGAAAATTTTCAGCACCATTATAATCTTATGGGACCACTATCATGCATAATTCATCATTGACCAAAACATTATTATGTACCATACTCCCCTTATAAGCATGTATCTATTACTGTAAATATAATCAACTCTAATATGACTAGCATAAGATCACTATGACTAAAATTGTTATTTTAGTCATGACTACTATGATATACTACTATGATATACTTTGTTATCCAGATATGTGTATTTATGTATATACACATGTATATATGTATACATAGAAAGAGACAAACAATAATCTCAACACTTTACTTACTTAAAAAAAATATAGAATTCTGCCTACTACCATTTTGCTACATGAACATGGCATCAAATTGTCTTCTAAATATCTTTAAACCCACAGATTACCGCAGTTCTTAGCCTTCATGAGAGGACTTCTCTTTGCAGTGGACAGTGGTTAATACAGAGAAAATAGTTGTTTTAGTTTGGGTTCTATTGTTGCAACAGAACACCATAACCAAAGAGCAAGTTAGGGAGAAAGGGGCTTACACTTCAACATTGCTATTCAGCACTGAAGGAAGAGACAGGAACTCAAACAGGGCAGGAACCTAGAGACAGGAGCTGATACAGAGGCCATGGAAGGGAGCTGCTTACTGGCTTGCTCAGCCTGCTTTCTTATAGAACCTAGGACTGCCATCCCAGGGATGGCACCACCCACCATGGGCTGTGCCCTCTCCCATTGATCACTAAATGAGAAAATGCCTTACAGCTGGATATCAATGAGGTATTTCCTCAACTGAGGCTCCTTCCTCTCTAATGATGCTAGCTGATGACAAGTACACACACACACACACACACACACACACACACACACACACACACACACACACACACGCACCAAGGCTCAGAGAATCTCCCAAATCTCTCAGAAGACAGTCGTCATAGGGGGGGAAAAAATGAGTCAAAGTTTGAGGAAGAGTGAGTGTTGTGAAAAGTACAGGACCTTGTGAGCTGATATGGCTGATGCACTGATGAACTCACGGTACCTATGGTTACCTGTACAAGATCATGTCATCAACATTTCATCATGAAAGGGGAAAGGGTTCATGAGCTTCCCTGCCTCCCACCACTTCCCTGATGGTCTACTGATAGTTGACAGTGTCTGGGGAAAGGGGTGTCACTTTCTTCCATGAGGCAGCCACATCATGATAAGCTGTCCATGCTCCAGGACTCAAACCTCTGTCCACGTTTATGAAGACAACCCTATTTAGTGAGATGGACAGACAGACAGACAGACAGACACATAGTAGAAGGGATACTTGGCAAAAAGAAGGACTTCAGTAGGAGGAAGAGGGTGTGGCAGAGTTAATAGGGGTAAAAAGAATTAAAATTCATTATATACATGTGTGAAACTGTCAAAGAATGAAAAGTAAAGTTTTAAAAAATAAAAACGAAGATGAGGAGGAGCTACCTCCAAAGTACACAATGAAGGAGAACACTGGGAATAACAAAAGACAGAACCCTGAAAACACAGGTGAGGAGACAGCTACAGAGAACACAGAGAAAGAAGGGCTGTGTCCTCTCGCAAGTAAGGAGCTTCTGTATGTAAATAGCTTATGTTTAGTGGAGTGCTGTGTTCTCTCTTTCTTACCAGTGCCAGCAACTGTACTATATCTTGCTGTATCTTAAGTTTTGTTTTTCGCTCTCCTTATCTTACCCTACCTCAAGCCCCAGCAGCTCCAGCCCCAGGTCCCCTGCAGGGTAAGGAAAACAGAAGCTGTCTACAATGTAGGCCATGACATTCTGCACAGAGACTGGCAGTTTTCACAAGCCTTAGCTGAGCTGGAAGCTGAGGAACAACAGGAACTCTGAACAACTGCTCACCACAGAAAAACTCCATTTCTTCATCCCCATACTTCAAGGGGCCATCAGCCAAGTTTTGTTTTGAGAGGGGTCTACTGTTTGGGACTCAGCTATTCTGAGGACCTGAAACCAAGAACAACAAAAATAAGGGAGCCTGAGGACACAGTCTCTGACTGTTCATCAGAGAGAATGGCTGGTCATGGACTCACTGAGTAGCTCACACAGAAAGACGCCAAGGCACTGCGTGGTACAGTGGGCAGTGTTTCCACTCTACCAGAAGTGAACTCCATCTGAGGATATGTGCAGAGACTCTCTCACAGGATGAAATGTTAGTTTATACACATATATATGATGTATAGATTATACTTGCACATATGTATGAGAATAGAAATATTAGAGCCAGTATTCTATATTCCAATTTTCAGGTGATTTTAAAAAAGCAAACATAAGATTGAATGTAAGCACCTCATCAGACACCAAGCAAGCCAAAGTACTACAGCACCCTTAAAGCGCCAAAGAAACAAAAACAAGCTAAAGTTCTAAGCCAAGTAAAACCAGTCCTCAAAACAGCAAAGACAAACACCTCTGCTACCTCAGGAGACTGGTATGGCCAGGGTCCCCAGTTTGGTTCAAGACTGGAGGCAGAAGTTAAGGAGGTTCTCAGATATTGGTTTCAATTTTCTTTATAAAGTCAAAAAGTGAGTCATCTGCTGTGACTCTAGAAGTTAAATTTGGCATTCATGCAACCCTAAATTTTCTTAATCTGACATCTAAAGGTGCATGACACTTTGAAGCAAGCAGAATTGAGAATGGTTTAAAGAATTAACAGCATGACTGGATAGCAACCCCACTACTGAGTAAATACACAAGGGAGACAAAAATCAGTATTCTGATTTCATTTCCTACAACACTATGCTCAATTATCAATAAGCAGTATCTGTTAACTGACAAACAGATAAAGGAAAGTGGCATGCACACTTAAGACAATGCCATTCAGTCTGTGAGAAGCATGAAAACCTATCATTTGCAGGAACAGGAATAAAACTGGAAACCACTCGTAACTGAAAAGCCCAAATATGAAAAGCATAAAAAAGTGCATGACTTCCCTCAAATACAAACCTAGAAAATATTATAATCCAGGTCAATGTGCATTGGGAAACTCTCATACTTTATCAACAACACATCCCCGTTGGCAGTGTGCATATGTGTTAGAAAGACTTTCAGACACTCTGTTTCTCAGTTTGGCCTTGGGTCTTGGTTTTGGTTGCTTTTTTGCCTTTTCTTGGGGTTTTTGTTTACTTTTGGTTTTATTTGGTTTGTCTTAGTTAGGTTTTTTATGCTGTTAAAAGACACCATGACCACTGCAACTATTATAAACAAACATTTAATTGGGGATGGCTTACAGTTTAGAGATTTAGTCTATCACCATCATATTGGGAAACTTGGCACATGCAGGCAGACATGGTGCGGCAAAGGTACTTGAGAGTTCTACATCTCAATCCTCAGGTAGCAGAAAGAGACTGTGTACCACACTGGGAAAACTTGAGCATAAGAGACCTCAGAGCCCACCCCCACAATGGCATGCTTCCTCCAACCAAGCCACACCTACTCCAACAAGGCCACACTTCCTAACAGTACCATTCCCTATGGGCCGAGCATTCAAACATATGAGTCTATGGTGCCATGCCTATCCAAACAACACAATTCGTTTGTTTGTTTACTTTATGTATGAGTGTTTCACATGCATTATGTATGGGTACTACATGTAAGCTCAATGCCCTCAGAGGCCAAAAGAGGATGTCAGATCCCCTGAAACTCAAGTTATAGGTTGTCATCTGGGTCCTAAAAAAAAGCAAAGAGTAGCAAGTCCTCCCTTCACCCATGGCAGGCGAAGCAACAAACATTCTTCCCCTTTACCATCTGCAGCAGTCGGGAAAGCAGGCCCTGTACCTCCTCTAGGCAGCACAGCAGAGGTGGCCTCATGGTCTAGGTGTGAATGTGCTTACCCTGAGGACTTTGAAATCAGAACTGGTCCTGCCCTGTGCCCCTCACTGCTTAGAGTGAACCAGCCCGCGAATGCTGGAGAGCTCACTTTGGCGGTAAGGATGGGAGAGAGCTGGTGGGCTGACCAACCCTGCAATTACCCAGGCCCAGAACCAGGGTTATAAGCGGGCCCACCCAAACATCCACCCCATCTGTGATCTGCTGGAACATGACGTGAAAGGGCCCGTCCTGCAGACCCAAAGCTGCAGAATCTCCACAACACATAGCAACAACAGGATATCCAAGAGAAGTTCCAGTGAGGACTCAGCATTGATAGTATAGCAGAAACCAGAGGCCTCAAACCAGACCTATGACTCTACACAGTGAACATTTGCAAGTAAAGATATATGGACAAAAGAAAAAGAAAGAAAAAAATAGTAGCAGGTGCTCATAACCATTGAGCCATCCCTCCAGCCTCAGGTCTTCAAAAGCAGCCAACCTACAAGGGTTTCAGTCTTTAGTGGTTCTGCTTCCCATTTCCTGGATGATTCCTGGTGCTGGACATCTTCTCATGGAGGACTTGGCCATTTGTGTATCTTCTTTAGAGAAGCATCTCTTCAAGTCCTTTGCTCTAGGTCCTTTTTGTTGCAACTTCAGGGAACGTGACAATGGCTCTCTGTTTAGTAGAACATGGCAGAGTAGCCGTGAGGTCTGGATTTCTTGTCGCTGAGATCTTTTTATTATTGATCTCGTTGCCTGCTGTCAGTTCAGGCTTCCTGTTTCTTGGCAATGAAATGGGCTGTGTATAGTTTTCATAACCTCCAAAGACCTACTTGCACTTTTGTCTGTCAGTGGAAATGTCTCCATCTTTCTGCTCTTATTTTATTTTTCTCTCAGTTTGTTGTCAATTTTGTCTTTTTGTAGAATCAGCTGTTCATTGATCTTTGGTCTTAGTTTCATTTCTCTTCCATTCACTTCCACTCTGTACTTTGTGATCTGCTGCTGGAAGCCTGCTAGGTTGGGATTTGTTTGTTCTTGTTTGTCTAGTGCTCTAAGCTGAAATCTTAAGTTGTTTATTTGAGAGTTTTCTGCTTGTTTTTATATGTGGGCTGTTTGTCTTAGTTACAGCTTTTGAAGACACATTTCCAGCCAATTCTAGCTCTCTAGTCAAGGGTCATTTTCCTTCAGTTCTACAGCATAACCCTGGTGAACAACAGCCAAATGCACATTTCAAGGCTTGAGGCTGCTGTACAAGTCCTTTGGGAATTGCAGCACAGCACTTCTGAGGACCTGGGTTTGTTCTCTACCACTGCTTTAAAATCAAAATATTCTCAAATTAGAGCTTAACAATAAACATTCTCTAGGCTATGCACAGTGATAAATATGACTTTGAATCTACAACATCAAACATCTTTTTTATGTCAGCTACAGGAAATACATTTTTTCCTCAAACTAATAAAATTCAGGGGTTATCATTTTCTGCTCATTTCTGCCTTTCAGAAACTAAACAATTTATAAATGTTCAGTAAATGTTTATCTCTAGACTTCTCTGTGCCCAAGTGAAAGTTGTCCTTGTAAGCCCTTGGAGAGTTATGAATATTCCTAAAGATGCTGGCAATACCAGAACCACATTTTCTCAATATTTTGGAAATTATCTTCAGAGATACACACTTTACAACGTATACTTTATTTAACTGTCCTGTAGCTCCCCAAAAGGAACGATTATAGCAACCATTTTACAAATCCACTAAGACAGAAAGGTAAAATAACTGGCCTGGCAGTGCAGTGCAGTGCAGTGAGCTGTGGCCACCAGAACTAAGACCCACCTGACTCTGATACTCTTCACCAGCTTGTATCACTGTCCTAATAATGAAACAGATGCAATCTCATGGTATCATTGTGCATCTGCCTTTAGAAGATGTTATTAAACTCTGGGGACCAAGTTAATTATTGCAACTACAATGTACCTAAACCACCTAAGGAAACACATATGATAGAAGAAATATTTAATTAAATAAAAGTGTTGTTGTCAGCTCTATTTCCTCTCAGGATAGGCTCTTTGCCCAAAAATTCTATAAAATTATAGTTTCCTGACAAGGAGCTAAAAGGGAAAATATTTGATTCTTCTCTATCCTCTCCTCCCTAAACTTTAGTTTTTGTTTCCTGAGAAAGATTTTTTTACTAACCATCAACTGGAAAGTGATATTATTCCTTAATTCCTTGTAAGAAACTTACATGAAGCTAGTCCCTGTCCCTGAAGCATTTTACTGAAGTCACTTCCTCAATTACTAATTTTTCAAAATCTGTAAGCCCAGAAAATGTAAATAAAACAGATCTCGAAATGTACCCAGTAAATCCAGTACAGAGGGTCATCCTCATTACATAGCAAGTTCAAGGCCAGCCTTGACCAAAGAAATATTAATTCAAGGGGGGGCTTCTACATGAAACTTCCCACAACCAACAGGATGTACCCATAGATCTACTATTGGAAGACTAACAACACAGTCTGTACCAAGACATTATTTCTTTACACTTCCAACAGGGAACTACTCATACATCTTCACCAAGACACTGAGACACTCTACACTTCCAACCTGAGTCTAATCATACATCTTCACCAAGACACTCTTTACACTTCCAACAGGAGTCTACTCATTCATACTGTTTTTCGCTGACTCCCCCAAGATCAATCTTCTAACAGAACCTTCACATCAAGCCCAGTTCACACCCAGACAACAGTAAGCACCCACATCATTCAGCGGGTCAGTGCTGTGTACAGGCATCATGAATAGGTAGGGACTGTTTTCTGTAGTCTGCACAGTTTGTTGCTCTGCTCGACCACTCAGTGCTACCCACTGCACAGCAATGGCACACACAGTCACTTCTCTATGTTTCACAGGGATTCCATTCCTTAGAAGCTTTTAATTTCTTGGAAAACACATGAATTACAAATTTTGTTCAAAGCAATAATGTATCTTCATTCTTTATAATCCAAACTTTATGAGCTGTCGGAAATGTGAGTACTCTAAAGTCTTCTATAATTATTTTGTATATAGATACACTTCTATATACAGGAGAGAAGGCAAGCTAAAATTCTATTCAAAACTTAGGGAGGGCCTGAAATTTGACCTTACCAATAGCAGTATCGATTTGTAGTCTTTTATTTTTCTAGACCCTTTTCTCTTACAAGAGTTACCTAAAGCATTTAAAGGTTGTAAAGCTGAGAAACTGGGAGTTCAGATCAGAGTAAACAGAGAAAAGGAAGTAGAAGTCTACAGCCTCTAAGGTACCATGAGTCCATACAAGCCCAACTTCTGACTCAAAGTTAGAAAATATATGTAATTTAGATGTTGTCCAAAGAAAAGATCTCTGTCTTAATCAATGTTTTACTGTTGTAAAAAGACACTGTAATCACAGCAACTCTTATAAGGAAAAACATTTGGTTGGGGCTGTTATAGTTCATTGTCATCATAGTGGAACGCATGGTGACAGGCAAGAGACATAGTGCTGGAGAAGGAGCTGAGAGTTCTACATCTGGATCCTCAAGTAGCACAAAGAGCTACTAGGCCTGGCTTGAGCTTTTGAAACTCCAAAGCTCACCCCAATGACACACTTCCTCCAACAAGACCACACCTACTCTAACAAGGACAAGGCTCCTAATAGTACCACTTCCTAAAGACCAAGCATTCAAACATATGAGCCTATGAGGGCCAGTCCTATTCAAATCACCACAAGCTCAAAATGGACAGTGCCATCACATTTTCACAGAATGTACCAGAGTTTGAGAGACTTAAAAAAAAAACAGAGCTTCTTTGAAGAAATGGTTAACTCCAAATCTGGAAGAAGAAATGTACTAAATGTGCTGTGTTTTGTCACAGCTGACAAGAAAATAAACAAAGGCCCTTGGGGCTATATTGTCTCCTAAAAAGACTGACAATGGATGGGACAATTTCAGCTTAAGTATAGTAACTGTAGTAGCTAAAAATCCATCTCCCCTTAATGGTACTTAAAACAAAGAAAGGATTTGTCCTTTGTGAAGGAAGAAGGGAACTGAGTCATTACCTTAAACAGGGTAAGTAACAGGAAAGAAGCAGGCACTTGTCCTGTGTTCTCATATAAATGACACCACTGGGAACCAAACAGAAAGTGAGAGGAAATGGCTTATAAATACAGTCCAAGTAACAAATGAAATCAAAATGGTTCAGACAAGATTTTCACCATTCTGCTGCACCCAATAAATTAAAAGAAATAAACATTAACCATTAGCAGCTGCTGCACCCCCCAAAAAAAATGGGAGACAATTAGATATTAAGAGACGGCAAAGGTCTTGCCAGACCCCATCTATAACAATGTCTAGGCAATCCAACTTGAGCCTGATCCATCTCTAGCTCCAGTTGCCCATCTACTGGAAACACAGAGCTCAAAGAAGCTGGCTGGCCTGAATCCTGAGTAAGCAATCAGGAAAGTAGGAATTGTGAGACTCTGCACTTCAAACAACCTCGGTTCTTCAGTGAGAAAACAAAAGGGATAGAGAACAGCTCCTGTCATAACTGCAGATTATTCTGTGAACATCAACACAACAGTAATTTTGTCAACTAAGTGCTTCTGCCTGATTATTACAAATGTGTCTGTCTTAGAACAGTTCACTGAGCAGTACATCTGTGTTGTGCTGGTGTTTGGTCCTGCAATGAGAAGACTTTTTTTAAACGGCAGGTCACTGACATATCTGAACATATCTAAAACAAGTTAGGTATGCTACTATTCCTCAATCTGGTTACAACAAGAAGCAAAAACACGAAGCTAGTGCCCATCTTTTCCTGCTTACTTGCTTCCTTTTTGGAGGGAATCCCCTAAGATCACACTTCAGACAGAAAAGAATCATTTTTCTGGCAGTGTGGAATTCCAAGACAGAGGAAATAGCCAACCCTGTTCTTTTTGTTCCCCCAATCCTAACCCCAGCTTCCAAGTTGTTCAAGCACAAACAAGGAGTCAGGATTGATTCTCCCTTCTTCATTCACTACACTGGCTATCAGTGAGTACTTTATTCTAAATCCAAAACATAACATAAATCTGTCCACTTCTCTTCTTTCCACTGACTACTCCAGTTGTATGAATTATTGTGTGCAGTCTTACTTTATGGTTTTATGAGTATTTTGCTTGCATATATGTGTGCACATTGTATGCATCCTGGTGCCTTCAGCAGTAAGAAGGGGAAGTCAGATCATCTAGAGCTAGAGTTTCAGAAGGTTGTGAGCTGCTTTGCAAGTGATAGGAACCAAATTCAGGTCCTCTGCAAGAGCAGTAAATGTTCTTAACTGCTGAGGCAGCTCTCCAGCCCTCTGTTTTTATTATAAACCCTCCATGATCTACCCAGAGTTAACATAATGGTCTTTTTAAATTGTAAGTTGCTTAAAACACTCCTTTAAACCCTTTAATGACAGCCCTCAACATCCTGGCTTAGATCCACATTCCTTCCATCTCTGGCATCACTGACTCTCTGCCCATCTCTGACATCATCCCCAACCACTTTCTCCCATCCAACAACCTAGTCATAATGGCCTCATTTCAATCCCCCTTCAGCTATTCTCACAGCTTTCCCTCTGGCTGAATTACATTCTGTACCACCACCATCACTATCATCACCACCGCCACCCTCCAATTGAATCTTTCAATGTCCTGTTGGAGCCTACACATCACCCCATCAGACAAGCCTCCTTCCACTTCCCTAGGAAGGTTCTAGCACTTTCGTGTGTATGTCTGCTACTTCCAGCTCCCAGAGCTCAAGCTCCAATTAAGAGTATATGTTATATGAGGGCAAACTCCCCATCTGTTTCATTTGCAATATATTTAACAGCTGGCACTTGGAAAGCAATCCATAAATGATTACTGGATGTATGAATAACAAGTCTCTGAGTGAAGCCACGTCTAAAAGCCGTAAGCAGTGATCACAAGAAATGGGAGAAGGAACAACCAACATATTATGTGGCTCAAGAGAGACAAAACTCAGGAAATTTTCTGTTATCTTCAGTTTGTCCTCCCCAAATATATAATTACTTCACGAAGTTTAACAAGCGCAACTTGCATTCCTTTCTAATTATAGTACATTGGTCTGAAGATTTCAGAGAACCAAAGTGACCTGGACAGAGAGTAATACTCTATGTTTTAAATACAGAAATTTTCCATCCTTGGAATACAAACACTACAGCTTCCTCAACACACATGTGTATCAACACTCTGATAACTGAAAACTTTATTCAATTCACCTCCTTTTTACAAAAACATCACATGAATCCATAGGCTTTTCAGACCCCAATGCAATGCTTACTATAGCTACTATATCAATTATCAGTTATTGTTCAGGCAGCCCTCACTTTCCTCTGAAGTTGATTTGTAATATATAATCTTTGGTGTACTTTCAAAAACTCAAAAGTAATCTGAACTTTAATATTCTCAGCACATAACAAACATAACTTCAGACATGTCCATTCCATATTTGCTACTTCCTTTCATTCAACTTAAAACCTTAATGTTACTGTAAGAAAATGTTTTACCCCCTCCCTGTGGAGTAGGGGAGTGGGACAGGAGGGGGGTCAGGGGGTATGAGAGGGAGGGAGGGAGAGGGAACTGGGATCTATATGCAAAATAAGAAAAAATAATAGATATTAAAAAAGAAACTGTTTTAAATATAGATTCTTGAAAATTAGAATAATCCTAACACACAGGAGACACCTGAAACCACAGCAGAATGGAAGTTGGAACCAAAGAACAATCTAGCAGAGAGCAAACTTTCTCTCTGGGAAGGAAAATGGAAAGAGCCTTTATAGTTTCAGACAGTGGAACTGGTAGAGTCAGAAACGGCAGCCATCGTCTCTAAGGCCGGATGAAGTCATCTTCTCTTTGGCTGCATGTTTCTCAGCATACACCAGGAGACAAACGAGCCTTGGCCTCACAGCAAACATCACGCAGCAGACATTCCTTTGTGAACTGTCAGACATCACAGATCATCATTTCACATTTCCCATACTTTTACTGGCCATGCCAAATCATTCCCCAAACAGTAACTTTAAATATCAGTATCCTCAGTCTCCATCAACTTCTCCCTTCCTAACATCTTAACAGATGGAAACATCTTAAAAGATGGTTTCCACAGCATCTACATGTTATCGAGGTACCACCAGTCTGGGCACCTCTGGCAATGTCATCACCTCTACTGAGTACAATGGAGATGGTGATGATGTCAGTCCCTGACCATCACTAAAATACGCTCAAACCATAAATACTGACTCACTAGTGAATCATGAAAATAATGTAGTTTAAGACCATCTTTTTTTTTAATGAAGCAAACAAGGAAATAGAAATCAGAAAGCAGTACATTTCACAAAACTTCTATTTGAGGTATGGACACACACATGCAGAGGAATCTCTGTACTTATATTGTAAAATGTATTTTGAAAGTCATTAATGTATGGTCACCTGATGTGACATCTCTAGTTCAACAAACACTTCTTTCAAACTAAGTTTTCTTAATTCTCCAAATTATAACTATTCACTTCTCCCTTTCAATCCAAACAAGAAGTATTCAATTTAAACTTTATTTTAGTTCAAGAATCCCATACATAAATGCATTGTACTTCTACCTCTCCCTTCCCAACCCCAAATTACCTCTTTCAAATTGATGACCTCTTCTGTACTTATTATTGATTATATATATTATACATAGATATAATATTAAACACAAATGACTCACAAGAACCTAATGGATCCAATTAGTTGTTGCCCATATGTGTTTAGGGCTGATTACTCAGGGTTGGGCAAACTAACACAGAATTTTTTCTGAGGAAAACCTTCCCTCAATAGCTCTTGACAATCTACAACTTTTCATCTAGGGATGGGACCTTGGGAACTTTCCCTCCACCCACGCTGACATGTCTGCATACTGGTCTCACACAAGCCTTATGCAGGCAATCATACTGCTGAAAGTGCTTAACACAATATCCTGTTGTCGTGTTCAGAATAGACTCTCTCAGCCATCCTGTGTCACCTGGTTCTCTCCCTCCCCTCATTCATGACAGAGCAGGAGGCTGAGCATTCCATAGTCACCTATCCTCTGCACTGTGAATGACTGCTGTGACCAGCTGTGAGTCTCTACAATTGCCTCCGTCCGCTCGCTGCAAACACTCTGATTCTTTGGTGAGGGGTGAGAATTGTAGGCAGCCGCCCGCAGGACACCATTACAAGATGGCGAACTTCCTCTTTCTTGTTTACCTTATTCGGGCATACGCCAGCTTGGCGGCTGCACTCCAGCGCGCCTGCTCGTTCCCTAGCCAATCCCATGGCTTCAACACTGAGGCGAGGTCTTTTGAGCCTATGAGACCGTGACCCATTGCCTAGTAGGATATATAAGCAGCTGTCCCTTCCTGCCCAGGGCCCCTCACCTTCAGCTCTCCCTTCAACCAAGAAGCGCTCCAATAAAGTGTGATCTGAGAAGAATCCTCGTGTGGTTGCCGTCTTTCCTGTGGGTCGGGCTTGGCGCGCCACAGAGAATGGCACTTATCTATAAGGATAAGTAATTAGGAAGGACTTGGTAATTATATTAACATGGAAAAATGATAGTAACAGGTTCTCCTCTAGAGTGTATAGCCTCTCCAGCCATGGGTGCTTAGTTAGGTTTACAGCACTAGACGTGACTTCTCTCCTACTGAGCAGTGCTAAGTCCAACTAGACAACTGTTGGTACCCCCAAGATATAAGTGTCACTACTGCCCTACTGGGGATATCTTGTCCACAGGTCATTGTATAAATGCCACTATTACACCACTGGGGATAACTTGTACACAGGTCATTGTTATGGTTCTTAGGCTTTATAGCTATGTGGGACTGCTGATAACTTTTCCTGTGGCAATTTGTATAGCACCTTCTATCACAATGAGCCCTCCAGGAGGAGGCTTCCAAGTCAATACCAGTTTGATTTCTCCAAGTCCTGTAGCCAAGGGGTATGGTGTCTTCAGCAATAGAGTCTTACCTTCAAGTTCTGGCAAGAAAGCAAGAGCAATGGCAATCCCTATACTGTTTGGGAGGTGTCTTAGTTTGGGTTTCTATTGCTGTGAAGAGACACCATGACCACAGCAACTCTTATAAAGAACAACATTTAATTGGGGTGGCTCGCTTATAATTCAAAGATTCAGTCCATTATCATCATGGTGGGGAGTATGGCAGCATGCAGACAGACATGGCACTGGGGAAGTAGCTAAGAGTCCTACATTCCGAAGACAACAGGATACAGTCTCAGACACTGAGTGAGCACAACCCCCTCAAGCCCACCCCACAACACTTACTCCAACAAAGCTACACTTCCAAATAGTGCCATTCCGTATGAGATTATATGGGGCAATTACATTAAAATTACCACAGGGGCTCTCTTGAACCCCTGCCAAGCAACTCAAAAGAAGAATCCCTTGCCTTGCACTGGGGTTTTTGTTATACAGACTATAGCTCCTGGGGGAACAATATCCTCCAAGTGAGGTAACTCCTTTTAAACTCTGTGTGTGTGTGTGTGTGTGTGTGTGTGTGTGTGTGTGTGTGTGTATGCATGTGTCATATGTAGATGTCCACCAACTGATGAATAGTGAAAATGTGGTGCATATACACAATGGAATTCTATCCAGCTGTAAAGAAAAAAAATGAAATGATGATTCTTCAGGTAAATGGGCAGAAATGAAAAATATTACACTGAGTATGATAGCCCAGAATCAAAAAGACAAGCACCACATGTTCCCTCTTATTACTCTTAGCTACAAACATTTAGGTTTTAGTGTATAAACTGGAGTGATCACAGAAGCTAGGAAATAGACAAGCTCTGGAGAGGGGAGAGTGGGACACAAGTGCTACGGAGGAGAAAAAAGGAGACAGGGCAAGGAACTGAACATGGGAGGAAGGAAGGGAGATCTGGTATTTTATAAGCTCACTTTAAAACACGTATACCATTTATTAAAGCTTTTTGGAATGAGCATTTAGATTAGCTCAAAAAAAAAAAAAAAAAAAAAAAAAAGCCAGAAAAATGGCTCAGCAGGTAAAGGCACTTGCCACCAAGCCGGAGAGCCTGACTTCAATTCCCAGGACCTACATAGTGTGAGGAGAGAATTGGCATATGCAAGTACATGTGCGTGTATATAACTCACACCACAAATAAACACATGTGACAATGTGACAAATGACTTCAGAAAAGCCAATTTCAACCTAGCTTGGTTCATAGATATAGATATACATATAGATGATAGGTATAGAAATATAGACATTGATATCTCTTCCTCTACATTTCTAAGAAATGCTTCAGTTCTTAGAAATCCTATGCCTCATTCCTAAAGAACAACAGATAAACTATTCATTACTCAAAGTCACCTACAGTCGCAATTTACCTCTTGTCTCAATGTGCAACAAGTCTGCTCCCCTGAAGTGTTCCACACTCCACGGTCACATCCTCTCCACTTGTCTGGTTCTAGAATCGCAAGTTTCTGGTCTGTGAGTACAGATCCACAGAAGTGCGTGCCAGCATATATGAGACTCCAGGGTGTGATTCCCCGGTGCCACAAAATTCAGAATTGAACAGACTGAATTAAATGAAGACGGAAACTTGCCTAACTCCTTCTCCCTAGATCAGCTTTACTTTTTAAGAGTTCTCAGAGTTCATCAAAGAACAAAGATTCCCTTGGTGAATCTTTGCAAGAATTTAGTTGCCATGGTTCTGAGGACCTATATATTACAAATATGGACAAGTCCACTCTCAGAACAACACCTTCACAGTCTTGACAGTCGTGCTTTCACCTTCTGCTCTGCTTCCTTATCCCACCCACTCCAACTCCCACAGCTCAGACTTCTCTGCCATGAGTTTGCATTTCCAACTCCCAGTCTAGGATCGTGCATAGTTCATGTTTTCATGCTAAGGAAAACATGAATGTTATCTACTTATTCCTCTATCTTTGCTTTTGATTCCTCTAACAATTTCCAACTTCAGCCATTATCTGACTTAAGATTATCTTCATTTTTCAATTATGTAAATATACTCTCAACCCCCCCTTCAACTTTACTTCCCCCAAATGACCCATTCATTCCATTTCTTTAATGTCTTCAACTTAACTAACTGCAGCTTAAATCAAAGAGGAGTTAACCACCTTGAATATCCTTCAACAGCTTGCTCACTCAACCTTTCCATTGTCTCCATTGCTCCACACCAACTTTTTTCCACTAAACCCGAATCAGTTAATTCTAAATTTTATGTAACTGTCCATCTTAAACGTGGCTGGAGAGCAAGACCCGCTTGGTAAATATCTTTCCTCACTTTGACAACAATTATACAAAACTATGTATACTTCCAACAACCAGCATTCTCGTGTTTCTGAAGTGCAGTATGACAAAACTCAAAAATGTGGGCATCTAGAAACCATTGTGGTACCCGGAATACATGACAGGGGCAGCTACATGTATTATCTATGTTTTACACTAGCCTTGCTAAGAACACTGAATGCATG
This sequence comes from Cricetiscus sungorus, assembly GCA_030556225.1. Taxonomy (NCBI): domain Eukaryota; kingdom Metazoa; phylum Chordata; class Mammalia; order Rodentia; family Cricetidae; genus Cricetiscus; species Cricetiscus sungorus. The sequence goes on along the minus strand of JANBXA010000366.1, from coordinate 30,186,541 downwards.
AACTGGAGGTTGAGAGGTGCCACAGGAGACCACCTGGGAATCCACAGCTCTGACTCTGAAACAGGGCTGAACACTATAGACACTCCAGCCCCCAGAGAACAATGATAGCAAAAGAAGGAAAATCTAAAGTTGGTGACAAAGCTACATAATATGCTTACATGTTTTATAAAGGTACTATGTAAAGGTCAAACACCCATTTCAGGATGGCAGCCATCCTTTGGGTGTGAGAAGGAGATGCAACTGGGAAGGCACACACAGAGAGCATCAAACGTACTCAGAATATTTTATTTCTTAAGCTGGGTGAAGATACATAAATATCAATTAAATCAGTTTTCATTAAGTTTTTGATGCATAAAATTTTGTAATTAAAAAAGAAAGAACAAAAGGGTATAGCACATAATCAAATGAGTATCACATTAGGAACCCTGAGAAATATCTCAGGGTAGAAAGAAAGCACCCAGGGAAGATACTTTATGAAGCAGGCCTTGACGGAAGATTAAAACAGACTACAGGAAAATGATGGCAATAATAGTAACAAACTTTTCTTCTTTCTATTTTATTTTTTTAGACAGTACCTTACTCTATAGTCCAGGCTGGCCAGGTACTCACTATGTAGCCCAGGCTGGCCTCAAATCTCTAGTGATCTTCCCTTCTCCGCCTGTGTGCTAGGATTGCAGGCATGCACCACCATAGCCAGCTAACACAAACTTGTCTAAAGCAGCTGCATGAACCAAAACAACACTGGGAGCACCTATGACCTGCAGCTAGATAGAGAACAGCTTTCTAAGGCCAGGCTCACTTTGTCACATAGGCTAGGGAGGAGGCCACAGACTCAGACTACAGAACAGAACCCAGCCCCCTGCCCAATACTATATCAAACTGGGATTGTAGCAAAGTAAACTGGAAGCTGCACGCAGGAGAAACTAAAGCAAACTGTTCTATGGAATGCTGGTTCTGCCCCACCATCCCAAACACAACCTTCACCTGTAAAAATGTCTCCACGGTTAAACAATTTTTGAGAAGTACAGTGAAAACACATCTGAATGTCAAGTTAGTGTTACTCTGAACAGAAAGGACGAGTGGCACTTTTACTGAGATTAAGAGGAAGTGAGCTGAGGGTCGAGACACTGCAGAGAAGATGACCACCACATTATACAACTATAAAAGGCACCACTCTGTGTAATAAGAGCACACACCATTGATGTGGGATAATGCTCATGTTCACTGTAAACATTTGTCACTCGTATTGGTTTAAAAAATGCTGATCTGACAGTAGCCAGGCAGGTAGTATAGGTGGGGCTACCAGACTAGGAGAATTCTGGGAAGAGAAAAGGCTGCAAGATGAGAATGCCTTACTGAGAGAAGGTACCAAGCACGTGGCTAAACATAGATAAGAACTATGAGTTAATTTAAGTTGTAAGAGCTAGTTAGTAATAAACCTGAACAATAGGCCAAACCGTTTATAATTAATATAAGCCTCGGTGTGTTTATTTGGGACTGAACGGCCGCGGGACTGGGACAGAAACTTCCATCCACACACTGCTCTTGGAGCCCATCAGATTTTGGCACTCTTAACCAAGTTACTTAACTTCTCTGTGAGCTTCATTTATGAGTAGGATACAAGCTAACAATAGAATTGTACTAAACATGCTTCAAACTATGAAGCACATTACTAAGTGCTCTACACATGAGCCCATTTCATTCCCATGACATATTTTACAGGTGAAGATACTTAAATTTAGAACTAGCAGAGTAGGTGGAAAGGCCAGGATTACTACTTCTCAAGATGCTGTTCTCTATCTGGCTGCAGGTCATAGGTGCTCCCAGTGTTGTTTTGGTTCATGCAGCTGCTTTAGACAAGTTTGTGTTAGCTGGCTATGGTGGTGCATGCCTGCAATCCTAGCACACAGGCGGAGAAGGGAAGATCACTAGAGATTTGAGGCCAGCCTGGGCTACATAGTGAGTACCTGGCCAGCCTGGTTGTATGTGATTGGTAGTATGTACCAATCACATCACATAGTAATGCTTCCATCAATGACAGACCATGCAGATGAGGGTGCTTAAGCCTTCTACATCCCGTTTCATTGTACAAGCACACAGATACTTGCACACATAAGAAAACTCTCCTAGTGAGCCTCAGGGGAAACAGAAAACCCAATGTTAAGTCACAATGAATAAATTTCCTGGCAAACAATACAATTCAACAATGGCATCTATACTTGATTACTAGACTAAAGATCAAAATAGTAACACAGATATTCAGTCAGTAACTCCTAGGCTTCTTTGTGGCAACTCTGTTGTATCTTCATCTATAAAATAAGACTGCGTTCTGTAATCCAACCTGTCTCATAGAGTTGGTGTGAGGATGAATATTATGAGTTGGAAATGCTATGAAAAACAATGCGATATTAGATATAAAAAAAAATTGTATCCCATATCTTTTGCTTTTTAGAAATGCCATTCTGGTGGGACACAGAAACACCCAGCAGGTAAAGGCACTTGCACCAAGCCAGATCACGTGAGTTTAAACCCCATGATTCACATGGTGAAAGAGAAAGAACTTCTGCAAGTTGTCCTGGCTTCCACACAAGACATGGGCTTACATGCACAAGAGTGTGGGAATATGCAACTGCAAGCATGCATGCATGCGCTCTCGCCATATTTGCAACCACTGCTTTGTAAAGCAGAAATCACCCTGGAATTATCACCCACAAGTTCTGATTGTCCAGGTTCACTGACATCTGCTCAGGCACATGCATTTTCTTACAATGCTAATGAAACTGATAATTTAGAGCAAAGCTAATCAATAAGGAGCTTCTACTCGGATTCAGTCATTCAAGTCGACCTAAGCCATGGTCTCAGAGATCCTCTTTGCTACCCTTCTAAAGCAGAAAGAAAAAAATACCAAGTTTCAGGTTATCTTCCATGTTACTGAGGGGGAGGGGGTATCCAGTGGACACTAGACGACCGACAGCAATAACATACTAGAAAATCTATCAAGTGACTTGCTTCCAGAGCTCAGAGGATAGCCTTCTGGAACCTGTCCACAACCTCCCTTTTTTACACATGAACAGATGGGTTTCCAGGCCCCAAGGCTCACATATCTAATCACACAATTCACAACCGCTTGCTCTCAAAGTCCCTAGCTTTTTAATTATTCCACGCTCATGAGTCTAACACTTTCCATCTAAAGATTTGTCTATCAAAGTGCATGAAGCCTTTAATCTTCACCACAGCACTCTCACAGAGAGAGCCATGTAAATTAAATATGAAAGAGTGAGGTTAAATGTTTTCTATCCAGCATCAAACAATTAATTGATTCACTCTTGGGGCAGAGGGAGTGCATACTATGAACTTTTATCGATGAGCATTTACTTAGCTTCCTAAGATCACTGAAATTATCACTTCAAACATGCTGTACACATATGCATCTAAAAGGCCCAACACTAAACATACACAATACGTAACACACCAAAGTGCCACTATTTTTACACGCAAAACTATACGAGGGAGGGGTTCTGACTTAACATTCCTCGGGCCTCGTATTCATAAATTCTCCAGAACTTGAGGCGCAGAGAAACACCTGTCATTGCAGCATACCCATGTTTTGCATTCTGCATGACTATTAATATACTTAATTTACTTATACTGTAAATAAGCAGTCCTTCTTCTCAAGGTGAAGGGCTATTATATTATGAAGAACACTTGAGGGGAAAAAAAAGAAAAAAGAGAAAGAGAAGCGTTCACCGATGTCCTCGTCCTCTAACCCTCCCAGCCCCACGATTGGCGGGGAGCCTGGCGCCAGGCCCGGGCGAGCCGTCGGCAGTGCAGACCCTGCGTTCCCTCAGGGCCCCCGGCCTCGCGGAAGGACGCGGCCGGGCCGTGGGCGCCTGGGTCGCAGCAGGCCTGGCCTAGCGTCCCCCGCCCCACGGCTTCCGTCCTCATCCCGCTCCCGCCGTCGTTACCTCTTGGGCGCCGGCGGCTGCTCCATGGCTGCCGGTGGCAGGCGGGCAGAAACGAGGGGCCGAGTGGACCGTGAGGGCGCTAGGGCGCTAGGGAGGAAAGGCGCCTGCGGACAGCCGGCCGAACGCGGGCGAGCACACCGGGAAACTCCCGGGAACTCGGAACAACTTTCCCGTAACTCCTCGGCGGATCTCCCTCCCGCTCGGGAACGCGGTTCCTCCAGGCCGCCCCGCCCCGCCCCTCGGCCGCGGCCTGCGCTGGGAGCCTGGAAAGAGCGGAGCCAGCGGGGGTGGGTGGGGCCTGGGGATAGTGGGCGGGGCCTGGAGGCGATGGGCGGAGCCGAATGCGGCTGGGGGAGACTGGGAAGAGCAGAGCGCTGCCCAGAGCGGTGGGCGGAGCCGGGAGAGAGTGGGCGGAGCCGAATGTCGCTGGGAGAGAGTGGGTAGAGCCGGGCGCGGGTCTGAGAGGGTGAGCGGGACCGAGCGGGGCCGGGAGGAGTGGGCGGAGCCGGAAGGGGGTGGGAGGAGCCGGGAGAGAGTGGGCGGAGCTGAGCGCGGCCGGGAGGGGCGGGTGGGGCCAAACGCGGCTGGGAGAGGTTGGGGGGGCCGAGTGCTGACGGGAGAGAGTAAGCAGAGCCTTTCGCCGCGGAAGGAGTGGGCGGGGTCTAGCGCTGCCGAGAGAGTGGGCGGGGCCGAGCGCAGCCCGGAGGGGTGGGCGGAGTCAGGCGCTGATGGGACTCGTGGAGAGCAGAGCAAGAGGCATTGCTAACAGCTGGAGGAGAGATCTTCCTGGCCCAAGACCTGCTCTGCTGGAGGAGGGGCGCTGGACCACCTTGACATTTGACTCATGTCTCTAGATTCCTCGAGGATACTTGCCAATCATCTTGTAAATCCGTTTGAAGTCTAAGTAACTGCCCACCCACACTACCCTCGCTAGGCTGCTTCTAATTACTAGTTATTATTATTAGTTATGTTCCCCTAGCCCCCAAGCCTTAATTTGGCATTTGTAACTACAGTAGTTGGGATACCTCTGGAAATTCTGGTTGATTTTGATTGTGAACAAGCCCAATAATTAGTCTAATGACAGAAAATGTTTACTGCAGTGATGGCTCAGTAAGTCATTTTTAGAGCACCAAGTCCCACTGCCGTCCTTTCGGGTAACCTTGGAAACCGACCACTAATATGGGTGCTGGGGAAAAGACACTAAAGGTTTCTTCCCTCTTTCCTTCCTTCCCTTCCCTCCCTCCCCTTCCTTCCTTTCCTTCTCTTCCTCTCCTTCCTTCCTCTCCTCCATTCTTCCCTTCCTTCCTTCTTTCCCTTCCTCCACTCCTTCCTTCCCTTCCTTTCCTCCTCCCCTTCCTTCCTTTTGTTTCTTCCTTCTTCCTGATCCCAACAGCTCTAAACACATTTTAATTTGACCCCTTACACATTCATTTGTTTGTATACTATTTAACCTTGAAATGCATACACAGACATACACACACACTGTCTCTCACAACTATACAAGTGAATTTGCTTTTTTGGTTTTTTGTTTGTTTGTTTGTTTTAAAGATTGATTTATTTATTATTTACACAGTGTTCTGTCTGCCTGCAGAGGACACCAGATCTCATTACAGATAGTTGTGTACAATATGTGGTTGCTGGGAATTGAACTCAGGACCTCTGGAAGAGCAGTCAGTGCTCTTAACCTCTGAGCCATCTCTCCAGCCTCCTAGTTTGTTTATTTTTATTAGAATATTCTTAAATGAAGAACTAAGAACTGTGCAAGGTTTTCTTACACACACACACACACACACACACACACACACACACACACACCAATGTCATTTTATTTAAACATCAGTACTGAGAAGGACTTTTTAAACTCTCCCATCCACCTTCCATTCTCCTCACTTCCACACCAAACTCTCTTTTTCCATGGTTCAGTAGTTGAGAAGTTCATTTCATGACTTTTTTTTTTTCCAACTTATCAGATTTTAAAATGGGCTCAACATCCTCTACAACAGGTACCTTCTTGTCTTACCAACTTTATCCTCCATCCTCCAGGAAGTCATTCCCAACTCAACCACCAGAGCCCTGGCTGGCTACTCCCAGGGCGGGCAGTGATTGCTGGCATATGTATGATGCTCTGCAGGGAACCCTTCCCTCTCATTCACCCCAACCTAACGGTGAGTCATCCGAAAGGAAACCATGTCATTTACTCTCCCTGATTCTCACATAGCCATGCTGCCCCTGGCATGTCGAGCCCTGGGCTGCACAGGCTCCTTTTGCTAACTTAGGTTCGCTATCCTTCTGTGCCTTCATCTTATAGTGATTGCTGGCCAGCACTGTGTGTCCCAGACCACTTGCCTCGGCTCTGGTGAGAGGCTCAGGAGGAGGTCGGAAGAAGAAAGAAGCGTAAAGTCCCTGTTTACTTACTCCTCTAGTCTTCCAGAGAGGTCATCTAAGGCATTCCTCTCAAAACAAGCTAACAACTTGCCTCCCTCGCCCTTGTCCCTCTGGGATTATGGGGTTTTGGTGGTTCCAATGAGAATAGCTCACATGAGGGATCTGGTGGCTCCCGATTTTATCAGATTATAAGCCCATCCAAGGCACCTCTGGAGACACCTTATCATTTCACTCATCAAAAGAAGCAATGAGGATGGAGTTTCTTGGCTCTCTGAGTTGTAACTTGAGAGCCAACAAAATCGTATATACAGCTCGTGATAAGATATTCAGAAGTCTGCATCCCTAAGAGTGTCTCCCTATTTCCCTGGGCATCTCTCCTTCTCTCAAACCCTATATTTAAAATCTATGTTAAGATTGCCTTTTCATCCCCTCCCCCCCCACAGACTGATAGCTGGGAATCCAGTGTGGGACTGACTCAGACCCCCTGAATATGGGTCTCAGCTAGAAGGACTGAGCAGTCTGGGGAACCTCAGATAGTAGAAACAGGATCTATTCCTGGTGCACAAAAGGACCTTGCGGACACATCCCTCATGGAGGGATACTCCCTTAACCTAGAGACAGGAGAGAAGTCCTAGTCCCTACTTCAAATGACTTGACAGATCTATATGACCCAATCTAGATAGCATAGCCCTACATGTGGAAAGGGGGTGGGGGGATGGGAGGGGAGGGTGGCCAGGGTGCATGTCACAGGGGAAAGAGGGTTAGCGGGAGGGAGGGAGGGAGGGAGAGAGAGAGGGAAGAAGAGTTGGAGGGAGGAAGGGAGAGGAAACTGAGATCCACATGTAAAATTTTTAAATTATATTATTAATAAAAAAGATTACCTTTTCATGAATTGCAAGTCTTCTGTGAGAAGCTCACACTCATGCTCTTGACTGTGCTTTTATTATTTTCTTAAAGTGTCTTTCTTCCTATTTTTAATGAAACCCAAACTCCACTTCATATTAGTTAGTACTGAAATCCTTTTTAATGTCAAAGCCAGGGCTCTGAGTCTGGGTCCCTAAAAAAGATTCATCAGGTCCCTAAGAGTGACAGTGTGGAGCAGTTTGTCTGTCCCTGTTGACAAGATTACAAGCAAGTACTGTCATGCCTGTTTTACACAGGACTAGTTATTGAGCCCAAGGCTTTGTGCATGCCAGACAAGCCTTCTTCCAGCTGAGAAACAGCCTTGATCCTAGAGTGCCATGTTTTAAGATGGTGCCTAACCCCATCCTAGAAGCCTTGGCACAAGAATACCATGTTTGTTTTTTATTGTCATTTTGTTTTGTCTTGCCTTGCTTTGCCTTGTCTTGTTTTGTTTTTGAGACAGGGTTTCTCTGTAGCTTTGGAGCCTACTTTGTAGACCAGGCTAGCCTCAAACTCCAGAGATCTTCCTATCTCTGACTCCCAAGTACTGGAATTAAAGATGTGTGCCACCACCACCCCACCAAGATTGCCATTTTTTAAGAAAGATAAGTCCCTAGAGCATTTATTTCCTGGGCAAGTGTTTGCTGAATGAGTGCAGATTGGTTTCCACAGAGAAAATATCAAGATTTTTAAAAGACTTTTTAATGCATGAATTATATATTGAAAGTAGAGTGAGTTGGGCATGGATGGATGTAGCTTCATGGATACACACTTGTCTAGCATGTGTGAGGGGCTGGGTTCAACCTACAACTCCAGAACAAAACCACAGATAAAAATGAGTGTGCCACCTGGGCGGTGGTAGCACACTCCTTTAATCCCAGCATTTGAGAGACAGAGGCCAGTGGATTTCTGTGACTTCCAGGCCAGCCTGGTCTACAGAGCTACACAGCTAGAGTTGTTACACAGAAAAATCCTGTCTTGAAAAACAAAACAAACAAACAAAAAGAGTGCGCCAAAAGTCATTTTGTTTCCTCCAAATTCATCGGCATTGCCTGCTCTTCAAAATGGAAAGACGCCCTTTAAATATTTCTTTTTTATCTTTACGTGTAGAGTGCTTGCCTTTGTGTGTTTCAGCATACCAAAAGTGTGCTTGGTGCCTGGGGAGGCCAGAAAGGGCATCAGGTCTCCCTGGAACTGGAGATGGAATGGTTGTGAGCTGCCATACAGGTTCCTGGAATCAAATCCAAGTCCGCTTCAAGTACAAAAAGTTCTTTTTAACCACGAGTCATCTCTCCAGCTCCTAAATATTATTTTTATTTACAAGATAATATGATGTTAAACTTTGTGTCTTAGGGTTTCTGTTGCTGTGAAGAGACACCACGGCCACAGCGACTCTATTAAGGACAGCATTTCATTGGGACTGGCCTGAAGTTCAGAGATGTAGTACATTGTTTTCATGGCAGCAAGCAGAGTGGCATGGTAGCTGAGAATACTAAATCCAGATTGGCAGACAGCAGGAAGAGGGATTCCCACCCAGAGCCTGGCTTGAGCATCTGAGACCTCAAAGCCAGCCCACCCTCTTGACTCTTGACCCTTCAGCTCTTTATTAAAACAATCAGGTGTTTTAGGCAGGTAGTGTAACACAGCTTTAGAGTTAAACAAATGCAACATAAAAGAATGCAATGCATCTTTGCATCATTAAACAAATGCTCCACAGCATAAACGAAGGTAACACATCTTAAACTAATATTCCACAACACTGGATACACTATGTTATAGTAATGAAATGGCTCTTTGTTGACATGGAAGGATCTCCTAGAGAAGTGGAGAGATGGGGCTGGGATATTGCTCAGTGGTAGCACACATGCCTCACATGCTTCATAGATGCAGTGCTATGGATTCGATCGTCAGCAACACACACACACACACACACACACACACACACACACACACACACACACACCCTTACAAATACATATGAATACATATTTAGACTTTTTTTCTTCCAAGGTAATGAAATACTAAGGTTAGCCTGGTTATACTTCCCAGCCTCCTACTGGTAGTATTGGCCATGTGTCTAAATTGTGGCCAATGAGGTTAAAGCAGAAGTATTTGAGTTAACTCCTGGGAACTTCCATAGCCCCTTTAAAAAAGGAAACAGCTGGTACCTTTTATTGACTGATTCTCAATAGGTCTAAAACAGCAATGGTGTGTTCTCTTAGGTCTGCATGGCAGCTGAGGCAGCTGGGCTCCGTGTATCCCCCCAGGCACAGGCTGAAGGGTGACTGTCCCTTCTCCTGACAGCAGAGAGACTGAAGGAGGTGCCAAACTGTTCAAGCTTGTAACAGTGACTTTTGCCTAGTGGTGCTCATCAAACCAGTTCACAACAGGGACAGGTACTCCATCCATGGTGACTCCAGTGAGCCGTGAGGAGGAGACTGGAACGACTGGGGTATATATTACAGATCTTATTTACAGATACTAACAGTATAAGGAAGGGGTCAGGGCTTGGAGTTGAAACCAATTTTTGTTTGTTGTTTGGTTTTGGTTTTTTGGGCTGGTTTGTTTGTTGTTGTTTGTTTGTTTGTTTTGAGACATGACTTCTTTGTGAAGCTTGGCTGTCCTGAAACTTTGTAGTCCAGGCTAGCCTCAAACTCATAGAGATCCTTCTGCCTCAGCCTCCCGGGTGCTGGGATTAAAGGCTTACGCCACCGCTGCCTGGCTTGAAATCAAAATCTACTGGATTCAAGGCCCATATTGTTTTAATCTTACCACCATGCATTTTTATGTTTTGATTCTGGCACATAGGGTAAATTATATACATTACTTCACTTTTTAAAAAAAAACTTTTCTTGGCTATTATAGTCTTTTTACTGTTGAAAATGAACTTCAGAACCATGTTGTAAAATTCCCAGAAACACGCAAGAAAACTAGTAACAAATAAGAAAACAAACAGGCGAGAGACCTATGAATTTATTCAGGAAGGTGCTGACATCTTTAAACCCTTAGGTTTTTCCGAAAGCGGTGTGATGTGGCTATCCCTGTCTCTGTGATTTATGGAGGCCCATTTTACTAATGTTATTCACAGTCCTTCCAAATCTCCAGGTATTCAATCATTCTATCTATAAATATTAATGACATCACCTTCTAACACTTACAATTCTTATTTTGGTTTTCTGCCTAATTTCTACCCAAATGCTGGTTTAAATTTTGGGGATAAAGTTACTGGAAATTCTCTCACCAAAAAGTATTATGGTGACACATTAAGATACTTTTAAATACAGTTGATATGTGTTAAATATTTTATTATATATGCATACTATGTATATGTATTTAATGTTGTGTGTGTGTTTGTTTTGTTGTTGTTGGGGAATTAAATCTAGAGTTTCATATATGCTAAATAAACCTACTGCTGAGAAAAGAACCAATTCCTTTCTTTTGAACTTAATTTAATTACATTTCTATTCACTTACTTCCCATGAGTGGGGATAGGGCACCCTGAATAGCATGTGCATGGAGGCCAGAGGACAACTTGTAGGAGTCATGTCTTCACATCTAGCATGTAGCTCCTGGAGGTTGAACTGAGGTCCCAGGCTTGGCTACAGGGACCTTCACTCCCTGAGACGTCCCACTAACTCCTTTATTCTTTTAAAAGATAATTTTTTCTTAAGTCATTAATCTTCAGATGTCATTGAATACTCATTAGGAAGCTATTAAGTAATTTTTTTCTATTATCCTTAGGAAATCCTCATGTCTTTCCTGATGTTAAAACACAGTTGGATTACTGGGGCCAATATTTCTTGATAGATGTGGATTATTATTGAGTGTGTAATTAGAATTAACATCTCATTATGGTTTTCAGATCTGTCAATTGCTATATTCCAACGCTGTGGGAGCTGGAAAAAGTTGTTTTGAATGCTGATTAGATTACACGTTTGTCGAAGGACAGTCCTGCTTTTCTTTGATTGCCAGCAAAAATATACTCATGTATGACATGTGTGTGGTGTGCTTATTTTAAATAGAAGCAACGTGAAATTCTGAGTGTGATGCACCTGGTCGACAAGTCAATGCACAATTTTTTAGTATTTCTGCTTCCTTGCTTAGACTTATGATTTCTGTATTTTATTTCCCATTGTCTTGTACACATCAGTTTTGCTCTTTAAAATCCATGTTCCTAAACTGGATTTCACTGTCACTTCAAATGCCTAAGCAAACCCATCAAGGTCTTCAATGTGAAAATGTCAGTTCATGTACCTCGGCCAGATCTACTGCAGTAACAGACAATTCAAGACTCTTCAGCTTTGAAAAGCAAACTCTGATTTCTGACTTGATGTGTCTGGCTGTGTAACCAAAGGCTGCAGGGTCCCATCTCAGTAAGTACAAACTTGAGCAAGCCTAGCAGAGACGAAAAAGAGCAGAGGGATTCAGACCTGACCAGCTAAGGTACAGTGTTATTTCCAAAGCAATGCCCTCCTCGAATAAAGGAAGCACAGGGATTTTATCTGTGTGTGTGTGTTATTCATATATATATATATATATATATATATATATATATATATATATATATATATATATATATCTTTAGGGTGGATGTGTTCCTGAGCATGCCTCACTTAAGGTCATAATTTCAGGAGAGACTTAACTTTGAAGACTGTTTCGCTCAAGGTCACAGAACATATGTTCATAAGGTTACAGAGGTGATCAGGAATGCCTCTGGGTGTGGACATCTTACATTGTACAAAGTGTTAGATGAAAATAATGGGAAGAGCATTCTACGGGTGATTAACACAGGGGCCTCCCCTGAAGATGCTTGGCTCACACAGGGCTGACACCTGCACCTCTGTTCTGTTTCTTCTCATCCTGGGGCCAGCCATGAAGGACTGTGCCGTTCGTGTGGCAGAGGGAACAACAGAACACTGGCAGTGCTGGGAATTTGTCACTTCCTTGGATCCAGCAACACACATAAAGAACAGGGTAGCCAGAAAGATGAACATTATTTGATATGAGGAAAGAAAAATTACCTTTAGAATTGATTCCAAACAGCAACTTTCTGTCCTCCCTAGGACAGTTATGGGGAATGGCAGGTGTGTAGTAGGGATTCCACGGGAAGGAGAGGTGAATGGGGGAGGTTGCCTATGGGGAAAGCACGAGAACATTTGTAATGTGATAACCCCCTACCCTTGATTTCCAATGCGGCTCTGATCCACACTGTGAGCAAGTATGCAGATTTTACAAAAGATCCTCAAGCTCCTGTGGCTCTTCCCACCCTCTGCTCTTTAGAGAAACATCAGGAAGTTGTTACTGGGGGAATGTCCTTCAGTTTTGCCTACTCCATTCCTGGCACTGGGTCCCCCCAAGTCACTATGCTGCTGAGAACACATGAAGGACAGAGCAGGTGATGACAGCTTCCTCAGATATTTGGCCAGCACTGTCCTTTGAAAGGTGTTCTGTTTGGATTTTGGTTTTGACCGCTGCAAAGGTGCACACATTTGTTACTTTAAACAAACAAACTACTAGTATAATTTCCATGGGAATATATTTCAGAAGCACTCAGGCATGAAGAAGCGTACTCATAGATGAAGCTGAGTTTGTTGAAATGATGTGCTGGCTCAGGCATCAGGGTCTAACTGGGTTGGATAAAGCCAAGCTGGCTTTAGCATCCCCCTCGTTAAGGACAGCAGAAATGCCAAAAGCCACTAGTGTACATACTGAGAAAAAATGAAAGACAGCTTGCCATGAGAATGTAGGTGCTATGCCAGCACACTGGTAAGCTACACTCCATGAGGGATGGAATGACATCTCTTCCTTGGGGCCTGTTGAGGGAGTTTCCAGTGTCTGTAACAACAAAATACCAGGATTTACTAATTTCTGAATATTGGACATTTCTGGTCGAAAATACTGCAGTTGAAGCTGGGAATAGTGGCTCCAATCACTTAATCCCAGCACTTGGAAGGCAGAGGCAGGTGGATCTCTGTGAGTTCAAGACTCACCCTGTCTGCACAGGGAATTGTCGGCCCAGTGTCAGTCTGATTATCTTCACTGAAAATACCATTGCTTTCTACATTTCTTTTGTTACTATTTTTGCTTTCTTTGATTTTTGTTGTTGTTGGCATTTAGAAGTTATCCGATTTCTGTAGTTGCTATTGACAGAAAATCAACTTAAATTTATTACATTGGCCAGAGTTCAATTGTAGAAAAACAATTCATTCAAGGGCTGATGAGATGGCTTAGTGGGTATGGACACTTGCTGCTAAGGCTGTGACCTGAGTTCAATCCCCAGAATCTGCATGGTGAAAGTAAAACACTGACTCCTACAAGTTTTTGTCTGCCACCAACATGTGCACTGTGGTACACACACACACACACACACACACACACACACACACACACATACACACACACACTCCAAATAAATAAATGCAATTTAAATTCTTTTAAAAGAAACCTGCTAGACCAGGAGGTGGCTGCTGTCACTGTAGGTCACACAGAACTAGACTCTTAGCAGGGCAGCTGTTGACACAGCCATTGTAAAATAGGACCAGAGTGTCTCTGCTACAGTGATACCAGGATTGTTCCACCATGCTGTTCAGAAACTTCTCACAAATGTCACTCAGATGCCTTTGGTGGATGCTACATCACAGGCAACGATCCTCATTGCCAAGCATATAAGTAATTAGACTTCACTTCCCAGACGCTGTGTAAACAGAGCCATGTTACTGTGGGGCTGTGGTGGTACTGAAGGAACCGAATTTGTAGCATCTGTCAAACTAGCTGAAAACAATACAGGGACTTGTTAATTCACAACCCTGACTGGCCCCAAGGATAGAAACAGCTCTGGACACAAATGGAACCGGAGGTTAGAACACGTCGCATTGTTTTTTCATCCTGTTTCTCAGTTCTGATTTCCCTTCGTCTTGACATTTCCTGAGCACCTCATAATTGCCAGACACTTCTGTGAGTACTGAGATGCCACAGTGAACAACACACAGGAATGTCTGCTCTTCGGGCACTTACCTTCCTATTAGCTTTGTTCTCCTTCCCCACACCCTGACAGTTCCTCTAAAAATGGTAGCACGAATCACTCTTGAGAGCAGCAAGCTCATAGAGTACCTACCCACTGCTTGAGATACCACATGAAGAATGGGCTTCCCTTTCCCAGAATCCATATAAAGTCCATGCAATAAATGACTAATTGTTTTTATTATGTGATGCATCAAAGACTCAATCAGTCCTGAGCGGCATGTGCCATATGTCCTCCAGATGTGGAAGAGGCTGCTCCCAAAAGGAAGAGGCGCCGAAAGGACAAAACAGAGTTGATGTCTATTACATTCCATTCCTAAGCTACCCAGGCCCTTCCTCCTTACCTCTCTCTCTCTCTCTCTCTCTCTCTCTCTCTCTCTCACACACACACACACACACACACACACACACACATACACATACACACCATTGTTGTATGACTTTCTTTTTACTAAAGTAGAAATTTTTCTTTTCTCCCAAGGAGAATGCATAGACATGTCTTTCCTTCCACTCAAAATAAACTGTAATACAGTCACAGCAAGGACAACACTAATGAGGATTTATGCATCCTAAACTAATAATGATGGGCACCATGAAATCACTCTCACCACCTCCTGTGCAAACAACATGTAAATCAGCTTCGCCTTCATACGCATGACATCAGAACCCAGGGGCTTCTTTGCCACCTTGAACAGATTCTTAATAGTTCCTTCCCGGTCTTCTTCTTACAAAACGGCAAATGTTTCACATCATGAATCAGAATCAATTCCACCTCACAGAAGCCCCAGCTTTGCATGAGATGGAGAGTAATTTGAATGCTTGGAATGTGGGTCTAAGATCATGAGGTTGTTTTCGGTGTGTGTGTGTGTGTGTGTGTGTGTGTGTGTGTGTGTGTGTGTGTATTTAAAGATGTGGGAGATTGTGTGAGAGTGTGAGGGTTATAAATGTACACGAGTTTGTGAGTGAGTGTGTTGAATGCATAAGTGTGTATGTAAATGTATGCAAACTATGTGTAAAGAAATTATGTGTAAGCGGATAAGCATGTGTTAATGTGTGAGAGTGGATGTACATGAGTGTGCTGGGATATGAGTGCATGTGTTTGATGGCATGATAATGTATGAGAGTGTGAAAGTGATTGTGTGCATATATGTATATGAGCATGTGTGAAAGTGCTGTGTTGGCATGTGTGAGACTATATAAGTGAATGTATTTTGTGAGCATACATGTGAACATGTTCCTGTAGATGTGTATGTGGTGATATGTTGTTCATGATTTATTAAAGCCACTGAAGATCAGAGAAACAAAGCAGCCAAGCCGGTAGATCTTACCTCGACCCAGATGCAATGGCAACCCTGTCCCTACGAATCCTCAGAGGCAAAAGGCTCTGAATTCCAGTCTCCTCTTCCTTTTATTCCTTTCTCCGCCCAGCCATATCCTCCTGTCTCCGCCTCTCTAGCGCTGGGATTAAAGGCCTGTGATCCCAGGCGCTGAGATCACCTTTAAACTGTTTCTTTTAGGACTGGATCAGTTTCATGTAGTCAGTGTGGCCTTGAACTAACAGAGATCTGTCTACCTCTTAATCCTGAGTCCTGGGATTAAAGGTGTACTACCACCTCCTAGCTCTGTAGCTAACTAGTATGGTTGCTTTGCTGTTTTGATCTCCAGTGGTTAATAGATCATAACCAAGATATCACCACATATGTGTGAGTGTGAGAAGGTATAGATGAGAGAGTGTACACAAATGCACATATGTGAGTGTGTTCATGTGGGAATGTGTGAGTGGGGGGTGCGTGTGTGAAGCTGAACTGGAATGTGAATGTGTGTGGGGGTGAACATGTATCAATGTGCAAGCATGAATATGTGTGAGGAAGTGTGTTAATGTTTAGATTACAAGAGTACATAGGAGCATGGTTTGTGAGAGTGTCTGAACACGTGTGATAGTGTATTTCTTAGTGGATAAGCATGAAAGTAATGGCACCGATATGTGGATATGTGAGACTAAGTGTCTAGGTAGATGTACATGCTTGTGCACATGTGAGAATAGCTATGTGATCTTGTGTGTGATAGAGTAAGAGTATGCATGAGTCTGTGGGAGTGTGTGGGTGTCTAGCCATATGACTTTATTTCTTATTTCTCTTTGGAAAGAGATAGGAACTCAGGGAGGAATCTGAGGTGCAGAATTCGCAATGGAGACACAGGGAAATTGGACATATGGTATGGAGGAGCGGTAACAAGCCATGTGACAGAACATAAATTAATATGAATGGGTTAGTTTAAGTTAAAAGAGCTAGTTGAGAACAAGCCTAAGCTAAGGCCAAGCTTTCATTAATAAGAATTTTTTCTGTGCCATTATTTGGAAGCTGCAGTCTGAAGAATGACCTGCTACAAGAGTTGGTGGGCAAATGTGAGCTCCAATGACTGTGTGTGAAACTAAACATGTGAATGTGTGTGTGTGTTAGTACACTAGAGTACATATGGATATTTGAGTGCATGAGTTGCATGTGCATGCTTGTGCTTACATGTTTGTGTGTATGAGTGTGAACTTGACTGTATACATGTGAGTGTGTAAGTTCATGTGTCATTATGTGTGTGTGTGACAGAATGTGTGTAAGTATATGAATGCATCAGTCAATGTTTGAACATGAATGAATGTGAGTGCACGTGTGTGAGCATGCATGTTTGAACACGTGTGAGAATATACGTGTGTGTATGATGGTGAGTGTAGGGATATGAGTGAGTATATATGAGTGAAAGTCTGCGAGAGCACGTGACTATGAATGTGGGTGAACATGTGTGAGTGTGAATACATGATTATGTACAAATCTTGTGTATGTGAGTATAGAGTGTCTTTGCACACTCAGCCTCGTTTGATGGAGGCCGGAGCTCCACGAGATCATGTCGGTCCATGTACAGTGTTCATGTAGCTAAAGACTATCTTTGAGGCAATGGCTCAGATGCCCATTCTCCAAGGGACCAGCCAGGCTCTCACGTGCCTCTGCATGCCAGTACCAGGAAGGAACTTAAGTTCATGTCTCAAGTGGATGACAGTTGGATGCCAAGGCCATTATACATTTTAGGTAACATGCAGCAGCTTCTCAGGTTCAGGTTATTGCTGAAAGGTTGAGTAGAAGGATATTTATTCAAAGATATCCTTTTTCTGAGCCCCCTCTTGGGCCCTTCATGTTACCACAGCTGGACTGTCCTGAGGCATGCTTATCAGGCCTCTAGTTAAGCCCACAGTTAACTATAAAGAATATGACATCTTGTTTACTCAAGAAAGTATTTTTCCAAGGCAAAAGGTGAGGAAGGAGAAGAGGAAAAGGAGAAGAGAAAAGTTAAGGAATAGAAGAAGGAACGGAGGGAGGGAGAAAGGGAGGGAAGAAGAGAGGGAGGGAGGGAGGGAGGGAGAGAGGGAGGGAAGAAGAGAGGGAGGGAGGGAGGGAGAGAGGGAGGCAGGGAGGGAGGGAGGCAGGGAGGGAGGGAGGGAGTCATCAGAAGAATTGTAACACCTAGTAATTTTGTCCTCCAACAAGTTACCTTTGGAGCAAGACTAATTTATTTACTTCTCATTTTCAACTAAAATCTTAATGCAGTCCATAAAAGATCAGATAATCTGTATCTAAACTTGTCTTACTATGCTCTTAAGGACCTAGCTCATTTTTATGAACTTTTTTTTTTAATGACATCAGTTTCTGCAATCTCTTCCCACCCTTATAATAGTTCTTAACCTTTTCCTTGAGATTTTAAACAAGTCAGAGGAAGGAAAATCTCTGTAGGGGTGATCCTCACAGTTTATTTTTGTTGTGTTTCTCTCAAATCTCTTTACATGCTTATGTTAGATACTGCTGTGAGTTTAGTGTTATCCACAGAATCTTAAAAGGGATTATTAGCATAGCTGTGGCTTTCTCCCTTTAAAATAAACCCCAGTTTAGCTGGAACTTGTATTTCTCAGGGGACAGCTTTTTCCAGATACACATAATGCTAAATATTTTAATCAAGTATGTGATCAAAAATATTTTCCATTTTACTTCTTTTATTTATTCAATGGATTCATGTTACTCACTCTTTTTTTAGGCAAAAATTAACTTTTATATTCCAAAATATGGGAAAATAATTTATTGTTTCTGGGACATATAAAATATCAGTATAATTGTGCATTTTTGTCGGTGATTGTGTATGGTTCAAGATTAGGTTATGGGTTACATATATTAATATTAAGTTAAATTAATTGTTCTTGGATGTCTGTGTCACTACTAAGGAGTTTAGGATATGTCTTGAGCAGATTATGGAACTCCTCCTGGAATTCTTATGCTATTTCAACTTTATATCTTGTAGCTTGTGGTAGTCTGGAGGTAGCTGGCCTCCATAATCTCATAGGGAGTGGCACTATGAGGAGGTATGCTCTTGTTGGAGTGGGTATGGCCTCGTTGAAGGAAGTGTGTCATTGTAGGGGTGGATTTTGAGGTTTCCTATGCTCAGGATACTGCACAGTGTCTCAGCCGACTTTCTGCTGCCTGCAAACTGTAAGGATTTCATCTTGTATAGCTCAATGCCTGCGCCTGCCTGCATGCTACCATGCTCTGCTCCCGCCATGATGATAATGGACTGAACCTCTGAACTGTAAGCCAGTCCCAATTAAGTCCTTTCCTTTATAAGAGTTGCCATGGTCATGGTATCTCTTCACCATTTTTCCCCATCCTTTAAGACCAAGCCCAATGAGTGGTTCCTTGCTTCACCACAAGCTCAGAAAAAGCCTGAATTAAGTCAGGAGTGTGTTTAGAAACAGGTACTACACCCTGATATTATTACCATCCTCATTCTCTCTGCCTAAGTCTCGGTCTACTTCTTTTGCTTTTTTTCCTTCCCATAATTGCACCCCCTGGTTCCCACTTCTCTTTGCAGTCTGGGCATCGACTGACACTATTGTTCTGATTTCTCTGCTAATTCACATGTTGGCTTCTGTTGCTTCACAAGTTGATGACCCCTTGTTGCTATTTATTACTACCTACTCTTGCACCTGGCCTCACCCGTTGGTATTCTACTGTTAGTACTGATGTATCACTTCTGTCAATGCTTAAAAATAATCAAAAGAGAAGGCTCAGAGAATCAGAAACCAAAAGACAGGCATAGACTTCCAAAACTGACTCAAGAAGAAATAGAAAATATGTACAAGAGTATAACAAATGAAGAGATTGGATCAGGGTGTTTTGTTTTGTTTTCAGTGCCCAGAATACAAGCCGAGGCCAAGACTTCCCTGTAGAAGTTGCAAACTATTCAATGAAGAAATAGTATTGATTCTTCATATACACATCCAAAAAGAAGACCAACAACATTTCCCAAATCACATGTAAGAAAACGGAAGAATACATCCATATTAGAAAAGAAGAAACTTGTTTTCAAAGATGACATGAACTTGTCCATATAAAATCCTTCTGAATTTACCAGAAGTTTATTAGAATTAGGAAAGGAATCAAGCAATGTTGCAGCAGGCAAGCACAATACTCAAACATTAAATTTGCTGTATTTCTACATATACAATTATCAACCTGAAAGCAATCTATAATAGCATCAAGGAGAACAATATGTATAAGAATAGAATTTAATAAGAGACATAACAGGCTTGAGCTCTGAAAACCTAAAATTCCCTCCGTAAAGAAAATTTTAAGGATGCCAAGTAAATGGGAAAACATTCCATGTCTTCGATCAAAAAACTTAGCATGGGTGTGAAGTAGACAACAGTACTTTGGTTCCTGGGTATGATTAGAAGCTGGCAAATGAGTTGGGGCTATGTAAGCTCCCACCATGGCCAGCAAGGAGGACGCGACTCCAGGAAGATCTTCTTCATGCAGTTTTAATCAGGATCCTTGAAACATGTTCTTCTGACCTGCGGGGCCCTGGGGAAATGCCTGCACAGGCTTAAATCCCCTTGTGCTAACCAACCCCAGTGAGCTACATGAACCCTGCAGATAGTCTACTCTAATGTGGAAGCAGACAGGCTAAACAGACTTAACCAAATAAGGGCTTGTTTACACCAGAGAGCACTCACCCTCGGGGAGGTGGAAGGTGGAAGCCAGTGCCATCTTTAAGGTGCGGCACTTCGCAGCTCTCTACAGGGCTACCCAGGATAGACTCCATTCCGAAAGAAGGAAGGATGGGAAGAGCATCACAGATCACAAAGACTGTCAGGGGACTGCTGGCATATCTAGCAACCGAGTGAGCAGTACAGGGCTCCATCCTAAGGTAGGCCACATGGTCAACAAATATATGATAAAATGTCCAACATCTTTAACCACTAGAGAATCAAAACTACATTGAAATCCCATCTCCTTTCCCCGGACAGTGCAGTCAGAATGCCATTGTCAAGAAAACAGCAAAGAAAAAGGGCAATGATGGAGTTATGCATGGCTGATGGGAATGTCTGGAAATCAGTGTGGCAATTCCTTACGAGAAATAAATAAAAGTAGAACTAGCCTATAATCCAGCTATATCAATCCTGGAAAAATAACTGAACTGGGTATGTAATGGCACACCAGGGACATTTGCATATTCAGGGTTATGGTTAACACCATTCTCCCCAACCCTCCAAAAAAAAGGACAAAATAAGGAATCAGCTGGATGTCCATAAAGAGATGAGTGGATAAAGAGAATGAGATATATGCCCAATAGAGTTTTATTTCATTATAATGGATGACAAACAAAATAATATCATTTGCAGAAATATGGATTATGTTTAATGAAATGAGCCAGACCCAGAAGATGCAATCTGAAGCCATAATGAGACACTATTTCACAACTGCTAGGACAACTAGAACCATAAATCAGATAGCTATCATACTGATGAGGAGATAGAAATATTAGAATTCCCCTACCCTCTTATTGGGGCAGTAAGTAATGTAGGCAGTTTTGAGTCCCCAAACTATGATACCTAAAATTATTATTTGACCTCTAAAAGTATATGCTCAAGAGAAATAAAAGCATATGGCCAGATACTTGTTCTCAAATGTTTACAGCAGTATTATTCATACAAGCCAAAAGGCTACAAAATAATCCAAATGTTTATCAATTAATGAGTGAATTAAAATGTTGGCTAGTTACAGAATAAAGTATACTAGGCCATGGGAGAAAAGAAAGCATTTACAGTTCTTTATAGGGCTGCTGACATGCCACGGGAGTATTCAGACACCCATCCTTTCCCTGCTCATACACATACCGCGGCTTGATCACTCCTAATAATTCTTCTTGTGTGTCCTTTGCTTTACAAGGTCCACAAAATCAGACTAAGACCATGAGAAACACCACCCATCCCCCTGGTGAACAGCTTAAAAATGGATCTCTGGATGTTCCTAGCAAAGTGAGTTAAATCTATTCCAGTCTTAAGTAATGATTCAGTTAATCTACTCAAATTTAGAGTGGATCCACCCTCAAAGGGACTGGAACAGTCTGACTCCATCTATCTGGGTCCCCTTGCTGCCCTCTAACCCTGTCAAGAGTAGAGACACTAAATCCTTCTACAGACACAGTGTCAGCTGGAGACATTCAGACCGATTCCATGTCCCTTTCCTTGGTGGGGGGGGGGGGTCTCAGCTCTCAAGGGGCAAGTGTTAGATAGCTACAGAGAAATTAGCAGGCTTGAAGGCCTCTGAGGGAGGGCCCCTCTACAGCATCTTTCTCGTGCGAAATTTCCAATATCAGACACTGCTCCAAGAACCCTTGATGAGAAAGCCAACCTTAACCTGCAGGAAGAGCTATATGGATGACAATCCCATCCTCTGCCTGCCTATTGAAATGGAAGTCAGGGAAATTAGCCATGACTACACCATTTTGAAAACATTTTCCATTTGGGTTAAAAAGAGACAACTTTCTGAAATCACAGTAATAGCATCACAGAAATAAAGCCTATATTCCTGCAAAAGCCTGATACGGGCTGCCGTCCCTCACCTGACACTCTTTTACTCCTCACTCACTATCCCGTGTTTGCTCCTAGAAACAGCCCATCTCTGCTAAGAAGAAAAGCATTTCAAACCTTTTCCCTACATCCCCCTTCTGCCTTGTATGTGAACAGCGCCGTAGATCCTTACAAGACAGGTGTTTCCCTACCCAATACCGTCCTTTCAAAGGGAAGCAAAGTACTGATGTGTTACTGCATCACAGATGAATCTTGACAACACGGTGATAAGCGAAAGAAACCCTGCTAGATGATGTGATTCAATCTGCATGTTGTTCAGAATAGAGAACTCCATAAACAGAGATTTCCTTAGAAGTTATTGCTTAGGGCAAGGGGAAAGACTGAAAAGGGACAGGAAGGGATAGCTTGAGAAACAGGCTTTCTTATAGCCATGAAAATGTCCCACCACTGACCATATTAATGGCTACGCATGCTTGTGAAAGTACTAAAACACATTTTATATATTTCTATAAGGTGAGTTATATGGTATATGAATTACACTTCAATAAACTGCTGATCCACTCAAGATCCGATTTGGTCTCAGTTTTATTGAAAAATATTTTTGCCTCATGGATCTGTTTGTTTTGCAATTAATGAAGGTCAAAGGGGCAAGTAGAACTCGGAATTTCTCGTTATGATACAAGTACAGAACCTGTCACAGTATTCAAAAGAAGATTTATTTGCCTTATTAGCAAATCAAGAGCGTCAAGTTTCCACCAAGGAGGGTAAAATATTTGCTGATTGTTTTAGAGAGGTGTGCTAGAAGGATTAAACCTCTTTAAGAGTTCCTAGCATTTGAAGTTCTTAGAGAAGTAATGCATTAAAGTGCATTTTAAAACTTCTAAGAGTGACATCAAGGGCCATCGTATGAGCTAACCAGGTATTTCAAGCTCAAGTTACTGGCTATCAGCAAAGAAAATAAATGCAAGAATTATTTAGTTATAGAGAAGAAAGAGCTTGGACAGGAAGATGATAAAAAATTAACAATCAAGAAGAGAAGAAAGCAAAGGAAAGGAGTGGACAACACAGTTTAGCTGCATGCTGGAAAATAAGATCTGTTTCTTAGACGCAATGTGAACCTTTTCCATATAATGGAAGAAGTTTCCAATGAGTTACATCCTGAACCCTGAAAATATGGTTTCAAAATAACACTCCTTCACATTTGGAAATATGTGACAATATTTTTATCATGTAATAAGAAAAACTTTTAAATACTGACATATATCTAGTGATTTTTTTTTTCAATGCTGTCTTGCATCTGTTTCCTGTTTAATTAGGACAGGTTGAGTCAGGGTCTAGATTTGCTTAGTGTGAAGGAATAGTGAGAATAATCCCAGCCTCAGAAAAGAACTATCTATACTTTAATTTAAATGCAGATGGAAAACAGGATCAGCAAATACTTGTCAACTATAGGAAAGCCAACTTGGTCTCTGTAGGAAGAAACAATGCTTGACTAATCCACAAAAGTCCTTTCAGAAGGAAAAATAAACTTGTGGAGAAAGGAAAACCATGCATGCATTTTCCTCTTGGAAAAGTCTGCACAAATTTTTCACACCAATGACTATTTCTTAATTGAGTTACCCTTGGACTGTGTGTGGGGGAGTGCTTATGATGGATAAAGAATTAATGTCAAAGTAGCAGGGCAGGAATGTTATTAAAAGGAGAAGTGTAAATTGTGGTATTTCCCAACAAATCAATCCTAGGTCAATCTAATTTAATGGTTTATTATGCTTTGGAAAAGAGAGTATCCAGTTGAAAATCCCTGAATTTGAAAACGATATCTTTAAGGGAGTGATCGGCCCGAATGAAGAGGGTAAACTATACAGACATGCAATGGCAGAGTTTTGGCTTTAGTAACAAACACTGCACGCTCCAGTTATGTAAATGGATTTAACTGCTAAGTCCTCACAAGGCACAGAGATCTAGGCATCATCAAGGCTGGTCCTTAAAGACCTCTCAGGAGCTGTTGAAGCCCAGAAGATTGGAACAAGGTGATTGGAACTCAGACAACTGGCAGTGTTGACTTCTCTGTCCACACACACCGCTGCTGCCATGTCTGCTGGGCATACTTGGTTCTGAGCCAAAGTACAGCAGAAGGAGTTGGATATGCACTATATGCTATCGGTCCCTGGCATGTAGAACAATAGAAAGAGAAAGGGATTGGCTGTACCATTAGCAGTGACTCAGATGACACTTCTTGATCTCAGGAAACAGAAGGGGGGGACTCTACTGACTGGGAGGAGAGTGATACACCAACAGTGGGATGGCATCTTTTGAATATGAAATGTCTCCCATAGGCTTGTATTTTAACCTTGGTCCCCAGCTAGTGGCACTTCCATTCTGGGAACCTGGGGAGATAGGGTGTGGCTGGAGAAAGCAGGCTGGTGAAGGTGGGCCCTTGTGTGCATATAATTGTGATGATTAATTTTGACTTTTAGCATGATAAGATAGAATCACTGGGGGGGGGGGGAATCCCTGAGCTGAGAACCAGTGCTCATCTGTTTCCTGAATAAAGAAGGACACAATGTGATCATCTGTCTCAATTTCCTGCCCCCATGTCCTCCCTGTAAGCCAAAATAAGTTTCCCTCCCTCACTTCCTCCCTTCCTTTTTCCATTCATTCCCTCCTTCCTTTCTCCATCCCTTCCTTTTCTCCCTCCCTCCTTCCTTCTTTTCCTTCCTCCTTCCTTCCCTTCTTTCCTTCCTCACTTCCTCCTTCCTTCCCTCCATTCCCTCCTTCCTTCTTTTTTTCTCCCTCTCTCCCTTCTTTCCTTTCTTCCCTCTTTCCCTCCCTCCTTCCTTCTTTCCTTCCTTACTTCCTTCAGTTGATTTTGTCAGGTATTTGTCACAGTAATGACAAAAGTAATTACTACAATGTCCTTGGCTTTTCCTATCACTCTCCCCGCTGTCTGCCTGCTGTGTACAAGCAGTGTCCTTGGCCGCAGTCTCCCGCTCCCATGGTACCAAGCAATTGTGGACAGAGCCTCTGAAACTATTAGTCAAATAAACCCTTCCTGCTAAAAGAATTTCGTGGTCACAGCATTACTAATACAGCCTCTTGCTACTTATGCCACAAGTCTACCTAGAAAAATAAGACCACTGCCATTTCAGGGAGACAACAGCTACAGTATACAAAAGATGCAAGGGAAGAAGAAACCAAATTCTGTCATTCATTCAGCACATATTGAGTTACAGTCTCCATTAACACAACACAACAGTCTGAATTTACTGCTCCCTGTGTGGTCTCCTCTGTTTCAAGTGTCAGTAATAAAACACGATGTGAATTCTCATGGAGTTAGACAGTTTTTTCTTTTCAATGACCAAAATAAACCTAATATCGGATAGACCTGTGCTTTGAAAAAAACAAAACAGTTGGTTCTGGAATAGCTAGACCCTGAGATCAAGTCTCTCTGAGAGGTAATATCTAGCCTCAGTCAGTGGCCACAGGTGAATGGTTACAAGGTATATGCCACAGGTGAATGGTTACAAGGTATATGCCACAGGTGAATGGTTGCACAGTATATGCCACAGGTAATACGCATTTAAGTGCCTCTTAACTACTTGGCATCATAAGATGCAAAGAAGTTGGACCAGGTTTAACGATTTAATGCCTGCATTACCCCTTTCACTCAAAGAATGGATGGCTACTAACAGTGGAGAGTGTGTCCACAGACCAAGAAGAGAATCAGAGTGGAGAGATCTGCAGGAGAAGCTAATATTGCTTCCTAGACAATGAACACAGGAAAGTAATTTTTTTTTAAAGCCAAAGTAGATTCTGAGTAGAAAAACGATTGCATTCCTAGGGTAATGCATTTTCTCCCTTAATGCAGGGAGCCAGCACGAGGACTGGATCCAAGGGTGTTAAAATATAATAGAGTTGGAGTCCTTTATTGCCAAGATCTTGATAACAAAATTCAGACACAGAAACCACCAACCCCACTTGCCAGAATTTAAATCAAGTTAAGTTCAATCAATCTTCGGCATATTCAATGAGGAAAAACACTTTTATAGCACCCGCTTCAACAGAGATTCTTCAGCCCTGGGAAATCGTAGACCTCTATAACGCCACGTTAGTCTGCACTCACAGCAATTAACTTCTCACTGGGGGGAAAATGAACTTTTTATTTGGAGATGGCACAAGGCCAGACTGAGCAGAGCCTTTAGGAGGCGTTGAAACCCTCAAAGTGTCACCAGTCACGGTCAACGCAATCTCAGCTCACGCAATTTGAGGTAGTGTAATCATTTAAAGAAACAAGATGACAGAAAGGGGGAAACCTGGGACAAGAAGAACTAAAAATCCACCGAGACAGTTTGCTATAGGGGAAGTCAGGTGAGCTGTTCAAAGGCTCTTAGTCCCCAAATGGGGGACTTAATTAGATGAAATGACAGCTGGCTAATATTTCTTATTCTTGTGTACACAAAACAGGTTTGAACCAGCCTGGGAGAGATTCAGGCATTCATTCTGTGGATTGGCCAATTCAATCTGAGGTGAGGAGGCACTCCCAAGCATACCGGACTCCTTGGAAATATGTCAAGTGGTAATGATGATGGCTAGGGATGCCAGAGATGTCAAATGTATTTAAAAGTGAGGAAAACCCATGCCTCCCACCCTCTGGGTGGAACACCATTGAGTCAGGGAGATGTGACTCCTCTACTGCAAAGTGTGTCAGAGGACCAAGGATCTCGCCTGACACAGAGCAGGACAAGATGACAGGAAGAATGTTTCTTCATGAAGACAATGAAAGTGAAGTTATCAGTGAGATCAGCTAAGAAGTGTAAGTTGGTAATAATAGAAACAACTGGGTTGGGTTTTTTCCCCCTTTTTGTTGAAAAGTTTTTTTTCATCCACTACATTCTCACTACTTCTCTTCTTTATTCTCTTTGCTTAATATCTTGTGAGGAGAGGCATACACCATAACACGGACTCTCAGCTAGCTTCCCTGGGTTTAAACACTGCCTTCCATATTTACTAAATGAGTGACACTCGGCCAGTCATTCACAACCCTATGCCTTTGTTTCTCTATCATATATATTTATATTTACCTCATGTGTTTATATACTATGCATTATTTATATTTTATGTGTAAGATTCAGTAGCACTTACTTTAAAGTTTTTCTATGAGGAATTCAGTCTGTGTGTGTGTGTGTGTGTGTGAGAGTGTGTGCTGTTTAAAGCAAGTCTAGTATAGCAAGCTATTCTATTTCTCCATGGGTGATTGGAACCAAACATGTATTTAGCACAAAACAACCATTCTACAAACATTTTTAAAATGGAAACAACATAGAACTATTCATAGTCCCACTATTTACACAAAATGGAAACATATGAAGTAGGAAAAATAAGCTGGTAATAATAGAAACAAACATTTATTTTCAGAATTTTCCTTTTTATTGAAAAAAAATTATTCATACAATGTATTTTGATCATGGCTTTCCCTTCCTCCCCCAACTGCCCCTAAATCCTCTCTACATCCCCATTCACCCCTTCTTTCTCTCTCTTTAGAAAACAAACACGCAAAACAAGAAGAAAACCAGAATAAAAGAAAAGAAAAAGCACAAGGAACATACACACAAACCATAAAAACACAAAATTGTAGACCACAAAAGCAGGAAACATACAAGCAAAAGGTCAGTAGGACAAAAATAAAATACCCAAATGAAGCAATACGAGACAAAAAGTCTACAGAAACACATTGAGTTCATTTTGGGTTGACCATCTATGGCTGCGTTGCCTTTAAATGTTATGTAAGTGGACTTTTCCTTACAAATGGTATTCCAATGTGGGGCACCTACATCCATGTAAGTCCTGAGAAAAGGTTCTAAACACACAAAAACTGGAGCTAAACACAGCTCCCTAGTCTCATGTCTCTCCTGCTGGCCACAGTTCAGAGATGTGTCTCCCAACAGCTGCCTGTAGGATGCAGCCAGCCATCACTTAGATGAGCAGTATCGGCAGCTGACAGATCAATTTAAGATTCATCTCATACAATCAGAAAACAATACAGATGCTCAATAAAGATAGATCCAGATGGGAGAAACCTCTAAATGGGTTACAGTGTGTTTAAAAACATACATGGGCTTAGGAGAGAAAAAAGCAAGGAGATATATATGTATATATATATATATATACACACATATATACATATATATATATACACATATACATATACATATATATATATCCATGTAAAGATAAGAAATACATAGTCTGTGTATTATTGTGTATTATTGTGTTGCTTTTGGAGTTTTTGATTGTTGATGAATGAGCGACAGCTGCTAAGACACTTTGAATTATAAAGGCCACTAGAAAACAAAAGGCTATGGATTCATTTAAGGTCACAGATGATGAGGCTTGATCAAGGAAGACTCCATGAAAATCCTGGCTACAGACATAAGGAAATTAACCTAAAAGAACAACAAGATATGTGATGTATATTTTATCCGTTCAAACATAAAACAAAACAAAAAAATCTCTAGCTGACTTGTGTACAATGCAGTCTATACTTGTATTAATGCAGATATGCATGTTACCTTTAAAAGCTTATGTGTTTTCAGAGCAAGGGGACCAGACACCAATAACAGTGGATGGCCCAGGTGACACAGCTTCAAGGCTGCTGGCTGAGATGATTCAGCCTCACAGAATCCTCCTGCCAAGACTTAACAATTATCCTGATTTTTCTCAAGGTTCCTCAAAAGATGCCAGCATCCCCAGACAACAAGAAGCAGTTGAGAAAAAACAATGCACACATGCCTAAAAGATGGGTTATGGATGTTTGTTATCATTTAAGGTAATTGGTTACAAGTTGTTATTGATCATAGTTAGAAAAAAAAGGCTAGACAAAGGAGTTAAATTCAAAGATCTCTTTCTAAAGGAAAAAAATAGGGTATATGTTATAGAAATGATGAGATAAAAGGGTTGATTATTGAATATAGTTTAATCCACAAAACAGCTATTAATCTCAAAATATTTCCACATTGATATAGATTTTGGTTTATTGATTCAAATTTAAAGTTGTTTTGCTATGCTATCTGTATGTTTCTATTCTTGGTTGGGGTATTTTGCCTATGCAGCTCATTTAAAATACAATGTATAATTTAAAAGTACAGGTTAGTAGTTAATCATCTTTAATAGTCAAAGTTATATTCATGTTAGGTATGTTTTCAAGGTCATACACAGATATATTTAGATAGATAGATGGTCTTCAAACACTTCAAAGACCTACAAAACTATGGCATTTGATATGTTTAATAACTTAAGGCTGAATTCATTGGATTTTGCATCATTTGGTCACCAAATTTATTCTTCTTTGTTAAAACATGGTAGCATTGGTTGAAATCTGACCTAGGTCCTCTGTGTATTTGTTATGGTTGTGTAGCTTGGTGCTTCTAACACTGGGAGCTGGGACTGTCTCTGACTCTTTGGTCTGCTTTTGGGCTCCCTTTCCTCTTAGTGTGTTGCCTCATCCAGCCTTAATATGGGGGGAGGTGCTTAGTCTTATTGTAACTTGATATGTCATGATATTGCAATCCTGTTTGATAGCTTCCCATATAACCCACAAATGTAACTGTATTATCCATCAAGATGTTTTTATTTGAATATATTCAAATTAAAATCATTAGAAGGCTTTCTGTCCGTGGGTGTACCAGCAAATAGTTCCTGGGTTCTATCTCGTTGACAAGATGTGAGCCAGGCCATTCTTAGGAGCAGGCTATCTCTCTGAATGACAAAGAAACAATGAATTTTTTTTTCTCCTCAAAACATACATGCTAGGGGCAAGAGAGATGGCCTAGTAGTTAAAAGACTGTCTGCTCTTCAGGGGGCCCCAGTTCAACCCCCAGGACATGTGGCAGCTCACAGTCATCCTTAACTCCATTTCTAGGAGATCTGACCCATCTTCAGACATGCATGCATATGGTGCACAGACACCCACGCAGGCAATGCAATCAGGCAAGTTGTCTTAGTTAGTGTTACCATTGCTGCGATGAAACACCACGGCAAAAAAGCAGCTTGGGAAGGAGTTTATTCTGCTTACACTTCCACATCACTGTTCATCAACAAAGGAAGTCAGGACAGGAACTCAAGTGAGGCAGGAACCTGGAAGAAGAGCTGGTGCGGAGACACGGAGAGGTGCTGCTTACTGCCTTGCTCCCCATGGCTTCCTCAGCCTGCTTTCTTATAGAACACAGAACTACCAGTCCAGGGATGGCACCACCCACAGTGGCCTGGTCCCTCTGCCACCAATCACTAATTAAGAAAATGCCTACAGGCTGGCCTGCAACCTGATCCTATGTCAAGCTGACATGAAGCACACTCATATATGTAAGAACAAAACAAAAACCTCAGTCTAGAGGTCAAAGCTGGGACTGTGCATAGCAGCCAGACAGAACTCGTCTTCCATGCATGGGGGGTCTCGGAAGACAGCCAGGTGAATGGGAGCTCAGCGCACCGGAAGGGAATTTCCCCTCAGGTTGGAGTTCCCAACCTGCCATGCCTGTTAGTTCTTAAAGAGTCAGGCTGAAAGTTGTAAAATCTTGGGACTTTTTTAAAGAAAGACTAGAAGTTTGGATTTTTATATGTAATTGTCTTTTTATTTTATTTTGTTTATTTTTTTAAACATGAGCATCTACTTAGTTTTCAGGCCAAATAAAACATAGACGCTCTAGCTTCTAAGTTTCTCATGGTGAGGTAGAACTTTACAAATAAAGGCCATTTCATTCCATGTGGAGACATAATCTAGGCTTCAGAACGCAGTGCCTGGAAGAGATATGGGGAAATTCTCATTATTTTTTCTTGATAAACCTTGGACATTAAGTACAGCTACTTTTGTTATCAAGTTGTCCTGCTATGTGGAATAGTTTTTGTTTGTTTGTTTGTTTGTTTGCTTTTTGTTGTTTTTTTTTTTTTCCAAAACCATCCCACTAACCGTGCAGTGTGCCAAGCTCAGTGAACAACGGCTGCTATCATAAAAAATTGATCCGCTATGGTGGCTGCCATCATAGGCTCGAAGGCTCCGGCTCTTCTCCTTAGGTTACTCTTACAGTGTGTGCAGATGTCATCAAAGTAGATAAAAACTAAGAAGCAAAAGGATGGGGGAAAGGGTACAGAGCATGGTGGAATGAAGGTGGGGGTTTCAATGAGTTCACAGAGTCGAGATGAATGATCAACAGGTGTTTATTGGGGAAGCACCTATACAGATAAGAGGAAATAACCACCATGGTCTTCCCTCTCCAGAAGATGCAGTCTCTGCCTTTCTGACCCAAGAGAGCACCAGCCAGCCCCTCTACCTTATAATGGGTCATGTCTGACACCATGCCCAAAGGGTGTGGCCGCTACTATAAGTTCACTGGCTAGGCAAGATGCCACTACAGTAGAATGCAATTAAACATATTACATACTTGCATGGAAATGGCCTTATATAGACCTGCACAATTTTTAAAAAGTGAGAAGGAGCCTTTCTTCCTTGGATCACTACTGTAACTGGTGGTCACTGGCCAGATTTTTGGAGTCTGTCCAAAGGAGAAGAACCTCAATCTTTCCATTCCCTTTGGGGGTTACCTATAGCCATAGAAGCTTCCACACACCGTGTTACCAGAGGCAAGCATTTTCGGTGTTCTGTCTGGTCTCCCCATCCAATTGTTCTGTCTGGTCTCCCCATCCAATTGCCCCCATCTCTGTCGAGTATCCAGTTGTGACAGGACAAGACAGTACACAGTTTCCCTCCATCTAGTACTCTTGCTGAGGTCATTTTTGGTGTAACTAGAATCTGATCTCCTTAATGGGAATCTCTGTGGAAAATTACCCAACTCTATTCTAGGAACCCGAGGTCAAGATGCCCCAGTTAACTTAGCTTAACTTCTGTTAAACTGCCTACTTCTACAAAAATCCCACCCCCACACACAGCTGCTGAGTGAGACACTAGGATGTGAGTTTTAAAGGGTTTTGCCTTTAAAAACCTGTTACTCTAAATGCTCAGTGCTACACTTGGGTCCTGAATATCTGAGTGTAGTACCAGCTAGAATAAAGGCTTTCAGTTGGGTATAGACTGTATCTGAGTTGTCATCTCTGCTGGGCTCTCTGTTTTGAGGATCCACCTGAGATCCCCAGGGGCTTCAGAAGCCCCAAGAGCAGGGAAGAGCACACTGGCTGGAGAGGACTCCTAAGGGATGCATACTCTAAGATACTCTGGGGACCCTAGAAAATCCTCTCTGATGGATTGCTGTCAAGCACTCTGAAGGCATGTGATATCCCCCTTCCCCCCCAAAAAAAAAGAAGGTAAACTGAACACCGTCTGTTCTGAATACCTCCGGAGGTAAGTTTGGTCATTTGGAGGCACCATCTGGTTAGGACACAAGAGCGAAGGTTGGATGCGACTATAGATCTTGTCTAGGACTATGCTCTTCTGGCCTATTCAAGTGTATGAATGTGTAGTAGGCACCCCTGACTGTCTTTAATATGTGTCTCTCAGTATGTTTCTGTTGGTTAGAGAAGCAGATCTAAAATGGAAGGGGAAATGAGCTGTCCCTAGACCAGTTACTGCTTCCCCCAAACTACATGGTACACAACTTCCCACATACTCAAGGGCTACACTGGGCCACCCACCCATGTTCTACAGCAGTTGTAGCCATGTTACCAGTTGACAGTGGCTGCTGTTATTTTGGCAGTGCTGTTATCCTAAGCAGCAGGGATCATTGCAGCCACAAATTTCCCTGTACTTGCCAGTGGCTTTCTCTTGTGTGAGGCACACACCTCTGTGTGGTAAGATATTGTTTATGATTTATTAAAACTTGCCTGAGGATTCAGAAAGCAAAGTCAACCACAGGCCATAGAAACCGGGCACACACCTTTAATCCCAGCAGCCAGAAGCTAGGAGATGGAGGCACACACCTTTAATCATGGGACTCAGGATTAAGAGATAGATGGATCTCTGTGAGTCCAAGGCCACCCAGATCTACATAATATTGAATCAGTCTAAAAGAGAATTATAGCTTATACCTTTAATCCCAACATTAGGGAAGTATGTAAGACAGAAGCAAGGTCTCGGAAAGGCATTCCTTCTCCAGCCACACTGAGGAGAGGCAGCAGTGTGAGACTTGGTGAAGAGCTTGTTTGTTCATCAGCCCTTTCAACCAGAGTTAAAGGTGAGAGCCAGTGGCCAGCTGCTTTGCTTTTCTGATATTCAGCTTGAAGCTTGAACCCCAATATCAATCTCTGGGTCTTTTATTTATTAGTTTTACCCCTGTTGTTGGGGACCCAAACCCTTTAGGCTTTGGCCAGGTCACCCAGAGAAACCTAAAACCTCTGCTTGTGCTCTCAGCCCCTCCTGACTGCCACACTTGGGGGCCTGGGGGTCTAGCCTGTTCCTCGTGTGGAGGTTGGGGGTCAAGCCTCTTATGGGGGCTGCCATCTAAGCATAGTGCGCAGAGGAAGGGGGAAATAGTTCCCTGAGCTGTGTTCTCCCTCTCTCTACTCCCTCCTCGGTCCCCTCTAAGCAGCTGGAGATGGGGGGAGTAGTTCTCTTCCAGTCACACCTGGAGAGGAGGGAAGTAGAAGTTCAACTCTCCTTTTTCATGGTTTCCATCACCTCCTCTGCCAATGACTTGTATAACTGGAAAACCCAAAATCCTCCCATTTCAGAGAAGATGCACATACTTACCAGCCTGTTGGAAATTGATTTCTATACACACCAACTTGGGATGACTGTCAGCAGTTCCTTGCCACCATGTTTACAATGGAGGAAAGAGACTGAATCCCTCTGGGAAGTAGGAAGTTGGCTCTGGGGCTAGGTAGTTAGGTAGTGGGACATTGCTTGATGCAGAGGCTGGATAGAGTGAGCCTTCTGGTCTACCCGAGGTAGTTGAACTCTTAATACCAATGAAGGTAAGAGGGTGTTGGATGCTTTTTTTTTTTTTCCCAAACATTATTAGGAGGATTAAAAACAGCAATCAGAAAACCTACCAACTTATCCACAGTAAATTATGGTTTAAGGGCCCAATGAATCTCCCAATAGGTCCCTGGAAAAGCTCTGTGGGACACAGCCGGTATTGACCTCCATAGACCCAGATAGCCATGAAAACCAGTGTGCCACTGATACTGTATGCAGTCAGTCCCAGACATAAGGAGAAAGCTCCAGAAATTGGAGGGATTTGAAGGAATGAGTAATAGGTCTCGCCTTTTGGAAAATGCTCAAAAAGTTTACAACAGCCAAGATCCAACAGAAGGCAGACAGGAAAGAAACTCTCCCTTGTGTTGATCGCTTCTCTTGGGAGAAACAGACAAGAAAGAAAACAGGAGAAATAGAGCAGGAGGAAGAGTTCAAAAAAACTAACTAGCATTGTTTGATGTTCCAGGTGCAGGGGCAAATCTCAAAGCATGCTGCTCCAGCACGTAGATGGCCTCCTTGTAGCTTTGACCACTAGGGAGGAATGTAGGCAGGCAATAAAATTTACTAAGCCATTCCACTTGGATGAGGCCAAGGGGTCCTCATGGGACCACTGGGACCCTGAAAAAGACCAGTGCTATATATGTCCAAGAGACTTGACCCAGTTGCAGCTGCACAGCCAGCATATATAAGGGCCATAGCTGCTACCACCCTGCTGGTAAAAGAAGCTGACAAATTAACTTTAGGAAGACTTGTTCCTGACAGCACTACAGTCTGTTGAAATCTGTTGAGGGGAGCACCCGAGAGATGATGTCTAACCCCCAGATGACCCAATACTGCATTCAGTCCTATAAGATGTTACCTGCCAGATAATGACCCCCATGGAACCCCTGCATGGTAAATAACCAGGCAAACAGGCCCTGATCTGACTGACATCCTGCTGCTGAGAACAGATGAACTGTCCACAGCTTCCAAGATGGAATTGGGTATACAGGAGCAGTGGGCACAATCTTTAAGCAGATGACTGCCTAGAATACAGTGTTGTAGAATATTATTTTAACCAGGCAACAATGTGTCACATTTGTTTATGATGCATGTGTTTGATGATGTAAGGATGTGTGTTTGACTGTGTAAAGATGTGTTGCATCTGTTTCACCTTGCCTGCCTAAGGCACCAGGATGGTCTGATAAAGAGCTGACTGGCTAGGGAGGAGAGAGGATAGTGGAATTGCCAGGCAGACAGAATAAATAGGAGGAGCAATCTAGGCTCAGAAAGGATAGGAGGAAGAACAAGGAAGAGGGAGAAGATGCAGATATGCCCAGGACAGGTAGATATCAGACAGACAGACATAGAGAAACAGTGAAAGTAAGATTTACAGAAGGAAGAAAGATAATAAGCCCAAAGGCAAAAGATAAATAAAGAGAAACAGGTTAATTTAATTTAAGTTAAAAGAGCTAGCCAGAATTGTGCCTAAGCTAGGCTGAGTATTCAAAACTAATAAGTCTCTGTGTCATGATTTGGGAGCTGGTTGGTGGCATCAAAGAAAAAACCCTGGTACAATACAGCCTGGGTGAGGCTGATTGGGTAAAACAAGAAATGTCCACATGTGATAAATAAGGATGGCAGATGCTGCCATTGGCAGAACCATCATTCCCAAGAGTCTGGAAAGGCATTATGGGAACTCATTATGGATCTCTACCAAACCACCCACCTCAAGGCTGTGAAAACTTCTGAACTCCTCAGACCAAGGTATTTTTTTCCAAATGTGGAAAGCCTGAGTGAATACACCACTTTTATATGTGCTCATATAAGTCTTAAAGTGTGAAGGAAGATCCCACAATGGATCTAGGATCAAGGAAATTGGCCTGAGGAACACTGTGAGTTGGATTTTACTGAATCAGGCCTCCTGTGTCTGGCTATAAATATTTGCTGGCATTTGTACAAGCCACCTCAGAATGGGTGGAAGCCCACCCCCACCCAAACACTTACTAAGAAATGTCTCCTGGAAATAATTCTTGGGTTTGGACTGCCCCCTAGCTTTGGGGTCAGATAAATGTTCAGCCTTCATGACCCAAGCACCTCAAAACCTGAGAGATATTACTTATTAATGGAAACTGCAATGTGTGTATAGGCCACAGAGCTTAGGTCACATAGAAAAGGTGGGTAAACTCTTAAGGAGACTGACAAAATCGGTCCTGGAAACTGGTGAAAACCAGGCCAAACTTCTCTCCTGTGTCCTGCCCAGCGCCTGATGTAGTCCCTACCAGGAGGGTTTACTCCTTTTGAAGTTATGTTTGGGGGTTCTGCTTCTCATCCTCCCCAACTCTGAGATATTCCCCCAGCAGAAATGTCTACCCACTCCCTTACCCAAGCCCTTACAGGCTTCTCAGGAAGCTTGCCTGGCCATTGACCATACTCTGAAGGGAATCTTCCTGCTTCTACCTCTTAACTTGCCCATCAGCTCCAGCCAGGAGACTCGGTCTGGATAATGAGGATCCAAACGTGAAAGGGACCTTACTCAGTTACCCTCACCACCCCAACTGTTGTGAAAATGGCTGGTCTGATCCCCTGGATTCATCACTCCCAGTTGAAGAAGATCACTAAGGACAATGACAGACAATTACTCAGACTTTAGGTCTTTAAAGATAGACTAATCTGGGATCATTAGCCTATGATGCTATGTTCATCCTTTTCCTTTCTCTTTTCAAGGTGACAGAAGCTGACAACCCTCACCATCCTCCTATATGGAATGGGAATTAAGAATAACAGACACCAGGGAAGGGATAGCCAATCTGGCTACAGACCAGCAGCCCTATTTCCATATGGACCTATGTTCTTTTGTGCCCTCTTTTAAAGGAAGATGGAAGTTTCTGTCCTGCCTGGTCCCACAGCCACTTTGCCCCAAATAAACACACAAAGACATATTAATTAATAAACTGTTGGCTGATGGCTAGGGCTTCTTACTGGCTAGCTCTCTCTTAATTATTAACCCATAACTACTAACCTATGTATTTCTACATGGCCTGGCACATCCTATCTTCCCAGTCTCTACATGACATCTCTTCCTGGAAGCCTCTCTCACCTTTTTCCCAGCCTTCTGGTCTGGTAGCCCTGCCTATCTTCCTGCCTGGCTATTGGCTAATCAGTGTTTTATTTATCAACCAATAAGAGAAACATATATACAGAAGGATATCCTCCATCAGGTCTCTGTTACAGGTAGGTTTCCCCCCACCCCCCCACCCCCCCGCCGCCGGTCTGGTCCCACTGCCATGCCAGCCCCCAATAACACGCAGAGACTCTGTATTTGATACAATCCTGTTGGCCAGTTACTATCATTGTTTATCGGCTAGCTCTGTCTTAATGATTAACCCATTTCTACTATTCTAAGTATTTCCACTTGGCTCATCTTACCAGCCAGAGTGGTGCTGGTGTTCTATCTCTCCGGGCTTTCCAAGTTGACTCCTCCTTCCCTCTTCCTCTTTCCTCCTCCTAGTCTCCTAGCCCCACCTATCTTGCTTTCCTATTGGCCAACAGTGCTTTATTCATTAACCAGTATGAGAAACATATTTACAGAATAACATCTTCCATCAGGTCTCTACAACTGTTCCTCTGCAATTTAACCAAACTTTGTGAGTGAAAACTATAAGCAGTCCCCATTTCCCCAGTTCCCATGGCTGACCACCTTATTGTCAGCATTAGCTGGACCATTGGTTCTTATTCCAATGGGGCTCATGGTGGGACACCAAATCCTCAACTGCAAGGTCAATTACATCAGAGAGCAAACTCAGTTAAGCTACTGCCCCTTAAGGCCAACAATGTTCCTCTACAAAAGGACAAGTCAATGATATGACTCATGCTAGTAGAACCAGTGGGAATGTGACAGGGCACAACAGTGCAGAGGTTCTTCTGTCTTGTACTCTTGCTGAGGCCATTTTAAACTGAACTAGAATTTGATCTCCTTGATGGGAAACCCCATGGGAAATTATTCAGCTCTATTCTAGGAACCTGAGGTCAAGATGTCCCAACTAACTTAGCTTCCGTTCAACTGCTTGCTTGTGCAAAACCTCCTCCTCCTCCTTCTCCTCCAGCTAACTGACTGCTTACCTTAGCTTCTATTCAACTGTTTGCTTGTGCAAATCTTTCCCTGAAGTTGCCAAGTCCCACTTGGGTCCCAAATACCTGAAGGTAGTCCCACTCAGCAGGAATGTTAATTGGCTATAGACTGTGCCTATGTGGTCAACTCTGGTGGGCTCTCCAGAGGCACAACATGGTAAGATCTGGTGGTCCACTCAGCTGTCTTAAACCTCTAAAGCCCTTCAGCTGTTTGAAAAACTGAGGACATCTAGGAGCCTAGTCTAAGGAAAAGGCATTTAATTTCTCTAAGAAACAAATGCGGGGCCATGACACAGGCTCTCTTAGATGCTTTAAAATTATATCAAAGACCAAGAAGGTTCTAGAAACTCATCTCGTTGTCCTCATGTTCTCTTACTGTGGGAAACAAAAGCGAAATTAGTCCCTCAAGGACTCTATGACAGTATAATCTTCAAGATTACAATGCCCTTAAAATCCAGACTTTAAAGTCTGCACAGGAGTGAGAAACCACTATCTCCAGCTGCTGCAAACTAATGGTGTAGGCAAGAGAAGATAGGCTCCGTGTTGGGAAGAACATCATGGGATTTTCCATCTCTCCGGGTCTCCACAGGTCTGAGAGGCCAGGAGGTGTCCTGTCCCCTCAGTAAGGCTCAACAAAGAGCATTTCTTAGTCATCTCTAGAATGCGAATGGTTTTCCACCACAGTTCTTCACAAATGACCAACACCACCCCGGCCGGGAACTACACAGACCCAAAGAGGAAAAATGCGTTTGCTTCAGAAAGCAAGCAATGTGCTCTCAAATCCGCATTTCAAAATGGAGAAATGTCCTGGAGCAAACTGCCTGATCCTTGCAGAAAAGATAAAGGCACTTTTTATTCCGCTCAGAACAAAAAGATCCTGGCTGTCCTAATGGAATGCCAACCTTGTACCGTTATCTAAGAACTTGTTACATATTTTGTAAATCTTTCTGGCTAGAGTGACTGATTAGATAAGGTATTGTGATTTCAAATTATGGCATTTGCCCAGGAAGGATTTTGAGACATGTTCCATTGTATATGCTAACCAGAAGTCTAAAAACACAGATCCTCTTAAGGGTCACGTGGGCTGTGGACCAGCCGTGCTATCTGTAGTTCAGTACTGAGGGCATCTTGATTAGAATCTTGACCACAAATCAAAGTCCAGCTCTACCAGCTGTGACTGTGGCATGTACAGTGTAACAAGTGGGCTGACCTCCTCACTGCTTGTCTCTGCTCAAGCTCAGAGCCCAGACTGTCCAATTTTCAAATCCCAGAAGTTAAGATGTCACAACCATCCCCCTTCGCTGTTATTTTTTTAAAGATTTCCATCACTTTTTAATATAATATTTTATTAATTCTTTGAGACTTTGATGCATTGTATTTTGATGCTATTACTCCTCATCACTCCTCCTAACTCCCTAATTTCAATTTTGTGTTCCCCCTTTTAAATATAACCCACGGAGTTCATTCTGTGTCGGGTGTGGAACCATTCACTGAAGCATGGTCTACCTGCCAGGGCCTATACCCTTAAAGAAAACCAACCCTCCCTTCTCCAGCAGCCACCAGCTGTTAATAGTTTCTCTGCTAGCTATGGAAGCTCACTCTGTAAAACTTAGCCATGAAGTTATGTTAATAAACAACCATTTCAGATATTTGAAAGAAAAAAAAACTAGGGAAAAAAACACTGGAATTGTTAACAGGTAGTATTTTTTAAATGTTTTCTGCTTTCAAAACTGACAGTAGGACTTGAGGAAACTAAATCCTTACTTCAGCTATGCTACCTGTCACAGGATCTGTTGAAGCTATAAAAGATGAACTTAAGGGTCTATTTTTAAGTATTGTTTCTATATATTATCTATGCATAATAATAATAATGTGTTTCATTATGACATTTCCATACATGTTTTAATGTATTTCATCATATTCACACCCCTCAAACTCATTATATTCCTGAGACTGGCCTTGAACTCCTGAGATTGTTGCTTCCATTTCCTAAGTCTGGGATTATAAGCATGTACCATCATGCTGTGTACATCCTTCTTATGTGCATAAAAGCATAAAGAATCTAATTAGAGCAGCCAAAATATAATATTCCAGAAATGGGTGAAGCTAATCTGAGATCCAGCCTAAAAGTGTCCCATGATGGGGGATGTCCTTCTGTATATTTTTTCTGATATTGATTGATGAACAAAACACTGTTTAGCTGATAGTGACAGGAAGGCAGGCGGGACAAGAAAGACAGGTGGGAAAGAAAGGCAGAGAGGCGTTGCAGGGAGATGCCATGTAGAGACCAGGAGGATGGGACACTACAGGCTTTCTCTGATAAGATAAGACCATGTAGACATACATAGATTAGTAGTTATGGCTTAATAATTAAGACAGAGCTAGCCAATAAGAAGCCCTAGCCATCGACCAACAGTTTAATAATTAATATAGCATCTCTGTTCATTTGGGACTGGAGGGTGGCAGGATCAGGCGGGACAAGAAAAACCGCCAGCACCAGTTCCATATCAGAATCACCTGAAGTAGCCACGCCAGGGTTCTAAGATAACTGTACCCTAGACTTTTTGTCATCTGTGCACAGATAAATAGACATAAGTTCTGACATGCTTTACTGCATGGATAGGTATTCTAAAATAAAAGGGTCCCGTCAAACACAAATGTGTCTGAGTTTAAGTACCACAGTGGTTGGCTATTATCCGTCACCACTTAGAAATGGAAAACATAAACCAT
Source organism: Cricetiscus sungorus (assembly GCA_030556225.1). Lineage (NCBI taxonomy): Eukaryota > Metazoa > Chordata > Mammalia > Rodentia > Cricetidae > Cricetiscus > Cricetiscus sungorus. The sequence goes on along the minus strand of JANBXA010000366.1, from coordinate 30,145,602 downwards.
CCTTTCTTTGACATTTGAAAACGTGCGTGTTTCCTTTCATGTTTTATTGTTTAGTTTGCATGTTTGTGCCATGTGGGTCTTGAGGATGGAACTCAGGTGGTGAGCACCTTTACCAGCTGAGCCGCCTCTCCAGTCCCATGTCTCCATTTCCACAGAATTTCATTTGGCAATGATTAGGGATTAAAACTATGACATGTTTACTCTCTCTGTATGTCTGTCTCTTCTCTCTGTCTCTCTCTGTCTCTCTGTCACTGTCTCTGTCTCTGTATCTCTGTCACTGTCTCTATCAGTCTGTCTCTGTATCTCTGTCGCTGTCTTTGTCTCTCTCTATATCTTTCTCTGTCTGTCTCTCTCTGTCTCTGTGTGTGTGTTTATGTAGAGGCGTGCATGCATATGTGCATGACATGAGTTTGTCTGTAAGGAGGCCAGATGTATTCCTCCATAACTTTTCACCCTATTTTGTGAGCCATGGTCCTAGCACTAAACCCAGAACTTCATGCACCTTGGCTGGCAGGCCAGGAAGTGATGGATCTGCCATGTCTCTACCCCTGGCTCCCAGCCCCGGTGTGCCCAGCTTTCCCAGGTACTGGGATCCAAACTCCAATCTTTAGGCCCTTGTACTTGAATGACTGACTGATTTGTGTTCCCAGCTGCACCCTCTTTTACTTGTTAGCTCTGTCTCTCTTTAGCTGGGTACGGCAGCATGAGTCTATAATTCCAACACTTGGGGACAGAAACTGGGGGTTGGAGAGCTCATCCTTGGATGTAAAACAAATTCCAGGTCATTGAATTACTGCTCATTATCCTTGAATCTCTTGCATCATATAAAAGTCGCCATATTTTATCCTTTGGGCTTAAACACATCAAGAAAATTGTATCAATCTTAATTTCATTACATTTCTGCCAATTTTCTTTTGAGTAAAATGTTCCTAATCAGCACATTCTATGAATATGTTTTAGACAAAATTTGGAACAGAATATGTGGCCTCTTCAAGTTATGGGAAATACCTGCCAAATACCCCAGACAGCTGTTAGACCCTGAGTCTCTCCAAACTTCAATATTTAATCCATTTATAAAAGCCTTGTACATATCTATGTATATATGATGTGTGTGCATTTGTGTGCAAGTCTAAGTGTATGACTATGGGCACTCAAATAACATGGCACACACAAGGAAGTCAGGACAACCTTGAGTTTTGGCCCTTGACTTTGAGCTTATGTGATAAGGTCCCTTGTTCATTGCTGCATATTCCAGGCTCTCTGACCCGGGAGTCCCAGGGAATCTCCTGGCTGCCCTCCCATCTCACTATAGGAGCACTTGGTTGCAAACACTTGCTACTATGTGCATTTTACATGGATTAGAGATCCAAACTAAAAGGTCAGTCCTTGTGCTTATATAGCAATGTTTCCCAGAGTCAGCTATCTCTCCAGACCCTTAAGTTCACCCAAAAATTCAAATTCACATGTTAACTCACATGTAAAAAGTCTTAATAAAAACCACTATGAAATACTTTCAGGAAAGTACCACACAAAATTACTCAAAATAACTAAATTGATAGTTTTAAAATGTATAGCCTTCTTTTCAAACATGAGCAAGGTAGCAAAAAAAAAAATTGCTGGGTTTTTATTACTTATGGAAAGGGAACAAGATGTTATTTTTTTATTGTAAAGCAAGTATTGCCATAAAAGGCAAAGTATTCTTTTTTGTGAATTTATTTGTTTCAAACCCTAGTAGTCTTTTTTCGGGGGGGGGGCATCAGAAATAAAAACAAAAATGAAACTCCATTAAGAGAAAACAAAACAAAAGTGGAAAAGTATTGTAAGAGGCATGTCTGATAACGGACCTGTGTTCCAAAATATACAAAGAGCTCTAAAACTCAGTAATAAGAAAGCAAACAATCCTGCTTGGAAGTGGACAAAGATCTGAGAAGATCTCACCCCACTAAGGAAATTGGAGCATGTGCTTCGGGCGACTGCACGTAGCCCAAGGCTCTAACACTTCACACCTGCAGTCCTCCACCCAGGTGGTGGAGACAGGAAGATCGTAATTCACGCTCATCCTTGGCTACAGGGCAAGTTTGGGGCCAGCCTGGGATACTTGAGACCCTGACTTTAAAAAATTAGATGATAGATAGGTAGATAGGTGAGAGAGAGAGAGAGAGAGAGAGAGAGAGAGAGAGAGACAAGACACAAGAAATTGCTTAACATCCTTAGCCATCAGGGAAATGCAAATCAAAACAACTCTGAGATAACATCTTATTCCTGTCAGAATGGCTAAAACAAAAAATACCAATGACAGTCTATGCTGAAGAGGATGTGGAGAAAGGGGAACACTCCTCCATTGCTGGTGGGAGTGCAAACTTGTGCAGCCATTTTGGAGATCAGTATGGCGGTTTAAAATGGGAATCAGTCTACCACAGGACCCAGCAATTCCACTCTTGGGCATATACCCAAAGGATGCACATTCTTACAACAAGGACATCTATTTAACTATGTTCAAAGCATCAATCATTGTTTATAATAGTCAGAACCTGGAAGCAACCTAGATGCCCCTCAACTGAAGAATGGATGGGAAAATGTGGTACATTTACACAATGGAGTATTACTCAGCTGGGGGGGGTGGATTAAAAAACAAAAAACAGTAAAATCTTGAAATTCGAAGGCAAATGGATGGAACTGGAAGAAACCATCCTGAGTGAGGTAACCCAGTCATAGAAAGACAAGCATGGGCCTTCATCCAGTAGCTGATGAAAGCAGAAGAAGGCACCCACATCTAAGCAATGAGCCATACTCCTGGAATTCAGTTGCAGAAAGAGATGAGAGATGAGCAAAGAGGTCAAGATCATGTTGGAGAAACCCACAGAAACAGCTGACCTGACCAAGTGAGAGCACATGGACCCCAGTCATAAAGCTGGGGAACCAGCTTGGACCCAACCAAGCCCTATGAATGTGGGTATCAGCTAGGAGACTTAGGCAGGCTATGGGGTGTCTGACATTGGAACCAGTATTTATCCTTAGTGCACAACTGGACCTTGGAAGCCCATTCCTATGGAGGGTTGCTCTTTCAGCTCAGATACATCAGAGGAGGGCCTAGGCCCTCCTCCAAATGATGTGACAGACTTTGATGATCCCCCATGGAAGGCCTCACCAGCCTTAGGGAGTGGGAGAGTGCTGGGATGAGGAGGTGGGGGGTCATGGGAGGACGGGAGGGAGAGGGGACTGGGATTGATATGTAAAACAAGATTATTTCTAAATTAAATTTAAAAATTAATAAAAAAAAAAAAGAGCACATTAGTGAGTTCTAGAGGTTACAAGTGGGGGGGCAGCGGGGGACAACCACGATTATGAAAGAGAAATACAAAGGACCTTTGGAGAGGAGCTCTATGTCCTGTCTGGTGGTTCCAAGAATCCACACTTACTCAGACTGAGCAGAGCTTTACCCACACCACAGAAAGCCCTCTAAAACCTGACTGTGCTTCTGAGTTATACTGGCAACAGTTTCCTAAGCTGATATGTACTACACACAACAAAGTAAAAATTTCTCCTTCAGGGGAGGTTGTTGCTGTTTGTTGCAGCTCCAGGCAATGAAACAGGAACCACAAAACTCAACAAAACCCACGTGGAGTCTATTGGGGAAAGGCAGCAAAGGGAACAGAGATGGAGGGAGTGAACAGGTGGGAGGTGCTCGCTTAAAAGGGAAAGCTTGCACATGCGTACAGAGTCCTTACACAGTCACGTAACTTAACACATGATGTAGCCACGCAACACAGGGAGCTTTGAGCTGTTGAAGTATCTTCCTGAATGCCAATGAGTGTCCCCTGCCAGTTGCCACGGGGCAGAGTCAGCATAAATGCCAGAGTATCAAGAGAGAGCACCTGAGGCTTCTGGGAAATCTGCTTTTGCAACTTCTGAGAGATGCATAGTAACTTTAAAATAAAATTCTTCCAAAAACACAAAAAACAAACAAACAAACAAAAACCAGTATACTCAATTCTTAGTAAAAAAAAAAAAAAAAAAAAAAACCAATTGATTCAGCACACAAGTGTGCCTTCACTTTCTCCTGAAGACCTTTTTAAAGGAATAAAAAGGTATACATTTAAAAAGAACATGTATATACCAGTGTGCAATCACAGAAGTCAAGAGACTATAGGCAGGGAGCAGAGTTCAGTGAAAGGGCATTTGCCTATGCATAGGCCGTGTGTTAGCTAGTTACACTGGGAAAAAGACTGCAAAACAGATGAATACAAGATACTATTTATAGCTGTTCTCTGACTTCAGAGATGACGCCCTCCTGGACAAGGACACCAAGAAGCTCATATCCACTTGGACAAATGCCCACAAGGCCACACAGCTGGAGAAATATCAGGAGGGCTGCCACTGGCCTTTTGTCTTTTAGGCAGGTGCTTAGCGGTCTGACTAGATGCCAGGCATTTGGAGCTGAGGAGAAACATGGGAAGCTTTTAAGAGGGCAGAAGCTAAGGGACAATTAGAGTAACGGTTGACCAGGGACTTAGGGGAGCATATGACGTCACATCCACATGGAAGCCTGGTTCTCAGCACCTTGGGGTTCCAGTCTCTGTGGACTTGTGCCCAAATTCTGAACCCCCAAATCACCAAGAGACCCATTCCGATGCAAAAGCAAAGAGTGTTTTATTGTATAATGAGTTAAGTATCTTTAGCTTGGGCCCATTCATGATGGCGGATGGAGGAAGAAGGACTCCAAGAAACGGAGAAGCAGGAAACTTATTGAGCAGCATAAGGTGAGTGTCTAGGGTTTCTCAACAGTCTCAGAAATAGTGCACTTCCAGGTTCAGGCTATCTGTCCTGTGTTGATTGGTCAACTGGTTGTTATGGCCTATAGGCCCTCCCAGGGAGGTTGCTATACTCAACAGTTAAGCCTCTTACTGTAATGCATGCCCAGAGCAGTAAAGCACACCCAGAATCCCTCCAGCTAACTTCTGATTGGTTCCTTGCCACGAGGAGGGTATCTGACCTCCCAGTGACTTGGGCAGGCCCAGCAAGGTCAGCCATGTGCTGAGTCAGGGGTCTACCTGTCTTTTCAGCAGCCTGTCATGGCTGCTAAAGCAGGGGGCTGGGTGAGGGTCTGGTCCCGTTAGACTGGCAGGAGAATTGATTTATAAGGTACTGGTGAGGCTGCAAACCTCTGGCCAAACCAGAGGTCTTCACACTTTACAGAGCATCAGTCTTCCCTCCAAAGAAAGTTAAACAAGCCAAATTAAACTGAAGTGCCAGAGGGAGCAGGAGCCAGACGCCTGTGGCTCTGTAGTCCTACAAACTGGCTCCCTGGCTCACGTGTCCTGTTGATCACACACCCAGCTGTTAAAGCAAAAAAAAAAAAAAAAAAAAAAAAAAAAAAAAAAAAAAAAAAAATTTACAAATTGTATTGAGAAGTTAGGCACAAACCCCCAATATTCACCTGTGTGTGTGTGTTAACTAGAAAGTTTCTGGTCGCTGTTGGATGAAATCTGAAAATGGAAACTTTTGCGTTAGAGCAGCAGTAATCATTTGTCTGTTGGGTCCTGCTAGGCAGTCTCCTCTGGCCTCTGAAATTTAGCTGGTTAAACCTTTTCCTCAGGCCAGACAGCTGAGTTTGAGCCCAGCAGGCTTAAACTTATTAACTAATTCAGAGTTTACTTTCCAAAGACAAAAGACAAGAGTGTGCTGGCACCTTCCGCACATCCCTCCAAAGTTCCCAAGAGCAGATTTCAGCTCTTACCCTCCCCGTTACACACGCCGGGAGGCCCTGCCCAATATAACTCAAAACAGCTACCCTGAAGCCCTTTCCAATAAGTGACTTCAAAACAAGCCAACGCAAAGGCAACTAACTGTCTTTACCAGTTTCATACAGAGATTGCCTGAGAACCAAGCCTTTTCAAACCTAATTATAAAGCCAGGTTTGAATTACAGAACAAGACGCTGTGAAAATCAGTGTTCAACAAGCAGAACAAACATGCAAAGATAAGATGCAGTGGACTCTTACCCGAAAGCTGTTGCTAGCAACAGGAGAAATTATTTGCCTTCAGCCAAGTCTGGGGCGCCCTGGAAAGCTTCCTATCTCTCCAGCAAGATAGTTCCCAGAACCCCAATCTCCTCCTCTCCTTGGCACTGTATTCCTATAATAAATAAACTACATTTCCCAGAATTCTCTTTGTAGGACCCTGAGGCTATACTTTAGAACAGTTTTTTTGTTGTTGTTTTTGTTTTTTGTTGTTTGGTTGTTTTTTTTTTTTTTTTTTTTTTTTGTAAAATTGTTCAAATGTGACAATCTTTTGACTTGCAGTGAAGAACTCAGCTCATTTCAAATCTCATCTTATCACTAGTGCCCTTGGGCTTGTTTTCAAAGATAAAGACTCAGCTAGCAGACTGTTCCCGGATCAGCGGAACAAGGAGTTATTTGCACTCACTGTTATATATTGCCTTTCATCTAGATGAGTGGTCATTAAACATTAGTATGTGTCAAAATCGCCTGAGCTGCCTGTTGAAACACAGCCTGGGAACCCACCCCCACAGTCTCTGGTTCGGCAGGTAGGAGGAGATGGTCCAAGAATGTTCATTGCTTGCAAGTTTCGCAGTGGTGTCCATGCTACTGGTCCGGAGATCATACTTTAAGAACTCCTGAGAGGCTGGGAGTGTAGCTCGGTGGCGGAGCATGTGCTTAGCATGTGTGGGGGCCTGGGCTGAAACTCCAAAACCCCCACCCCCTAAAAGAAAAACCAAACACTGGGGCTGGAGAGATGGCTAGGTGGCTATTGTAGAGAACAGTTCCCAGATCCCGAAGCTCAAAACTTCCTGTAACTCCAGCTCTAGGGAATCCTCATCTGGCCTCCTCCGGCATTGTACACACATGTGCACACACGCACATGTGCATGCTTACACACACACACACACACACACACACACACACACACACTATTATGAATAATGCTCTAGGAGGCCCTTGGCGGATTCCATGGCAGGCAAGGCTGACCGAGACGGGGGACAAACATGCCAGGCAGACAGAGCTTAAGTGAGTTTTATTAGAGGAGGGGGGGGTGGAGAACAGAGATAAAGAGACAGACGCAGAGAGGACGGAGTTGGAGACAGGAAAAGTCCTATCTGCCCCAGGAGAACAGCAGGAAAGGGAGCGGGAAGGATAGAACAAAAAAGAGAAGAACGGGAAGGAGAAAGGGAGAAAGGGAAAGAGATCGGGAAAAGAGAGCAGAAGGAGAAGGAGAGAGTGGTAAGAGAATAAGTGGGCGGGGTCTTTCTTTTAAAGGGGTCCTTTGCACCTGGGCTGACCAGGGTACTGCCTGAGTGCATTCTGCCAGGTGATAGGGGCAGGCCAGCATAATGCCTGAATCCTTACGTACACCATGGGTGAAATTCCTCTTCTCATATCCCCAGGAGTTCATCCCTCCCAGTACTTTCATAGTGCAAGGCAGGCTGGGAGTGCAAGCCAGGCATCCTGATAGTCACACCAGGCTTGACTTATAGTTTAACTGGTAATAAATTAATATCATGTGTCTAATTTTCTGTCTACTTTGTCCATGCAACAGCAGGTAAAATAGACTCTTAGGAAACATCACCTGTGCCCAGAATGCCAGCTATAAGGACATCAGGCTTCACAAATGAAGTTGGTATATGAATAACTTCCACCAGCTCCTGGGGGTCCTGTAGACTGCATTTTCCACAGGATTTCTGAGTTCACAGCCCACCTCTTTCACAACACCTAACTCATCCCTGAGGAATGAGAAAAAGAAAACAACAACCAGAAAACAAATATGGCTTTTTGTTTGTTTGTTTGTTTGTGTTTTTCATTCCAGGGCCATGAAACTCTTCAGTCCACATTCACAACTATCCTTTAGCTGAAAGCATACACAGATAAGCCACTATTTTGGTAGAGATACATCTTCTAAATACCATTAAGCCTGACATTGTGTTTGTCCTTGAGTTGAAGGAGATTCCATTTTATTGTCTTAGCCTTGAGTGTGGTTAGCACTGCTCATAACTGAGGGACTCATTTGAAATAGAGGTGTGTGTCCTGACTCACCAGTGCCTTTTATTCAAAGGGGTCCATGGAAAGGACAGAGGTTTGTACACTGTTATGTGAGTGAGAATCCAACTTGCTGAGAGTTTGTTTTTATAGGTATTCTTGGCCATACTAACAGTTACAAAAAAGTCTAGATTCAATCTAGATTCTAGGACTGTAGGGAAAGTCCGAACTCCATGGGAGTCCCAGCAGGAGATGTGGGAGATCCATGCGGATTGGCACCCCACTCCCAAATGCCCTACCTGTGTGTTCATGTTTAACTGTTCATTATTTATGGTGCTGGGGATTGAACCCAGGGCCTGGTATATAAGGCAATGTGCCAGCGAAGGGTCTGAGAATGCAAGTTCAGAACACCTGTGGCAGATTGTACTGGGGCAGCAACCACAGCCCAGTGTTTACCGTTCAGCCATGTACAATATGAATTTCTTTTTTTACCTTTATGCAATTCCTGTTCCCTTGGATCCCATTTTTCACTGACAACTGGAAGTCTCTTAACAGCATGGCATACAGAATTGAATTAGCCTTTTATTAGTGTTTATATCTAAGCACTGTGTAATACACACACATACACACACAAAGGATATCGTGCATGGCTGAGGCTTGGATTCAATTCATCATTAAGGTGAAAATAGCCAATAACCTGAATAATTCTAGGAACCCATCTGTGGTCCTTTGTTAGACTCTGAAAATATTCGGATCACAAACCCTTCTGGTCCCTGCAGGACAAAAGACCTCCATGAACAAGTTAAGTGCAAGTGAATACTAGCGTCGTGCTGAACAGTAAACACAGGGGTAGGCAGTTGTTGGCATAATGTGATTTTAGGTGTATGAACTCACCCTAAATAATGTCTGTGCCACAGACCTGGTGTACAAAGTCATAATTCTCCCATTAGGGAGTACCTCCATTCCAGTCAGAGTGGGCATCCTCCACCCCTCATCCTTGCTGTGACCCCATTCAGCCAAACATATATTCCTCCTACGTAATTCATCACTCTGTCCCTTTATCTTCAATCTGACAGCACGACAGTTCAGGTCGCCACGGTCAGCTGCTGGGATGACTGAAGTTGACTCCTGACTTGTGTCAAGGGTGCCAGCCTTTAGATCTCAAAGCGACAAATCCAGTCTTTCTAAAAATATGAGTCTGATCATGATGATCCCCAGTTTAAAATTATCAGCCAAAGATGGGCACAGCGGTGCGTACATGCAATCCCAGCACTGGAAAGCAGAGGGTAGAAAGATAACTTTAACACAGGAACTCTGAGATCAGCCTGGGAAACCAGCTGAAGACTACTACGTCAGCTAGCTCTTCATAGCCCTCAGAATGAGCAGTTACTAGACCCTCATGGTCTGTAGCTGTTGACCACTCCAGGTCCCTCTCTAGCTACTGCTTCTCCATCAGCACACGCTCTCTTCTCAGCTTTGTGTCAGCTTTCCATTGCTGTAACATGTAGTAGATGAATTGCCTTAAAGAGAAGAAAGGCTTACTCATTATTTACTAACAATTTTGTCAGCTTTGGGCCATGGCTAATCAGCCTTCACCTGGGCCCCACAGTGATATGGAGTATGAAGGGGAATACGCCTCACTTTACGCCTTGAAGATCTCCAACTTTTCCTACATCACCAAGCTGGGTACCAAAGCTCTGATGCACGGGCATTTAGACTCTTGCAACAATTGTCCTTGCTCCCAAGCTGTTCTAGTATGCTTTCTGCTGCTGCAGGAAACACTATGACCAAAAGCAACTCAAGGATGAAAGGGTTTATTGCACCTTACACGTCCAGGCAACAATCCATCAGTGAGGGAGACAGGTAGGAAGCTGGAAGCAGGAACTGAAGCAGAGGTCACAAAGGAACACTGCCCACTGGCTTGCTCCCAGCCTCACCTTTCCAACCCAGGCTCACATACCTAAGGACGATACCACCCACAGAGGCCTGAGGCATCACACATCAACCATCAATCAAGAAAATACTCCACAGAGACACCCATAGACCAACTGATGAAGGTAATCCTTCAACTGAGTTTCCCTCTTCCCAAGTGTGCCAAGTGACAACCAAGATTAGTTACCACACAATTGTCTTTGCACCCATTGTCCCCTTCTAAGAACCTCTCCACTACACTTTTCCAGCAAACCCCCAAAATATGTTATTCTTACTTAGCACTTTCTTATTTTATTTTAATTTTCTGAGACAGGGTTTCCCTGTGTAGCTTTGGAGCCTGTCCTGGAACTAGCTCTCATAGATCATGCTGGACTTGAACGCACAAAGATCCACTTGCCTCTGCCTCCCGAGTGCTGGGATTAAAGGTGTGCACCACCACCTGGCAGCACTTTCTTATTATGAAGACTTCATTTACATATTTCATGAGTGCCAGAAATGTCACTTACTCACTACTGCATTTCTAAGACATAACACAATATCTGTCCATGTAGCACTCACTCAATAAATATTTGCTAAATAGATGAACAAATGGATTCCAGAAAATATCTTCTATTATCCTAGTAGTGTTGGTAACTCATGTTTGTAATTTTCCTTACTACAACCCCTTGGGGATATATTTGAGAGGGTTAAAGACAGGAAGGTAGAATTGTCTCTGGAGAACCCAGGGATTACTCAAAGGAAGTGACTAGTCAAAATAAAAAAGGATGGGGAGGGAGGAAAAACAGATACTATGAACAGAGGTGAGGAAGTGTTGACCAATCAAAGAAAATAGCAAGTACAACTTCATTTCATCCCTGAGACAGCCACATGAAACCAGATCCACGGTATGGTCGGGTCAATGAGATACTATTACTTGGGCCAGTGTCTGCATCCTAGGCTGGCCCAGTCAGCCTAGCATTCTCAGGCCTATGCCTTAGACTATAAAGAAACGGCAATAGATTGGATAGGCTCCACCCTGACAAATTTGAACTTGTCCAGACACTCGTGCCTATGACTAATTTTTACTTATCATAGACTTTCATAGGCGTATTAAAATTTCTGCTGCCCATACTTCATACATTCATTTCTTCCATGGTAGGAAATATACTTCTCTTTTATCTATGATCAGCAGAGAGAAAAGATAATACATAAAATTATCTTGTTTGTTTCTTCTATTACTGACCTCAATCAATCACTCAGTAATGTTTCTGGGCAAGGCAAAGACATCTTCTTTCAACCCTGTAATTAGAGACATTCTCCAAGGCTTAGCCCTGAACTCCTGGTGTTTTCCTCTGGATCCTTTCCTTGATAAACCAGTTCTATATCATGGCTCTCACTTTTAGGGTTGCATTCCATACCAAAGATGCCTAAGAGACACCCACTCTGACTTGATACAATTGCAGGCCCACATTTTGTATTGTCTCTAGAACATTTTTCCTTTGGCCGTTTCACCAAAAGCTCCAGCTCTACAAATCCAACTAACCTGTAGTCTTGCCTCCATTAAAAATATTTTTGAGAGGCTAGAGAGATGGTTCAGCAATTAAGAGTGAGTGCTCCCCCCCCCCAGACTGATAGCTGGGAATCCAGCATGGGACTGACTCAGACCGCCTGAATATGGGTCTCAGCTAGAAGGCCTGAGCAGTCTAAGGGACCTCAGACAGGGGAACCAGGATGTATTCCTGCACAAAAGGACCTTGCGGACACATCCCCCATGAAGGGGTACTCCCTTAACCTAGAGACAGGAGAGAAGTTCTAGTCCCTACTTCAAATGACTTGACAGAATTACATGACCCCACCTGGATATCATAGCCCTACATGTGGAATGGGGGTGGGGGGATGGGAGGGGAGGGTGGTCAGGGTGCATGTGAGGGGAGAGAGAGGATAAGAAGGAGGGAGAGGAAACTGGGATCAACCTGTAAAATTAATAATAATTAATTAATAATAAATTAACAATGTTGTTATTATTATTATTATTAAAAGAGTGAGTACTGCTTGTCCAGAGGACCTGAGTTTGGTTTCTAGCACCAGTGGTTCACAACTATCAACTGTAACTCCATTTCCAGGAGAGCCATTACTTGCTTTTGGCCTACAAAGCACTGCACTCATGCAAAAGTATAAAAAAGTATAAAAAGTATGAGCACACCACACACACAAATCTGAGCCATCTCTGGAAGATTATTACTTTTGTCAGTAACACCATCATTCTCCTGGATCCCACCAGAACACAACTAGAATTCACATCTCAAATATTCAGAGGCAATTAGCCCAATCCAAGCTCCAGGGAGAGAGTGGATTCGAGCTCAGAGCCAATTTATACAAGGCGTTCTTCACACTGGTGAGAATAGAAATGGGAATTAAAACTATGGCTGTTTGGGTGTAGTACAAATGTTAAAAACCTAGAGACAGATATTGGGCTTCAAGCTGAAGATCAGAAAAGCAAAGCAGCCAGCCCCTAGAGAGTTCTCATTTCTACCAAAGCTCAGACTGAACCTGTCCTCAATGTGGCTGCAGACAGCAATGCTCTCTACCAAAACTCAGTCTGCACTGAGCTCCTGCCTTCCGTTCCTCTCTAGTGCTGGGATTAAAGGTGTTTTACCCCAAGTGCTGGGACCAAAGGTGTGAGCTCTGTTTCTCTTTTAGACTGATTCACTCTCAAAGAGATCCTTCTGCATTTATCTCCTGAGTCTTGGGATTAAAGGTGGGTGCCACCACTGCCTGGCCTCTATGGCTGTGTCTAGCTTTGCATTCTGATCTCCAGACAAGCTTTATTAGATCATAAACAACATATCACCACATTTGGGAGTGAAGGTTTCTTCTTTCTCGTGTCTTTGGCAAGGAAGTGTGTGACTTGCCCACTTTATGTGTCATCCTAGCACATAAAGAGCCTTGGTCTCAGTAAGAAGCCAGTGCTAAGGGCACCCAGAAAATCATGATGTCATGACCGATGATGTCACTCCAGCCGCTAACTGTGCTGAGCCAGGAATCCAGGATACCTTTGATCTCCCAGGTGGGTGGAATAATGCATGCTCATTGTTTATACAAAAGTGAGGCCGAGACTCCTCTTATTAGCAACACAAATCTTTCTAACAGTTACATATGGCTGTGAAGTGAATGCTGTATAATGTCTGTGTTCCACGCACCATCCTAAGTAAACAAGATAGTCGTAATTCTCTACCCTTATAAAATTTATAACTTAAAAAGATTAATTTTGTGAGTCCAAATTTCCAAAACAAATACAACTTTTATATTATTTATCACATATTTCCTTGGATGGAGACTATTTCCCCTCTAGACAGTAATTAGTCAACTCCAGCCCCATGCAATCGATTAATCTTAATCAAAGCCCCAAAGCACCAAACTCATGAAATAAAAATCTCTATAGAGCCTTCTCTGATAATGTCATAGTTTTCAAGTTGTTTTTAAGCAAGAAACTTCAAAGTCAAAACACTATTCTCAAAGACTCAACACATAAAATAGACAGACCAGAGGGGTGAGGGCCATTTCATGTCACCTGACCTACACCACCCTGCACCAATCTGCTCCTAGGCACCCCACCCCTGAGGACCCACTTAGTTCTCTTGGTGTGTGTCTCTCATGCTTTCACAGGATTACATATGGCCTCGTCAGGGTAAAATTAAATGCTCCCACTTGCCATTCATTATCTGCCTGATTATCTGCCACCACTCTTGATTCAGTCCTGTCTTCCAACTATTTTCACACATTCCCAGGCTGTTCCTTGCCTCAGGATTGTTGAGTATCAACCTCTGCCTTCGCACACACACACACAAACACCAGACTTTTTGCACTACAACCAGCATTACCAATGGATCCCAGTCCAGTGTGCTGGTAGTTCCACAGTCCTTACCTATATAGCTTTTTCAGTCCATCACTACCACTCCAAGGATCCATGGTTGATAAAGACACATCTTTTGATCTCTTTGTTAGATACACCTCTCATTCTGTCTTTCTCTGATTCATGTCACTACTTATAAAACCTTTTCATGTATGTGATTCCTCAAGCTATAAATAAGGACAAGGCCCATATTTCCTCATTAGTCCCTCAAGTCCTAGCTCACTTATACAAACATATTAAGACATTATTTTATCATCTAGGCATGCTTACATGATCACGTTACATATCAAAGAGTAAAGCTACACTGTAGTTTGAGGAGCTCCAGTCTTGAGACAGAGGCCTGACACAGCCAGTAGCTGCTTTGTATTTTTCTTTCTTTCATCTTTGAACGCCACGGTTGTCCCAGTCTCCTGGAGACGGCTCTTAGAGACCTTTGCTTTATGGTGGGAGTGATGGCTTAAGTAAAGACGCTTGCTCTCAAGACAAAGGACCCAAGTTCAGTCCCTGGGGACCATGTGGTAAAGGAGAGAGCCAGCTCCTCCAGGCTGTCCTCTGACCACCACACAGACAACATTTGAAACGTGATTTGAAATGTTTTAATTAAAGGTACTTTTTAACAAACATACTTTCGCTTTAGCTGTACCAGATTCCATCCTAGGCCTGCCCCCAAATGCCTTTGCTCCTCAGTGGGCGATTCTGCCTGCTACAGTTTTTTCATACACCCTCGCTCCACTCCAGAGGGGACCTCTCCCCGGAGGACACTGCACACTCGCGATGCTCTTCGTAAGTAGCTTTCCTCTTGCCCGACGGAAGGAGTCGCCTGTGCTCTTACACTCCAGCATCAGTTTTATCAATGGTTTTACTTTGCCCACTGGAGATGACTATTTCTCCAGCAGGCTGAGCTGCTGCCATGAAAAGCTGCTGGTACTGGAACTGGCCAGCAGCTGGGGCTGGAGACACCAGGGACAGTCAGCAGCCAGAGTCACTGAGAGTGGGACAGCTGGTGGGGGCTGTAGCTGCAGCTACCCAGAAGTCCTGCAAGCTGCAGCTAGCTGCTGGCTGTGGCTGGCATGAGCAATGGGGATTGCTGCTAACACTGGGAGCTTGCAGCTGCCCACAGCACTGAAGGGGCTGCACTTTGCCCGCTCCCAACTGCTAGCTAGCCCGTGCTCATGATTGCTAGCCCGTGCTCATGACTGATTGCTAGCCCATGCTCGTGAATGCTAGATTGAGCCCAGTCAAGCGAGAGAACCCCACCCCCTCACCCCCTGCACCCCCCCACCCTCCCACCCCCACCCCCACCCCCCACCCCCACCCCCCATCCCCCCAACACCCCACCCCCCACTCCCTCACCCCCACCCCCTATCCCCCCCACACCCCACTCCCCCCCACACCCCACCCCCCCACCCCCCTCCAGCTAGCTTGTGGAAAGCAAGAAGCCTAAACTGCTCTCCCCTGGTACACTACAAGTTAGGCATGAGGCAATTTGCCTTTGAGATGTAGCCCCTTCTTGTAAGAAGAGGCTTGACTGGTTATTTCCAAGACTAATGTTTGTGTTTGCTGGTAAAGAAGTGCTCTTTACCAGTTGCCTGTGGGAATGAGGTTGACCCTCCATGTTCCTGGCCGTAGTTTGGGTCCCTGAACTTCCAGGCCATGACCATAGATCAGCCTAGCAGTGAACTACAACTGCACATTCTAATTCTAACAGGACATGTCCTTCTTTGTGTGACACCAACTCCATCAGAGGCTGGCACCCCCTCCTCTCCATCCTCCATATGGCTGTCCTCCGTTTGGACACCAGTCTCTGGCATAATCATCTTTAGGCAAGACATCAGGGTCAGTTTCTACCAGGAAATACTTAGAAAGTTACAGCTTGGGCAAAGAATGGTGTGGGCTCCCTGCCTTGTGCTATGTATCGAATGTGAGCTCTCAGCCACTGTTCCAGTGCCAACCATGCTTGCCTGCTGCCACGCTCCCCACCATGATGATGAAGGCTTCACCCTCTGAACTGTAAGTGACATCCTCACCCCTCAGCTAGGAAACTTCTCTTTACACCGGGAGACCATTTTGACTTCAGCCTATCAAAATGTGGGGTTGTGGAAGGCAATTCCCACACACAGAGCTACAGGACAACTCTGTGTCCATTCCCACAGACAGAACTGCAGAATGACTTCATGTCCAGTCTCCACGGGTTCAGAGAACACAGAGGAAGAGGAGGCAGGAAGACTTTAAAAGCCAGAGGGTCGAGGGGCTGGCTGTGAGACTGTTTTTTTCCAGTAATGTCGGAAGTCACACACATAGTCTCACCAAGGTGACTGCCCAAACATGAGTTGAATAAGGATGACACCAACAGACGTGTCAAAGTGGGTGGGATTCTTCCTTCAAACATACACAAAGGACCACAGGCAACTGAGGAAGGCCGAGAGTGGGAGAGATAGTCTTCCCAGGGAAGAGCACACCAATTGTTACCAGACACTAACTGGTCAGCCCTGAAAACACACATACATGAAACACTATACAGACGGAGCAGGTCATATTTAGGAATAGATATGTATTACATCTACATATATACATATAACAGCTATTAATGAAAAAAGAGACCATGAACTTGTAAAAGAGCAAGGAGATGTGTATGAGCAGGCTCAAAGGGAGGAAAGGGAAAGGGGAAATGATGTAATTATATTACAATCACAAGGCAGTTATGTTTTAAAAAGTAAGAGTGTTTGGAGCACCATCCTCAGAAAGGGAGCCTCCAGGTGTGGTGCAAAGCTAGTGCTCCATACATTTCTTGATCCCTTCTGAAAAGCTTTATAGTCTAATTGCATACCTCAACATAAAAGACAATAAAAAAATGTGTTAAAAATGAAGTATTCCATTTGCTCCTTTTTCTGCATGGCAGAAAATTGTGGAGGAAGGAGGCCTAGAGAAGAGGCAAACCACACAATGCATACGATTGCCATCTTTAAAGGCTTTCTGGGAGCCAGAGGCCTTGAGCACCATACAGCATTCCTTTAGCATTCATTTTATTTCCAAGAAGATAAGGGAAGAGTGTTTTATAACCTGCTGACATACAGCTAAAGCAAACTCAGCCTAGTGTCTGCTTCTCTGCAGCCAGGGACAAAAATCTCCAACCTGCTGGCCTGTTCCATTCACCTGTCCTAGAAACACACACACACACACACACACACACACACACACACACACACACCCTGCAGATGTCCATACTTTACAGCTCCATGTTTTCAGACATGTATGTATTATACATAGTTGTTTCGTGTTCCTTCTGCTGATTTCCTGGGTGTTTATTCTATGCTCTAATTTTATACTCTGCTTTTTCCACTTAACATTGTAACATTTTTGAACATAAGCAATCATATGAATAGTATCTTCAGTACTATTTCTAATTATAAGTAGACTTCAATACTATTTCTAATTATAAGTAGACGGGTCATTCTAGAATAGTTTTCTTTTGACAACAGTGATGAAAAGTTTGGACCCTGTGTGAGAAAAACTATTTCATTTCCATGTCACTTTAGGAAAGTTTCTTAAACTTTTCAACCTCTGTTTATTTATCTGTACAATGGAGACGATGATTCCTACGTCAAAGGATTGCTTGGGGATCAAGTGAGATCACACCCATGATGCCTCTATGATTTTATTACTGGTTATAACCTTTTATTAATAGCTACCCTTAACTACAAACTTTTCTCTGCCCGTCCAAATAGTGCTGCTCTACATTCCCAGTTAATCCGTGGCTTCGCAGAGATTAAAGGAGAATTTGAAAGAGTGAGAGGAGATAATGGATGGCAGAGAGTTTGGGAGCAGGAAGGCCGGGCCTAGCTCTGGGATGGCTCTGCCTGCCTTGGCTCTGGTCTTGCTAGGCGGAAGCAGTAGGGGTCCCCAGGCTGAAATTCCATTCCCAGGTAGCTCACAGGGCAGAGCTGGGCCCCACTGGGTGTGTGGGCTGTGTCCACCTGCTCCCACATAGAGCTTCATTCCACACTGCCTCCCACAGGATGACGGGAGCCACTGGGGGAGGGGCATGGAGGCAGCTGGGAGGGGAGGGTAGGGTTCCTTGTTCCTGAGACGCTCTCAGTTGTCTGAACTCCTCAACTTTTCACAGAAGGGCTGATCCCTACACAGAAATGTGAAACTGGTGTAAGTCAAATAAATCACAAGCAGGCACTCTGGGAAAGAATGGGCAGTAAAGGTTCAGCCTAGCCTGTCTCAAGAACTGATGTCACACAGGCTCTCTCCTTCCTTACTCCATTCTCCTGAACTCCCAAGAGGCCTTTGCTGCCCTCTAAGACTCTTGGGGCATCTCACATAGTTGAGCACTGGTGGGTCTTGAAACCCTGTGCGTGCTTTTCTAGGACATCATTCTCTCCTGGGCCAGCTCCGAATCCTCTGCAGGTTCCCGCTCCACCTCCTGGACCCCACTTCTCTGTGTTCCTATGAGCACACAGCAGCCTTCCCTAGAGGGCTGCCTGAGTCCTGTCCTCGGCTTGAACTCCCCTCTTTCCGCAATGGCCTGATCTCTTTCCATACGTTGAAATAGTATCTACGCCTACAGTGTGATCTTCAACTCAAGACTTTTCTCCCGAGACTCACTCTAATTTATTGGATGCCACAGATACAAAAGGTCCGCATGGGCATTTCTTCTGCAGTTTAACACATCCAGAACTTGGGAAATTGACCCCCTCTATCTGACCCCCAAAAGTGTCCCTTCATCGAGCATTTTTCTTAACAACTCTCAGCTGCACAAGTGAGAGCCAGAAGCCAGTCATCCTGAACTCTATCTCCCACATCTTCTCTATCTAATTTATAGCAAATACCTCTTGGTTCCTCCTCTGTCCAACTGCCTGCTGCTGGAGTCTCTGTCTAGACAGGTCCTGCTGCCCTTGAGATCCAAATAAGTACACAGAGACCTTAATTATTAAGCTGTTAGCCAATGGCTAGGGCTTCTTACTGGCTAGCTCACTCTTAATTATTAACCCATAACTACTCATCTATGTATTTCTCCTTACTGGAGAACGCCTGGCTCATCCTGTCTTCCCAGTCTTGTCATGGCACCTCTCTGCCTACCTTTCCCAGAATTTTCCTTGTCTCTTAGCCCCGCCTATCTTCCTGCCTCTACTGGCCAAACAGTGTTTAATTCATCAACCAATAAGAGAAGCACATACAGAAAGACATCCCCCATCAGTTGCTCCCATCTTCCTCTAGTCATCATTGGGACAACTTCACATCACAGAAATCAGGAAGCATTTAAAACACAATACTTGGTGTCATGTTTTAACTCTGCACAAAATACACTTTCACAGACACCCACTGAATGGAGCAGCTAAGTTTTGGGGCAGTATGCAATAAATGCTACATATATAATTGAAATTAGACCTCACAACCCTGCAATTATCAACTTATTTTACCTGCTGCTTGAGGAGATAGAGTGATTTGCCCAAACCGACAGAACTGTAACAGATAAATTAGAATCTGAGTCAATTTGAGGCTGGAGCGATGGCTCAGTAGTTAGGGTTGCTTACTACTCTTAAAAAAAAAAAAAAAGACAGGTGTTTGGTTTCCAGAACCCAGCTCCAGGGGGTCAGAATCTGATGGCCTCTTCTGTCCTCTGTGGGCACCGACACTCATGTGGGAATAAACATGCAGAGATGCACACATGTACACCTAAAAATAAATCTTTTAAAAGCATTTGGTAAAGGATTTGAGTGAGCCAGGAAGTGGTGGCACATGCCTTTAATCCCAACACTTGGGAGGCAGAGTCAGGTGGATCTCTGTGAGTTTGAGGTCAGCCTGGTCTACAGAGTGAGTTCCAGGACAGTCAAAGCTACACAGAGAAATCCTGTCTTGAAAAATAAAATTTAAAATAAATAAATAAATAAATAATAAATAAATAAATAAATAAATAAAAAGAATTTGAGTGAATCTGCAAAACCCAAGGCATTTCTATCACCACTGTCCACTTTTTCCTGCAGAGGAGATACCTACCAGTCCCCTCTGTTCCCTTCCCCAGGACAATTTCCTTCAGCATCTCTGCAGTTCACTGTGTCCTGGACAGCCTTGTCTTCTCACAGGGCCTCTAATACCCTCCACTGCTGCCTTTATGCCCCGGGGTTTTATATGTTTTCCTCTGTTTGTTTGTTCTTGGCCCTTGTCTGTAACACTTCCCCCTCCTCACCTTACAGCTCGGATATTGCTTTCCTGTCCAAGAGAACGTCCCCTAACTTCTGACTTAAATTATTTTGTGACATTGTTGTGTTCTGCACTTCCCTTTCTAGCTCTTACACAAAAGTAGTGTGTGTGATTTTTCAATGTGTAGCTTTTCCAGAACTCTAAGCTCTGGGAAAGCACACACCATGATGACTTATTCTATCCCTTATCTTCCCAGCCTGGCACAGCAGTAGGTACCTAATTAACATGAGTTAAGCATGGCTAGGTTGCAGCTCGGTGCTTAGCATGCACTTAGCATGCGCTTAGCATGTAGTTAGCATATGTGACACTTTGGGTTCAGTACCCAGAACCAAAACCCAAGGGAACGAAAAGCCCATTCGTTAAATAAATAAATAAATGTATTTGCTTACTTTGCATGTTGTTATGAAAACAACTATGTCCTCCAGTAGATAACAGTTAACAAATCATGACTTTGAAATAAACAAATATGAGAATGTTCTACTATACTAAGTAATCAAGTAAACTGGAAAAAGAAGATATGAAATGGCCTGTTTTGGTATCCAAATTTTAAAAAGTAACAGCTACAGGAGAACAATAGCACCACTGGAGGGGAAAAAAAAAAACGATAATGTTCCAGGGGTGAAGTGTGTGTGTGTGTGCATCAGATGTCTTTGGTAATCTCTTCTCCACTTTATTTTTTTAATACTTTATTTAGCTTTATTTTATGTGCATTGGTATAAGGATGCCAGATCTCCTGGAATTAGAGTTGTAGACAGGCGTGAGCTGTGGTATGGGTGCTGGGAATTGAACCTGGGTCCTCAGGAAGAGCAGTCAGTGCTCTTAACCACTGAGCCATCTCTCTGGCCCCTCCGCTTTATTTTTGAGACAGGATCTCACAGAACTAGAGCCAAACAGACTTGGCTACAATGGCTGCCCATCATGCCCAGGGATGTGCTTGTCCCCGCCTCTCCAGCACTGGGATTATAGGCACATATAGCACATGAGTGTGGGATCCAAATACAGCACCTCACACTTCAAGGCAAGCAGTGTAACCCACTGAACCGTCTCTAACCCAGAGGAATTTCTTATATTCCAAAAAGCAAACAGAGCTTTCTTTTTAAAACGTGTTGATTTAAGCCTCTTTTATATCCACGCGTTGAAAGTGCTTTGCAAATTACATCAAAATCAGAAAAGTGTGCCCAGTAGAATTCTCTCCTTCTTCTTAAACATTCCTTAGCCAGAAACAGGAGAAAAAAAAAAAAAATTAAAGTTCCCTACCCTACCCTGGAGAAGAGAAGCGGTTGTTTGTTTTCATGAAGTTAATCCAGTGTGTAAAGCTATGAGGCAAACCCTTCCTCTTCGATGGAGTTGCATACTCTTCAAAGAAAATTCCCTGCAGAGTCATAACCAGAATTGTTGACTCAACACCCACACTTGCTGTGCAAGACTCCTGGCTTTCTTCCAGCCTCTTTGGGACAAGGTATCCACATGCTCCTGACCATGGCTGAGAAGATGCCACGTAAGGAAGGATGTTTTCACACGGGCATTTGGGTTCAAACCATTTGCCCCACATTTTCTCACTCACTCAGGCATTAAACTAAACCCCCTTTCCACACCTCCGTGTGACCAAACCCAAGGGAAAGAATCCTCCACACCAGGGAAAAATGAACCTCTCTGCTTGGGAACAAAGCATCCACAAGACAGTTCCAAGGCAAGGGAAGGGTTTTATCACCCACAGGTTGAAGCTTGAGGGTCTCTCTCTCCAGACAGACCTTGGGGCTCTGCAGAAGCTCAGGGATGGGAGTAAGGCTTGGGTGGAAAAGCACTTACAGCATACTCAAGGCCCTGGGTTTGATTCCCCAGTACACTACCACTGGGAACAAAAGTGAATTCATCAGGCTGAAACTGCCTTGACATTCCGTTTCTTCATTTTCTAACTACCCACATGTCTTCATGACAAATCAATAAATTAAGGTTAAAATCATTTGCCTTGGCGCACACAGGCAAACACACACGTACAGACAACTAAAGTACAAAATAAGATTCATGGGTTTGGCTGTGTCTAAGAACACTCGTATACACACACACACACACACACACACACACACACACACACACACACACACCTATTCACAAAGAAGATTCAAATTATCTTGCCTTTTTGTTCACACAGGCCCAAGTTGCTCAACGTGAGGTTTCATGTTGCGGCTATTGACGTGTTAATTATGTCGGGTTGTATTTCACCCTTTCAAAGTGTCCTCATGGCTCTTTAAGCAGAGTGAGTTTCTAACTGTGGGTCCTCCAAACAGGTGGTGGAACCAGAACTGTATGCTTGGGGGCATTGAAGAGCTAAAGGTGCCAACAGGCTGAGTAAGAGCCTTAAAGACCTATAAGACAAGGGGGACAGGGCACGGGGGGGGGGGCAAGGGGGCTGGGGGGTCAGGGGACAGGAGGATGGGGGGCACCGAGGAGGGGGGCAGGAGACAGACAGACACAGTGAAGCGTTTCTGAAGATTCAGTATAGTCACATTTGTGAGTTCTATGTAGCGAAATGCCAAATTCCTGACTTTGGACTCCAGTTTTAAAATATGCGTGACAACGCTCTCTGATCTTTGAGCTTCCCTCAGAAATGGAGAAATGTCCACCTCCAAGGACAGGGTGATACATGCACGCACGCACGCATGAATGACATACTGGGTAAAGTGACTGCTTTAGTACCTTGTATTCGTGAAGGGCTGTTCAAATGTTAACTATTTTATCACCTAAGGAAGTTTTGTAAAATGCAAAAAAAAAAAAAAAAAAAAAAAAAAAGATTAATGTTGGTTTGTGTGTGTGTGTGTCATTTAAAAATATAAGTCTTGTAAAAATTGTTCATGAGTGCGGCTTTTCCATCACTCTGTCTGTTATACCAGACAGCCACAGAGAAGGAACACCCACCTGCCAATATCAATCTAGCTCTTTTCCACAGAGCAGCTACCCACACCCCTAACATGCCCATATGGCCATCCCACACCCGTTTATCTGTCCCCCTACCTTTGGACAGCTTTTTCAGAGCCATGCAAAGTAAAGTGACTTTAGAGACCTTAGCGGTGTGTTCGTGTTCGTATCAGTGGCTGCACAAGGCTTCCTCAGGGTCTGAAATGATGTGACATCAATAAGCTTGTAAAAAAGCTCAAGAGCAGAAGTTTCTTCAAAATACAGGGTGTGGGGCTGATGGGGGATGTCCTTCTGCACATATGTTTCTCTTATTGGTTGAGGAGTAAAACACTATTCGGCCAATGAGACAGGAAGATAGGCAGGTGTAGGAGACCAGGAGAATTCTGGGAAAAGTAGGCAGAACCCACTGATTTTCCTGCCTCTGTCTCCTGAGCGCTGGGATTGAAGACTTGTGCCACCACACCACTGGACTCGCTGTGACATTTTCAGAAAGGATGACAGTGTAGCTGCTGTTCCAGGAGCAGGGCTCAGGCAGGGTCCCCGCCTGGTACATAGAATGTCTGTGTCCTACCTAATTGCTGTCTTGACATTCTTACCCACCGTGGGGTGGTATTGGGGAGTGGAGGCCTTTAGGAGACGGTTCGGTCCTGAGAATAAAGCCTTTATGAATGTGGTTAATTCCTTTTTAAAAGGAACCCTGTTGTGTGACAGAACTTCCTGGCGAGATGCAATGCACATGTCTCCTGGCCCCAGTCCGGGAGCTGACGACAGACCAAAGTTCAGATATCACCAAAGTAAGCCTTGGTTAATCAATAAATTGTATTGGGGTTACTTGTAGGAGTGTGGGTGAGGGTTACTTACAGGAGCAGAAATGACTCAAAAATGACTCAAATGACAGCTGCATCACCAAAGCCCACCCCAGCATGGGTGACAGCTCACAAAAGCTGGGAACCTGGAGCCCACTGCACATCTGCAGGCAGCTCAGCAGGTGGCAGTGTCCTTCCCAGGTGACTCGGTTGGCCTCCACCTCATCCAGGCAGCTTGGCGTGTTTCTGCCTCTCCCAGGCTCACAGGCTCTCTGAGAGGGACTTATCTTTTCTTGCTGACTCTGGCACTCTAGTGATTCTGGTCAGTTTCAGGAACTTCCTGGAGCTGCTTGGAGTTGCGTGAAGGATAAACGGTTTTGGGCTCAGGAACGGTTACGCGATAGGACCCAACAAGTTCCTTTCCCTGTTCTAGCCATATCAGGAAGTGGTTCCTTAAAAGGCACTGAATTTATTAATCTTTTGGTTTGGGGTTGCAGGCTTCTACAACCGAGAGACATATTTTTTTTTCACATTAGTTTATTTGTGTTTGTGGGATGGGTGCCTGGGTGTGCGTTTCCATTGGTCCTTGAGGAGGCTCCACCCTGTGAGTTCTGAGAATCAAAAGCAGAACATCGAGCTTGGCAGCAAGTGTCTTTACCCACTGGGCCATCTTGCCGGCCTAAGAAAACACTCTTTTATTGTGTATATATGCATCTGTCAACTTGAAGAAACCTCTCCTACCTTGTTCTGGATCTAATGAAGCCTTGCCAGACACCAGGAATGGAGCCCAAGGTGTCTTATCCTTGGGTCTGATGACTCAGGGACCATCTTTAGGAGTGTGTAGGTCTGAGAGCTCAGTGAGCATCTGTAGGGGTGTGCAGGTCTGAGGGCTCAGTGAGCATCAGTAGGGGTGGGTAGGTCTGAGAGCTAAGTGAGCATCTGTAGGGGTGTGCAGGTCTGGGAGCTCAGTGAGCATCTGTAGGGGTGTGCAGGTCTGAGGGCTAGGTGAGCATCTGTAGGGGTGTGCAGGTCTGAGGGCTAGGTGAGCATCTGTAGGGGTGTGCAGGTCTGAGGGCTAAGTGAGCATCTGTAGGGGTGTGCAGGTCTGGGAGCTCAGTGAGCATCTGTAGGGGTGTGTAGGTCTGAGGGCTAGGTGAGCATCTGTAGGGGTGTGTAGGTCTGGGAGCTCAGTGAGCATCAGTAGGGGTGTGTAGGTCTGGGAGCTCAGTGAGCATCAGTAGGGGTGTGCAGGTCTGGGAGCTCAGTGAGCATCAGTAGGGGTGTGCAGGTCTGGGAGCTCAGTGAGCATCAGTAGGGGTGTGCAGGTCTGGGAGCTCAGTGAGCATCAGTAGGGGTGTGCAGGTCTGAGGGCTAGGTGAGCATCTATAGGCGTGTGAGATCTGAGGGCTTGGTGGACAGCTGTAGGGTTGTAGAGGGAGAAGGAAGGCTCAAGGCCTCTTCTAGCCTCCTTTCTCACTGTGCAACCCTGAGCAGAGGAATCACCAACTGCTAATGTTAAATGTTGTGGCCTTTTCTGTGTTCAGTCTTACATGCATTAACTCATTTAATCTCCAAGAAGGAGGATAACAATGCCCAGAAAGTGTGTATTAAATAAATGTTAAAAAAAATAATAATTTTTAAAATTTAAATCAGACCAATGATTCTCTGGGGAGACTGAGTAGGACGGCACTTCAGAGATTTTCCCTGGGTCACGAAAATAACTATTGTGATGGGGTGGGAGTTGCATGCATGACTGATATAGCCATTTGCCACACTTGTATGGTGAAGGGCTGTACGTGTAAATTACCTTTAAAAGTGTAAGACCGGGTGGGGAGTTGCTGGGTATGTAAACTGCAAGCCCAAGGACTTTGGTTCAGTTCCCCGGCACCCACATCAAAGTGGGGAGCAGCAGCCTGTGTCTGTGCGCACAGCACTGGAGGCGGACTTGGGAGAACCCCGGAAGCTCACTGGCCCACTAGTCTAGCCTAACCCGGAAGCTCCCAGTTCATCGAGGGCTTTGTTTCCAAAAGAGCATAGTGGAGAGCCAGTGGGGAAAGAAAGAGCCCCTCCATGACCCTCTGACCTGCACACCTGCCGGCACTGGTGACCGTCCCTTCGCAGACATGCACACAGGCTTATAACACATGCGCAAAATACATTTAAATAGATGAAAAACAAACCTTACCTTATTAAAAAAAAAAAAAAAACTCCACAAGAAAAATAATAATGAAGTTGAGCAGAGAGGTGGGTGTATCTATGTTCTATTTGCTTTGAATAGAATTTTTCCACATAAATAAAAACAAGCAAAGTTTTTATTCAAAACAAAGGAAGGTGGTCTTGGAGGAGTGAGGCGCCATGAGGCTTGAGGCCCACATAGGGAGCAGCCGTGTGGGAACAGACTAGAATGCCTGAGGGAGAGAGCCCATTCTTTCCTTCACGTTGCTTGTCAAGTATAATCCTATATAATTTTTACTCCTTCTACTTCCTCTCTCTCTCTCTCTCTCTCTCTCTCTCTCTCTCTCTCTCTCTCTCTCTCTTTCTCTCCCTCCTTTCCAATTGAATTTGAGTTTCCCCCATTGAATGTTCTAACTGTAACAGCAAGCTAACACTTCTATGTCTTTGCACAGATCACTATCTTAATAGTTACCATTCCAAGAGAAGGAGAATTAGAAGGTTTAAAAAAAAAAAAAACAAAACTATTTAAATATGTCCCAGGCAAGCTCTACTCATACCCAGCAAGTAAGTTCAGAGAGAGACCCACAAACCCAAGCGAAAATTGCTTAAGAAATTTCCACAGGCAGATTGTTGTGTTCCCAGAAATGGCTCTCATCAAACAAAAAAAAAAAAAAAAGGGGGGGGGGGAGGTTGGGAAGGTAGGGTGGTGAATAGCCTTCATGTGGAGATGGATTTCTCCACCATGGCCTGGGTTGTCAGAAAAAAGCCTGCAAACTCATGGAAATTAGCAGTAATGAGACATAAACAGTCAAACCTCAAAATAACATCTCTGGCCTTTAGAATCAACACAGCTCTCCTGTCAGCCTGCACCTGGCCTGTCCGGCTGGATCTGGAAGCCAGTGGGGTTTTAGGCCCCTTTTAACAGCTGCCAAGAGTACATTACTCATGGCTGGGATGCTGGCCTTTTAAGTTGCCACAAGTGGCCCAGCCGTTGTTGGGGCCTGGTGGAGTCCATTGACGGCTTTTTCTCAGAGTTGAGACTTAGCTGTCTGATTTTTCCAGAAGCTCCAGTGTGTCCAAATGTTACCCATGTATGCTGGGCAATAGCTCCAGGCTCCTGTGCTGGCCCCCAGCCACACTCACTGCCTAGCCACGAACCCTGGTCCACAGAGAAACATAGCCAGAGACCGAAGTTAGGCCAACAGAGGATTATGGCTTCAGCCTGGTAAATTGTGGTCTGTCTTGTCAGTGCCTGGGTTCTCAGCACAGTGGAAGAGCTGGGTGGTACCAGTTGAAAATGAAAATCAGCTTCTAAAGCCAATCTCTAGAACTGCAAATAAACTTAATTGTAACACCCATGTTTAAAAATGTGACCTTGAAACATATCAGCAAGTTAGTTGGTTGAAACATATTGGCAAGTCAGTTGGTTAGTGAGTTGTTTTGACACATGAATAAGGTATTTTTAAATCCCTATGTCTAGTTGACAATCTGCAGGTTAGCCTGCCATGATTGGATTTGGGGTTCAATCCTAGTGGATCATTAAAATTGGATAGTTATAGCAAATCACAGTGTCTTGATATAATTATTTTTTATTGCCCTGTGTTTGCTTCCCTTTTAGATCCTAAGTGTCTTAGAAGCAGGGGCTATGTCTGCCTTATTAACTATGCCTTCAGAGCATAGCCCAAAGAAAGCTCTCAAGTAAATAATTCCTGAATGAATGAATAGGTCTGGCCTTCAAGTTGCTATAGGCCACGAGGACCTCCTGGAATTTCATACTGCATGGGACTGTTAGCTGGGGTCTGAGTCATTTCCAGCTGCTTTCACCTTTCTCCTTATGACAGAAGTTAGAATGCTTCCCTGTAAGGACTAGGCATGGGACCAGTGTAGAGCACCTGCCCAGCTTGCACGAAGGGTTCCATGACAGACAGGTGTGGTCACGTGGCACTGCGAGGTGGACTGCTGAGGAACATCTGGAAAGGATATCTTGTTTCCTGACTTTAAAAAAAAAAAAAATGTATATTTTTTTCCAGATAAAACAATAGAAGCACTAGAGTTTCCCCTCCGCATTTTTCGTTGCTGTGAACATAAAGTCAAAGGCAGACACTGTGACCCGCATCTTACAACCATGAGTGGCAAGCACGGGGTAGGAGATGCAAGGCCCAATGACTGGAGCACAGAAACATAAAGTAATCTGCCTCCTCGTGCTTCACTGAATGTATCTCTGGAACCAATTACCTCCAGCCTTCTGCTTCAGTAAGATATATAAATATCTGTGAGGTTTGCGTCATAGTCGGTTTCACTTGATTCTCCGTTACTTGCCTTAAAATACTTCCTAACTGGTGTCTTTTCTGACTTCCCCAGTCCACAGATAGGACAGAGATTGTTTTCTTTTGTTGTGTTGTTTTTTTGTTTTGTTTTGTTTTGTTTTAATGGGTTACTCCCAAGCGCTTAGCTTAGGATACGGTAACTACCCAATTCACGAACAAACGAACCAAGAGATGACCAACAAGTGTCACAGCAGGTCGCTTGGGGGCTGTTATTTTGTGTAAGCTCTCCTGGCTGCTGAGCGAGGGCTGTCGGGATTTATTCAGTCGAATGCTCTTGAACCATCATATTTATGAGATGTTGGTTTCAAGTAATTGTAATTCTTGGTTCTTGCTCTTTGATGTATATAAAGTATGGTTTATCAAAGTACAAGCTGTTTGCTTGTCTTCCTAATATACACAGTATACACATATTTGTTCTGGGAGCTTGACGAAAAGGAATTGTCCTTCTAAGTTTCTCTATTATGTTTATTAGCGGACCCTTTCTATGAAATATGGAAACTATTTCTCCTCTTTGAAATTAGGTGAAATTGGTTCCGCCGAGGATTGTCAAGCTCAACTGTTTGCTGACATCATTTCATTTAGAGGCTAGGATACATACCATCCATGGGCTTTCAAAATGTTTGATGTTTGGGACTCCTAAATTAAAAAAAAATGTGGGGCCCTGATCAAATGGAAAGGTTTTAAATATATCTAATGCAAATTGTAATGAAGCAGAATGCATACTAGCTTGCAGTCAATGACCCATGTTAGAAGCGGGTCTGACATAACAAAGGGAATAGCAATAATGCAAATATTATGCTAATAAGTTTGGGGATTGCATTTGTGGGAATTATAATAGGATTTCTGTTTTCCTTTCATGCTGTTCTTCATCAGAGCTCAAGTGAAACAAGAGCAATGCGTTTTCCATCAACAGGTGGCCACCCTTACCCTGCTTGCTTCTCACAGCAGGGCTTGATTGCAATAGAGAGCAGAAGCCCTGATAGCTGGCAAAGATGAATGCGATATTCTTCAAAGCAAACCAAAATGACATCCTCACATAAGAACCATGATCAAAAAAAAAAAAAAAAAAAAAAAATCTCAAAAACAAACCAGCCAACAAACCAAGACCCTAGTCATAGTCATACAAAGGGATTGGGGATGGGGGAATGCCACACCATGTCCTTTAAGCAAAGATGGATGGGTCCTTCCTAAGATAGTACATCCTATAGGCCCACAGTGGGAACATGAATTACTATGGAGCCTGAGACCCATGAATAAGATGAATTATTCTATAGTCATTCAAAAAAGTTGAAGCTATGCATGAGGCATGTGCTGATGAGTTCTAGGCCAACCTGGCTACATAGCAAGATCCTGTCTCAAATAAATAAAAAAAAGTAAATAATTGAAACCTAGGGAATCAGCCAAGTCAAGACAAAGTACACATGAATAAAGTTAAGTCAAAAAAGCAGAACATAAAACTTGAAAAACGTACGTGTGTGTGTGTGTGTGTGTGTGTGTGTGTGTGTGTGTGTGTGTGTGTGTTGACAGAGGTAGGAGAGAATTTGGAAGCACATCAACTGTTTTATGTTAAGCCAGGCAGTTCTTTTTATTTTTCCCCCTGTGGAAGTTGTTTAAATTCATGATATAAGAAAAAAGAAACGTTCCCACACTGGAGGAGTTGTCAGGCCTTCCTAAGGTACTCAAAGAGGCTTGACATCCATAACAAGAAAGCCAGGGCTTGGGAGACAACTCAATGAATAAAACGCTTATCACACAAGTACGAAGCCCCAAGTTTGGATCCCGGTACCCATGTGACATCCAAGGATATGGAGGGAGTCTCATTGCCTATAACCCCAGCACTGGAGGGACGGGTGGGATGTGGGGACCAGAAGCCCACTGGCCAGCCAGTTAAGCTGAAACATCACTTTCCCAGGTCAGTGAGAGACTCTGTCTCAGCAAAAATAAAATGGGCTCCATAAATGGAAACACTCATCTGTGTCTGTTTTCTGGCCTCTGGCCACCACATGTATAGGCAATGCCACATCACCCCCATACACACACACACACACACACACACACACACACACACACACACACACACACACACACACAAGGGAGGGGTGGGGAGCAGCTTGAAGACAGGAACTTGGCCTCTGTAGATCTTGTGACCATCTTGCTTCCCTCTGTGACCTCCCCATCCCGTTCTTCAGATTGTGGCGTAGGCAGCAGAAAGAACCGTTGCCTATTTAATACGTTTGTGAACAAAGGCTTGTCGCTCCCCTTGTCAATAAATAAACATTATCTGCTTCTGTTTCTCAGCTCGATTGACTTTCTGCTCATATCAAGGCCTTGTGTACACTGGAAGAAGAGACGGCAATGCTGTACTAGCCGGGCAGCCCTGCTTAGAGCATGGAGTCACAACAGTTTACCCCCGAGATCCTTTCTTCTTCTTTTTTTAATGCTCATTTCTCCCTCTTTTAAAGGTCCAGATGGCTTGTGAAGCTGTTGCTTTCATCTTACATCAACCTATTAAGTACTAATGGATCTATTTCTAGCAGTCTTTAAGTTTAAAAGAAAATGAAATAAAACAACAATTTGAAAAAAAGAAATGAGAGAGATCATAGGCTAAGGAATCGACAGAAGTATGGACATGAAGGTAGGGTTTGACATTAAGCTACACCACATAGGCACTGGTCTTTGTTTAAAAAAAAATCCAGAACTAAGGAACAGAGAGTTAAATTTACTGGGCCAAGGTCAAAGAGCTGAAGAGTAGGATGATGGAGATTAGAAGGTACACCTGCAGACAGTGCACTAGAAGGCTGTGAGTTCAAGGAGCATGATCTTTCCCGCACTGTCTGGGCAGCACACACAGAAAATGTCACAGGATTGTGACAGGGTAGCACCAATCAGGAAGAGGAGGAGGAAAACATCTTCTGGTTTTAACGTGACAAGGGACAAAGGAGAGAGGATCGGGATAGGAAGTATTCACTACAGTTATTCAGTATTGGGTTCATTTGGGAAGAGTTCTGCAAAGGAAATGCTACCACTGGAGCCCAGGCTCTCCCCAAGGAAGCCATGAGGAGGTCTGATTGCTTGGATTGATCAGTGTTCCGATTCCCATCTGCTCCCCATCAGGCTCCAATGGCTGGCCTTCTCTCTTCTCTATGCTACAGCCTCTTGGGGCTGTCCTGACAACTCCTAAAGCAACTTTTGAACCCTACTTTGGCTTAGGAATCCTAGACTTTCTGCCAACATTGATGACAATTTCTTTCATTTTGTTTTTACTCAAGGTTGACCTCATGCTTGTTGTAGTGGAGAATGAATGAGCTTAAAGGGTCCTCCTGTCTCTACCTCCCCAGTGCTGGGATTGCAGGCGTGTGCCACCACACCTACAGTCCTGGGGATCAAACCCAGGCCTTCATACATACAGGGCCCACTGAGCTACATGCCCAGCTGATAACGGAAACAACTTCAGATGCAAAGTTTTAAAATAAAGCATCCAGACCTCCAGTGTCAGGAAAATATGGTTACAGAGGCATGAATGAGAATTTATGGGGAGCTGAACATGTGGTTAGTACACACCTGTAACCCCAGCTCTTGGTTCACTGAGACAAAGGGAGCATTAATTTGAGGCCACCTCCACAAGATATTGAGACCCTATCCCAAAGCCAAAGCGAAATAAACACTAAGAGGAAACGGCTTCCCTACTGAAAGCACCACTGATTTAAGTGAGTGGCCTAGGCTGTGAGGCAAAATACTGAGACAAACACTACAGTCGATAGTAGACAAGGCAGCCCCAGAGCCTTCTGTCAAGACCACAAACTCGGGGCCAGTGAGGCATTCAGCCAGTAAGGGTGGTAAAGGTGCTTGCCTTGGAAGTCTGGTGACCTGAGTTCATGTAGAGGACACACACACACACACACACACACACACACACACACACACACACACACACACACACAGGGGTCGGGGGTGGGGGTGGAGAATGAGAGAGAAACAAATTTTTTAAAGAAGAATACAATCTCATTCAAATACATCTAATTGTAAAGATTTTTTTTCCAGCCTCTTTCCAACTGAGATTTCTATTGTTCTTGGCCCAGAGACCACTTCTTGGTCCCCCTGATGCCTGTTGAAAGTGCAAGCTCAGTTTAATCTTTGAATCAGCTCCGGAAGATGGAGTTACCATCCCTGGAAAAAGTGCAGGGAGCCTAGTGCAGCTGCAACGCTAAGAAGGAAATGTGACTGGCTGGAAGGTAGGGGATTAAGAGAGCCTTGCGTGCCCTAGTGAGTAGCAAGATTCCATAAATCACAGGCTAACCTTTGCTCTGCTCAAATTAAAACATACACTGCCATAGCCTCCCCCTAATCAAGACTCGTCATCTTCAACATCATCAGGATGGAAGACACAGATGCCAAAGACCGGCCACAGGGAAAGCAAAGGAGGAATTGAATAATCTTGGTGATAGCAACCGACCCCTAGTTTGATAGGAACCAGAATGAGCATGCAGAAGGGTAAGCATTGTTGGGAAGGGGCCCGCCAGCTCCACTGTGTGCCTGACCATAGAACCCTGATAAGCTCTGGGGGCGGGGGGGGGGGGGCTGCTAGGGAGAGAGAGGGAGGAGGGGAGAGAGAGAGGGAGAGCAGCTGGGACTCGGCAGGCTGCCTGCCTTGCCTTTCTTGATACTTATTCCTAGATCACATTTGCAGCTGCTTTTATCTGCTCTTTAGAAGTTCTTGCATTTGGGAACTCGTTTACAGTAAAATAAAAACCCACTTGCTGACATGGAAATGTAATTTATTAGTCCAG
Organism: Cricetiscus sungorus; assembly: GCA_030556225.1. Taxonomy (NCBI): domain Eukaryota; kingdom Metazoa; phylum Chordata; class Mammalia; order Rodentia; family Cricetidae; genus Cricetiscus; species Cricetiscus sungorus. The sequence continues at coordinate 30,112,567 of JANBXA010000366.1, read as the reverse complement.
CTAGAAAACCAGTTATCTCTTAATACATATATATGGAATCTGGAACTTCCCACTCTGTTCAAGATGGCCATTTAGAGAGACTCTAATTTATCATACCCAATGTTTTTCTGAGTCTGAAAATGGTGTTCACTTCAAGAGAAAGTAGATGTATATTTCCCCATACTATGCATGGAAGAATGACCAACAGAGAATAAGGCAAATACAGCTGGACGAACAAGGCTGGAGGGAGATGAAGCATAGATTGGCCTTGTTTAAGTGGGGCCAACAGATATGCATTCCTCTAGCAAAGGAGAACATTAGAGCAAGACAGGGATAATGTGATGAAGAAACAGACCCCAGAATAGCTAAGGTACAGTGTCTTTGGACACAGTAAGCATGGGCGTAGGTTGCCATCAACTGCTCCTAACCAGGAGGCAAGGCAATGTCCTGGAAGTTTCCACCTCAAGGCTGTGCAAGAGCTGTAGCCACACAAAATAAAGTCTGTGGCATCACAGGCATCTGCAGAGCCAGGAGTTCTAGGCTGATGTCTCGGTTTGCTGTGCCCTGGTTTGCTGTGAAAAACACTAACCAAAACAACTTGGAGAGAGAATTTATTTGGCTTCCACATCAGTAAGGAAAGCCAAGGCAGGAACTCACAGCACTGACCTAGATGCTAAATCTGAAGCAGAGACCGTGGAAGAGCATTGTTTACCGGCTTGCAGCACACACACACACACACACACACACACACACACACACACACACACACACACACACACACACACACAGAGTCCAGGCCACTGGTCCAGAAATTTCAACATCCACAGCGGGCTGTACTACCTTTCTCTGATCAGTCAGCAATCAAGAAAATACCCCTCAGACATTTTCCCAGACCAGTGTGGTGGAGGTAATCTTCAGGTGAGGGTCTCTTCCCTCAGGTGACTCCAGTTTGTGTCAAATTGACAAAAACAAAAACAAAACAAAAAACTAACTGGTAAAGCAAGATACTTCAGCAGATTTGGAAGTGGGATTAAGATGTGTCGAGGGTGTCAGCCTGAAAGCATAAGGGTGAGGGAGGTACCTCTACTTTAAGCCTTGTTGTATGACCTTTTCTGGTGAGGTATAAAGAAAAATCTATTAATCTCAGATAGGCTAAATCAGACCAAAGACATTACTTCACTCAAGTCCAGCTTGGTGATGCTTTATAGAAACATGGGTGAAGGGACCTTACAGGACCGTGGCACCTTGATTTGCTTTTCATAGCTGTGATAAATCCCACGATCAAAGCACCTAGGGGATTTTTCTGGGTTACATATCCCCGTCACATGTCACTGAGGGAAGCCAAGGCAGGAACTTTAGCAGAGACCTTGGAAGGTCACTGCTTATTGTGTTGATCGCTCATGGTTTGCTCAGTCCGATTGCTTTATACAACCCAGGGCCACCTGCCCAGGGTGACACTGCCCATGGTGAGCTGGGCCCTACCACATCAGCATTGGTCAAGAAAATGCCTCACAGGCTTGCCTTAGAGCCAATCTGAGGGAGGCTTTTTCTCTCAAGCTGAGAAATCACACCAGCATGATGGGTGACTCAAAAACATCTGCGTCATCATGAAGTCCCAGCCAGCTTGAATTACCACTCACGAAGCTTCATCGTTAGTAACCAGGCCAAGCCAGCCCTCCATATCCTGTGTAAATAAATCCTATATAATCCCAAGGCTGTGCACAGTGGGGGTGTGTGGGGGAGTATGGGAGGAGGTGGCTCCGAAGTCTGAGGACTCCATCAGACTCTACAGGAAATGGTCTCCTGCTGGTATAGACACACCTATTCTGATCCTATGTCATGTCATTCAGGAGGAAATGACACTACAGGCTACATTTGGCCCAAGACTCAAACTGTGAATGTGACAAAATGCTGACAGTTTCATCCCAAGCCATACAGAGGCCAGCGCCGAGGCCCCATCTGTTTCCCATCACCCTCACAGATTAATCAGATGTTGCTCTATAGTGGACATGATGCCTAGTCCTCGTTGTCAACTTGGCTTGATCTAGAATCAACTAAGATCGAAAGCCTCTGGACTTTTCTGATCAGATAGTTTGAACCGGAAAGACATTGCTTGAATTCAGACCGCACCTTCTGGTGGTACCCCAGATAAAAAATAAGTCACAAAAGAGGAAAACATTACTTTATTATTGCCTGCTTGTCTTCACTGCTCTGGCAAGCCAGCAAGCAGCGTTTCCCCCACGGTTTCAACTACAGTTCCTGCCTTCAGGTTCCTGTCTGAAATTCCTGTCTGATTTCCCTCCATGACCTGGAAGTATAGGAGGAAATTAACCCTCTCCTCTCCTAATTGGTTTTGGTCGTGGTGTTTTATCACAGCAACAGAGAAGCAAGCTGGAACTGTGGATGTGGGTGTTTTGTCTTCCCAGAAGTCCTTCCTCTGAGAGCGACACTTCTGTGTGATTTGGGTCCTGCCCTCTTTGTACACAGGTCTATTTCCCGGGTGGGTTAACCAGATAGGCGTACTTCACTGTAAGTCAGCATCATCCATGCCTTCTCCTACTAGGCATTTACATTTACAAATAACCTTTTTAAATGCCTAAAATGTATTCTTTCATCTAATACCCATATATTTGGATATGGTAACCCTAGCATCTCTCTTTATGTAAAGGAACTGAAATACACATACTGTAACTTGTCTAAGATGGTAGGACTGGGTGGCAGAGGTAGATGGCATAAACAGTCTGCCTTGTCCCGCAGACTATGCTACCCATCGACAAGGGAAGTCAGTCTCTTGCCCTGGGATTATGAGGATAACCTAAATTGGAAACATGAGCGGCCATTGCCCCAGGCCACTGGGTAAGTGCAGCAGAGGAGCAGAGACCAATAGCTAGTAAGAAAAGGAAGGGAATTGAAGATATGATTTGAGCTCTTGCGTGTAGGTGCACCTAAATCCATTCAATCATGGACGTGCAGTGACTTAGACCAGTAAACTTGCTTTAGGGAAAAGGAGAACAAAGAAGTGAATCTGGATGTGGTGCACGCCTTTAAGCGTAGCACTCCGGAGGCAGAGGCGGGCAGATCTCTGTGAGTTCAAGGCCAGCCTGGTCTATAAGATGTAGTTCCAGGGTAGGACCCAAAGCAACACAGAGATACCTTGTCTTGAAAAAAAAATTATTTTATCTATCATTTTCTAGATGGTATGCATGTTATATGTATTGTATGTGGAGATGACACCTGTGTGCCACTGAATGGTTTTCTCTATCATATGTGTCCTGGGGACCCAAGTCAAGCTTGGTAAAAGTCCTTTTACCTGCTAAGTCATCTCATTGGTTAGCATCTTATGGTATATTACTGTGGCATTCAAGTTGCCTTTCATTACCATGGCCTACATCAGCCACCATCTGCAAATGTACTGACTGTCTGTCCACAGACACAACCCACTGGCCTTCTGGAAAGAAGCCTAAAGTTAGAGGCAAACAAAGCTACCTATCGCCTCAGCAGGAGACAATGTTTGAGCTGCCTCATAAACGCCTGGGATTTATAGTCCACTGCAAATAACCCGTAGAATGCAGCCACACTTTTGGAGCAGTGAAAAACAAGATCATGGTAGCAGTTATGTTTGTGAGACACCTCCTCTAAAGAGCTAAAATGTGGGGAGGCTGTCAGAAATAACCTCAGAGAGTTAGCGCCCATCCACTGTTACCACTGCAAGCACCTCTCTTGGTCCTGAGTTATGGAGCAAGGAACTTAGGGTTAGCATAAATCAGGCTCCTGAAACGGTCCACAGCACACAGCACCCCAACAGTGTCTTTTTGGCTCCCCAAAGCTTCTGAAATACTTAGCACTTTTCTAATTGTAAAAAGTTAGAATGACTTGCTGACTCTCCTAGAGGAAAGCACGACTCCGCTTGAATTTACTTCCCCACGGAACAACTTCGCAGCCCAGAAGGTGCTCCTTAAACACCCTGACAGACTCTGCAGAGAAATGAAAATGGAAGGGGTTTAACAGCTGGTTCTGTGGAAGATAACTCTCCAGTCAGTTCCTACCCGAGGGCGAGCAGTGGGAGCGGGAGGGAATTTTTAACTCAGGCCAATACATTAGGACGTGCAGTGGTGCAAGTCGACAGTGCCAGCTACTACAAATGCTGACACAGAAAGGGCTCTTGAATCCAGGAAGTCAAGATCTTAGAGTGAAAAAAGGGAGGGAGAGACGGGGGGGGAGGGGCAAAACTTAAAAAATTGAGACAAATGACCAGGAGCCCATAGTTAGTAAAGCAATATCAGCATTGTAAATAAAATGCAGGCATTAAAGTCTGCCAGCTTGGATGAGTTGGAATGCACTGCATTCTCCCATAAAGGATCGAGTCCAAGGCCTTTCTGAAAGTTCTTTAACAAAGGAACAAACTGCCCCCCACCCCCCACCCCCACCACCCTGACCCACCGTCACCACCGCAGCAAAATTATTAAAATTTTGATGTGTCCTGAACTCTGTGTAGGAAACCTGTCATAGCTCTCAGGGGTCCCTGTCAGGGTTCACATTTTACTCTGTAAATCCTAATAATGTTCCTGCTAGCTGAGGCCTAGCACCTGGGGTCCTGCTGGGACCTCCGGCGGGGCAGCGGGGGTGGGGGGTGCGCTCCTGTTCGCTCCCATGCCTCTGCCTGTGTGGGAGAAGCCAGAAAGTACAGCTGCTGCCCCAGGCCCAGAGCTCCACTTCAGGCTCTGCAGCTTTGAATCCCCCCTGCATGTAATTACAAAGTATGCATCCAGTTATTTACTTTCCCTGTTCCGTGCAGAGTGTGTTACTGAATAATCACAGCTCGCAAGTAAACCCAGCTTCTCTGCTGCAAGGTCTGAATTAAAAAGATTATAGCCCTCTATCATTTCACTTTAAACAGAAACCGCTACTTGTGCAGCTCTCAAGAAAGAGAGAGAGAGCGCAAAAGGAAACAATGAGTCTCTGTGCTCTCAGAAACACGCAAGCACACTGTAGAATTAAGATGTTTACATGCATTTTGTTGTTTCTGACAGCCCTAAATTGCCTCGTTCAGAAAGGTAGAAAATAAAATGTCTGTATCCATTGGGTTTCCTGGAACTGAGTCTGGGAGCTGATACACTGTTGTCTTCTGGAATTTGAAGCAAGAAAAATCACAGCCAAAGTGGTATCAATTTGCTCTATTTATCTTGGGAATTAACTTTAAAGCTTAATTGTCTGAGACAATGACCTCTATCCTCATGAACGAAACAAATCTCCAGAGAATTAGACAGACAGGCTACTGGGAGCAGGGGTGGAATTGAACCCATGAGGTCTAAAGGAAAACTTGTAGCCCAAGGATGCACCATGACCCTTCAAGTGCCATTGCTCAACACTCAGACAAGTCCCTAAGCCATTGCTTCTGTCTTACCTGTTTCTGCCACTGAGCTGGTCCACAAATTGCCTAGGCCATGTCCCTTGCCAGAGGTACGTGATATATCATTGAAAGAAGATGAGCTGGGGTCTGACTCTTGACCCCCTCGGCTCTTGAAAGACCTTTTGTGGATGGACAAGTAGCCAGAGGAGGAATCGAAGAGGCTCTGACAGTTGAGGAAGGCCTCTGGGCAGGAATCCGCCTGGAAATGTCTCTTAATCTGGCAGAACTTGGAACAAATGTTTGGCTGAAAGCACACACTATCAAATTAATAGAACAATTGTAGGATAGAGAAAACAATAGGTCAGAAAACAAAAATGCAAGCATATAGCTCATAAAGTTTGCTTTATGTAAGTAGTCCAATGCTGGAAAAGTACATATTGTACTCAGTGGAATGACACTCCCCATCCCCCACCCCATCCTGCCCACCCCGGCCCCATCCATCCTGCACATACTTAAGGACAAGGAAGAAGGGAAGAAAGCTACTCAAGCAAATGATGTCCAGGCCTCTGCAGTGGTCAGTGGTAAAGCCAGGTACTCAAGAGAGACATTACTGCTGTAATGGGGTAATTGAAAAGCCAGGGAAAGGATGACTGTATACAGGAGTCTATTAAAAAGTACAAAAAAAAAAAAAAAACCCAAAAAGAAAACAAACAAACAAACAACAATCAAAAAAGAAAACAAACAAACAAGCAAAAAACCAAAACAACAACAACAAAACCTTAGCTGGCTGGCCCTGCCCTGTATAACAATACATGACCTTATAGAAGAGCCATGAGAAACCAAACTGAATTAGGCTGCCCCCCTGAGTACACAACCATCTCCTTCCTGAATGCTAGATCAAGTTCAAAATCTGCAAGAGATGGCGGATGCTTCCTTCTCTTTCTAAAGCATGAAGCTCACCCGTGGCTTTGGCTTTGACTGTTGAGTGGTCCCTCTCACGCTAGGGATGTTGTTCCCTTTTACCAAGGACAGTTCCAGGGATGGTGTAGACTTGCAGTTAGCAAAATCAGATCAGTTAAGTCAGTCACATTGAGGGGGCTGCCTGGCAGATATCAAAGCCAAAAGATGCCAGGGTAGGATTCTCCAATTGACTGAAGGGGCTTCTGGGACAATTCCATCCTGCCAGGGGAATTAACCCAGAGGAGTAGGGGAGCCAATCTGAAAATCACTGAGTTTATGTTCTCAAATACAAGCAAGTGGAAGCCCATGGAAGGAGGGCAAAAGAAGCAGATTTGTGGTTTGGGATCTGAAAGAGAGAGAAAAGAAAGCTAATAGGGAACAAGACTTTCCATTTTCCAAGTTACCTCCCTTTAGCTGTTTCTAAGCAGCACTTTGGACCAATAGTTCCCCAACATCCAGCTTAGTCTCCTGGAGAGGTCATTAAATGGCCGGAATCCCAGGCCCAGATCTTGAGAAAATCCAGACAGAACGACAGTACCACTCAGGTGTAGTAAACAGATTGGAACTGAACTTTTGACACATTTGGATGGAAACAGATACGCAATAGGAAGCCATTATGGATTCCTGAATATATGCAAGGAAAATATAAAATATAAAATGAACAGGTCATTAAGGAAACACCTGTTAGTAGAGACCATGGCCTGAAGCAGCTCTTCCCAAATCCCCTAGTGACTCATCATCTTAAAAAGGAGTGTTCCCTGTCCCCAGGACTTCCCAAGTTAGCCCTTCACCCCACACTACACAGAAAACAGCAATGGCTGGGTCCTGGTACTTGGGAGTTCTTGGTACCACACATTTGGTAGATCAAGTCAGCATCTTTGCCTGGAGTCAAATGACAGCTTCATTCTAGAAGGGGTTGTGAGCCATAGCAGAGAGAGCCCTCACCTGAAATAGTAAGTCCCAGTCAGCCTAGTGTAAAAAAAATTCATCCCATCCACCCTCAAACCCCCTCCTGCCTCCTCAGTCAAATGTGGAAAAGGAGAGGATTATATGATACTGTCAGCAAAATAATTTCATTCTGTGGTCCAAAATCCTTAAAGCCAAACCAACTTAGGTGGGCTATTACCTTTGCAGGCTATTGGGAACTGTATAGTGAGGTATCACTGTGTGTTTTAAATACTTGTGTATGTTTGCTATAAAACATGCATACCCTTCCTGTACATCAACTGTATACATTACTATTTAGACATGTAATTACACCCTAAAGGGGGGAAAATAAGTTTGTATGTGAAGGGTTGATAGAAGACAATGTGACGGAACACAGACTGAACAGTATACTTTATTTTTAAAATACCATACGGTTGGTGTAAACAAGTCATCGCTTACAGATGTGTAAGTCAGCAGAAACCGTGCACATTTGCTAACTGGGAGGGGAGAACCTGAGTTTTTTTAAGTTTGTTTGGGCTGTAGGTTCTTTTCCTTTTTAGCAGAGTGGGAGCCAAAAGAATTGAATTACAGGGTAGAATATAAAATACCTCTCTTAAGGAAATAAATGTGTAAAAGGAACTATCTAGCCAGTTCTTTTGGGCATGGGAATCCCCTGGGGCTTGTAGAAATGTATATTAGTATATCATCAATGACACTCCAGATGTTCCTGTGGGGTGGAGGGGGTGGTCCCACTCCCCCCCACACATACACACACTGGCACCAACACCCTCACACATCGTCCTATACTCAAACTTGCCTCATACCAGGTAGCAACCTGACTGGTGACTGCATATGGGACTCAAAGCAATGGGCCTTTGGTACTCCTGTCTACCTCCACAGCTTTAAGACCCAGCTACTAAGTATCCATCCTAGGTTGTCTGTGAATAGTCGAAGGCTCAGATGCAAAGCTAACCCAACAGGCAGAGAGGTCCCATCAGAACAACTTTAAATGGTAATTACGTTTCTCTATACTTATCTTTTGAGATTGTCCTTGGGCTCTCGCTGAGCAAGGACTTCCTCACTGTGTGTGAGGTCTCCTTGCAGTTTTGACCCTGTCTCTCTGAGGAACCTGAGTTGTATCAACCCCCCTTTAGTTCCTGGCAGCAGAGGCTGTAAAAAAAAAAAAAGAAAAAAAAGGTTGCTCCGGCTTTTGCAGCAGCCCCCCGCCCCCAAATCCCAACCGGTCTGCTTCACATAGCAACCGGGCCAGGAAGAATCTGGGACCGCCCCACTAGTGACGCCCTATCTCTTTTCTCAGCCCATCTCCCAAGGAAGACGTGCAGTATTGCAGTAAAAGACTAAATCATTCAGCCCTCCTGACAGCCAGGGCACGAGTCACAGAGGGAATGGTGCCACGAGGTCCCATGAGGCCTTCCTCAAGGGTCCATAGCCAGATGTTTCCAGGCTGGTTCCTGACACCCATCTCAAGAGGGAAAGGACAAGTGGTGGCACCAGTCTTCTGCAGATACAGATGTTCAACACCCACCCGCCAGAGCAGCAAAGGGGGAGAGCAGGCTCCTAGACGCCAGGCAGTGATTATGGTACCAGGGCATGATGTTACACTGTGGCACACAGAAGGAAGCAAGGCGGCACAGACATGCCATGGCTGAGACCACTGGTTGTTCCCCAGTAGCCACTCCCTCCTCAAGTGGGGGAAATCTGTATTGTATCTGCAGACCCAGAGTAAAGATTTCATTTCCCTTGCCACCAGACATGCCTAGTGACTAGGTACTGTTTTCTGCTGTGTCTCATCAAAGAGTGAACTTGTCTTCCTCCTTGGCACTTGGCCAGAATGGAGCCCTGTCACAGTGGAAGGTTTTAACTATGTGGTCAGAAAGTGGCAATATTTACTCAACATAGGAGAGTTATCAACCAAGAACCTTGGGTCTGAGAGTTTGGATTTTCTGTTTTTCGAGACAGGGTTTCTCTGTGTAGCCTTGTAGACCAGGGTGGCCCAGAGGTCCACCTGCCTCTGTCTCCCAACTGCTGGGATTAAAGGCATGCGCCACCACCACCTGGCTGGGTCTGAGATCTTGTGCTTTACATGGTACCATAGTTATAAATGTGTCTGTCTATCTCCCCAATGGACTGGAGCTCTTTATTCACCCAGGGCTGATCATACCCAATCCACAATGCATACATTTTAAGTTAATTAACACATGAATCATCCACAGTAGCAAACCTTTAATCCCAGCCCTCAGGAGGCAGAGGCTGGAGGATCTCTGTGATTTTGAGACCAGCCTGGTTTACAGAGTGAGTTCCAGGACAGCCAGAGTTACATGGTGAGACTCTATTTCTACTACTACACTAATAATAATCACATTTAAAATCTACCCATGCCCTTGCTTCCTTGATTTACAAAGCATCTTAGCAACTGTTGCTCTTAATACAATCCAGGTTACTCCCAGGTCATATGGCCTGTTAAGATAATGCGGTCAAGGATGAGGCAGAGGGGAGCAGGACTGGTGAACACACCCATATGACACATTCTCATTCTCCTTCGCACTCTCCAGGGTCTGGGTGGGCCCATCGCAAGGGCATTTGGATGTGTGCCCCGTGGCCTGGGCAACACCACACACTATGTGTGCTTTCCAGGCAAAAGGAAAAGGTGACTGTGGCCTAATGCAAGTTAGAAACACTGCAGCTCGGGACCCTGACATCATAGAACCCACCCAGTCTGGATCCTGGAGACAAGCCTGCTTGCCAAGCATAGGCCTGGGTGTGTGTGGGGACAAAGGACACGGAAAGAGGGTTAGGTGACTGTAAAATGGAATGTGTAGTTAACACATGCAGTGTGACCAGGCATGCATTGGATAAGAAAGGAGTGGGCCTCTCAGGGTGTGTCCCTGATTTATGATATTATCTATGTTTGGAGCTCAGAGGCAAATTAACGAAGCTTATCGAGTTATATAAGGTTTGAACTCTCTGAGCTTGCAACTGAGTCTATCCTGGCCCACAAGAACTGGGCTAATCTAAAGTCTACTCCCTTGACTCCAGAGAAAGAAGCAATCCTTTTCTCTTTGGGGGCTCATTACAGAATCACACACGAGAGGAGGATTGAGTGAAGTATGGTGACTTATCAAGGGACCCAGCCGGATGTGAAATAACATGGTTGTAAACATGTCTTCCGGTTGGAAAGCCAATGGCTGTGCTTGTGCTGGCTCTTCCTCCTCCTCCTCCTCCTCCTCCTCTTCTTCCTCCTCCTCCTCTTCTTCCTCCTCCTCCTCCTTCTCCTCTTCTTCTTCCTTCTCTTCCTCCTCCTCCTCCTCCTCCTTCTCCTCTTCTTCTTCCTTCTCTTCCTCCTCCTTCTATTCCTCCTCCTCCTCTTTTTCTTCTTCTCTCCTCCTTCTCCGCCTTCTTCTTTCTTCTTTTTGGTCTTGGAGACAGGCTTTCTCTGTGTAGCCTGACTGACTGCCCAGGAACTCACTATGTAAACCAGGCTGTCCTGGAGCTCAGAGACCCAATTGCCTTTGCCTCCCACTGGGATTAAAAGTGTGTGCCACCCTGCCCCACTCACTGCATTCATTTTTCAGTAAATGGGCCGGTTTAGACACTGACTTTCTCCTCTTGACTTACAAGAATGACCTGAAATTTTAGGAGAATTCAATATATGTTTTAATTACCAGATTACTGATAAATAGAAACACTAAACACTTAAAGAAACAAAACAAGGTCAACCTATCTTAAAAATTCTACTTTCCTTGCCTCCACCTCAAGTCAGGATAAAAGTTTAAGGGTTCAAACAGTACACAGTACATAATGGACACTAAAAAAAATTTTTGTTGAAAGGAAATTGTATGGGCCTTATAAATTGGCACCACATAGTCTATTTGGAGTTTAGCAACTTGGATTGGATTCAAGAATAGTGTATAATCCTCTGGGGAAATATTCATAGGCAAACAGCTACAAGGATATACATTTTCCTTTGTTAAAACTTGTGTCTGAATTCAAATATTGGCCTTGGCATTTCCTAAGTGCTGGCTCCTCTGAATGTTACTGTGTCAAACTATTTGCACTGGGAAGCAAAATCCTGTTAAGAAATAGGATCCGTGGTTGTAAAGAGATTACCATGTTCCTGACCATTACACATTTTATGTTTTGAAAATCCTCATAAGAAAAGATCATTTTAAAATAGCAACTATTTGTTAGAATGGAGACAGACCTGTGTGTGTACATCTCATGACTGTGAGCAGTGGAAAAATCAATGTTTTCTATGTTTTCTGCGGCTTTCCTTCATTGGCTCATTAAAAAAAGTAGTGTTTTTTTTTTTTCTTTAAGTCTGAAAATTGAGGCCGACAAAGCTTTAATTAAAATGGGTTGGGGAGAGCTACTGTCTATAAAGCTTTCTATCACCCTTACTGCCAATAGTCTCCTGACCCCCAAATCGCCAAGGGAAACAAATAGTCAGGTTGAGGGGACTGTTTGCTAGATGAGAACAGACACAAGTTTCAAGGTGATGAACTCACTGGGGAATCGAACTCAGTTGTTGTAAGATTAGAAGGTGCTGTTGACATTCTGAGTTTTTGCTATGCCATAAGAAAATCATTTTGTACTCCTTAGAGAAACGTAAAGGACTTGATCTGAATGGAAGGTGACAGACCAGTAGGTCCAGAACAGAGACTTATGTGCTGATATATGTGACCTGGTAGGTAGGCAGTTTAAGGCAATGAGATGAAGAAAGGGCTGGTTGCGCAGACAAAGCGGGAAGCTGGATGTGTACACAGGGGCCTTCAAGTGTCCCAAGATCCTCAGCGAGACCCTGGAACACAGCAGCCCCTATCCCTTGACCATACTTCATCATATAAGGCGTGATGCTTTACTCCTATGCTGTACGTACCCTGTGGCCTAATGCCGAGAGGGAGGGCAGATGTATGTGGAAGGGTACACAGCAGACATTTACTAAGAGGTGATGGCATTAAGAAAACAGTAACGTTCATCTGCATAAAGAGAGTGGATGAGCATTTCAAAGACAGAAACTATAAAATGAGATGGGATGTTCTGTGTACTAGATCCCTAACAGAAACTTTTTTTTTTTTTTTTTTTTTTTTTTTTGAAGTCAAATGAAATCTAGTATTAGACTAACAGTTCAGTGGCCACTACAGAGAAAGGCCCTGGCATCCTCACCAGATTTCCAAGGATCTTGAATTTGTCCCTGTCGAGCAGGGGGTGACAATATGAATAAAGCAGCGAATGAATGAGCAAGCTGCCCCAGGCCAAATGTTTAAATGTATGTTCTCCCCAGGGAGGGGGGAAAGAGGGAGCCTAAGAGCTGAATGGGCCTTCCCCCATTGCCCCCAAATGTCGATTTGACCTGGGTCAGTGGTTCTCAAACTTTATGGTGCCTCCTATTCACCTGGAGGACGTATTTAAATCCAATTTGCTGGGTTCCCTCCCATTTCTGACTCAGTAGATGAGGCAATACGTTTGGCTTCTCTCACAAGCCAAATGCGATGCTAATAGACCACACTGAGAAACAAGGTAAGTTTCCTACCTACTGTGGAGAACTGGAAATGCTAGGCTGTCTTCCGGCCAGCATTTTCAAAAACAGAAGTCAGAAGCAGGAGAGAGCAGCTGCAGTTCAGCCAGAAGGATTGGGACTCACTGGAAATCGAGATTTCCGTTAGAATTTCCATCATTTTAGCATTGGGAAGCTAATGCTAACACATACACACACACACACACACACACACACACACACACACACACACACACACACACAGAGCCACCACGTGAAAGTCTGATAAAGCACAGGTTCCCAGCTACTGCCTCTTTTCAGGGCATGGGAACTCATCTCCTGGGATGCTCCTGGCTCTCGACCTCTGCTGTCTGTTGCCGACCAGTTCAGCACTAAGAATTGACAGCTGTCCTTGACCTACGCTCTCACCTAGGAGTTGACCTGACTCTTTTTACAGACAGGGGAACTGTAGGAGAGCCGCTGCCTTCTGTGTCACCACACATCCTGGGAATCATGCTGTTGTTGCACTGGTCTTGAGACACAGAACCAACTCTTGCCAGTCTTGACCGGTACTTGCACGATCCGGCCCACTGTTCCACTGGTCCTATGCCCTCCCCCGACCCTGCCCCAGACTGAGCCTGGAGACCTGTGATACTCTAGTGGGCAGAAGAGCATTGGGCCACTCCAGCCCTGGTGACAAGTCTCTGGGGGTGGCTTTGCTTTAGCTCTGAACTTGACAATCCAAACAGACTGGACCAGAGGCCTGGGTCTGCACGCCCCCACCCCCCTCCAGGCTTGGTCATGAAACTTTCCCTGAGATTCCACATTAGACCAAGCTGCTCCCCCTTGATATGACTTGGTGTCTCTCGAGGTGGTAGTCAGAGTGTGTATGCTGCATACTCCAGTGGGATGAAGCTAAGTGAAGAGCGAAGACACAGGAGGGTACCTGTGAGCACAACAGGCCCTCCTCACATCTCTTTAGTGGGTATGGTCCAGCAAGGGCGCCTGGGACTGGTCAATCAAGCCCGGCTTGGAATAGCCAGGGCAAGCACCCATGGCTGGGGTATTAGACTAGCCGCCTGCAGTGCATATTACTATCCCTCTCCTGCAAAGGGGTTCGGGTTCAAGCCAAGGGAAGCAAGGGATGAGCGAGGTCGCTGGAGGCCACACACTCAAAGCCGGGAGCCCACGCCACGAAGTGTTCGGCGTGCGCCTCCAGGGGGCGCTGCGGCCCTTCTAGCGGGCAGCGGAGCCACAGCGTGCCGCGGCTCGCTTTCCCACCTTGCCCCAAAGGAGCCCGGGACCCAGCCACACTTCCTTAGAAGATGGAATTCTTAAACCTGGCTCCTACCTCCGCACCCCCAACTCCGCGACTAAGGTGTGCCAGCCTCTCTGCTCCCTTGACCCCCTCACTGACTTTGACTGCAGTGCATGCGCTCACTGGCTGCTGCAAAACACAGCGAAAGATCTCCGCTCCGCAGAGGCCCGGGAAAGCTAAGGGACCGGGAAGCCGGCCCTCAGAGGGGTCCTGGGGGGTGGGGGGTGGGGAGATAAGCTTTCAGTAATTTGGTTTCAAAACGGTACAAGTTATTTAGCATGCTGGCGGCGCGCAGCCAACTCCATGGAGTCTGTGTGTGACACCTGCTGCTCCACCCGCAGACTCTTGGGTGGGCTGAGGGGCTGCACTGCACACCACCACCAGTCCCAGCTCCCCTGAGTGCTCCCGTGCTAGGCCTTGTCCCTTCCTCCCGTAGCGTAAACGTTACTGTTGAGTTTGGGGCTGCGACAGCAAAGCCCGCTCTAGATCAGTGTGTTCAGTTGTTTCCCCCGCGAGACTCCCCGGTGTCGAAAGCCCAGGGCCGGTGAGGACAGCAGCTGACCGGATCCATTCGTGAGAATTTCCAAAGGAGCAAACATCTGAGCTCCGGAGGGAGCTGGGACAGCTCCGCGGAGACTCAGACCTGGGGGCGCAGCTGGGCTGCCGCTGCCTCCAGGGCTGCAGCACGCCAGGACCCCACAGCTCGTTGGTAGCCGGGTGGGCCAGCCTTTTCTGCCCCGGGCATTGTTGAGGGTCCAGCTGGCGAGCGAGCGACTCCTGGGCGGACTCTTTGAACCAGTGCGCCCAAGACGCTGGGGCCCCCAGGGTCTGAGCACCCCGAAGTTCCGGGGAGGGTTGCAGGTGAGCGCCCGGCGGCCTGGAGGGTTGCGGCGGCGCGGAGCAGCGCTCGGCTGCAGGCTCGTCTGGCTGCACCTGCCCATCCCGGCCGCGGGGCCCGCAGGCCGCCGGGGCTCCAGGCCGCGCAGCTCCGCTCCAAGGTGCGAGCTCTCGGGCACCTCCCGACCTCTCCAGCCACCGCAGTGCCGGGGCTGGCTCGGCCCAGGAGTTCATCCGAGGCTGCGGTGCTCGAGGTAAACATCTTTGCAGTAAGCCCCTGGCCCCGGAGGTTGGGGGAAAGGGTTACAGCTTGGGAAGACTGAAATTCCGTCTGCCCCAGGGGAAAAGCGGGCGGAGCGGTACCCGGTGCACACGGGCGTGAAGGTGCGAAGCCCGCTGCGGGAGAGGTTGCTTCTTCCCCTTTTGTGAAAAGGAGGCCTGCCAGCATGGGCTCAGGGCTCAGGTCACCACCCGGTGCGTGTACGTCCTGGGGTACGGGGGGGGGGGGGTCTGAATAAAGAGAAAGTTCCCTCCCGTTCTCCAAATTGAGAAAGGCTGTGGAAGGAATGAGGTGGTTGAAGAGAGGGAACCGCAGGCATCCTGGGAGCTGAGGCTCAAGACCAAGAGCTAAAATGAAAGCACCCTATGCAACCCACTCGGGAAAGGTTTTTTTTTCTTTTTTTAAACCCCCGAACTTCCCGAGGCGGTCCCCTGCTCCCATGCTGTTCGTCTAATTTATCCTGAAGTAGTTAAACCCTGCAGGATACTGAGCAACAACCGAGTCTCTCCGTCCCAGGCTCTCTGTGTAAAGCTTGCGAACCCAAAACTGGAAAGAGGCAGGGGAGGACGACCTGCTGCTCCTGAGTTTATGTTTTACCAAAGAAGCGGAAATTTATATTCACTTCGGCAAAATTAAAATAAAAAGGCTTTTTGCCTTAACCTGAGATGGTTTGCATGGCGCCTCCCTGCCTCCTGAGCTTAGCCTTTGACGGGCCCCTTAGCGTTCTGCTAACATCTGTCCACTTCCCACACAGTTGAGGTTACTGCAATTGTCCCTTGGTGGCCGAGAAGCATCTTTTGGCGGAAGGCTTTATGTACAGTTTCTTTAAAAAGATCTATGCCCCTCCAAGCACTCGTTAACGTAGGTGTCCTCCAATGACTTTGGGACCTAAGACGGTTTGCTTAGTTCTGTTCCGGCGCTTCGCGTCTGAAACGAAGCTCTAGGTGTGGATCCCTGTCATTCCTTGTCACTCTACTCCAGAGGGGCTGGAATGCCTTCTCATTTACACGCTCTCAATGTAACTAAACCTTTAGGAGAGCCAGGAAGCCTGACATTGCACGTCAAATTCGATTAATTTTGCTGGCGGCTGAACAATGAACTCAATTTTTGCTGAGAGTGGAGATAAATGCGTGTTTTGAGACGCTGGAATAGTATTTTCCTAAAATTTAAAAATGATTGCTCTTCACCCATTCCAGATGGGCTCTTTTTATTGTTTGCCAATGCATCGCAGATGCCCACTCGTTTAACCAAGTTGGTTAACTGCTTATGAAATGTACATTAGTTGATTAAAGCTTAGATATTGGAAGGAATTTCTTCTAGAACATTCCACACGTCTTGGCCACTAATTATGAAATTAGTCAATTGTCACTTTCATACACAAAACTTCGTTTTTTTGAAAACAGAGGAGGAAAACAGACTTCGCGTATAGCCATAATTGATCAAAAGTATGGATAGAACTATTTTACACTGGAGGAAGGGCAGCACATGCTGGAGGAGAAAATCCGAACTGGTTGCTTTGGCCCTTTGAAGCAGCTGATGGCCATAGGAACGTGTTAAGACGTGGAAACGAAGCCGGGCTAACTGGGGAAGTAAAAGTGCAGAATGAAAAATGCCCTTTGGACTTCTCTGAGGACTCCGAAAAGCCAAGACCCAATAGTTGAGCTTCGAACAGAGTATAGAAAAGTGTCGAGGGGCTGGGCGTTGTCTTTGTGTGTGAGATTTGAATTGAGTCACCTTGGGCTCCGCGTCTGGGTTAACCGGGAAACCTCAGGCAAACCTGCGCCTTTAAGACTCAGTTGCTATCCAAACACAAGTAAACAGAGTGGACCATTAGCGGGCGCCGGGCGTGGAGGCGGAGCCTGGGTGCTACGGCCCCACTCCTCTGCAGGACGCCTGCCGGGAGGGGAGGCGGAGCCGCTACTAAAGCCTTGGACTCCCGGCCAGGGCCAGCCTGGGGCGGGACGTGGGCTGGGACGGAGCTCTGCGTGCTCGCTGCCGGAGGGTGATGGCCCTGCAGGGCTGCGGGCTCCGACTTTACCCGCAGTCAGCGGCGAGAAAGTGGCCCAGACACCGCGGTCTGGGCGAGCGCTGAGCTCACTGGCTCGCTCTGTACACATCCCTTTCGCACCGACCGAGGAAGACCACGACCCGCTCTCGCTCCGCTCCCCTAGATCATGTCCTCGGCTCCCGGGACTGCGCGCCGAAAAAGAAGTTCTCCCAGCTTGGACTTCATGACCTTTCCAAGCTGTGCGCTCTGCTGCCCGGACCTAGTCTGAACCGCGCTGCCCAGGCAGACCGCGGCGCTGGCGGTGAGTGTCTCCGGGGCCCGCTGCGGCTGTCCTACGGGAAGAAGGGACGTGGGGGTTCAAGGGGCGCCCAGGTTTGGCCTGGAGTGCCACAAGTCCAGAGAACGAAAAGCACTCCCGTGGACGAACCTCAGTCCCGGGCCTCGTGTTTCTAGCTTCCTCCCGTCCCCCCGCAGCACGCGACTCCCAACTAACACACCCAGTCGAACCATTGTGTGCTGCCTGCCCCTTAGTTTGGTTTTGGTCGATTTACGCCATCGGCAAGATTTAGAAAAAGACCGATCGGCGTATTTTGTGGCCAAACTGCATCATCCCGAGATGTTGCTTCGCTGCTCTAGAAAGCCTGGACCTACGCGTCCTGCTACAGCCCCGGCTGGCTGCAGCACAGAAGGGCCGGGACCCACGGTGCTGACGGTCAAGCCAGCGACTCGGAAGGCACGGTTCACAGGGGAATAGTCCAGCCACGGGTGATTTTTTTTTCCTCCCAAGCGTGTTCTGGGCTCTTGCTTTTCCTTCCACTCCCGCCTTTGCCGATAGGGCAGCAGGCAAGCTCGTCGGGGGCTGAGACCTTTGGGTTGTGGAGAAATATCCGGGGAAAGAATCGCGGTTGTATAGAGAAGGGTTTGTGGAGGCAGAGGCGCTGGCTCCTTCTCCCCACCTGTGAGCGGAGATTTAAATAAAGCGCTGACTGCTCCTGAAGCGAAACTGGGCACAGAGAGCTAACTGCAGCCGACTCCACAAGCCGCAGTCTGGAACAGGACAAGAAAAATGACACAGGGAAAGCGAGGGAGTGGAGGCGAACCCAGATCAGGCGGAAGGCATCCTAATTTAATTAACTCCTTGGGAGGGCAGAGGCACGGGGAAGGGGCAGGGACTTTCGTGGCTGCCCCCCTCCACCTGATCAACACACACACACACACACACACACACACACACACACACACACACACCGCATCATGATTTTAGATTTTTTTCTACTAGAGATCTCTGGATTATATAAATATCCTCTTGTATTCGAGCTGAAAGATGGATATCCATCCATCCGTCATTTCACTCAGAAATCAAAACACGGGGTTTAGCAGATGGCCCCGGACTGGATTGTTGTTAGATAATTCGGTGTAACACCGCTGTTACCAAAAGCTGAAGAGTCTTTATTGAATTACCAGGGATCCCATGTTCTCCAGTGTTTTGGAAGTTTCACCAACCTGAAATCAATATGTAGAATTCTCCCTTGCTGACAGCCAGTGAAACTGAATTTTATAAAATAACGTATAACATGCCCGGGAATTCCATTGAGAACCCGATGAAAGAAATGTGGCTTCATCGCCATTGAACCGTTCATGACTTAACTTTCTCTCCTCGCAAAATTAAAAGTAAACCAGTGCTCTGAAACAGGCCGGTGGAGAAATGTCTGCACAGGACCCGCAGTTAGTGCCTGAAAGGGAGTGTGCACTCAGCCCCAACAAAACGAAAGTACGTACATTAGACCTCTGCGTTCACTTAAGCGATGGTTTGACATACATTGCTAGCTACTGAAAGGAACATAGGAACCTAAATCCCTTAGTTATTTATGGCAACAGTGTTTGGTAGGTGTTTAGGGGAGTTCTCATTGTAAAAGGATTTCGGAGGACTATGAAGTGGTAATTTGGGGCAAACAGGTAAGAGTCTATTTTTGCAGTATAAATTATTAGGAGGAGGAGAATGGCACCTACGTCTCTGACAGAATTAAGATTGTGACCTTTATGGCAAAGTTCATTTGGAGCATTTAGAGTTTAAAAAAAAAAAAAGAAAAAGAAAAAGAAAGAAAAAAAAGGAAAAGACCATCATAACTGTTCATAATCATTCCAACACTCCATACTAGCCCTACACGGCCTAGCTTAGGATCATCCATTCATTGCCTCTTGTATTTATTTCTAAGAAATCTAGTCTGGGAATACACCCAAATAATAATTTCGGTTTCATCTCTATGCAGGAGAGGCTGTTTTTCAACACTAGGGGGAAAGGTTTTGACTCCATAGGAGATCCTCATTACCCACAGATAAGGACATAGGATGAAATTTACTATTTTGAATTAAAGAGAAAACGGTCGGTGACGTTAGGAGAATCTTCCTCCCCTACACACACACACACACACACACACACACACACACACACACACACACACACACACACACACGCTCCATAGGAGAGGGTCTGAGAAAGGTTGCGGCTGAACAAAAGTGAATAGTGATTTGTGTGGTGGGAAAGTTTATTACTAATGGGAGTTTTCAGTTTCGGTTGAATGGCCTGACTGAGACCCTCTGACTGTTACCTACCTCTCATTAACTCACAGCCTGGACTCCCAGACCACATATGACCAGGCAGAAGCAGTTCATTAATAAATCTCTTGTCTCCAGACTGTTCCCAACAGCGGAGTTCCAGTCTTGCCAGAGCGCTGCTGTGTCATTAGCGCAGCCCCCTAAGCCTGCTGGTAGATACAGCCCCAAGCATCACTCCAAAAACGCATTGGGGGGAAGAAAAGTGCGGTGCAGAAAGATCTACGCGGGCAGGGAGAGCTGACAGGCCCTCCCATCTATCTTCCGGCCTAGTCCCAAACCTCAGGTGTTCAGGGTTAGCAGTGCCTTTGGCCGGCTTGCTTCCTTGTGCCCGGCCAAGTTCTTGCTCCAAACGCTGCACCTGGGAGGCCACCCTCGGCGGTGCTGGCAGAACTTACTTATAAAAGGGGGTTGGTTGGCCGTGGGAGACTGAGGGCGCAGGTGAGGCGCTCCAGGGAATCTGGGTTGCCCGGTGTGGACGCAGACAGCCTGCCACACACACCCCGGGCCTGGCAGTGTGCGAGGACCCCCTGCGGCTCCTTCCTCCCGCCTCCTCCAGAGCGCTCACCCCCACCCCGGCCTCCCGAGGGTGCCAGATCAGGAAGCGCCCCCTCCCTGTTTTTCTGAGAGCCTGGCACTCAGTCTAGGAAAAGGGTTCTGGCCTGAGAGACTCGGTGTCCTCACCCCAAGCAGCCTGGAGTCTGAACCATCTGGAAGGGATCTTGGTAAGGGGTGGGAGGAGAGGCAGCCCCCGAGGAGAAGGAGTGAGTTGAGGCCGAACCCAGCCCCCAAGTGTCACTTTTCTTTCCTGCGGGCCCGTCACTGCTGATAAATGGGACTAGGGCAGGGGAAGGAAAAGGGAACCAGCGAGGTCAGAGTGGGGCGAAGCGGAGCGCTGCTAGGGCCCAGGGGACAAAGTGCTCCGGGTAAGCGCGGGGGAGGCGACCCGAGTGGGGCACCGCGTGGGAAGAAAGCCGCGCACATGGATCGAACCAGGCCTTCGGGGTCGGATCGGAGCCACGACCTGCCGCGTCCCTGGGAGCTGGCAAGCTTCTCCAGCGAGCGACCGCAGCTGGCTCTCCTGCCTTTGGGCCTTGACCCCTCGGCCCTCCTGATTTCCGCTCCTAAGAGGATGCGGGGGACAGGGGTCCAGGCTGGTGCAGCGCCCCAGTCTCTCTTTCTTTCCCGGGCGGAGTCCCCTCACCCGGAATCCGATCTCCCTACCACCCGCTCGCCAGAGGGCCACTTGTTGCCCAGGATCTGAAGTCTCGAGGTTTGGGAGACCAAGGAGAAGGGGAACTTAGGAGATGTAACCCGCACGGTAGCCCGAGTACTCAACGGATAATAATCATGGTGTCACCCTCTCTCCCCCTGGACATTTTTAGGGTTTCCTCTGCGTGCTGCTGTTTTTTTCTTTTTTCCCTCACGCCCGCCGGCCTCTGAGACCTGGAAGAAAGGGGCGGCTCCCTGCACCCCTCCGGAACCATCAGGAAGATGGGGAGCAAGGCCCTGCCAGCGCCCATCCCACTCCACCCGTCGCTGCAGCTCACGAATTACTCCTTCCTGCAGGCAGTGAACACCTTCCCCGCCGCGGTGGACCACCTTCAGGGCCTGTACGGGCTCAGCGCTGTGCAGACGATGCACATGAACCATTGGACGCTGGGGTACCCCAACATGCACGAGATCACCCGTTCCACCATCACGGAGATGGCTGCTGCACAGGGCCTCATGGACGCTCGCTTCCCCTTCCCCGCACTGCCCTTTGCCACCCACCTGTTCCACCCCAAGCAAGGTGCCATTGCCCACGTACTTCCAGCCCTGCACAAGGACCGGCCCCGTTTTGACTTTGCCAACTTGGCGGTGGCCGCCACTCAAGAAGACCCCCCTAAAGTGGGAGACCTGACCAAGCTGAGCCCCGGGCTGGGCAGCCCCATCTCGGGCCTCAGTAAACTGACTCCGGACAGAAAACCTTCCCGAGGGAGATTGCCCTCCAAAACGAAAAAGGAGTTTATCTGTAAGTTTTGTGGCAGACACTTTACCAAATCCTACAATTTGCTCATCCACGAGAGGACCCACACGGATGAGAGACCGTACACGTGTGACATCTGCCACAAGGCCTTTCGGAGGCAAGATCACCTTCGAGATCACAGGTGAGGCTGGGAACTACGTAGGGAAGGGGGGAGGGGGAGGGGGAGAATTTGCCCTAGGCATTCCAAGTGTTACTAAAATCCCCTCAATTAGGGAGCACGCATCCAAATCCCCAACCCCAGCCAGTTTCAGTGGACCGCCACGCTTACCTCTCCCTTCAGCCTCCCGCCGCTGCGTTCTTTGGGATGAGAAGAAGCCTTCCTCTGCCCTTTAGCAGGAAAAAATATGGTAGCTTGGCCTTGGCCTAGGACTCAGTAATTCTATTCCTTCTGTACTGAGTGAGGGGTGAAAAGGCCGCGGGGGGGGGTGGGGGGCTCCCGGAGTCCTTCCTACTGGGTGGGTGGGTGGAAGGATGCCCGTTTTGGCTGCTGTGGAGCCATTTCCGGAGAATCTATTGAGTTCCCCCCCCCCCCCTCAACACACACACACACACACACACACACACACACACACACACACACACACACACACACACACACACACACACACTTCCCAGAGTACCTTAGACCCCCCTAACCCCACCCAGCCTTGCTTTCTTATTCTTTGAGGGAGTCTTGAGAGGTCACTGTCTTCAACAACAGTTCCCACCATCCTTACACCCTGGATTAGTAAAGGATATCTATCGGGTTGAAATTATTCCCATGGTAGGGGTAGGTTTCGCCGAAATGTATATGTGACTTCTGAGTTGAAATTTACTTGTCAAGTTATTCTCAAAACCAGCCCCCACCCCACCCAGCCTTGCTTTCCGTTTTGATTTGGCCAGTTTAAATCCCAGGGAAAAGCCTGGAGGCCTAGAATGGCTCTCGGGGGCAGCTTTTGGAGCTCCAGAAATAGGCCAGAGAGGGCGGTCAAGTGTAGATGAAGCCAGACCGCCCGTCAATGTTTCAGAGAAGTCTGTTAGTTGAGGTTAACTATAAACAGATTACACAGAAAACCTAAAAACAACATCAATAACAGAGAAGGCGATTCCTTTGCCCTCTCCAAATTTCGTTGGTGTAATTGTGGAAAGCATATCCTAAACCACAGGGGCGGTCATTTCAATGGAACCTTGTATTGATTTTCAGGTATATCCATTCCAAAGAAAAGCCCTTCAAATGTCAGGAGTGTGGGAAAGGATTTTGTCAGTCTAGAACTCTAGCAGTTCACAAAACTTTACATATGCAGGTAAGTCCGTTTTCTTTCTTTGAAAGTGAATGCAAAAAGCGTCCGAGGTAGTGTCTATTTCTTAATGCTCTTTTTAGAATAGTTTTCTAGGGAGGGGAAGGCGACACTTTTTTTAAATATAAGATTAATATTACATAAGAATTTTTCTCTACGAACAGGCCAGCCGATTTATAATAAATCGTAATGTTATTATTATTATTATTTTTCCAATCCCATCTGCTCTGCGTTTAAAACTTCCGTGTTTGGGAGGAAATAAAGGTAATTTTGACAATGGAGCCGTGGTGAAATCCCATATGCTCTCTTTCCCAGGGGTCTCGTAATTTAGGACGTTGAGGACCAGTTTAATTTTCCAACAAACACTAGCTTCATTCCCCGGGAGAATGCGGTTCCTTAGGAATGGGTTAGAGCCCCCGCCCCCTTTCCTGCCCTTGACGTGGCGATGAAATACGCGGCCCACCGAGGTGGTCTTATCAGTGCCATCGGGCCTCCGCGGGCGCCTGCACGTGTGCTTAATGAAGGGCGGATTAGGAGCACAGATCTGTCCCCGCAGGTCCCCTCTTTTGTTGTCGCGCGCTTGTTGTGTTAAGGCTCGGTGCAGATCAGGCGGAAGCTGTTGAGGAAGGTACCGGTGGTGGTGTGAAGGATTAATCCTTTGCCTTGCTTCCTTCACATCTGAACAGGAATCTCCACACAAATGCCCCACATGTGGAAGAACCTTTAATCAGAGAAGTAACCTGAAAACTCACCTTCTCACCCATACAGACATCAAGCCTTACAGCTGCGAGCAGTGTGGCAAAGTGTTCAGGCGAAACTGTGATCTGCGGCGGCACAGCCTGACTCACTCCCCGCGGCAGAACTTCTAGCGAAGCCCAGGATCTGTCCTGTGCGGCCGCGGCTCCCTCCCCCAGACACCTCCACGCCCCCCATCCCCCATTGACCCCAGACCTTCCCGGGCTGCAGCCGCACCTGCAGCTCCTGGGAGTTAACTGTGCTTCCAGAGGACTGAGAACTCTAGAAAGCCACACACTGCCCCCTCCCCAGCCCCCCTCCCCATCAGCCAGCATGTTCTAGATCCTTGTAGATATTCACGGCTCATTTTAGAGCCCTGTACATAACTCGGGTCTTCGTCCTGTTTTTTGTTTTTGTATCTTGTTGGATGCACCCAGACATGGAAAATGGAAGCCAAATTTATCTTTTAAAGACTGTATTTTCAAAATAAAATTTCTCTTGTTTCAACGCGTCTTGAGATAGATATGTCTGCATGCTACTCAAACTTCTGTTTCCCCCCTGGCTTCCCAGAGCAGTGGACAACGCCTGAAGATTCTATGGGAAGGATGTTCTTCATTCCTAGGTTTTAAAAGCTGGACTTCCCGTTCTCTTAATAAAATTTGAGCACTTCCCTTTTCTTTTTCTTTCTTTCTTTCTTTTTTTTTTTTCTTTTCTTTCTTTTTGTACTGTGGTGTTTTGGAATGGAATCAACTACATAAAATCGAATAGCTTTGGGGTCTTACCCCTCTTGTTTATTTCAGTCCCTATGTTAGTAATTTTATTCCTTCAGGTAAGTATACTATAGTAACCATTGCTGACAACACATCGTTTGCTGTTAAACCCTTGAAAGGCAAGAAACCCTTGATGGCAAGAAACACTCGATGAGAGGAGCTTTGTGTTCTGGAAGTCCTTGACCTGTTGTCAAAGTTTATGGTGGGCAACTTCTCCTACTATTAGACTTTGAACACCATGATTTCTCACTATAAACACAGATTTTATCCTGCCTTCGGGGGATGAGTGTAAAATCTTCCTGCAGCAGAACAGGAAGATAGGGGGCATGAGGGAAAGAGGAGGAAGGAGAAACCATTTACTTGTGTTTGCACACAGTATTTCTTTCCAAGGGTGGAGATCAATTCTGTCAGAAGGTTAGGATTTCTCCACAAAGCAAAGTGAGTGAGGTCACTGGCCAAGTTCTGCCCTTGGGAAAATGTCAAGTATAGGCTAGTCCTTGTAGTTGATATGCGATAGCCTTCTAAAGCTTGTCAGTGTTTTTCACATAGTTCTGGAGCATAGGACACTAGGACAGTGGCAGCCCTAAGGTTGGTGGGATTTGGGTGGAGGACTCTGGGTGGAGGTCAACAACAGAATGGTGCCGAAACGAGAAAAGACTTCATTTAGAGATCATGATCCTGTGGCTTAGTGGCCCAGTCAGAGCTCATAAATAGTTTAATACTGAAAAACAGGCTGAATTGGGCAAACTATATTATTTGTGCAAATATGGCTTGTTTAACCTTCAGGGAATATCAAGCAACAAGTCCTTTGTTCGTTTGACACCTTAGGGTCCTCCAGAATGATAGGTGAGGATTTGAAGATAAGATTTGAAATTTCTCACCAGTGCCTGTTTGATACACTTTTCCCAAGGGGGTTCAAAGCATTTTAGACTCATCTGCCACCCCCAGCTTTCAAGGGAGCTGAATGAAAGTCACCCCTTTGTCTCACAGGGGTTCGATTCTCTACAGCAAGTGTCACCTCCCTGTCTCTGTTTGTAGCACAGCACAAGTTTATCCCCAGAAAGAAGAAAGCTCAGAGCCTTCCCTAGGAAGAGTTAGGAATGAAATGGTGTGTGTGTGTGTGTGTGTGTGTGTGTGTGTGTGTGTGTGTGTGTGTGTGTGTTTTAGAGGAATTAATGGCTGTTTGTACAGAATTAACTCTGTGACCTTCCCCAGCTCTTTACTCTCAAGATTCTGCCTGCCTTGACATTGAAGATTTAAATACTTCAGGGCAGGATTAACATCGACTGTCCCTAAAGACATAAAGCCAACCTCCCCACCACACACACATACACACACACACACACACACACACACACACACACACACACACACCCAATCTTTCAGGCTTTTTCCATGTAGCCAGACTCACAACTCCACCCACCCCTATATACTACAAGTGCCACAGTTCAGCAGCACAGAGGTTGGGTAAATTACAAAAGAATGACCCTTGCCCATTACCAAGCTGCAAACATATCCTGAAGGTCCCTAGTGAAGATTGATACAGCCAGCATTTATTCTCGTTGGTAAAATAAGACTCGCCGGTGGGAGAGGAAACACAGAGAAAGCCATCCACACACCATTTCAAAAATCAAGGTCAATTCACATACAATTTATTTCCTTATTCTTTGATTTAACAAATGTTTCTTGTGTGATTTTCTGTTGCCAAATCTTGTGACAGTTGCCCCTACTTTTTTGGTTTCATTTTTGCTATTGTTTTATTTAAAGACAAGGGTTTCTTCCATTGCAACTCAAGCTGGCCAAGGACTTACTCTGTAGCCCAGACTGGCTTTGATCCTTCTACTTCCACCTCCTGAGTGCTGGGGTAACCGACATGAGCCACCACACCCAACCTGGTCTTCCTTATCTGTTTCTGTCGTGATGCATTTAGTGGCACATTTTAGGAATCTTGACTTCTCCACTGATTTAAAATCTGTGTGATAGAACTTAATTTAATAGCTCTTAAATCCAGTGGCCATCCAGGCTCAGACAGGACTACATTCTACTCTGCCCATTGATGCCACGCATTCTTCATGACTCCAGGTGAAATTCTGAATAGTTGTTTCCTCTCCAAACTCTAAGTATTTTTCTCCTCTACATCTAAGTATGCAGGAAATGAATCTTGTGTGACACACTCTTCTAGGACATTATAAGGACAAGGCAGATCTTGCGTCTTGGGAAATAGAGCTGCTGGGTCTTTTTGTATTTTTGTTTTCTTAGTTCAGATTAGAGTCTTTATTTGTGTTTCAGATTAACGTGTGTTTCCTTACACCCTCTATCATAGTCAACTTATGAATCAATGGCCTTGGCAAAAGACTTGGAGGAGGAAAGATCTCCAATCATAGCCACAGTGCAGAAAAAAATTAATGAGCAGCATTCACAAATGACCATGGAGTTGTGACGATAATATCATCTGAATGTTTCTGAACACTAATTACATTGTAACCGGTTGCCTGTGTGGAATTGTGAGGGAGTGCTAGGTACTTTTATGGGCACTTAGCTTGAAATGCACTTTATTACTGTAGTGATTAGCATCGTTATTTTGCAATACATCATTGGATAAGAAGAAAACTTCACAAAATCGAACTCTGAGGCAGCTACATATTTTAGAAGTCAGCAAATTCAGAATCTAAAATTATAAATAGGCCCAAATGCCTCTGCTGATGAAATGAAAATTAATGCTGGGAATTTCTTCAGTTTGTCAGTCAGATGTTAGTAAGAACATTTGAGCTGCTTCACTTAAATATTTGGTTAGACACTTCTGTCTCAACTCTGGATGAGCAGCCAGCTCCTGGGAGGTGCTTGGGAAACAGAAGAGTGTCAACACAGGTGACAACACATCTAGACTTAACACTATGTATAAACAACAGAAATTCTTAATAGCAGATGAGTATGGAATGAGTTGTTTTTCTTATTACCATATAATTTCAATATTATTGCGATAAGGAAAGAGAGCAAGTTGACGAAACTCTGTAACGCGTTGCAAACACTTGTGTGTTGCGGAGGATTACTCGTGTTCACACTTACCAGAGTGTTAAGTTGAGACTGTATTTCTCAATTTTCCCCTTCTAACATGTCACTTGACATTGATAGCTACTGCTGATGACAGGAATGAGCAATAAAGGGGGTGGAGATGCAGAATGATTCAGTTCTGATGACCTGAGATAGTTCAAGTTCATTCTTGTTTCTTTTCTTCTTTTTATTACTTATTGCCTGCACCCCCACACAAATTACCTTATTATCTAAGCCATGTGACTTTTCTCTAGTGAAACAGCCAAAAAAACATTGGTAATTAAAAAAACACTGTAAGGAAACTTAAAATTCCACGCCCCCCCCAAAAAAAACATTTTTTTTTTAAGTAAATTATTCCTTATTGGTTAGGCCGTTTTGTAATGAAAGAAACAGAAAATGTAACTAGTAGAAGCTTCAACAATAGAGGGTTCCTCTACCATTTGATAAGACATTTTAAGATAGGGTCTAGGGATTTGTAATTCGCTGAAGTGACAAGATCATGTGGGGCTCAGTTGTCCCCTCTTCTGTTTGTCCATCTTCACTGTGTATACTGGGGCTCCCTTCATGACCACAAGATGGCTGCAGCAGCTCCAAGCACCATGGTTTCCTCATCAGACACATTCCGGAGTCAGAAAAAGATGACCTCCTCCTTGTGTTTCTTTTTAAGAACTAAGAGTCTCTCACGCGATCTACCTCTAGACCTGCTCTGTCTCTTGTCTGAAAAAGCAAGCTGTCTTCCTTCTCCTTAGCCAGCCACTAACAAGGAGAATACTACAGCATCAATGACAAAGACTACATCAAATCACGCTGGTAGGCCTTCCCCGATGCCCAGGACTACCTGCAGACAAGCACAGATATGAAAGCAGGCTGTCGTGAACAGGAGGCAGGGGTTGGAAATAAAGTTCAAGGGCTGTGGAGATGCCTAAGCCAGAAAATTGCTTGCCATGCAAGTTTAAGTTCAAGCCACAGCATGCACTTAGAAAGCCTTTGTGTGACAGAACTCGCATACAATCTCAGTACTGCAGAGGCAGACATAGGTCTCAAAACACAAGACCGAGAGCTCCTAAGGAACAGTCTCTGACCTTGACCTCTGGCCTCCACATTCACCTGCATCAGGATGATCACACACACACACATACACACACACACACACACACCACCACCACCACCACCACCACCACCACCACCAACACCACCACCACCAATAGCAAATAAAGCTTCTTAATAATATTAAGGTAGAAGATGCTAATGTCATTCCTGATGCAGGCTATACCTCATATACCCATTTATTTCAACATTATAAGACATCAGCAACCTTGCAAAAAGCTAAGCAGAAAAATTAAAACACACCAAAAATGTTAGTAATAGTGATCCCTAAGTGATGGGCTCAGGTTCACCTCTCTTCCTTTATTTCCTTTTAACTCTCTCTTAAAATTCATGTTCTTATTTTTTTTTTTAAGAACAAGTATAATACTCAGTATTTTAAAAATTCAAAATAAAGCCTTAATGCGCTAGATGTATCTGCTTTTTTGTGGTGGTTTATGGCCTCCGACTGGTGTTACTTCTCTTCTCCCACACTTGTGTCACACTCAAGGCTTCTGGCCCACTCTCTTCATTTCCTTGTGCAGTAACTTCCTTGTTTCCTTTCCTTTCTTCCTCGACTTCCACTCAGAATCCCTTTTCGTACCCTTTAGATTTCTTTACCCTAGGTCTGTGTCTTCTCTTTTAAGAGCTTCGATATTTGTGGCCAGGTATCTCCGTTCAAGTACCCAAGGGCCTTTCCCCCCCCCCCCCTGAGCCTTCCCTAACCCCTTGGGTGAGTTGGAATTTCTGGTGATAAGGACTAAGGTCTCTATTTTAAACAAACACTTCAGGTAGTTCTTATGTATATTAGAGCCGGAGGACTTCTGAGTTAGCCTTTGACACCACCATTCCCTTTATCTTATCCATCAACATTTACTATGTGCTTTACCATAAGAAACATAAAGCAAACCTCCACCTCTCACTGGCCTTGAGGTTGTCAAATTCTCCCCTGCCCGGACTCCTGCCCCTCTCCTGCAGCCTCTCTCGTCCACCTTCCCACCATTACTGCCCTACGTTTTCCTTTCTTTTCTTGCACAGTAGACATTTTTTGGCTTTGATATCTTATTTCTTCATTCTTTGACGTCTTAATCTACTCCCTAATTTAAAGAGGCAAAAAAAAAAAAAAATAGAGTGTAATATTTGAGGAGCAGAAATCACAGAGTAAAAATAACTGTGTTTTCAGTTTGTTGGTAGAAATATTGTTAAGGAATGCCTTCTTGTCTTCACTGCTATTTGAAGAATACCAGATTACTATAGTAACACTTTACATGCTAAAGTGTGAGTGTGTAATAGTTTTTAAAAATTAATTTAAATTACTTTTTAGATATTAAAAAATATTGACAACACACTAATATCTCAGAGCAGGAAGCATTTTGAGACATGGCTATGGGACTGTTTATGGAGAAAACATTTGACCAGAGGCACGGTGGCTTGTCTGCAAAGCAAGAATTTACACTATGAGACTCGTAGTGACTCTAGTTTGCAGCTGGAGGACACACGAATAAGACTATTTTCTGATACACGCACAAAGACATGCATGTTTGGTGTGTGTGTGTGTGTGTGTGTGTGTGTGTGTGTGTGTGTGTGTGTGTTCTTAGTGCTTCTCACGAAGAAATGGGTAAGTGTGACTTAAGGAAGGTATTGTTGATGTCCCAAAAAGCAGAACATAAGAAATCACCCTAGTTGCGGCCCATCATTAGTTCAGTGAAAACAAATGTGACCTACACCTTGGCCCATCATTTTTGTTTTCCTAGACCTGTTAACCAAAAGTAATGCATTCACACTGAAAAGTGCGTGTGTTTGTTTTTAGGTAATAAAAACAATCAAAAAAATTTTTATTGTTAAAAAAAACTCAGTATAGAAATATATTAAGGAAGCTTAAAAAAGTCTATTGTCACCTTTGTCCTACAAATGAATCATCTTAATTCCATTCCTAAGAGATAGCCATTGTGTTTATAAAATGTCTTCACACATGTTTTGCTATGGATAAGCAGATTGTGTGTGCTTGTCCATGCTAAACACACACACACACACACACACACACACACACACACACACACAGAGAGAGAGAGAGAGAGAGAGAGAGAGAGAGAGAGAGAGAGAGACAGAGAGAGAGTCATACTAGTTTGTAACTTGCTTCCCTTTCCTTAATAGAAACATATTTATTTATTTATTTGAGATCAGAATACATAGATCTGCCACTAGTGTTATCAGGAGAAAACAAAACAAAACACTTTTAGATCTAAAGATTGGGTCTTAAGAATCTGAAACAGAAATAGAAAAAATAACTCTGTTACTGAAATTATTTACAGAATGCTGCCCTTGACTGGCAGCCCTTTGTCCCTGATCTTCATGAAGGCACCTGAGAGAGAGCCTGAAGGAAGGGCTCTGAAGATCCTTCAAGGCATGTCACATTAAGGTCCGCGTCAGTGCACCTTGCTCTACCTCCCTGGCAAGAGCTGAAAGATACAGTTCTTAAATCCCCTGGTGACCCATTATCTAGGGATCATTGGCGAGATAGAATGTAATAGTGCCTGCCTCTTCACCAACATAAACTTCCCAGAGAAACCCAATGGCCATGCCCTCATTCTTTACCCTAATAGAAAACCAGCATAGGAGCAAAGAAGCCACATTAAGCAGATAGGCGATGTGAAGACTTTTCTATTATTTATTTTAATTTTTATTGTACAGGGAAGCAGTAACCATTTAATTGTAGAGACCAATACTGGGAATGTTCTGGCAAAATCTATCTTCCAAGAGGATCATCTAGAATGAAAGGCTCGGTGGATTGCACAGGCTCCAGAATTTGAGACACTAATTAAATGGAGAGCCATCTTGTCTACATGAGGGCAGCATAAGTTAGTTTAGTTGGTGTTGTGGATCAGAATCAATCACTTCCCATTATCCAGATCTAAAATAATCAGTGTTTCTCTGTCCTAAAAATATTTCACAAGTCTCCAAGGGACTAGTCACAAGCCTGTGAAGGTTTTACCAGGTGGCGCTGTTTTCACAGCATGGTTGGCACACTGACAGTGTGTGTTGTAAACAGTACAATGTGATGACATGGCCATGGTTTGTGTGGTTCTAAAAGCTCCTCATGTTATAATGATTGTCTTGCCACCTCTGCCTCTCTAGAGATAGAAAAGAAGAAAGATAAAGATGACAATCTTATTAAGGCTTGATTAACTCTTTGTTTCCTGTGATGCAAAAAATAAAAAGAAGGAAAAAATACAAATAATCTGAAATCACCCATTTCAAAGGAAATACAAGCAAGAGATCAGATCTTGTGACCTACACTAGAGAAATTGAAAATATATTCCTTCAACCCTGTGGGTCCATTAGAGAAACTCCAGCTGGAGGAAACATGAATAAGACTATTTTCTGATACACACACAAAGACATGCATGTTTGGTGTGTGTGTGTGTGTGTGTGTGTGTGTTGTGGGGATTCTGCTGACGAGTGAGACAAAGACTCAAAATCCACAACCCAAAAGAACATAAATGTCCAGCCACAGGAGAATGGATAAAAATCACAAAGAGACTATGGGATAGTACTAACATGACCCGATTAACACTGTGTATTGAACACTAATGCTACATACTAAAAAGCATTTTGTGCGATGGTAAGGACACATCATTTACAGTTTGATGACATGTAGTTTATATAAATATAGTGAAAATATAAAATGTTTTTAGAAATAATGAACACTAAAGGGTAAGGGTTATAATTAAGAAGAAAGAGGAAAGAAATTAAGAACTTGAATTTAACTTGTATTTACTGAGGACTTAATATTTATGGTATTTTTTTTCTTTAAAAGATACCTGAAGCAAATATAGAAAGTAATGACAAAACTGAACTATAGTGGTATTGTATTCTATTTGCCTATGTGCTTTCTTAGATGGTTGGAGGTTGCATAGTCTCTCTCTCTCTCCACTTGGTATCAAATCCAGGGCCTCCCACAGCCCTGACAAACACTCTTCCATAGCTTATACATGTGTAGTGTATGTGTGTATACACGCATGCGTGCACAAGCACACTCATAGGGTATGAATGTGTGAATCCCAAAGGTTGACTTTAGGTGTCTTTCCCAAGGCTCCCCATCTTAGTTTTTGAGACAGGGTTTCTCGCTAAACTCAAAGCTAGCTGATTCAGCCACACCATCTGGCAACCAAGCCCCAGATCCCCCCTGTCTCTACCTCCCGAGTTGGCATGGCAGATGGGTGCTTGCCAGGCCTGTTTTATTGTTTTTGTTTTTATTTTTTTTTGGGGGGTGGGAGAGGTTCTAGAGATGTAAACTTGGGTTCACAGGCCTGCAGAAAAAGCTTGTTACTCGAGCAATTTTCCAATGTACCCCCTGCCTCTGCATCCAAACTCATTTTCCAAAGAAGATTCAGGTATCAGAACTTTGGAGGAAATGCCTATTACTGGATATTTAATGAGAAATTACTGAGTTGTGTTAGAGATGCGCTGGTGTGCCAGAGATAATGGGTCTGTGCACTTGGAACTTACATTCTACAAGAGAGAATCGACCTAAGGAAGAGGAGAAGGAAGAGGAGAAAGAGAAGGAGGAAGGGGAGAAAGAGGAGGAGGAGGAGGAGGAGGAAGATGATGATGATGAGGAACTAAATGGGACCACATAGAGAATTTTATTTCATCTGAGGGTGACAGAGCAGAGGAGCAGAAAAGTTTCACGGTTTTTCCAAGATGCAAACCATCTCTCTAGCCTTATCTTTTCACCTTCGCCACACACTTCTGCTGCCCACCACTGAACACTCTCTCAATGAGTAACAGCATAAGTTAGTTTGCTAAAACCTAACTTGAGAGCTGCAAGTAAAGAGAACATTTTGAACACGACATTAAATTTACACGACCTTCTTATTAGTTACTTAGGTCACCGTTATCCTCATTTTACCCTTCAGTGGGGTGGAGGACTTGCCTAAGCCTCTGGAGTGACAGGTTCTGGGTCAAAATTCAGAACTCTAGTTAATTCGATGCGAAGTCTTGAATACGTGTCCCCTCCTACCCACGTCTTGTTTTTCAGGTTAATGTGCCTCACGTTCACACGTCCTCATGCAGCCGGTGGTAGTCAGGCGCTGGAAGGAAACATACACTAATATTAGGTAAGTTGAGTAATGTAGCGGTCTTGTCGGTGAACCTGTAATGGTGGCCACACCCCTTGGGGCGTGGCTTCAGGCGGGTGGAAATGGAAAGAGGGAGGCATGAGGCTTGGTCTCTCTTGTGTGGGTTCTTGCTCTTAGGTCAGCCCATCCGATAGGAAGAGCCAAGAAGCACTCCTGTGGTTCTTTATTATTATCTGTGTAAGTGTCCCCCAATAAACACCATTTGTCATTTATCTTGGCCCTAGTGAAATCTTTACACCCACATCTTCAACATCTAATTCTTTTCGTTTTCAAAGTTAAAGACTTCCCAAAGTCAAAAAACTTCCCAAACTGGGACAGCTCTAGCCGACAAGTCACAGGTGAGATTTCACACACAGCTGGCGAGTAAGGAAAATAAATAAATTAATAAGTAAATAAATATTAAAAAAAAAAAAAGGAAAAGAGTCCATGGCGAACTAACCCACTCGATGGTGTTGTGATACCAATTCCTTACCAAACTCCAGTATTCCCAGTTTTCACTATTTGTCGTCAGTCCTATTAAAACAATCTTTCTACTGCGAAGAAGTCTGAAAGTGATAATTCTGGCTCCTCAAGTCAATCAGAAAAGAAATGGTTACTTGTAGAAAGAAAATTCTTTTTGTTGTTGTTGTTGTTTCATTTTTTGTTTGTTTGTTTGTTTTTTGTTTTTTCTAGACAGAGTTTCTTGGTAGCCTTGGTTGTCCCAGAACTCACTCTGTAGACCAGGCTGGCCTCGAACTTACAGAGATCCATCTGCCTCTGCCTCCCGAGTGCTGGGATTAAAGACGTGAGCCACTACAGCCTGGCTGAAATAAAATTCTTTAAAGAAGGAAACACACACGCACACAAACCCTTTTTATTACCTGTGTGAGTAGACTAGAGGACAACTGACTGGAATCAGGTCTGTCCGCCCACTATGTGGGCCTCAGGGATTGAACTCAGGCCGGCAAGCTTGTTGACCAACTCCTTTACCTGCGGAGCCATCTTGCTGGCCTGTAGTAAAGTTCTTGTAGGAAATGTATTCCAAGGCGAATTTAAGTACAGGACGCAGAGTGGCCTAACTCCTCCACCCTGGGGTCCATTTACAGCGTTCGCCTTTGCCCTCCACATACTCCCTCACTAGAGCCCACGTCGCCACCGCAGGCTTCCTCACAAATCTGATTACAGGTTGAGATGGGAGCTCTCAGTATTGATTGGTTCAGGAGTGGTCCAACATTACTGGTTATCTTCATTTTCCAGTGAATTCTCTCCCCTTGGCTGACGTGTGAAGCTTGCCTTCTGAGGACTTCCCCAGAACCTCTATTAAGAACATCTGCGAGGAGCATCAGGATGAAGTGTTGAATTTCACCCATTTGGATTTCATTAAAGTGTCTATAGTTGTCAAGCAGTTAGAAGTCAAGACACCAAGAGTTTGGGGTTTGACCCAAAGGAAATTGGTCTTCATTTTAAGGCTAAACTGAAGGGATGAATGAGCCAAAGTTTTCTTTTTCTTTTCCTTTCAAAAGGAGATTTTAAAAGAAATTCCTTTCAGGTGTATGCTCTGAGAACGGAAGCGTCACCAGCCACACGTTACCACACTGGTAAATGTTCCTTCTCGCCAAAACAAACATGGGTTTTTCCGCAGATGTCTATAAGCTAGAGCTCGTGAACCTTAGTGGGTTCATAGGCTGATTCCAGAGAGCCCATAAACTGTGAAACTTTAAGCAAAGTGTCACATGTGCGCATATATATATATATATATATATATATATATATATATATATATACACATACATAAGCACATACACATGTGTGCATATATACATGTGTGCTTGGATGCATGTGTTCACAGATCCAGCTGTGCATATATACATCTGTGCACATAAACATGTACATACAAATGTGTGCATAAATACACGTGTTCATGGATACATATGTGTGGGTTTTTATTCTGGAGAGCTTCCATCATATTTTTAGTGTCAGCTGTGACTCAAAACGATTAAGAGCCTGTAAGACAGCCCAGTGGTTGAAGGTACTTGCTGCCCAGCCCAGCGACCTGAGCTGGATCCCTGGAATCTATGTGTTGGAAGAGAACCTGCTCCTGAGGTTGACCTCTGACCTCCACACTTGCACACATGCCACATGAACACATGCACAAAAAAATAGGAAACAAAGAAATACTTTTAAAACCCAGTCTCCATATGAAGGTTAAGAAATGTTTATTTTCAACTGGGCAGTGGTGGTGCACACCTTTAATCCCAGCACCCAGGAGGCAGAGGCAGGTGGATCTCTGTGAGTTTGAGGCCAGCCTGGTCTACAAAGCTACACAGAGAAACCTTGTCTCGAAAAAAAAAAAAAAAAAAAAAGTTTATTTTCTTATTATGTATCTTTAAATTTTCAAAAGAGCCATTTAAATTTTTTCTCTTTTTATTAAGAGTACGCAATGCACATAAACTTTAAAACTCCACCAAAATGTAATTATTTAAAAATATTTTCATAATTCACGCAATCTCAACTATCAGATTGGGTTTACATGGGCACACACTCTGATATACCGGCTTAACAGAAACGATCTGACTGGTTCTTTGCCATGAAAGGGTGAGAAGTGAAAATACCCTGTAAAAGTGGCACAGAATGAAAAATCAGCAAAGCCACTTAGAAGTTTTCTCCATTACATCCGTGATAATAAGAGGTTTTCTTTTTGGCCAATCAGTTAGGTTCTAATTATACTACAGTGGCATGCAGTAATTTATATTATGACTGTCTAAGAAAGCACGGTGGTTCTGTTTGGTAAAGAACAACAAATGACAAATTCTGCTAAGGAAAAGCACTGGTTACCTTTTTGGTTTTGTGATGTGTACAAGAAATAAAAATGTATGCAAGCACACATACGTACATGCAATAAATATAATTCAAAGAAAAGATGCTATCGATTTGAGAGTGGGGAGTATGGGGGGGTTGAGAACTGGAGAAGGGAGGAGAGGGGAGGGAATTCTCTTTCAACTAAAAGCACTTAAAAACGGAAAATAAAACCTTGGACATTCGGTACAATTTAAAAAGTCATATTTAAGATTCAAACGTATTACTTATTTTCTGCATGTGGTTTTTAACAGCATGTTTTGACTGGATCACAGAATTTTATTTTGCTTTTAAAATGGATTGTGCAGTATATACTGAGCTAGCAACATGTCTTTTTAGATGTGGTTTTCCTAGCGAATCATCAGCTGTAGACAACACAGATGTGAAACAGCGTGAATCTCTGGTTAATAGGCTATCCGCCACTTGCCTTCTCATGAAGAATAATACGTAGGTTATGTTCCTCCTTGAGCTACCTCAGACACAGCCTACCTTGTTTTATCTCCTTTCTTTGTGCCGCAAACCTTCCTCGGCCACTTTCTTGAATTACCTAGGCTCTCAGTCAGTTCTCAGCTTATTGTATGTGAACCTGGCTTGTCTCCAAATTCACTTGGCTGGTCTTTTCATCTTTTCTATCCTTCCTCAAAATCCCTGATTCACCCTCTTGATATTCACCAAGCCAAACTTCCTTCCAGGCTTCCCGTTCTCCAAGTCTACGACATGTATTTGCTGTATATCAGTAACTTTTATTTATGATGTTCCCAAGTGTCCTTATTCTCTCCTGAAGCTTTGCCCCTCTCTCTGACTTTGCCTCAAAATATTTTCTTCTTCCCAATCTGTTCTTAGAAACAGACTTGAGTTT